>OX392532.1:3270833-3925000 GCA_947623455.1 Mimachlamys varia
ACTTGTTTTGTAGTATAATTTGTTCACTGTTTTGTAGTATAATATGTTCACTGTTTTGTAGTATAATTTGGTACTTGTTTTGTAGTATAATTTGGTACTTGTTTTGTAGTGTAATTTGTTCACTGTTTTGTAGTATAATTTGTTACTTGTTTTGTAGTATAATTTGTTACTTGTTTTGTAGTGTAATTTGTTCACTGTTTTGTAGTATAATTTGTTACTTGTTTTGTAGTGTAATTTGTTCCTTGTTTTGTAGTATAATTTGTTACTTGTTTTGTAGTATAATTTGTTACCTGTTTTGTAGTATAATTTGTTACTTGTTTTGTAGTATAATTTGTTCCCTGTTTTGTAGTATAATATGTTCCTTGTTTTGTAGTATAATTTGTTACTTGTTTTGTAGTATAATATGTTCCTTGTTTTGTAGTATAATTTGTTACTTGTTTTGTAGTATAATATGTTCCCTGTTTTGTAGTATAATATGTTCCTTGTTTTGTAGTATAATTTGTTACTTGTTTTGTAGTATAATTTGTTACTTGTTTTGTAGTATAATTTGTTAATTGTTTTGTAGTATAATTTGTTCCTTGTTTTGTAGTATAATTCAAGAGGAGCTGGAGGTGCTGGAGTCGATTTACATTGATGAACTTGAAGTGGACATTAATGAAAAGTAATATTTCAATAATCAGTTTCCTGTTCACATAATCTCAGCTGAATTGTTATATATAGAAATTTGTCAAAATGACTACATGTACCAAAAGTTTTTGTTATGTTGAAACATGGAAATTTGGTTGAGAGAGGTTTATGTATATGTGGCATAATAGGGGAATGATAGGCATAGTTTGTATGTAATTATCATTCAGTCTCTGCAATGAAAAAAACACAATGTTCTTACCCAGACAGTTTTGCTATCATTCTGCTAGCTCGTTACTGATACATGAGTTATTTCCCCTTGTCCATCCAAGTTAGGAGCAAGGTGTCCTAAACTTATCTCAGCCACCTACATTGTATACATGTACTTACCTTTGTTAACCACACTTTTGTGTGATAATTTATGGTATATACAAGTTTACAAAGACCTTGATATAGCGAAATGATAATAACATTAATGTAATATCACCAGCTCTCCACTGTTTAGTTGTTCAGCCTTTCAACAATCCACATTTACCAGCTGGAGGAAAATTTTTGAAATATAGAAATTGTAAAACATTCTTATTTGTCATTAAACTTGTGTTGATTAGTTTGACTATTTCATATGTTATTTATTATACAAAGAGTAAAGACAGTAACAAAGTACATTTATATGTATGTTGATATCCCAGCATAATATATATGTAGGTACAATTCATCTCCAACTGCTATACTAATTTCATTTTATAAGAAAGACATAATTTATGAACAGAGGAGATTGAGAAAACTTTAAGAGGAAATGAAATATCACAAAAAAAGGACATGAAAAATATACAACACAGCATGACAACTAGGCTCTAATATCCACAACTGATCATCTCACTTTAATTTACTTACACACTGAGCAGTGAGTATCCAACGATATGACGCCACATGCATGCATATACTGTTTTAAAAAACTGTTGTTGTGATACGGCAGGTTATTCATTCATAATCGGTCATGCCAGTAAAAGAATTTGATTTTCTTCCATAGCAAGAAGTTTATCTAAGCTAACGTGTACATCAATTTTATAGGTCCAGTTTCAAAGAAAATGATATAAGCATCACAGTATCAATGTTTTCAATGATTTAATGGAGAACTGTAGATCCTATTCCTGGTGATTAAAATCAGTCCTGATTTGTTGGGCTGGGTCTGGTGGATTGTTCAGTGTGATCATCTGATGAGAACAATATATTAAGATAACTTAAATTGAGTTGCCTCCCTTTATACAATGTGTAAGTCTTTTGTTTTCTCGCTCAACAGCGGCCGTCCATCAAGTATAACCCTTCAACTACACCCATCCACAGGCGAAGATGTGCATAAGAAGTTTGTCTGTATGACACTGACTCTCAATATACCTGTCGGGGTAAGTGTAGCATTCACATTGAAGGTAGACTGTAAATACTGACTTACAGTGTAAATACTAAGTCTTGATCTTGTCTTTTGTAACTGTTGAAAATAAACTAACAAAAGTGAAATAAATGAGTGTGTTTTATAACTTTTGGGAATTAACTAAGGAGAGTGAAATAAATACCATATCTAACAACAACTTGTTGTGTGTAACCTCTATTTAGGGTAATATCTAATGTTTTAGAAGGTGATTTATGAAATATTTCTGTGTTGGATAAACAGTACAATTGCAGAATATCAAAAATATTAATTGCAATCTAAGCAGGTCAGATCACATATGGAGCATATACATGTACATCTTCTTAAGATATCTTGTTTTTCTGAAATCAAAATCATTTACAATGTAAAATGTTATTTTGTCAACAGTATCCAAATGAGCTACCAGAGATTCTCATCAGAAATCCCAGAGGGGTGGGTGAGGAGGAGTTAGAGAGGTGAGTTCTATCAGGAACCAGAGGAGTAGGTGAGGAGGAGTTAGAGAGGTGAGTTCTATCAGGAACCTGAGGGGTAGACGTGGAAGATCTAGAGAGGTGAGTTCTATCAGGAACCTGAGGGGAAGGCGAGGAGGAGTTAGAGAGGTGAGTTCTATCAGGAACCTGAGGGGTAGGTGAGGAGGAGTTAGAGAGGTGAGTCCTATCAGGAACCTGAGGGGTAGACGTGGAAGATCTAGAGAGGTGAGTTCTATCATGAACCTGAGGGGTAGGCGAGGAGGAGTTAGAGAGGTGAGTTCTATCAGGAACCTGAGGGGTAGGCGAGGAGGAGTTAGAGGGTGAGTTCTATCAGGAACCTGAGGAGTAGGTGTGGAGGAGTTAGAGAGGTGAGTTCTATCAGGAACCTGAGGGGTAGGTGTGGAGGAGCTAGAGAGGTGAGTTCTATCAGGAACCTGAGGGGTAGACGTGGAAGATCTAGAGAGGTGAGTTCTATCAGGAACCTGAGGGGTAGATGAGGAGGAGTTTGAGAGGTGAGTTCTATCAGGAACCCCAATGGGTAGGTGTGGAGGAGTTGGAGAGGTGAGTTCTATCAGGAACCCCGAGGGGTAGGTGAGGAGGAGTTAGAGGGTGAGTTCTATCAGGAACCTGAGGGGTAGGTGTGGAGGAGTTAGAGAGGTGAGTTCTATCAGGAACCTGAGGGGTAGGTGAGGAGGAGTTAGAGAGGTGAGTTCTATCAGGAACCTGAGGGGTAGACGTGGAAGATCTAGAGAGGTGAGTTCTATCAGGAACCTGAGGGGTAGATGAGGAGGAGTTTGAGAGGTGAGTTCTATCAGGAACCCCAATGGGTAGGTGTGGAGGAGTTGGAGAGGTGAGTTCTATCAGGAACCCCGAGGGGTAGGTGAGGAGGAGTTAGAGAATGAGTTCTATCAGGAAGCCCGAGGGGTAGGTGAGGAGGAGTTAGAGGGGTGAGTTCTATCAGGAACCCCAAGGGGTAGGTGTGGAGGAGTTAGAGAGTGAGTTCTATCAGGAAGCCCGAGGGGTAGGTGAGGAGGAGTTAGAGAGTGAGTTCTATCAGGAACCCCGAGGGGTAGGTGAGGAGGAGTTAGAGAGTGAGTTCTATCAGGAACCCCGAGGGGTAGGTGTGGAGGAGTTAGAGAGGTGAGTTCTATCAGGAACCCCGAGGGGTAGATGAGGAGGAGTTTGAGGGTGAGTTCTATCAGGAACCCCGAGGGGTAGGTGAGGAGGAGTTAGAGAGTGAGTTCTATCAGGAACCTCGAGGGGTAGGTGTGGAGGAGTTAGAGAGGTGAGTTCTATCAGGAACCCCGAGGGGTAGATGAGGAGGAGTTTGAGGGTGAGTTCTATCAGGAACCCCGAGGGGTAGGTGTGGAGGAGTTAGAGAGTGAGTTCTATCAGGAACCTGAGGGGTAGGCGAGGAGGAGTTAGAGAGGTGAGTTCTATCAGGAACCCCGAGGGGTAGGTGTGGAGGAGTTAGAGAGGTGAGTTCTATCAGGAACCCCAAGGGGTAGGTGAGGAGGAGTTAGAGGGTGAGTTCTATCAGGAACCCTGTTTCATTGATATTGTATCAAGGTCATCATTATTATTTTTATAAAAATTTTGTGGGCACTACGTATACCAGCTTCATTCCCTATGGGAGTTTGATCAAACTTCACACAAAAATAGAGGACTGTAATATCCCTGAAAAGTTTTGAGTTTGAATTGATATCAAGTCAAAGTCACCATTACTATTTTTAGAATATTTCTAGAAAAGCCATGTCATTGCTCTACCAGCTTCATTCGTTGAGACATTTTGATTCAACTTCACTCAATAACAAAGGACAAAAAATATCTCTGATAAGTTGGAGTTTCACGGATGTCGAATCAACTTTAGGCAAAGCCACCGTTATTGTTATTAGAAAATCCTTATCAGCGCTCTAGCAGCTTCTTTCCTTGGGTCATTTTTATCAAACTTCACACACAATGACAAATGAGTTTTATTGATCATTGGGTCATGGTCAAGGTTGCTGTTACTATTTTTAGCAAATCCTTGTCAAGGCTCTAACGACTCCCTACATTCAGAGATTTTTTCAATAAACTTCACACAATACCAAAATAACTATAATAACATGTTTGACCACCATCTTAATAAACCATTGAAATATATACATGTAATCTAGAGGGGCCGGTAGGGGACATGTATTGCTTTCATACATTAGCAGTACGTAGCATGCTTGCTTGAATATTGCAATAAAACCACAAATCTTTAATATGATCATTAAATGTAAAATCTAGTATGTTGTTTTCATTTAGGAATAAATTGTATGAAAGAGTTAAGTTGGTATCAGTTGGATTCTACATGTAGCTTACAGTTCTAGTGGCATACATAATTTCTTGGGAGCTGCAGAGTTTTCTTGAAAGTATTTTAAATCTTGAGGTTTATTTTCATGAGATTTCCAAAGTTTTCAAAGGGTAAATATTTTCAATTAACTGTAATAAATTCCTCTTTGTCAGCTTACATGAAGCCATCAATGAGTTAGCAGAGGATAGAAGAGGAGGACATATGTTATACGATATCATAGAAGTGAGTATCACTGAAAATTGTAAGGCTCTTTCATGATCAGGGGTGTAAGATAGGATAATTCAAGCAGAGGGCTTTCACATTTGGTACCAAAGGCTTTGCGAAGGGTTTTGCTACATTTGAAAATCCCAAGGTGAAGTATTCCTTTTTTACACCTTTGGCCATGAAAGAGTGTTTTCTCTCAAAAACCATGAAAATACCTTTATCACATAACTGACCTGTCTAGTCATGTCATACGGCCATGTCATGAAAATGGTATGACACATGTGTAATAACACTATTGTGAAGTCATAAATAAATGACGTCTTCATGACGTCATATGATTGTCTCCGTAGTGAAAATCATACTGTTACAGAAGAAACCTGCCTTTCTTATAGAGAATTAATTTGAGAGTTTTTGTGTATTTTCTCATAAATATAAGTTATGTGATAAATAGATTCTTACACTTGTGTCAATGTAATATAGAATTTATTAAACTCGTTAAATAATTTAATATGTCACTCGCTTAAAGGCTTGTGACATATTAAATTATCCACCTCGTTTAATAAATTTCATATTACATCGACACTTGTGTAAGATCCTCTTTTTAGACTGGCAACAATTTTGAAAATGATCTCTTTCTTTGTACATTTATTATACCCCCCGCAACAAAATTAGGGAGGGGTATACTGGAATCAGGTTGTCCATCCGTCTATCTGTCCATCTGTCCATCTGTCCATCTGCCTGTCTGGCTACTCCTCCTAAACTTCTGAGGGGATTTTAACGAAACTTGGTGGCAATAATCCTTATTCATTGTATATGTGCGTAATCTATATCAAGTGATACTACACAGGAATGTTAGGGACCATGTGTAGATATGTGTGCAGATTACTTTTTGCAGACTTTTGGTTGCCATGTTAACCAGGTCATTATAAACAGGTTTTTGATAGAAAATTTTGGCTGGAAAAATGTTCCTAAACCTGGGAACCAATTTCATTGAAACTACAAAGGGATGTTAGGGATGATGTGTAGATATATAAGCAGATAAAAATGTGTTTGTCATCCACATTGCCTTATAAAAGTTTTCATTGCAAAGTTTGGGGGCAGGGGGTATAAGTTATCCATTGGGTTACAGATTTAGTTCATGATGATATGAAGTACATGTGACTTCCTGACCATCAATTGGATTGACTATATAGAAAGAGTTACTGCCCTTTATATATTTCATAATCTAGTTTTTTGTCCAGATATCTGATCCAACTGTTTCTTTCAAAATGTCTAGGTTCTAACATATTAAGATGATAAAAACTGTGCTTAATAGCGGCAATATAGTTTAATTAAAAACACTCTAGTTTACACCATTTTTGGAAGATGTGTGGACGGTGTGGTGCGGTATGCTAATTTTGATAAAATGGAGAGGATTTTGATATGTTGTGCAGTACCAAAACTGTAAAAGAAACCAAACCCCATAAGTGCAATGTACATACATATATACTATACATACACTCACTACACTGTTTATCTCCACAGCTGGCCAAAGAGAGTCTGACGGAGGGAAATGTGCCCCACTGTCCGTGTACGATATGTCTCGACCACTTCTGTGAGGGAGAGGAGTTTACACGTACCGGATGTTACCACTACTTTCACCGACACTGTCTGTACCGATACGTTACACATACCCTGGAAAGCCTGAAGAGTGAGGCAAACCTGCGCCCCAAACACGGGGACCAGGGACAGGATGATAGTGACAAGGTAATGATACACTTTAGTATATCACAAATTCTGTGTAAAGTTAACCATACAATTCTGACAATGATGTCAAATAAATGTTAGTATCCAATACAGTGTATGTAACAGACAAAAATCAGGGAATCATAATATCAACAGCATTTTTAGCTCGCCTGCCCAAATGGCAAGTGAGCTTATGCCGTAGCGCAGCATCTGCCGTCTTTCTGTCTATCAACTTTTTCTATAAATCCCTGCTAGTCATAAACCCCAAAGCCAATTTTGACCAAATTTGCTCTGAAATATATGATTTGGTGAAGGGAAATGAATATTGTATGAACGGTGAGTCAGACCCCCCTGGGGACTGAGAGACGAAGCCTGAGCCTAAAGTATTAAATTCTTTGAAATTCATCAAATGACATGATATTGTTCACATTTGGTCTGAATCATCCTGACCTTTCTACACTCAATAAGGTGCCTTTTTCTCATAAAGGTGCTGATTATTAATTTTAGTTAAAATCATGCTAAAAACCAACAGTTTCCATCAGTTAAGTACATTTTTGGCAGCGGTATGAATAATCTCTAAAACATTTTCAATACATACATGGTTTATTGTTCTTTATTCCTTTAAAGGTACTTTGTCCAGTGTGTAGAGAGGTCATGAACTACGACCTTGACATCCTGGCCTTGAGTAAAGACCAGATCAAAGATGACCACAATAAGCTCTATAAACCATCAGCAGAGATGTGTAGATGGCAAGTTGAAATGGCAGCCATTTTGGAATCTCAGAAAGAGAAAGGTGGAATCATTGACCTTGAGGCAGAGAAAAACAAATTTCTGGTGACAGCAGAGGTAGGTGACTGGCCTGTAAATATGTACAAGTAAGATTCGTTTATGTCATAAGGCTAAATTGGGGGTATAATTTGTTATTTGCATAAATCTTTGAAATTTGCCCCAGTTCTTGTAGCAGTGTATAAAGCAAGGTATAGGTTATTAATCTGTTAACGTATCAGAACATGATCAGCTGGCAGAATCCTTCTTTATGGCTAGAGATATCACTTCATCAGAAATATAAAACTATCATTGAATAAGCACATGTCTATTGTAACTTTTCCTATGCAATTTTTCCAATTCCTTGAATTTTGTTTTTATATTGTGTTTTTTTTTAAGGACACTGTACATCTACCATCGCAAGGAACAAACCCTGAGCTGGATAACTTAGGAAAGTCAGATTCTAAGGAGAGCAGGCTGGCAGTAGACAACAAGCCAATCACAGTTCAAGGAAAGGGCCGAAGTGCAGTACTGCACGGTACGAAAAGAGAGAGAGGAATTAGGCAAGATCACCCAAGACCGAGCTCGGGACATACAGATAGACATCAGCGATACAGAGGTCACAGGAACTATGGCCAGGAAGGACATAGGTCACATGATGGGAGGTATAGAGGGGGACATAAAGTCTACCGTAGTCACCACACAGGTCAAGGTCAGGAGAGAGAAAGGAAAATAGATCATGATAAAGACAAACGATATGGAGGTAATGCTGTCCAAAGTGATGTTTCCCGATCTGATAGGACAGACGCTGTAAGTGGAAGTGTTTCTTCACGAAATGAGGAACGTGAAGATGGAAGTGATGAGTGTGAAACTGCTCGTAAAATGGAAGTTGAAAATAAATGTAGGACTGCAGATAGAATTTCTGTAGGAGAGGGCGGTCATAAACCAAAACAAACCAATGAGGACACAAGTGCAATAAATGAAAATACAAAACAGGACATTATAAGTGAAAGTCAGGAAAACATTGACAATAGTGGTAAGAGTTCTCCTGGAGAAAGTGTAGAAAAACTAACAGAAAAAGTCAGTTTGGATTCTGATAAAGGTTTTCATGGAAAGCGAGCTCCTTCATCAGGAAGTAAAACTAGTCCTAGGACCTCTAACAAAACAAACTATAGAGAGAGTAAAAACTCTGAACATGAAAACAGAAATTATCATCAGGGTAGAAATGATGACAGGGAAAGAGGGCATTCTAGTCGTGGCAGAGATCAGGGTCGGAGAGAGCGAGGTTGTGGACGCGGATCAAGGCGAAGCGCCAACCAGGAATTGGTTAAAAGTAGACCAGACCTGGAGAAAATCAGAACTGACCCACATAGTGATACTGGAACCTCTTCCTCGTCACATCCTGACAAACCCTGTGATTCAAGTGAGGGAGATTCACATGGATCCAAATCTGCATACAAAGGAAAAGATTTAGGAGAACTAGGGTTCCAACGTCCCAACTCTGGCTACAAAGGGAGAAATCGTGGCTTTGGGAGACCTAATAACCGGACACAAAATCATTATGACTCATATTCTAAGCATGGAAAAAGTGAAGGAAGAGAGATCAGTAGCAAAAAAGACAAAGGAGAGGTCAATTTCGAAGGAGACAGAGGAAGGGTCACTCAAAACCACACACACCCAAGAGGAAGGGTCACTCAAAACCACACACACCAAAGAGGAGAGGAATTGGCAGTTACAAATATAACCGATGTAAAACCCGGAGGAAAACACCACACAGAAACACGGAACCAAAAAAGTGAAACTTTGAAAGACAACGGGGATAAAACAGAAAAGTGTGATGACAGATTTGTTCAGGATCATAAACACTGGAACAAAAATAAAGAATCACATGGATGTAACAGTAGAAATGATAATGGTACAGAAGACTCTTTTATAACTGATAAGGGAAAGCCAAGTCTGCCAAGTTGTAGGGTGAAACGTCCACCACCAGGCTTTGCTCAAGTCGAAAAACTGAAAAATGATGTAAAAGTTCCTCCAGGGTTTGAGAAATTAGGAATTTCTGGCTAGTTTTAAAAATTTGGTATAGGTAGTACAACTTGTGTGTATATGTAGGACTGCCTAGATTACAGGGCTATCCATTTAATTGAATGATTTTTATCGAATTATGGAATGCAACTTATATTATTATATTTGTATACGGTAATTTAAAAAAATAAGATTTATACCAATCAAAATCGTGCAATTTAAAAGTAACTCCTATCGGCATCATTTGCATGTGTATTGATACACAATATAGGATAAAGACAGAAATAAGCTTAACTGAACTACTCATATTCATTAAATCATTTCTCAGTTTCATATACCAATGGAATATTAATATTGTTGAAGTTTTAATATAACTTTCATAAAGCATGAGATCTATTTCCACCTCAACTATTTTATATTAAAACAACGCGACGTAATCCATAATTCAGCCTTATGTTATAATGCACTGTGTAATATAAATTTTTCGAGGGGTTTCAAATTTTGTGGTTTGAATTTCAAGAAGACACAATTTCGATGATACTTTATTTCATGGATAAATATTACACGCAGCTTTAACTGTTCCTCTGGTTCATGGTCATATGATCATGAATTCGTGGGTTAAGGGTATCCACAAATTAAAAATTAAGTGAAAATAAAATTAAACCTCCCCATCAAGTAACCATTCAACTAGTGTACTAGTACTAATGCAGTGAGATATTTACCTGTATATTTACCTGTAGCTTGCCATAATTAATTAGTCACTGTTTGTTATTTTGTGTTGTAATCGACACATACCACTACTGGCATGATGAGTGGTGGTTACAAATAAAATATGGTTTGCTAAAGGAAATTTCACTGATTAAATGCCAAAATACGCATGTACGTATTACAAAAAGGTTTTCCCAGATATTGGTACAAATAAACATGGCGATTATGTGCAATCCGTGGATACTTATATTAATGATCACCCATTATGAAATTGGTTGAGAAAAAATAAATCTTGGAAAGCAAATAAGAGATACGTCTGCTAAGTAAGTGTGATTGGGGATTAATCAAGTATACTCGATGGGTGAATTGACAATTAGATATTTATGTACATTTATTTAAAATAAAAGTCGACAATGAATTGCAACAAATGTTGATCCAGATTTATTTATATAGGATCTTCAACGAGTGTCGATGTAATATGGAATTTATTTAACGAGTGTAATTAATTCCATATTACATTGGCACGAGTGTAAGATTTTATTTATCACATATCTTATATTTATGAGAAAATACACAAATACTCTCATATTGATTCTCTATAAGAAAGGCAAATTTCTTCTGTGACAGCACGATTTTCACTACCGATACAATCATATGACGTCATAACGTAATTTGTTTATTACGTCACAATAGTGTATTATTACACGTGTCTAATACCATTTTTATGACATGACTGAACGGGTCAGTTATGTGATAAGTAAATAGTTACAGTCTACACGGACATTCACTCGATAACCATTGTTCCACAGACTATATGTATCATCATCACCTCATAACTGTACTCAAACACGTGCCGAAATTATATGACGTCACTAACAATAAACGTGGGCGGAGCTTGCAAATTTCATGCTGTTACATTTATTGAATTATTCTCACGTGTATTAGTTTTGAAATGAAATCTGTGTCCGAAGGTTGGACTATATATGATGAACAATTTTGTTTAGGTTATCGGAGGATAACTACGATGCAAAACGGGTAAATTAAACATAACCGGCGATTGAATTTACCCGTTTTCAATTGTAGTTATCCCCCGATAACCTAAACAAAATAGAAAGTTAATCCTTAAATATATGACATTATGGTATCTCAAGCGTTGATATAGCAGGCAAACTATCAGTCAACCCATCAACGACAGGAGTGTTTAAACTAGTAATATGGTTCTATAAAATAATTACCATCATTGATGAAAATGGCCGAGGAAATAGATACATGTATCTACAGTTGCTGCCTCTAGGTGGGTTTATCGTCTTTAGAAAAAAATATTGATATTTTTTATTTAAGTATTGGTCTTTATGGTCGATATTAATGTCAGAACTTTGAAAGCAAACATCAGATTACGCTTATAGTTAAATATCCTATCTATGTTGCTGCCTTGTACGGACTTTTTATTTAATTTGATTTAAACTGAGATAAATGCATGAATATTGACATCGGAATTCCAAAAATGGAACAGCAAACTGTCACCATTTCTATGCCAAGATAGTGACATCGTAATCGTCATGTGCGGGAGGTTATTTATTGTCTATTAAATTACACATATTCCTGGTTAGTTTATAAAGTGGCTTTGCCCTGAAAAATATATAATAATTATATTTTACTTGGGTCGATCAAATTATTTATTGACCGAAATGAAAAAGATAAATATGTAATAGTTTCACCATAAAAGTAATATTTTTGTTTCTGTAGATGGAAAAGATATACATTACGTACTTTTCATCATCAAGCTATTAACATAGATTATTATCATCAATAAACTATTATATGTAGGAAGAAAATAATTGGATGGTGCTTTAAATAAAAGTAAAAATGGATTATCATGGATTGCAGCTAATGGATTTTGAAATGCAGGCATGTAATGTTTGGCAAAAAGTGGGATACAATAAAGCACTCATTGATGTATTCGTTGGTATTAGTTCTGGCACGAAGTGCCTGTTGAGTTTATACACTGGTGTGTTATATTACCCGTCGTCCGTCCAGCGTACTGTAACTTCTAAGAAAAAACTGCAGGACCTAGGGCCATGCTATTTGGCCTGCAGGTACCTGGGGCAGAGTGTTATAAAGTTTACTCACAGAAATTACTTTGACTTGACATTGATACTCAGCTTGTTTTGTGAACTTGATGTTTACTAGGATGTGACAGAGATTTAGATGGCGAGTGTCGTCGATGAAGCAGAAGACGCCTACTCTTCGGAACACCAGGTCTTATTCTCTTGTGTTTTTACGACACGTCTCCATGTATTTTTTTTCTTTTGTTCCTATTTTGCCTCTAGTTTAATCGATTTTGAGTTCGGTTTATGGTTTTTTTGACACTTTGGAATTCCCTGATTTTTCATTTGATAAAGGCACAGTTATCAAATATTTTAAAACAACTTCTTCTGATTAACCAGAAGACACATAGTAATGATACTGGTCTAGTAGGTACTTTTAACGGAGTGCTCTGAAAGTTTCCTTAAATACATTACTTTCAAGGTAACATGTGTCTTCCACGATATCACTAGGCGTTGTGTGATTACATTAGCGTGCTGGAGTGTATAAAATATTATTTATTCTTTAGCCAAGGAAACTTAATGTTTTGACATAAGTACGTTTATTGAGAATATTTTCCGAAGATTGCACAGTTATCCAGGTGAGCGTTACAAGCACTGTCCCTCTTGCTATACTGTTTTATTTTTTAATTTAGAGCTGCTAAACATTAGGTAAATCTGGTGTCTTTTGTATAGCCAGATATCGCTTAGTTGATGAACCGTGGAGTATATCTATCGAATCGGAGAATACCGAAGCGTCAACAAAACAATAATCCGACTCAAAATCGGTTTAACTAGTCATAAATTATGAAAAGGGAAATATTTACACGGAGAACCTTGAAAAACGACAATATAATAAGACCAGGTATTCCGGAAGAGTAGGCGTCTTCTGCTTCCTTAACGACACCCGCAACGTAAATCTAGATCATATCCATGTCATGAATACCATGTACATATTTATGTGCATGCATATTTAATGAAGATATAATCATGTTGATAAAGTTATATTTGAATTGTGTATGTATTTTGCTAGAAGTAGAAAAGAAATATGAATCTTGGTTTTTTATACGAGTCTGAATTTGTTGTCTAAGCGAAAAGTTTGCTGACGCATATAGCTAGTCGATTGTATTTACTCCTTTGAGCTTTAAAAGACTAGTAAATCAGCTAATTGCCTCGGTCTTCATTTCAACTATGACTACTACTAAGCTATACAATAAACGAGACAATTTTCGCTTTTCCCTTAACATCCCTGCTTTTCTAACCTATGGTGTTTTAATGTGGCAGTTCATTAATTATTGTAGAACATGCTCAAAATATTGAGATTTCGTGGTAGGTGTCGGCTGCTAACGAACAAACTTGTATTACTGGAATTCGAGATATGCAGGTTGAGCAAGTTATATGAAGGGAAACGTTTTGAAATATGATTATGAGTATGCATGCTAATTTACCTGATTTATAGAACACACTTAGTTCTCACTTTGGGGACAAGACATCTACTTTGATGTGACCTAGAAACAGAAAATGCCAACTCTTTAGGAACATCTGGTCTTATTATATTATGCTGTATGGTTGCAGGGGTATCCTCCATGTAACGCTGTTAACGCTTTGGTATTTTCTCTCTTGAAAAACATG
This sequence comes from Mimachlamys varia, assembly GCA_947623455.1. Lineage (NCBI taxonomy): Eukaryota > Metazoa > Mollusca > Bivalvia > Pectinida > Pectinidae > Mimachlamys > Mimachlamys varia. Next base: position 3,284,835 of record OX392532.1, read on the forward strand.
CAACATAATATGATTATCTATATGATTACCTGCGCGAAAGATGTTATGCTGCACCCGACATCATCTTGGCCCACAGACATGAAACCATTCTCGTGCACAAGTATGTGTTCTAACCGAATTTCTTGTTTTCGTTATAAGTTGATAAAATATTTTGTGACGGATTAGAAAAAAGAGATTAAACAGATTAACGGCCGAATTTTGTTAACAGTGATTACATGTGACTTTGACAGTTTTACATTAATTAAGTGATTTTCAAGAAAGTCGATTTGGGCTCAGACATTTTTCTTGAGCAGGAGAACAGTAATTTTCTTTATCAACCAGTTAAGGTAACGACGAAAGATATAGATACATTGTGTACTGCTTTTAATCAAACAAATTACACTACACTGAGGTTATCGTCCAATTTTACCTCCGATTTCACATGAAATAACTACAACACAAAGGACAGCTTACAAGACAAAATATGCCAGGATTTAGTACAATATTATTGTTAGATGTAATAATACGCGTTTTTCGTTCTATTTGAAGTGTTCAACCACAATCTGTGTCGTATGGTTTTAATTTCCGTAGAAATGTGTAACATGACTAAGTTAATATTTGTATAAGCAACGTAAAATTCTTTGAAACGTACCTGGATCATCCAACGAGACATGTGATTCTCTTCCCTTTTTTGCACTAGTATAGTATTTTGAGATCATCAGAAAAAGTCTGGCATACCATTAATTACGCATATCAATAGTATTCTCGATAAAGGAAACTCCGGAAACATTCGCGAGTAAGACATTATCATTGATGATTAATGTGCCTCAAATTGTCGGAAAAGGATTTGTGACATTTAATTAACTGATATTCTAGGGAACAAAATGATGCCAGGATACGCGTGTTTCCAAAGAAGAAATATAAGAGTATGTGTCAGATTTGAATTCGGCCAGTGTCCGCTCAAAAAATCCAGCAAATGCAAAATAGTATAGCTATTATAGTTTCATTCACAGTTAAATCGAAAGAAAACGCCATTTACACTGTAAATAATATTTATCCCCTCGCGACGAAAGTCGGGGAAGGGATGTAGGGTTCCGTTCGTACGTACATGTACGTACGTATGTTCACTTTTTGTCAGCGCTCTTGCGACTTCATTTTTGGACGGATTCTGACCAAACTTCCTATATTGGTCCAGCATGGTAATACCTCGAACGAGTTCGTGTTTCAGGGTGCCAAGGTCAAGGTCACCGTTACTATTTATAGAAAATCTTTGTCAGCACTCTTGCAGCTTCATTTCTGAACGGATCCTGACCAAACTTCATATATGGGTCCAGCATTGGAATACCTCGAACAAGTTCGTGTTTCAGGGTGCCAAGTTCAAGGTCAAGGTCAGCGTTACTATTTATAGAAAATCAGGAAATGAAGTTGCTAGTGTGATGCGTAACCAGATACTGTTGAATGCATAACAATATATACCATATTTATCTGGCAATGAGCCCATGCCTGATAATAAGCCCATCCATGTCTATTGCAGTTCAGTACAAATGACAACTGATGTTATTTCAATGCCCTGCAATAACCCCAACCCCCATTTTGCGTCAGAGTTCATGTGTTAGCACGCGAGGGGATTTGTACATGAGAATTCACACAATAAACAACCGATACACATATTTTAATTACACTGTATCTACACTTTTTTCTCCTTTTTGTTGTTTCGATGTGTTTTGTTCCGTTGGCGTCCATTTCTTTCTTGTTTCGATGTGTTGGTCCGTTGTCTTTCCAATTTAGCTGTTTCAATGTGTTTTGGTCCGTTGTGTTTCCACGTTTTGTTGACGCGTTGTTAAACGTATTTGCCTTTACGCTTTTACTTTTTTCGAAAAAAAACCCCATTAACGGCATGACTTGGGCAAATCGTCATTCCAGTAACAATAACAACTATCCTTAAGGACGTTTTCTTCTGGGAGATTAAGATATTCCCGCATTAAACTTTTTTTTCTCATAAACAAGTTCATGAGGACTTGACAGAAAATGCAAATATAATGATATGGCAGTATGCTCATTTTTTTGTGCTATGATCGGTCAAAGATACCAATTTGACATGATAAGTGATTTCAAGTTGTTTTTATAGTTTTAACCAATTTCAGGACATTTACATACAATATCTTCCAAACTTGTAATTATGAAATGTATGAATGTTTGAAGAATTGAAACAAACTTTGGTTTTCCTTTAAGTAATAGAAGTAAATTTTCTCTTACTCGCTATTTTAACACAGGAAAGCAATTTGGGCTACCCCTACTCCTTAATTTTAATGAGATAATCCTATTTTTTCACAATTTTTTGTAGATTTAACGCTTAATAAAAAAGTTGTGATTTTAAATGGTTTTTTGAAAATATTAAGCGGAAGAAAATAAAATTGGTTTTCTTTCTAAACCCGGCATAAAAATGGGGGATTCGTGGGCTTCAGTTTTTGTCCCTTTACTACAATGTATTTGTGTTATTTTCCACAATTTGGGTTCAAACGTAATAACTGCTCCAGTTACACTAAATGTATGAACAAAATAAAAATGTACAATTATGCACTTTGAAGCATAACATTTCTATAATATTGAACATATAAAGTTGTACTGCACAATTGAGCTTGCTATGATTAAACATGGCAAAACACTGACGTTTTCAAGAGATCGATCTAGCATCAAAAAGGTAAAATCGGCCTTTCGTGAAGCGCAAAAAAATACACATGAATACGTACTTTCAAAATGGCTGCAGTATATGTATTTTGTAATTCATGTAAACAAAAGTTCTGTAAGCAACAGATACTTATATTTTGGACACAATTTTCAGATGCATAATATTATGTGCTATTAAAATTCATCATACTTTCTTCAATATTACATAAAATATTCAAATGAGATTAAAACGAGACTTGAACATGACTGAAACCTCAGAAGAATACATCCTTAATTACATAATCACTGGTGAAATATACACATATATAATTACATAATCACTGGTGAAATATACACATATATAATTACATAATCACTTGTGAAATATACCCATAATTACATAACCAATGGTGAAATATACCCATCATTACATAACCACTGGTAAAATAAACCCCTAATTTCTTAACCAATGGTGAAATATACCCATAATTACATAACCAATGGTGAAATATACCCATAAATACATAACCAATGGTGAAATATACCCATAAATACATAACCAATTGTGAAATATACCCATAATTACATAACCAATTGTGAAATATACCCATAATTACATAACCAATGGTGAAATATACCCATAATTGCATAACCAATGGTGAAATATACCCATAATTACATAACCAATGGTGAAATATACCCATAATTACATAACCAATTGTGAAATATACCCACAATCACATAACTAATTGTGAAATATACTCATAACTACATAACTACTGGTGAAATATACACATTATTACATAGCCTTTTGTGAATTGTTCACATATTTATCTTTCCACGAATTGTACTAGATGTGCTTGTGTGATTCCATTACTGATTCGCTATCTGGAAGCTATTGGTAGGAGGAAAGATATAGCTATTTAAGTTTCGACCGGAAATTTCAACATCGTTCCTTGTTGTTATTGGCCTTTTTCTGGGACACATGCATTCCATAGGATTATTTACACCCGGTTGTAGGACATTATTTACACCCGGTTGTAGGACATTATTTACACCCGGTTGTAGGACATTATTTACACCCGGTTGTAGGACATTATTTACACCCGGTTGTAGGACACTCGAAGACGGCAGTACATCCAGCGGACAGTCTCTCCTCGTCAAGTTCATTGTTCCGTTTCTGTACCAATGTCGTGTAAGGAATAGGCTTACAACGGATAATATGGCCATTATTGAATCTAAGGACCTCGTAATCGCAAATCGCGGTCTCCAACTGTTGTGGAACTCGTGAATTGACTGTGATCGTCTGCATATGCCAGGAACAAATAGACCGCTGGTTAAGATCGGGTAGGGTGCCGTGTACCATACCCACTGTTGGCAGTAGTAGAAGGATGATCGGTAATAGAATGTCCTGTAAGATAACAACAATATAGGCACACCACTTAAATCAAGTGTTTTATCTTGGGTAAGGACAGAAATGATAAAATTGAAGATAGCCAAAGAGGAAAATATTTTTAAGCAAATCCAAAGCCACATCTTCGATACTTCACGAGCATGTCAGTGCATTACATGATATCCCGTAATTCGTACAATATACGTCAATGACACGAGTCTTTGATTAAGTTGAATATTTGAATTACATAAGTCATATTTAAGATTTTTTTCATTACTTTCACTTTGATTATTGAACATGTCGTGTACTGCTAGCATGTCCTGTAGTAAGTAAATGTTCCTACAAGTAGTTTGGCTGGCTTTCAACTTTCTTAAAAACTTTTTATAATTTAGACAACCTACACTTTCTATACTAAATTGCATGAAAACCTATATTTTCAACAACGGAGATAATGTTGACGTCATGGTTACGTTATTGAATGTTTTTTAATTAAATGATATTTGCATTGAATTATATTTCAATCAAAACGTTCGTTTTGTATATTTTTTTTAATTTATAAACTTAATGAGATATCTTTCTTAAGCATCATGTTTAGAAACTAGAACAAATAGAAAATCTATATTTTCAAATCATCAAAAGTCGGTCTTTAAATTAAACTTTAACAAATCATATTTGTTAGTAGTCTTATATTTCCTCTCCCGTGGCTGTTTCCGTCAATATTTTCGAACAGTATTTGTCGGATTTCAATAAAACGGAACATGAGTATGCAGTGAACTTGAGACATGTAGCAGTTGTACTGTTCTATGCCGTTTTGTTCTGAATGGGATACTGTTTTTATTTTTTTCTAGTAAGTTGTTTATCAAGGAACGATTATATTCGTTAACCTTTTAACTAATTTGCTTTTTATCAGACTTTTCATAAGTATTTTTGCAGAGTATCCCTTTAGCCTATATCTAAGATAAGGAACATACCATGAAATAATTTAAATACTAGTTTTCCAAAGTCTCCATTATTATGAATCCACAACAGGTAAAATAGTATGCTAAGTGTACATAATGGCTTTTCAAATAAAAAAAAACGAAATTATGAATGTTGGAGACAGTTTTGATAACATACAGTAAATGTCGTTTGACTTTTATTGCTATTGTAATCCCTTTGAAAGATTACGACCAGAATGTTTGTTTTTCAATGTAACATTACTCTTTTTGTGACATGGCAAAGACATTGATTAAATGTCCATCCATATTCGAAAATCGGTATTTGATTTGATTCTTTCGAAAATAAATGACTTTACATTCTGAAATTGGTTGCCTGTTTTTAGATGAATACGTGTAGTGTTTTCTATACAATAGTTACTCATGAACACGTGAAGAATACTCAGATGTACGTTTGGAACATGGGTTGCTACACCAAACAAACAAAGAACTACTCCCGCTCAATAGTGTATATAACCAACAGTCAAGACTTACCATGGCTGTAGATACGTAGACTGTTATATACTGCACTTAGGTGTATGTTGCAAGGTGTTCTCTGAAGATGTCATCGTCATGGGCAGGAATCCTATTTATACCCCTGTTTTAGCGTTATCGGTGAAGTTGTGCTAAGTTCCCTGTTGAACTGATAGGATACACGCTACGCTATGACTATGTCCTATTACTAGAGTACCCTTCACACAATTGGATTTCGTTATCTAGGTACGTGATACGTTCTACAGACACATCGCTACTACATCATCAAATCGAGTCACACTTCCTCAAAATTAGTGATTCCACGCTGCAGTCCAATGTTTCGTCCACTAAGTCAAAACGCCATTCAAATATCAAAATAAAACCCCCTTTGGCATAATGCACAAATATAGGCAGCCTATACCAAAATGCTGCTGACTCGACAAATATAGCTAGCTAGTATCAAAACATCAACACTTTAATAAAGACCCGTAGGATGTTCTTGACATTTATCATTAGGAATGCTTACATCGGGATTATCATTTATCATCTATATACTGCTATATATCACCTACTGGTAACTGGATAAACTCAATATCATGATCTGACAGTGTGAGAAGAAGTTGATAACGACTTGAGAAGAACTTGAGAATGAATTTTCCCCATTTTACAGCACTTTAGAACGTGCTTTCTCAAAAAAGAACGTCTGCTCGTGAATACATGACATCATTTCCAAAAATATTATACCGCGTAAGAAAATAGTCCGTCAATAAAATATCAATAAGATAATGAAAAAATATATTGAGAAAAAAAACACCGTTTCAAGCGTAAATATGCATATAAGAAAGTCAATGCCGATATCTTTGTTTTCAAATTATTTTTTTTTCACATAATTTGTTTGCCAAATACAGATCGCGATCGATGATCCTAGAAGTCGTTTCAAAACTATGGTGCTTATATTCAGAAATATATAATGTAGTAGTATATAGATGATAAAACAGTTTATCACACAGTATTTTCAGGGTTTGTCATGAGAACAATTTTCTCATCGCTCACACCTGGATAAAATCTCGAGTCCACATGCGGTGGCCTTTCCATTTTGTCCACGTGCTCGCGATTAGAAAATTATTCTCATGACAAACCCTGTATAGATGTCACTGTTTTGTGTACGAAATAGGTTTATAGCTTGTATATTTATTTAAGCCTTGGAATGCACTAGTTCATATCGTTTAGGTGAATTCAATTTTTTGATCGTGAACTTTCCATTTCTTGATAGTAACATCCCTGCTTCTCCAACCTATGTTGTTTACATGTCGCAGTTGATTAAAAATTCTAGGGCTTGCTCTAAATATCGGGATTTTCGTGATCGATGTCGACTGCTGACAAACAAACAAACAACACAGGGATTCGAAAGATGCAGGTTGATCAGAACTATGGGCAAGTTTTATGGTCGCCATCTTTGTCTCATTGAGAAATATTCTGTATCTTTAAGTGATATGAAGATGGACGTTTATGAGTGTGCTCATTAGTGTGTTAACTTGTTGTGATTGACAATGATACTCGGTTCCCATTTTGAGAACTTGATGTTTACATGGATGTGACAAAGATTTACATGACGGGTGTCGTCGATGAAGCAGAAGACGCTTACTCTTCCGCAACACCTGGTCTTATTCTCTTGTACTTTTACAAGAGTCTCCGTGTAAACCTGTCCCTTGTTCATATTTTGCACCTGTTTTAATCGATTTTGAGTTTGTATTATGATTTTGTAAACGCTTCGGTGTTCTCTTATTTATTATCTTGGACATGTTTAATTTCGATCTATTCTTTGAGCCTTGGGCATGTTTGATTTCGATCTATTCCTGGAAACTTGGACATGTTTGATTTCGATCTTTTCCTGGAAACTTGGATATGCTTTAATTTCGATCTATTCCTGGGACCTTGATACTTGATTTTGATCTGTTCCTGGAGCATTGGACATCTTTGATTTCGATCTTTTCCTGGAACCTTGGAAATGGTCGATTTCGACCTATTCCTGGAGCATTGGACATGTTACATTGTATATTTCGACCAATTCCTGGAGCCTTGGACATGATTGATTTCAATCTATTCTTTGAGCCTTGGACATTTTTTATTTCGATCTATTCCTGGAGCTGTGGACATGTTTGATTTCGATCTTTTCCTGGAACCGTTGACATGATTGATTTCGATCTATTCCTGGAGAATTGGACATGATTGCTTTCAATCTAGTCTTTGAGCCTTGGACATTTTTGATTTCAATCTATTCCTGGATTCTTGGACATGTTTGATTTCGATCTAATCCTGGAGCCGTGGACATGTTTGATTTCGATCTATTCCTGGAGCCATGGACATACTTGATTTCGGTCTATTCATGGAGCCTTGGATTAGTTTTGATTTCGATCTATTCCTGGAACCGTGAACATGCTTTAATTTCGATCTATTCCTTGAGCCTTGGAAATGCTTGATTTCGATCTATTCCTCGAGCCTTGGACGTGCTTTAATTTCGATATTTTCCTGGAACCTTGATGTTTGATTTCGATCTTTTCCTAGAGCCTTGGACATGCTTTAATTTCTGGTTTTTATTAAATCAGTCTAAATAAAAAATACCAGAAGAATACCAAAGCGCCAACAAAACCATAATCCGAACTAAAACTCGATTAAACTAGAGACAAAATAAGAACAAAGGAAAGATTTACATGGAGACTCTCGTAAAAGCACAAGAGAATAAGACCAGGTGTTCCAGAAGAGTAAGCGTCTTCTACTTCATCGACAACACCCGCCATGTAAATCTTGGTCACATCCAAGTAAGCATCAATCCTCAAAATGAGAACCGAGTCAACATTTTCAATCACAACAAGTAAGCACACTAATAAGCAAACTCAAAAACGTCCATCTTCATAACACACAAAGATACAGAATATTTCTCGATGATATTAAGATGGAAACCACATCAATGGAAAGAAAATACGTTTTCTGCTAATCAAGCCAATGAGTGCCGCTATCCATTTTTGAACAAGCACCAGTTTCGAACATCTGTATGCCCTGTCAAGGTTTCTCACGAGAGCACACTTGACGTATTGTAGAGTTTACATAAATGTAGATCACGCGACTCTAGACGGCGGCCTTTTCAAAAAAGGTGTCGGAAATTGATTTATAAAATGGACAGCGACGTTTAATTCAAGAAATTAAGTAAGCTAAAAATAGTTTTTTATATTGAAGAATTTTGACTTTTTACGCCAATAATACAAATGATAAGCGGATCAGAGAGTAAGAACCCTTCGGACTAGTGGCACTGTAGAATATTTGATTAATTGATATAACATACATATCCGTATCTGTTTTATAGCAGTAGTCTTGTAAACAGTTAACTCTCTTCATCCTTTTGAACTTTTTTGTACTTCACCTAGGGGCGTCAATGACTTGTCTCGTCCAAGACTACTAAAACCAACTTAGGATAACATATTATTGTTTATGCAGAGTGTGTTTGTAGTTTTTTACTACATGTACTTGAGTGTTATTTATAAAAGAACCGTGCCTCTTTACACAAGGAAAACAACTTGTAAGTTGTACCTGAGCTCGTTATTTTTATGTATTTATTTTGTTTGCGCAAAGGCCGCGCATATCCGGATACGAAGGCCGCGCATTTCCGGATACAAAGACAAATTATATCTGGGTAGGACAGTATTAATACTTTTGTTTCAACAAATCGAAACGTCGGGTTTTTTTTGTTTTTGTTATTTTGTTTTTGTTAAGAGTTTTGAAAATAATTTTTCTTTAAATTCACGTTTTTATGGATGAAATACGCATATTTGTACATATTCACTTCGATCTGCCTCTTCACTCTATTCTTCATTTATTCACCAGATCCATTTTTTTTCACCAACCTACACAGTTGTGAGAAACAGCTGCTTTTTTATAGCTCTGGTTAATAGTTCGCCTTACCTTGCACATTATACATACATTTAACTCTACCGCGTCGATCGCACGTCTCGAATGAGTAGGGTTTCCTATTATACCCTTTCCGTCATGTCATCATATCGAAAACTTTACTTCCGTTGTAAGGTAAAGCCAAGAGTAAAGTTACTAATACGTACATTATAATACGAGTTCTACCTTAATGGTGCGTGACGTGAGTGTTCTGGGTAAGTATGGCTTACTCTGATTACTGTCAGTAGCCTCGTGATCGTATTCTGGAATATGGTACATACCATTCACAAAGATAATATTGACATATATATAATTACCCACGTCCTTAGTATCATTTGTTCTCAATAAGGGATAAGTCGAATTAGACCCGGATCGACAGAGGATTCCTGAGTTATGGAAAGCCGCCACAGCTGTGTGATGTAATTTGTATTGTTTGTGTTCTTTGTCCGTTATGGAAACTATTAATGATTTTGCGTACTAACCTCTTCGTGAGCTAATTTTGTACATTAATGCCTCACGATGTTGTACTGATGCTATCATGTATTATCGTTGTGTGTGTAGGAGGAGCATTCCATTACATAATGTAGCTAGATTTAGTCACAGCGGTCTAGCGCTTTTCGCGCGGGCCTGGCGTGAAATATTGATATCATGGTTATACAGTATCAGTACTCATTATCAGGCCAGATGTCAGTCTTCTAATTAATGGATCCTTGGCGTCAACTATTTTTACAGTTTATAGAGATACAATTATGAAAAACCTGTCACGAAACGGGGCAGCATATAGAACCTGACGTAGGCATACAAATCAAACAGATCCGTCACGACGTAACGTTTTATCGGGTACCAGGGGCTGTAATTTATCATTGTGATAATTAATACATTTTGTACATACAAACACCCAGACATGGGTTCCTATTACTACAAACTTCCCGACCTGGGAAATAAACAATATTTTACAGCAAAGAGGAAAACTGAAACTAGTGAGACGAGCGGGGCGCGAACCCGAGACCTCTAATTTAAGCAGCCAAGACGTTGTTTTTTTTAAACAAAATAAAACATTTAAATTTCCCGTCAATATGGCCCCGGGGGTCGTGTCCCCCGGGGTTCCTCACAATACATAATTGATATTGCACAGATGTAATTGATGTTTCAAAAGATATAAAGCAAAGTAATGTTTAGGTAGTTATCATGCAATTTACAATAGGACGGACAGAAGGATGTTTTTAAAACAGGACGTTACCACCAGGCCAAAAGTTCCGAACCGTTTGACCTGGTTTGTAATTTCCTGATATTGTTATACAAAGTCGCCTCTCCAAGTAACAAACCTATGCTGAAATACTGGAATCCTGAACTCTGTTCCGACATGACACATATATTAATTAAGGTAATTATTTAGGGTCATATAAATGCGCAAATTGTGTTGAATTTTAAAAACAACAGAAAACAACAAAGTCTGGCACAAATATCGTCATGTAACATACCAAAATGTTTGTGATCAAATGAACTTTCTTGGTATATTCAATCATAAGCTGCATGTGTTAAGTGATTCTTCAATAAAGTGACTTTGTGGCTCGATGCAGCATGGGATACTTTGAAGTTAGACAATATATAAAACCAGCAAAACAACAATGTCGTTGTACTCTCAAGTGTCACAAAAGAGACATTTCACTGGATATGGAATTTTCAAAGCGTACTGTTCTTGCCTTGAAATGCGATTGCGTCATGCTTAATAATTGATCATGTTGTTAATATTAAAACTAAGGGATACGTTCATGATGTATAATGAGTTGTAAAGGTTCAGGAGGAAAACAATTAATTAACTGTTTATTTAACGTCTCCACATGTAAAGTCAGATCACAATAAGCCAATATCTTATTGATAGATTCAAATGAAAGACCAGAATTTGTAACACCGACAAGAGTTCTTTAATAAGAAAAGAGGAACAATTTTTCATCATGGATAGGACAATTTGTCTTCTCAAAATTACAAAATCACATTTGTCATGTAGATCAGATCTTGGTCTTTGGCAAAGAGATTTGGGACCATGAACAGCTTACTACTGAGCTGAATAATAAACGTGATTATTTCGATTTTCCGATCGTGAACTTCCCCTTTCTTGATAGTAACATTCCTGCTTCTCCAGCTTATGGTGTTGCGTTGTCCAGGTATAATACGTTAAACTTGAGATTACGTTGGATATCGTGAATTTGTGATAGATGTCGGCTGCTGACAAACGAACGTACTACACAGGGATTCGAGATATGCAAGTTGATGAAAACTGATGAAGTTTTATGGTGGCCATCTTGGTATCATTGAGAAATATTCTGTATTTTTTGTATGGTATGAAGGTGGACGTTTTTGAATAGTATTATGTTCATTGGTATGCCCGCTGGTTGTGATTGACATCGATGCCTCCTTCTCTTGACATTATCGGATGTCATCACCTAGATTTACATGACGGGTGTTGTCGATGTAGCAGAGGACGCTTACTCTTCTGAAACAAACTTTTTCTTGTACTCTTTCACGGGTGTCCGTGTAAATCTTTTATTTGCTCATATTGTGCCCATATTTTAATCGAATTTGAGTTCCGAATATGGTTTTTGTCGATGCTTGTTTTATAACTATATAGGTATTCCAATGTACGTCAAGTATAAATAAAGTTTATTCGTAACGATAAATGAGTAATTAACATAAGTATCAATATGCTTAGATCGTATCATTTAGCGCTATTTGAAAAGAAAAGTAACGAAATTAGTCACAGCATTAGAAAAAGAGTTTTATCATTTGTGTCAGGCTAAGAAGGAGCTGTCCATGGTTAGAAAGGGGCATTGAAATTTGCACCTCATTTCACTCGCCGGAACTTTACAATGGCTTAGCTACAATGTATAATGAAATGCCCTTGTATCAAAGGCGATGTGATGAAATTTTAATGGCGATACATTTATCGTACTCGTTTGAAAAAAGATTTTTTCTGTCCTGAAAATCCATGGAAAAGTTGACCAGTCAAAGTTTTAGCGTATTCGGGAAGTCGGAAGTGTAAGATATGGAAATTACGTCGGGATTTTGAAGTTTGTCAACACCCTCAGGAACGCCTTTAGTTTTACCATGTTTGAAAACCTCTCTGTTGGAATTTCCCTATCTTGCATCTCTGGTCATGGGTTAATCATAAGAAAAAAAATCTGAGAATACAAAAGCGTCAACAAAACCATAATTCAAACTAAAAATCGATTAAACTAGAGGCAAAATAGTAACAAAGGAAAAATTTACATGGAGACTCTCGTAAAAGCACAAGAGAAAAAGACCAGGTGTTCCGAAAGAGTAAGCGTCTTCTGCTTCATCAAGTATTATTGACATGTTCATGGATTGATATATATATATATAAACAACTAGTAGTTTCAATAGCAAGTTTTTTTATTTGTAACAGATTGTAAACAATATCAATCGAAAATATCAAGTGCATTAAAAGTTTTGACAAACACCAATGATTGAGTCTAAACCCAAACCGTTGTACATCCAGCGGTTATAACTAAAGGTCTCAATCTTCCATTTTGGTACACATATGTTCTGACAGTAACTGGAGCGCATGCTAATCTAAAATTTCCGAGCTGATTCATGTTAGGCAAAGCGCAACTGCATGCTGCCGGATAGAGATTCACCGGAAGCCTTGAAGATTCAAAGTCATTGCTGTTTGTCCATTGGCAGAGAGCTGCCGTGCTGAGATCGCGTCCTTCACTTTCACAGTAGGGAGGTGGCGCTGAACAAGTCTGGGACGTTTGTCGTTTAGAACGGTTGTTAAGGAAAAGCGAGTTGTCCTCTTTCGTTACATAAGGGACGGTATTGTTTAGATTTGAAGAACGGCTATCCTGTATGGTGAGATCAGTTGGTTGTTTCTGCCCAAGTCTTGTTACATCTGCCGGTAAGGCACACAGTACAGACACGAGGATAGCCACCAAGCCTGTGGTGAGGAACAGATTGGAAATCTGCAATTAAAAAAAAAAAGATTAGATACGAGAGTGAAATCATGGTCATTTGAAATTAAAACAATAGTTCAACAATATTTTGTTGACGCTTTAGGATTTTTTAATATTCTAGTTGCATGTTCAACAAGATTATTTAGTTGTTGCATCTCTATAGAAATAATAAGAAAATACCGAAGCGCCAACAAAACCTTAATCGGAACTCAAAATCGATCAAAGTAGGAAGTACATGTATGAAAAAAAAATGGAAAGACCATGTGTTCCGGAAGAGTAAGCGTCTTCCGCTACATCGGCGGCGCCCGCCATGTAAATCTTGTAAACACCCACGTTAACATCAAATATTCAGAAATAGAACCGTGCCATCATTGTCAATCACAATCACAACAAATAAGCACACTAATAAGCAAACTCAAAAACGTTAATCCTCATATCACACAAAGATACAAAATAGTTCTCAATTAATCAAAAATGGCGACCAGAAAATTTGCTCATTGTTCTGATCAACGTGCATCTCTCGAAAGTTTGTTTGTCAACTACTACATAAAATTACCATAGGTTGGAGAAGCGATGATGTTACTATCAAGAAATGGAAAGTTCACTCAAATTAGCGCTGATCCACTAGTGCCGTTTAAAGAACGACGCAAAAAAAACTAGCCCGAACGCAGTTAATTAATCAATTATTCACGTAATAATAAATCTAAACAATTGTTTAATAATAAAAAAAATAAATATATGTATTGAAAGGCCGTTTTTAAGCGGGCTTTATGTAATAGTTGATGCATCCATGTTTTTATATATATATGTCCCAAACATGTGTTGTAAACCATAGATACGATCGTTATTATTTATTTTTATTAATATCAGTAACAAACGTTTCTAAATGCTCAACAAAATATCGTCTGTATATCAACACCTGTAATAATTTAATGCCTTTGTGTAAACGGAATACATTTCACTATGCATAGCCAACGAGTTATAAAATGAGCAGTGAAATGCTTGACAAAACAAAACTCATTTGACACCTGAATACAGTTATATTTGATTGTTTTGACATAAAAAGAAATGTTATACACCACGTCTGCATTTTATGATTATTTAGAAAATCTTTAAGTAACTTTATTTTAGTTCATTAATAAAGCTAGTTGTATTTATATAACACATTTTTCTGTTACTTTGATATCAATAAAGTTAGTTGTATTTATATAACACATTTTTCTGTTACTTTGATATCAATAAAGCTAGTTGTATTTATATAACACATTTTTCTGTTACTTTGATATAAATAAAGTTAGTTGTATTTATATAACACATTTTTCTGTTACTTTGATATCAATTAAGTTAGTTGTATTTACAGATGTATGTTTCTGTTACTGTGATATAAATAAACTAGTTGTATTTACAGATGTATGTTTCTGTTACTTTGATATAAATAAAGTAAGTTGTATTTACAGATGTATGTTTCTGTTACTGTGATATAAAAAAAACTAGTTGTATTTACAGATGTATGTTTCTGTTACTGTGATATAAATAAAGTAAGTTGTATTTACAGATGTATGTTTCTGTTACTGTGATATAAATAAACTAGTTGTATTTACAGATGTATGTTTCTGTTACTGTGATATGAATAAAGTAAGTTGTATTTACAGATGTATGTTTCTGTTACTGTGATATAAATAAAGTTAGTTGTATTTACAGATGTACACATGTATGTTTCTGTTACTTTGATTTAAATACAGTTAGTTGTATTTACAGATGTAGGTTTCTGTTATTTTGATATAAATAACGTTAGTTGTATTTAATGTATGTTTCTGTTACTTTGATATTAATAAAGTTAATTGTATTTACATATGTATGTTTCTGTTACTTTGATATAAATAAAGTTAATTGTATTTACAGATGTATATTTTTGTTACTTTGATACAAATAAAGTTAGTTGTATTTAATGTATGTTTCTGTTACTTTGATATAATTGCAAACGACTTGGGACAGGAGAATCCGCGTAACATTTTCATCAATAAAAACAATGAACAAGTAAAGACTCGGTAATGCGTAACTACATACCATCATTGTGCCGGGCGCGGGGTGTATTTATACCGTGCTTGTGTTGATGCTTCTATTCTCAAATAAATCTGGTTTAATTATGATTTTCAGCTGTTATATATAACATTTTGTATAGGAAGTATGCCTGGCTGTATTACACAGGATACTGTTCCGCTTACGTTATCGTATGTCGGAGTACCAGGAACTTTGTCATTGCACCAGTACTTCTCACTTATTCGACAACCTGGTTCCAGGGACGTGACCGTAGACCCGCGTATTTTCCAGCGTGGCCTATCGCCGTCACAATCGGGTAACAGGAATTCTACTGTAGAAGTACATATTTCCAGTGTGGCTATCGCCGTCACAATCGGGTAACAGGAATTCTACTGTAGAAGTACATATTTCCAGTGTGGCTATCGCCGTCACAATCGGGTAACAGGAATTCAACTGTAGAAGTACATATTACCCAGCATCGTACCAAGTTCCATGAATGGCCACCGAGAAAATTCATTTGTAATTCACGATATAATAATATACTACATACTTTAGCTTATAAAAATAAATCAGAATTAGGAAGTGTTTCTATGTTAAAATTTAAAATCTTAAAAGGGGGGATAACAGAATAACAAAAAATAAATGATTTTAAGTTATTACACAAGACGATGAAACAAGGAGACTCGCTTCCTTCGTGACGCGTCACTGATCAGCGCTGAGATTGCCGTGGCGTTATCTCTCGTTAAGCACATTGTAAAAATTGAACAAATCTTTTTCCATTTTGTATCATTTCCGTTTGTGTCCTAAAAATTGATATTGTTTCTCTCATTAAGCAGATCAAAAAATAAAACTGCTATTTGATTGTTTGTGCCGAAATGTCCTTTCATCTAAATATACACATAAATTTTCGCACCACAATGATACTTTACCATCTCATGACGACATTCAAAAGAACCTTTAAAGGCCCAATATACGTAACTTTCGGCAACACTTGAAGAGAAAATAAAGCCTAATAACTTTTTTTGTATTTATAGATTTAGTTAAGATTAACTGATATCCGCCATATGCAAGATGAATTCTTACGAGGTTACAGGCGACCGGTACAGCAGCAGTTAAATCTCGGTATTTGTTAACACGCGTCCATTTCGAACAGTCTTCTACCTTCGGTTTGTTGTTAAAGTGGGCCCAACCTGAGTTATTTTCAATTCTTTTGATCTTTCTGTCAAGAGTTTCTTCTTAGTTACCGCTAAGGTTTACTTCGTTTTAGGCTTATTTTTGCATGTTTATCAACTGTATTTTTTTCAATAATTTTTCAGAATCACGAAAAATTTCCTGAAGTTACGTATATTGGGCCTTTAAACGCATGACGTGATTTTTTTTTACATAAATCAAGATTTAAACACGTCAAATGAAAAGAAAAAATGTTAATATTTCACCTTTTATAGAATCTGTGAAGATACCGGTTACAGACTTGCTGATAATTGTATAATTCGCACGATTGGAAGTTTTAAGGGGGTAAGTGTTGCCTATGTATTTTCCATATATTACCTATCAATTCAATTTAATTTCCCTGAACTAAATAATTGTAGTCATTAAAAATGTTTAAAACTAATAAAACAATAGATGACGTAGTAAACAAATATTCTTTTAGTTTAATAATAGATTCAGTTTGGCGACACTGAAATGAATTAAACTGCATCATACAGCTGTTTCGCTTTACAAAGATCTGACAACATATTAAAATGTTTTCATTATAATTTTTCGAACTCTGAAATAATATTTTTAGAAACGGCGTTTTCTGCCAAACCTGTAGTCAACAATTTGGGAAATCATTAGTCATTTGAACATTAGATTGACAGAAAAGTTTATTTTATCGTTTGTTCTTAAACGTGGTAAGTTTCACCAGGCAAGTCAAGCTTGTGTATATACAAATATTATATATTAATCTTAACTCAACTACATAGTTGACCAAACATATTTTTATTTCTTTATACATTTGTGTACGCTGTTCAATCAAACAAATTTAATTTTTGTATGAGCAGCAAACAAATAAGAAATGCGGACGTAGAAATGAGGGAGATTGTTGTTACATGGGAAACCCAAGAAACCCAAACCCTAGGCTATCTTGATCAACACTTATGGAATATTGCATCATAAAAGTCGTTTTATTAGTAATTAAAAACCAATCTCCACATTAGGGCATGAAAGTATTTTTGGTAATAAATAGGCTGATTCAGATTCGGGGTTTCATAGACAGGTATAACGTTTTTGACGCAGGAAATTAACTAGGAAGTTAATAAAGCATTTTTATTCCGATTTATCAAGTCGGTTCAAAAAACGCAATATGATAACCATTTTCCAAATGCGATTTTAAAAAAAAATTAAATGATTAAACATATTGCTGCTTTCTACTTTCACTGATACATATTTTTTTTTATTTATTTATGTATTTATGTTTTTTGTTATTAATGTTTCGAAATTGTTTGTTTGTTTGTTTGTTTTTTTGTTGTTTTTTTTTTTTTTCAATTTTACAGTATTATTTGGCATTTAATTATTTGTAAGATCCAAGTGATTTCGTCGAAATGTATGGTTTGACGAACCGTCATCTTAATCGTCGATTTTTAGGGCTGTTTTCACGATGTAAATTTTTCGCTCTCACCTTAGAAGGATATTGAAAGTCACAAAATGCAATCTGATTAATATACAGCTTTTCGATACGCTATGAAGCGTAAGCGTATCGACGAGTTGTATTTTAATCAGATTGCGCCAAATGCAACATTTTACCAATATCTATAATTAATCTCAAAAGATGCTGTGTCAAAGATTTATACAGTAATACTTTTTTTCTCGTTGTTTAACCAAAGTGAATCATAATAGCATAAGATTTATTCTTATTCATTATAACATTTTCCACAATTGCAATACACTATTTTCAATGGTATTCGTCAAATACATTAAGGATTTATTCACTCGTAGCTCTAATCTTCACAACACTTGTTCACATTTCAGGAAGTAAACATCTCTGAGATAACATAGGGGCTATTTATAGCCTGGAATATAAGATTAGATATTTCACCAGGCTTGAGTAAGTATTTCGAATATTATGACATTATTATCTCTCTTCCTCCTGACATAAGATAGAGATTTTAACATGTTTTTCTTATTTCGCACAATAACTCATCATCATCGTCGTCATCAGTTTTGTTTGAAGTAACACTAACTATAGATTACCTTTCATTAAGTGGCTGCTGGCAAATTAAATTGTTTTGAGAAATTTTATGATTAGTTTATAGTAAAAGACGAACGAACCATAGATATAGATTTATTTTGAAAAAAAACACCATTGTATCATAACTGAATTTTATTGAATGATTTAGCTCATCCTTGTTTACAAATATTTTGTTTAGAATCAAATTAATTTTTGTTTTATTTTAACCAAGATTTTATATATATATATTTTTATAAACTATTCAAATTAAGGTAAATGTCTAGGAATTAAGTGTTATATATAGAGGATCTTACACGAGTGTCGATATAATATGGAATTTATTAAACGAGTTAGATAATTTAATATGTCACGAGCCTTTAGGCGAATGGCATATTAAATTATTTAATGAGTTTGATCAATTCCATATTACATTGGCACGAGTGTAAGATTATATTTATCACATAACTTATATTTATGAGAAAATACACAAAATCTCTTAAATTAATTATGTATAAAAAGGCAAAATTCTTCTGTGAAAGTACGATTTTCACTACCGAAACAATAATATGACGTCATAAAGACGTCATTTGTTTACGACATCACAATAGTGTTATTACACATGTGTAATACCATTTTTATGACATGACAGTATGACATGACTGAACGGGTCAGTTATGTGATAAATGTATTTATTTATGACTAGGTTTAGTTTCTAAATGTAATTTTGTTTGTTTGTATGAAAATCAATCCTTGTTTATGAATTCTAGCTTTAAAAAATTGTTTTCTGATTATCAAATATCAACTTTCGCAATCCAACAATATAGGTTCTGTTTCAGGGTGAATTTTACAGGGAAAACAAATGGTGTGGTTTGTTTTAAACAAACAAGTGTTTTGTTGTGAAGACCTTTGGTTTATGCTGTAATGTAGCCCCTGTAGTATGGTGTTAGTGGCCTAAAAAGAAAAGTAAGTTAAATTTTTTTTTATATTTCATTAGTTATTTTATCATTTATTTTCTGTTTTCTTTCTGCAGAAGGTTTAATATGATTTTTGCAAGTTGGTTTTTCAGTATCTTGAATCAATACGGAATATTTGTCTTTGTTCCTTTATAATTTACTTGAAATTGATAGATGTATATTTGGAAAATTAAAAGCTTTCCTGTGAGAAATACATTGGGTTTGATTTTTATTTTTCTTGTAATATAGTGAACATCACTTTTTATGTTTTAATATATATATATTAATAATAATATTGGTGCTATATATTTCTTGAAGTTCTTTGAACTGATATTATTATCATTCATGCTAAGTAATTACATCATCTTTTCTATACCATGTGGTTTTTAATGTATTACCTCTTGCAATCATTGGTATAGTTTACAGTACTTTACCATACTTCTATGAAATCAACACTGCTAGTAATAAATTATCAAACTATATGGGATAACTTGTGTTTTGATAACTTTCATTTCACAAATTAATGTAGATAACTGACTATACCCTGATGCTATTTTTGAAACATGTAAACAATTGATTCTTTTTCTACGAACTTTATAGCAAATGTTTTATACTTGTTCTTCTGTCATCAATTGTATCCACTATTTCAAAAAGATATACATGTTGTAAAGAAAAAACAATAATATAAGGAGAGTATTGGAATGGAATAACAATACTTGTTTATCAAAATTTGCAGGTGATACATGGTTAGATAGTTCAGATATGGTATAGTTTTAGTAAGCATTGTTCATTAATCTAAGAATAAATTGTTTTAACTGTTATGTAATTTCAAAATATATCACATGTAAAAACTTTCTGAAAGGGGACCTTTATTCTTTTTCATTTCAAGTGTTTTTGCTTATTCATTTAAACTAATTGGAGTCATTATTAAATAATTCAAGGGAAATAACTTTGTTACAACATATTTCCTACCGAGCTTGTGGAGAACTGGTTTTATAATGATTTATAGGAAGTTTTAGCTTCAGCTAACGTAAAGGTTTCTGTCTGATCCACATTTACTGTCCAACCTTGTTAAGTTATTATTTAAAGAATAATCTTCCGTGTAAAGTACCGAGATTCTAACCCACGGAATATTTCTTTTCATTTTCACTTATTCACTTGACCCTTGACCTTATGATTAATGACCTGCTACCTTATGTTTCCTACCTCCTCTTGTTCTTCTATTCTGTGTTCTGTTTAATCAATGTCCGCTCTGTTTATGTTCTCCATTATTTCTGAGTTATGAATCTGATGTACAAGATCTTTTCCCTTTTCAATAGTTAGTGTTTTATCCATACGGCTTGAATATGAACAGGTTTTAAACCTTAAATCCAGCATGAGGGTTTCCAGTAATTATTTATTATTCACAGTAATGAAAGATTTTTTGACATTATTATCTTATCTTATTATACGTGATGTACTAAATGTATGCTAATAAAATGAGTTGGGTTTTTTTATTCCTAATTATACATGTATATATGTAACGTGCTGGCGGTCACCTATCCAACTACTGACTACGCTCACCGCTGCTTAACTAGCGTGAGCGAGTCCCCGGGTTATATCGCATGACTGGAAAAGCTAGCTCGCCAGTTAGGCAGTATTTCCCCGCATATACCTAGCTGGACGTTACATCTATTGTACATTTATACAGGCTACTGATGTTTTAATTTGGTCCATATTTCATTAGAGTCAGTTTTTCTGAATCGAACCATTAAAAACTGTTAATTTCCATGACCCCCTACCTTTATTATCAACTAGGTTTATGAAATAGATAATAATATAGTCGAATTTACATTGTTTAAATGGGGATTTCTTTCGCTCTAAATGTCTTTTATTTCTTTGATTTATTCTTATGTTTTAATTATCTAATTTTGGGTTCATATTTTTTATTAAATTGGTCATATAGTAAGCGATCGTAGGTACGTAATTCTTCTGTGATATTCATTACCTGTACGAATCGGCAGGCAGGTCTGTGCTAGGTGTAAATGAAGTAACAATTCTCTCCATGCTGGTGAATACATATTTCCGTTTCCATCCCGTCTTAGATATAGGAAAACAGTCAATTCCCAGCTTCCAACGGATTCGATTTTCCTTTGTTGCTGTGGCGATGTCTTGCAATTAAAATGTTTTATCTTCCCCACGTGTCACCCTAATTCGCACAAAGGTACATAGGCATTTGTTATTTCATTCTTTCGTTTTTCTTCTGATCCATAAATAATACGTAGGAACCTAAAGGTGAACATGATTTCAAATTTATCCTAACAGTAAAAATTATCCCAAAAAATATACCAATGTTGGTGGAATACGTGTCCAGGGAGATTCCGCTCGCGCAGGATATCGTTTTTTTTATTTTTTATTTTTTTTCAATTTCTATATTTTTGATTGATATCGTGCGCCACATTTAAACAATAAGAAGTACCAAGGTAAGCCGATACATAGTGTGTGTGTGGGAGACATGATTGTCCAGGTCAGTTTTCGCCTCCCAGAAATTCGTAAACATGATTCTTTTTTATTGATTTACTTTCCTGATTCATGATATGGAGATGGAGAAAAATCTATTTGGCTGTAATAGAGCAATGCATCAAATTACGGCGATGAATACATTATATTGTGTGCTTAGAGTGGAGGAATAAGTGTCCAGATAGTCCCCACGTAGGTTTTCGCTTAAACAGGAATTCACTTTGATTTTATTTGTATTTTGTCTCTAATCAATGAATAAAATGCACTGACCTGGTAATCTGCATTAAATCCTCTTAATTTTTAATTTTGTTATTTCTCCAACAGAAGGTATGTGTAGCAGTACTGTTCTGTTTGGTATAACGACAAAGTGCATGTTTTGAACGCTCTTATCAATTCATCTACAGAAAAACATGATATTTGTTGCCACTGATCGAGGGTAGTTAAAACATCATTCAACAAATAGATATCACCATTAAACGATCGTTATGGCGATCGTATATAAATAGGTAATCCATACAGATAATACTGCGCCGCGTATAGCGTATCATCTAGATCTGCATCGGGGATATATATATCATTGATAAACTTCTGACTTTAACATTTAAACATAAGCTGTGTACTTTTTTTAAGTTTCCATCTTGTTTCTGATATATCTTTTCATACTTTACCATGACAACAAAACAAGTATACATATGTGTATCGTTTAATAATTAACATTAATAAATAACATTAAATACAAAAACAAAAACTGTGATTGAAATTGTCATGGTTATCAACAGTTTCTTCGATAAAATATTGTGCAGTTGCAATAACCGATGAGAATAACAAAACGACAAAATGTAAAATAGTTCAGTTATATATACACGCCATTGAAATCACACCAAGTCCAGCTTAGTTTAGTTGGCTTGCTCCTTTTATCCTTTCAAAGCTCTCTGGAGCGTCAGGTAAACGCTCTTCCTCTCATTCCGTTGTTTTCATAGAAAATGTTAATTATTTGTCCTACGTAGAGAGAATGCGAGCTTCATTTGGATACACATTTTGAAGAAAACGATCATTTCGTTGGATAAGGTCAAATTTGGATTTCAGCATGTTCAGGAAATAACTTTTTTTCATGCGACGTACTCGGGGTTCAACACAGACACAGCCGACAGGTACGGCGACGTACGCTTTGATGTACTGCAACGTTTCGCCGACACATTCCCGCTCTAGTACTGGAATTCGGTAGTACACAGGGCGGCATTCAAAACTACCGAAACATCTGCTGCACCGACACCTTGCGAAAGCAAGAACCGGAGGATAGCGGTGCTCCTTGATATCCCAGTCAATCTCCCAGGGACAGACCGACCTTTCCGATAGGAACGTGGGTGCAGCATTAGGACTGCGATTACACATGGCGTCGTCCATGCTGTAGAGGTAGGAGATGTTGCGTACCTCTATGTCGTTCCTCTGCTCCATCAGGTGGCTAAGTTGCTCCTCAAACATCGTCGTGTTCATGGTCGTTTGACAAGTCTGGCCGAAAGTGTGCATGGATTTCAATAGCAAGCATGTCACCATTAACTGAAAATGAAATAAGTTTAATTGGTCAACATCCCAAATAAATATTTTATTGCATATAGACTTAATCATTATGGAGTATGTTAAAGTTGTCAAATTCGCTGCTGGTTATATTTCCGCAATGGTTTAATTTTAGAAGTTTAAGACATAAAACGAAAATTCACATATTGATGTTTTTACCATTGCTTCCGTAGACTACAATGTAGTTTAATACAGAAATAAACGTTACAGAGGCAATGCGTTTACGATAAGATATATTCTTCTGATTTACTTACAAAAGGAAATTCATTTTCATTGAAAATTGCTCCTTATTTATTCTTGTGGTAGAAGACTTATTTTACAAATAATTTCCTAGAGGAGGTATTCAATTAGAGAGTTCACTAAGTTGAAATAATTAAATTTCCATTTCCAGCTTTTATGTATATAAATAATGGTAATAATGTTAATTATCATTCTGAAAAGAATCATTTTTTTTGTGTTTTTTTTTTGTTCTATTGCCAATTCATTTAATCTTCATGAGTATATTTAAGCGTTTCTTTTCATGTCAATCATCATTTGACATTGTAAAAGCAGGTAAAATTCTTTGAATTAAGTAAAACAATGTGCTCAACGAGAAATGCTTACCTTCATCATTGTGCTTTCAGGCCGTGCGCTTTACAACGAATCATTGTAGCATTCATAAGAATTTCTTTATATAGAGCTACGTGTCAGAGGAAAGGCGAAAACTTGAGATTACGCGGTAGCGTAACCTGTCATTGCTATGCGTCAGTATCCATCTAACACGTGATACCCCGCGGAGATGTCACTTTCTAATACCAACTGGTAGGAGGGGAGTGATTACAGGATATCACTGAAACAGGGAATAGGCTGACAGTAACGGAATACGCCAAGTATGACTTAAGGATTTTCCCCTAGGTTTCAGCGTAACGCGTTACATTTCATATTTGTTCTACGTAAATACATATGTACCATGTATGCAAAACCAAGATCGTTTTTCATGTAAAGTAAGGTCACTTATTAGGTGTTTATACTCTGTTGGCAAATTAATTCCTCTGGCCTAATTGCGTTCCAGCATTTTGAATCATATTTCGCTTTAATGATTTGCCGAAAGTTTTAACAAAAGCAACCTACATTCCATTATTATACTAGCTTTAGGTAAAAAGGGGACAACATCTAAAAATATTTTGCCACAAAAAATGCAAGTATTTGAAGCAATTTTGTAATCTAACAAAGCTTCAAAATATCAAAAAAAAATCGTTATTGCTTTAGATATACAATGCATCCGACAAAACTTGCATTGAAATATTAAGATCCAATCTTTGGTGTTGGTGAAAGTGCATAAAACCTTTCAACTATATCATATGATATACCACTTCTCATTTTGTTGACAAGTCCGTATTTTCTTTCTGTTTTGTCAGTTTTCTTTCTAGTCCTTGCTGAATTGATCTGGAGTGTAAATGTATATGCTGAATTTAGTATTGGTATATTAATTTATAATTTGTATATTAATTTAGTATTGGTATATTAATTTAGAATTTGTATATTAATTTAGTATTGGTATATTAATTTTATATTGGTATATTAAATTTTTATAAGTATATTTCAAACCTGACCTCGTTAACCTTTAATATGATCGTTGTAAACATTATTCCACCACTATTAACGAACAATATCCCAATACAATAAATGGCACAACACATCTAGGAATAACAATACATGAAAACTGTAAATGGCATCAGCACATCACAAACATACTTAGGCATGGAAGATAATAGACATTTTGCGAGCACTTAAATTTAAACTAGACAGAAAGTCACTTGAACTTATGTACTTTTCATACATACGTCCTCTATTAGAATATGCAGAAATAGTATGGGGAAATTGTAATCAGCAAGACAACCACGAAATCGAAAAACTACAGACAGAAGCTGGATGTATAGTAACAGGGGCAACACAATCTGCATCATCAAATTCAGTAACTATATAAACTGGGTGGAAATTATTATCATATAGACGTTACAAACACAGAATGTTAGCAATGTACAATATGTATCATACACATGCTCCTACATATCTACAGAACATACTACCCTCGAGCATTGGCACCTTCCATAATTATAGCCTACGATCAAACTTAAATTTGCATCCTCCAATTAGCAAAACTAATATTTAACAGACTTTGTTTTTATCTACAGCCATACGTGAATGGAATTTAATTCCTGAGAAAATCAGAAACCTTCCTTCATTTTTTTCTTTTATGAAATATCTAAACCGAAATAAAACTAAAAAGTCATCTTACTATTCTAGTGGACAGCGTCGGGACCAGGTACCCCACACAAGCCTACGTCTC
The DNA here is from genome assembly GCA_947623455.1 of Mimachlamys varia. Lineage (NCBI taxonomy): Eukaryota > Metazoa > Mollusca > Bivalvia > Pectinida > Pectinidae > Mimachlamys > Mimachlamys varia. The sequence continues at coordinate 3,310,839 of OX392532.1, forward strand.
GGGTGTAGCTCACTTAATTATGATTTGAGCCGAAACCATATTGTAGAATCAGACTTATGTCAATGTGGTAAAATAGAGACAGCAATACACTTCTTATTAGAATGTACAAAGTACAGACAGCTACAACATAATACAATATCTAAGTTAAATGTAAATGTAAATATTAATATATTGCTTAATGGTGATCCAAATATGTCTCAGACAGAAAACACCGAAATCTTTAACCAAATTCAAAGGTACATTACGACATCAGGAAGATTCTAGGTACAAATAGGGCATCAATTCACACTCTCAAACTCCTATAACTTCTATCTTCTATCTTTCATCAACACTTTTGCTCCCTTCTTTCAATAATGTTTTCTTTTCTTGCTAGCCTAAACATGTTCTAATTGTAAATATATTATACAATTATGGTCCGCCAGACATTATAAATGTTTGTTAATTATTACTTGAAGGAGATGGCCTAAAATAAGAATATATGTCTTGTCGCCAGATCCTTCTAACTATATATTTGTATTTATTACTGTATATGTATTTCTGAAAATAAAATACTTTTAATCAACAATGTTTCTCATTTCCAAGTTACAAAAGCAGACGACAATCACAATTTATATTTTGTCGTTTTTATCGGTACTCTATTGTTCTGTTACATGGTCAAGTATATAAGATATCTTTATAATGATTCTGCAATGAAAAACTAAAATTCCTTGACAATCATTAAGAAAACGACACACTCTGTGACCATGGTGCCAATCTAGACCATGTGTGGGCGATTGAGGAAGAAGAACCTGTAAGATCATAAGATAATGGTATAGTGTCTGTCATATTATATCGTTATTACACAAAGTTTACGAAGGGAGTGTGACGGTGTATCAGGATACGGGAGATAACATAAACTACGTATTAACAGACGTCTGTACGGGGGATGAAACACACCTTTAAAGGATATGTGTAAAAATGTATTTTTTTTTTTAAATGTACGTGGGGCGATTTAAAATTCTGAAGGCTATCAACACGTAGGACTACACACCATCTTGGTCTTGTTGAGTAGAATTCTACATCCGTTCTTGATATTAAGATGAAGTTTTTTTTCCAATACGCGTATTATTATGTCTGCCTGTTGTGACTGATAATCATGCCTCAGTTCTCTTTTTGAGGATATGGCATTTACTTTGATTTGACCTAGATTTACATGGCGGATGTCGTCCTTGAAGCAAAAGACGCTTATTCTTTCGGAATACATTGTCTTATTATCTTGTATTTTTACAAGGGTCTCCATGTATATCTTTCCTTCGTTCATATTTTGCCTCTAGTGTAATCGATTTTCGTTTCAGATTATGGTTTTGTTGAAGCTTTGGTATTCTCTGATCATTTTTTTTTTTTTTTGAAACATAAAGTATGTGGATTGACCATACTGATATTGGCATTTTGGTTCAGGTCAAATGATGATGATGATGATGATGATGATGATGATGATGATGATGATGATGATGATGATGATGATGATGATAAATAAGTCGAACATCTTTAGAAATACCAACCTAAAGACATTTATCAGGCCGTAGCCAATATTTGACAATTTCAGAAATGCTGTACTTGTATTGCATTAAAAGGCGGCCAAAAACTGGGTGTGGTTGGTTTGAATTCATCTTATCTTATTCACAGCCCCGTGCAGACCTACAATATTTGCATTGCTTCGTTGTCATTTAAATGACCATTTCAATCTAGATCATATGTTTCCTCCTAAAAGTGAGATCTGAGCATTTTTTTCCAGACATATTCAGAAACATATTCAGAAACATCAAAGATAATATATTTCATGTATCTATTACCTTTGATGTATCTAAGATACCTATATGTTATTTGTGAGTGATATAATTTTGTTATATCAGACAAATTCATTATTTCATAGAGTAATTGGTATGCTTAGTTACAATAGTAGATTGACCACCTAGTAACAACGATTATAAAACAAGTTATACCAGTTATATTAATCACTCTTGTTGGCCCGGATGTTAGCGCGCGAGGGGTCTTATTGTGGGAGGAAACCGGAGTACCCGGAAAAAACCCACGTGGTCGTGCAGGTAACCTTTTTCACGTCCGGTCGGGGAATCGAACCTCGGCCGCCTTGGTGAAAGGTAAGTGCGCTATCCACTGCACCATCCGACCAACCTAATATGACAAATATGTTGCCATGACACTTACAGGTATATTTTCATTTTCCGAGCTTATGTATTAAATAATATGTATCAAAATGATAATGTTGTATATTAATTTATCATATGTTTACTATTGATAAAAACCCTTTTTGTTTATGTGATAAATCACATATTTTATATCAGCCCGGGTGATATCACACCCCCTTGGAGTGATATCACACCCCTCCCAATTTAATGTAAACAGACAACTCGGCTGCCACGTAAAAACGCTAAGAATACCGCGCAACCACGATGATGTCAATTAAGTCACAAAAGAAGGGGAATAACTCTTCCTGAACACCTGGGCTTATTCTCTTGTACTTTTACAAGAGTCTCTATATAAATATTTTATTTGTTCATATTTTGCCACTGGTTTTATCGATTTTGAGTTTGGATTATGATTTTGTTAACGCTTCGGTATTCTCTTATTTATTTCTGCCTTGTTATCGTCCATTGGCAACGATTTAATATCCAATATGTTATTTCATCAAGTTGTTATAAAATCCCGCTTTATTTGCAGGGGTTTGGATTTTCTTACGCAAAGGTAAACATGTAAACAACAATCACAACAAGTAAACACAAAATACGTTTGCAAATAATAAATGTCTCAATTGACAACTATGACGAACTCACCAGCAGCATGACCGTAATTTCCTCTGTATTGCCAGAGGGCCATACGGGTTTTTTTTTACATCAGAAGATGCATAGTGCGGGCTATCTACCGGTGCGGACTATCTGTATTTTTTAACACCAAATTATTAAATAATGCGGGCTATACGTTGTTAAATGTTTCCACTTTTATCAACATGTCGATCTACGCTATTTGTAAACAAGCAAAAAAATATCGGAGAATACCAAAGCGTCAACAAAACAATAATCCGAAATCGATTAAAACTAGGGGCAAAATAGGAACAAAGGAAAGGTTTACATGGAGACTCTTGTAAAAGCACAAGAGAATAAGACCAGGTGTTCCGGAAGAGTAAGCGTCTTCTGCTTCATCGACGACACCCGCCATGTAAATCTTGGTCACACCCAAGTAAGCATCAATCCTCAGAATGAGAACCGAGTCATCATTGTCATCACAACAAGTAAACACACTAACAAGCAAACTCAAAAACATCCATCTTCATATCACACATAGAATATTTCCCGATGATATCAAGATGGCGACCATAAAATTTGCCCATAGTCTTCATCAACCTGCATTTCTCGATATATCATTGATAAGTTAATATAGAGCTTTAGTCATACCCATAAACATATATATTTACAAAATAAGCACAATATTTTCATCATATGTCTCTGATTTTCAGCATTCAAAACAATTAATTACAAAGTCACATACGAAGTACACTTGTACTCACCAGGTATAAATTCGACGAATAACCCGCGGGCAATCTGCCAGTGCGGGTAACGGGAATTTCTTTTACAAAAGCCTAAAGAATGCCTTAATTTACGTCCCGCGGGCTATACCCTGGTGCAGGTAGACACAGGAAATTACAGTAAACAAACACACGAGAGGGGACGAGAATTACAGTAATGTCCAGAGTTAGTTCTATAAGTGAAAAAAGGTGTTTGAATGCTGTAAAGGTGTTTAGAGTGGAGAATAGATGTAATTAGAGGGGACGAGAATTACAGTAATGTCCAGAGTTAGTACTATAAGTGAAAAAAAGGTGTTTGAATGCTGTTAAGGTGTTTAGAGTGGAGAATAGATGTAATTAGAGGGGACGAGAATTACAGTAATGTCCAGAGTTAGTACTATAAGTGAAAAAAGGTGTTTGAATGCTGTAAAGGTGTTTAGAGTAGGTGTAATTAGATAGACACCATATATTTCCAGGAAAATCAATCATGGTATCAACAAAAATGTAATGCAATATTGAAAATAAATACTTCATATATGACTATTATTTATCAGTCGAATCTTTATTGTGGTAACACTTTAAATAGGCAAACGATCTGAACTATCACAGGAATGCTTACACAGTCTCCCGAATACACCCGCTCTCAACACACACACCCACGTCACATACAACGGGAGGCACACACCCACGTCACATACAACGGGAGGCACACACCCACGTCACATACAACGGGAGGCACACACCCACGTCACATACAACGGGAGGCACACACCCACGTCACATACAACGGGAGGCACACACCCACGTCACATACAACGGGAGGCACACACCCACGTCACATGCAACGGGAGGCACACACCCACGTCACATACAACGGGAGGCCGTCCTTAAATGACCATGTATGTAAATGGGACGTAAAAACAATCAATCAACCAACCAACAAACCTACAATTATATATGTATGACGCTATAGAACATATCGTCAAAATCACAACTAAATATTTTAACAAGTATATTTGTTTCATTATGTTATCTTCCCTTCCAAACAGACAATCAGATTGATCCAACAGATGAGTAACACATGATAAGTTGTCTCATTATTCTTTTACAAAAACCAACTGATTCTCACACAGCGCGAAAACAATCCCAACTGTTTATAGTTCACCGTGCTTTGATGACAAATAACAAAACCAGAGTTTATCGATAATAGATTTTTCAGTATTTATTAATTTCTGATGAGAGCTTCCTTTTTAAGGTTTGATCACATACTGTTGATATTTCAGTATTTCATTAGGAATAGTGGAACAGATCAGGGGATATTCACTTCTTGTATTCTTTTTCATTGGTCTTAAATCTTTAAATGAAGTTTGAATCAGAAACTTATACTTGCGATCTTAACTTGGAAAGTGTTGTAATAAAACAATAGATTATCCTTATGAATGTTTTAGGTGGTTACGAAAATATTAATGTTCATGAGTCATGCTATCTATAAAATCGAACCCCTATATATTGAAATTATATTACTAGCACTTCAAACTTATATCTTTATTGATGACAGTCGTTATGTACACGCTTTGACACAGTGATCTGGTTATAACACGGTCCGACGTCGGACATCGCAACTGCAGGGCGCCGACATGTTTGCGTTACCGTCAAAGAATTTCGAATGTACATCATTTGAAATAAAAAGTTTGCTAGAAACCATTTATTGTATTACCACACGAAATTGATTCCATATACATGTATATTCCATGTTTCAAAATCTTGAAGAAACCAAACAATGGCCGTTAGCGAATACTTATTGTTCTAAAGCGTGAACGACGCCATATTTGAACAAATATCAATCCGCCGAGCCTTTTTTCATTGCGTATACACTAATATATTAGCAGTCAGATTTCTAATCTCAAGAAAGGAGAGGTGTAAATATAGTGATATAATCCGCTTGTTAATAAGCATGTCTGTACCTTTTTAACAATAGTTTGCGCAGGAAACGAATACACGAAATATGGGACAAATATTATGAACTTATTGTAGATATTTTAGGGGGCTAATAATATAAAAAAAATTAGAAAGGCTCGCAAAGATATAACTGTAACTGCGCACAATACACATTTTTATCAAAATCTCCTCTAAATATTTTTTTTATTTTTTTACCTTATATTTTCTTTACTTTAAATGTCATTTCCCTTAGACATCTACAATTTTTTACAAATTATTCATCACCTTCAGCAGTAAATAATTTCAAAACTCTCTCTACTTTGTCATTCTATTATTTTGTTTTGTGGCCTGTAACGTTATGAATTCATCTGGCACTTTCCAAATAAGAACAGGAACTATTATTATTAATGATACCGAAAATATATCCCGTGGATGACTCGGGGGGGGGGGGGGGGGGACATACTCGATATTGAGGGTTTGTTTCCTGTGGCGTCATGTAGGTTCGTGAAACTCTGCATAAAAAGCAAAATAATACCACCCTCCCTGGTGATAGATTGACCCAGATGTAAGATTTTCTGAAAGCAGACGTCGCAATATGTTTTATGAAAATCCACGTAAGCGATACATGTAGCTGTTTGTTAGTAACACGCTTCCGTCGTACAGGGAGATCGCTAGTCATAAGTGATACTTAACTCGGAAAACATCGTACAGGGAGATCGCTAGTCATAATTGATACTTAACTCGCAAGACGGATATGGTTTATAGTAAGTATAATAACTAGTTGTAACAGGGACCTTAACCAAGTCCAGCAGTAAAGTGTCGGTCTCAAAGATACCAAATACAGTGATGTGTCGCGACTCGAACCCGAAACCCTTCGATCACGAGCACGGTATTCTAAAATAATCTCATTGTCGTGGAACATTTTAAATAGTCCATGGGATATAATGATAACGTTTTCATGATTTTTTTAATATTGATTTTTTTTTGTCAATTCGAAATGTTCTTAGAGTGGAGAATTGAATATTTCTTATCACAAGGATTTGGTACGATTTGACCAAGTCCCTGTGCTTCAAAGGTATTGAATTGGCCGCTATATTGATAAAGAGTATATACATATTATCTGAATTATACATTCTCTGTAGGGCAGCCTAATATTTATGTAGACTGCAAAATAAATAATTGCACGTTTTATTCACTTTGACTTACCTCCGATGAAATAAAGAGTCAAGAGTCAAGAAGCTTTATAACGTCGCATACATGTAACATAATAACATTAGCACTGTAGTGCTAATCTTGCGACAAACATGTGTATCAAACGTATTTTAATAGAACATCACAGTACATATAAGTATAACAACTAGATAAACATTAGGAATACAGTACATCATAAGTATATGAAATCACAAATTGCTTAACTTAATTTCTCCTAAAAATGTAATTTAATAATGAACACTTGTATACATCACACAGGTGTTACAAAAGAACAAGGTAAAAAATTAAGATTGTGTCTTCTTAAAATATCATCGACTGGGGAAACATAATCATTTTCTATAAAACGAAGACAAATGTAAACACACGGAGCTTGGAAATAATCCATTGATAAGCAATTACAACATCAAGGATTGAACCACAAGAATCCCCCTAGAGAAGACAATCAGAGAGTGACCTATGAGTGGTAGTTCACTCAAATATATAGACCATGTCAACAAAGCAGTATCAAAGAGAAATGCTTAACTCGGCACCATTTTTAGAACCTTCATCTTCCTTGAAAACCGGACATTCACAACACTATACAAGACCCTTCTCCGTCCCCATTTAGAATACTGTTCAGTGGTCTCCGTGGCTAAAGAGAGACATCAAAGCAATAGATAATATACAGGGAATAGGAACCCAACGACTAATCAGTCTAAAGAATCTTTTGTACCCAGAAAAACTCACAACCCTAGGTATTCCAACGCTAGAATACAGGCGGCTCCGATAGGACATGGTTAAAACTTTTAAACTTATAAACCAGATAGACATTGTCAGCGATGAGAATACATGTTCAAATTAAGACGTACTGGAACAAGAGGAAACAATAAGAAACTATTTGAGAAGCTCTTTCGTCTGAATATCTCTCTGAATGTCTTTAGCAATGGAATAATCCAAACGTGGAATGCGCTCTCTTAAGAAGTTGTTGATGCTGATAACCTCAACATCTTTAAATATAGACTAAATAACCACTGGATGAACCACGACATAAAATGCAAACCACTAATCTAGGATACACAAGTACCCCTAGAATGGACAATTCTAACAGGTTTATAAATACAATCACACGAGTAAATTGTATAACCATTATCATATGTTAATACTATACATACATCTAAAAAGGCCAATGGGCTTTCTATTGATGTTGGACTGATGAGATACTGATGAGATGGGCGGTATGATAATAATAATCAATACATCAGAGATAACCTATCAAGTGACAAATAATCATAATACCTACATGACCACGGGATTTATTTTCGCTTCTTATTTAAATGGCATTTCATCTTTATATCTGTAATTGCCAACTGCCCGTATGCATAACATGTAACATATTTGGCTACAAAATCGCTAGGGACACAAAATAAAATGGACTAATTGAAGGTCGGGTGAAGAACAGTCCATGTTTTAACGACGTAGGGAATTTACAACTTAATTTATTACATGACTATCTCCATTTAATAAGGGTTTCATGCAATGATCGTGTATGTGCATTCACTAATTAAATCGACATCTTAGTCAATGATAGTAATTCTTCCGTATCCTGAACATAATTACAAAGATATGTTTTTTCTAGGTTGCATCTTCTCAGGATAGAATGACAAGTTTGAAATTATGAAATAGACTTTTTTTAATCCAAAGGTTATCAAAAAGTCTTTAAAAAATGGTGGCCATCGCTTCATCTTTTTCCACAATTCCTAATGAAAATGAAAACAATATGTGATGTTTGCGAAAATGCTTCTCCTGAACATTATTTGTTGATTCCTATAGTATATTTATTCAGTACGGGTCAGTGAAGATTAGCGAAATTCTACATTTCGCACTTGTATACCAAGTGTTTATACTAGCAAAATGTTAAATATCATAAGCATTATTGATCTCTACATGTTTATAGATATATGATATAGGCATCAATTATTGGTTATTCTGTAGTCATGATGCTTGCTTACCCACATTGAATTAAACAATTAATTAGGGTTTACATGTACTCCATTCACGAACAGACCACCTACTGACAACTTCATATACCGAGTCCTGTACCTACTCAACTTTGACACGCAACATCTGGGCCCGTATTCATGAAACCGTTCTCATGCTCAAGCATGAATTTTGTGCTCAACACTGATTTCTTGTTCTGGCTATAATTTATTTAAAAACTCTTAATTGGTCAATGTATTTGGGGGAAATAAAGATCCATGAAGCAGAATACTAATTTCAACATTTACAATTGACTTCTTGATCATTGACATATTTTAGTTGAGTTTCAGGAAAGCTGGCTTGAGCACAGAAACCAGCTTGAGTATGAGAACGGTTTCATGAACAAGGGCCCAGATTTATCTATACATTACTCTCTAAACCACAAAATCATAATATTTGCACAAGGCGTCATTTGCTCAAGATTGAATGGCGATTTTATTCTTAAAAACAGAAAAACATTTTTAGTTTCTTAATTAGAATTAGTTTTACTTTTAAAAACATCATATTTATTGTAACGAAATAAAATATTATATTCGCTAGTTTAAATGCGTTATAGTATCATTTCATCTTGTTCCGCATTTCATCATTCTCATTTAATAAAGATAATACAACGTGTTTGTAAAAAAACTCTTTAAACTAAGATATTCATCGGAAAATAAATAAAACGTGGTCCTTTAAAATACATTTGTCTCCTACTGGTAAGACTGAGTTTATGCAGCCTTTTGTCATGTATCAGAACATAATCGCACTGTTTGGTACTGTATCGCACTGTTTTGTTACGCACCTGATTCTTCTACTTCTACATTAGTTTAGAAATTTTAGATTCCCAGCTTTTGGCCCCTAGCATCACTGTTACTAAATTTAAAAGGTGCAGCACATGTGTGTTACGTCATCGTCTATGTCCTACTTGCACCTTTCTAACAGGTACTGTAACACGACACCTTTTGGGTTTTATGGGGTGGGTGGGGGTGCCCTTTTTCTAAAATGCAATAAAACAATGAAGGCTATACTAGGCATGTGTTACGATGTCTGTTGCTCACTAAAGGCAAAGCCTTTCGACTCTGTACCTACTAGGCATGTGCTACGATGTCTGTTGCTCACAGAAGGCAAGGCCTTTCGACTCTGTACCTACTAGGCATGTGTTACGATGTCTGTTGCTCACAGAAGGCAAGGCCTTTCGACTCTGTACCTATTAGGCATGTGTTGCGATGTCTGTTGCTCACAGAAGGCAAGGCCTTTCGACTCTGTACCTACTAGGCATGTGTTACGATGTCTGTTGCTCACAGAAGGCAAGGCCTTTCGACTCTGTACCTACTAGGCATGTGCTACGATGTCTGTTGCTCACAGAAGGCAAGGCCTTTCGACTCTGTACCTACTAGGCATGTGTTACGATGTCTGTTGCTCACAGAAGGCAAGGCCTTTCGACTCTGTACCTACTAGGCATGTGTTGCGATGTCTGTTGCTCACAGAAGGCAAGGCCTTTCGACTCTGTACCTACTAGGCATGTGTTACGATGTCTGTTGCTCACAGAAGGCAAGGCCTTTAGACTCTGTACCTATTAGGCATGTGTTGCGATGTCTGTTGCTCACAGAAGGCAAGGCCTTTCGACTCTGTACCTACTAGGCATGTGTTACGATGTCTGTTGCTCACAGAAGGCAAGGCCTTTCGACTCTGTACCTAATAGGCATGTTTTACGATGTCTGTTGCTCACAGAAGGCAAGGCCTTTCGACTCTGTACCTACTAGGCATGTGTTACGATGTCCGTTTATACTTTAGTAAACCGGATTTCGTGGGGTCGTTTGCGTCAGAATATATATTATATCATCACAGAGCTGATATACAATCCTTGATAACGTCATGTCTTACCTATATATACTGTTCCCAGTGGGTGGTGAAGCAAATCCATTTTGAAAGGTCTGTTGTTGATAATGATTAAATATAATCTGACATAATAAACAATATGACTTCTTTATTTTCTGAAGGCCAATGTTATTGCTAAAAGGAATATTAAGGTCTAGGTTGGGTCAACTAACCATCAAGTACCTTAAGACGCCTTGTTCGCTAAATTTAGTCCGCTCAATTACGACGCCATTTTTCACTAATTATAGGAATTCGACATTTTCTACAATTTTTAAACCTTAATTGTTTGGACTATTAAACAACAACATATTTAAATCATATCAAGATTTATTCTTGAGCATATTAAAACCATAGTAATATTTTTATTAATTTTTAAAAAAATGATTGTTAAATGATTCGGAAAAGTCATGTAATTGCTCGTATAAAAATAGAACCGGAAGCGCAAATGTTAGGTAGCCGCGGTGAACAAATGTTGCAGGCGAAGCCGTTTCAGACTCAAGGGAAGACTAGCCAAGAAAGGGACTATTAAAAGGTCGGACAGATGCATCTTATCAAAAAGAAAGACCACGACTATGCGTCAGTTCTAAACACAGTAATGAAAGGTCTGGTGTTTAAGATAATTCAGGTCAGCATGTACATTACAAGATGGACTTTAGGAGCCATAGTTTGGTAAACGAACGGAAAACATCAACTGTGCATAATGTAATTCGCGGCTTAGGTTTTCTGACATGGTTGACGAGGTCATTTACTATATGGCAAGTTTCCTTATAACATGTCCGAGCAGTGTGTGACGGCATCTTGGACCCGTCAGGAAAAGAAATTCAAACAGCGGTTTTGACATCAATTCAAAAGTTGTATCTGGCAGGCAACAATACCTAATCTTCAGCATGCCTTGATTATTGTAATGTGGTTGGGATCTTTATGCAAGAAGATTCGGCCAATTTCTAGTTGGTCGAGAACTCGATATTACCCCCTCTATAGCCCTCCTCCTTTTTCAGTTCAACTCTATTCCGTTTTAGCAGCCATACATGAGTTGTTCACAATCAATATAACATAATTTATGAAGAATTTATATTTATTGAATATGAAACTACATGACTTTGTTTGCCTATTGCATTTTAATTAAATGATATTTAATCCTGGATTTAAGAATGATTATAATACAAATGTATTTTTTTAAAAAAAGTACGTGTCACATGTTTACAAGACAAGATTGATACTGATATGCCCTACAGTAGCAATTACCTACTCTCAATTGTAAAACATCCGGCCAAATTTGTCTTATGAAACACAATCAAACAATACTATGATAACACATTATCCTGAAAGACTTCATTTAAAATTTATAAGATCATTATTTCGATAGTAAAGTGATTTACTTCGTATTATTATTAGTGAATTGTTCATTGAATTGAAGTGTTGATCTGGTCTCATCGTTGTTTATGTCTTAATAGAAATTACCGGGAGGTGTCATTACACCTATAACACGCATATTGTTAAAATATTGAATCACGTTCAGTATGATGACGTAATACACACATATGCTGCACCTTTTAAAAGATGACGTAACACACACATATGTTCGCCTTTTAAATTTAGTAATATATGTACAGTATGCCGACAGCATGAATAAAACTGCATCATACAGCTGTTTCGTCCTCCTAGGACTCTTCAGTGATACTAGGGGCCAAAAGGTGGGAATCCAAAATTTCTAAACTAATGTAGAATCGGAAGGGTCAGTTGCGTAAAACCCCTTTATTTCATGAATTTAGAAGTAAAAATTAAACTACTTATGTATACTTTCAAATCATGTACTACGAAAAAGTGTATATTATGTACCGTGCCACTACTCAGATGAGATTAACTGTGGCTTTTGTGACTCGTCAGTGATGCTAGGGGCCAAAAGATAGGAATCCAAAATTTCTTAACTGATGTAGAAGCAGACGGTTCAGGTGCGTAAAACTCCTTTAATTTATAAATTTAGAAGTAAAATTAAACTAGTTCTGTAAAATTGCAAATCGTGTACTACGAAAATGTGTATAATATGTACCGTGCCACTACTCAAATGAGATAACTGTGGCTATGGAGGCTTCAGCAAGCCTCGGAGACTTAAAAAAACCACCAACAGAATCTATCACCCGATATCATTAGAGGTGATGTAACATACATGCTACACCTTTCAATAAAAGGATAAAATGTACCTGTGGTATAACCATTTTACTAAAGCGATCGACTTGCGGGCACGCATAACCAATGAATAACCAGAAAGAAATAGGCGCCATATCAATATATGTTTAATGGGTTATCATCAATATCCATTATAAATGGAGGTAAAAGTGTTTTGTAAAAGTGATAAATGTGACGATTTCGATTTTCCGATCGTGAAGTTTCCCTTTCTTGATAGTAACATCACTGCTTCTCCATCCTATGGTGTTTACGTGTCGCTGTTATTCTAGGGCTTGCTCTGAATATCGAGATTTTCGTTATAGATGTCAACTGCTGACGAATAAACTTACGGCACAGGGATACGAGAGATGCAGGTTGATGAAGACTATGGGCAAGTTTTATGGTCGCCATCTTGATTTCATCGAGAAATATTTTGTATCCTTGTGTGATATGAAGATGGACGTTTTTGAGTTTGCTTGTTAGTGTGTTTACTTGTTGTGATGACAATGATGACTCGGTTCTCATTTCCATGTAAATCTTTCCTTTGTTCCTATTTTACCCCTAGTTTAATCGACTTTGAGTTCGGATTATGGTTTTTTGACGCTTTTGTATTCTCTATTTTGTTTTTGTTATATAGTGACCTTAAGCTTAGCTGGCTAATGACATTGGATATGACTGTTTGTGGCCACATATCAATATGTATACATGTAGCAGGATCTCTCATGCTTGTAAAAATCATTCTGCCAATATCATCATATGACTGTCTGGGCTGGCATATCGATATGTATAACATTAGTAGGGTTTTTTAACATCTGTGGACCCAGCAATAGTTTTTTTTTTAATTTATGGAATATAATATGATTGTCTGTATGGCGTATCAATGTATGTATAATAGGCATGTGAATCTAAGACAACTATCTTCTCGTCTGGATTACGACTTCCCTAGACAGCCTATCAGCTTTAATTATGGTACATATTTCTGGATGATGAACAACCTGTTGTGTACTTGATTGTACCCGCCACAACGGAGCTTTGCTGGTTGGCCAAGTTGTTAGAGAATAAAATCTCTGGCAGGTTTGTGTAGCCAATTATATATTTCATTTCGAGTCCCGGTTATCTTACATATCATATTATAATTCAATTACAATCATAAATAATTTTAGGCATTTACAAGCTGGAAAACTTAGAGGTTTGAATAATAACAACACAATCATGTTTTGGTTAATTTGAAGAAAATAATGATATTGTGAATGCGTTTTCTGATATTACGTCGAATTAACAAAATGTGTTATCGGGTTTACTTCCCTTGACCCGCACTGTATACTATATATATATGACTGCGGTGACGATGCACCATTCTGTTTGTAAGCTACGATATGTTTATACCAGTATGATATTTTACGTGTTTATATTTCCACTGCAGTTGTGTCGGTTCTTTGTCAAAGACTTCACATCAACTCGGTAGCAATTCTATAAAAAAACATTTCTACCTGACAAGACGAAAAAGGTAATTTCTTCAACGTCACCTATTGCCATTTGAATATACTGCAAATGTTTATTTCCACTTTTTTTTAGTATTTGCAAAATAAGAATAAAATCATAGACTTTTTGTGAATTGTAAATGATTTAACTCGATGCGTCAATGTGACATGAATACCCACTCCGACAACCAAGGATAATAATGGAGTTTTTCAGTAGTATTGAGTTTTAACATACATGTACTATGTATCACATTGTCTGCTCATACATTTTCACACTAGTGTTAGGTATCGGGTGACCAATGTTGATACGTTTTGTTATTTATTTTTTTCTAAACCCAAAGTAAAAGTTTGTGACTACGGTAACAAGCCAGCCTTGTCATGTTATTGCCAGTACTGGTGAGTGTAGAAGCATAGATGTAGGCCAAGATGTCCAAGTCAACACAAGTGTGTCATTGCTATGACAGTATTTTCATTTTTTTTAAATCTAATACAAGCCATGGTGTTAATTGAATAAAGTTTTATATTATAATGTTAAACAAACCACAAAATACTGCAGCGCCAGAAAAACCCTAAACCGAACAATAAATCGTTTAAACTAGATGCCGAACGGCTGACGAAACAACTTGCGGCAAAGGATTCGGGAGGTGCAGGTTGATAAAGACTATGGGCAAGCTTTATTGTTGCTAGCTCAGTATCCCTGAGAGATATTTTGTATCCTTATACGCTATGAAGGTGGACGTTTTTGAATGTTCGTAAGTATCGCTACTTGTTGTGATTGAGAATGAATAGGTTTCGAGTTGGGTCATGTCTAAGATAAATAAAAATGATTGTTTCGCAACGTGGATTCTAGGCATACTGTATATATTACTAAATTTAAAAGGTGGAGTACATGTGTGTGTTACGTCATCTTTAATGATAGGGGTTGTAGGCGCTGCTGGTGTATTTTCTAGTCCACGAGGTTTGCTGGAGCTTCCATAGCCACATTTAACCTCATTTGAGTAGTGGCACGGTATATTATATACACATCTTCGTAATACACGATTTGAAATTATACAGACCCTTCTGCTTCTACATTAGTTTAGGACTTTTCGATTCCCATCTTTTGGCCCCTTGCATCATTGAAGAGTCCTAAGAGGACGAAACAGCTGTATGGTGCAGTTAATTATTTTTTTTCGGCATACTGTTTCTATTACTAAAATTAAAGGCGCAGCACATGTGTGTGTTATATCATCTTTTATCAGCCATACCTTTGGAGAATAAGTAGAATATCAGCAAATCAGTATTGTACATGATATTATCATCATAACGATAAAGATCTCCCACCTTTTGACCACTAGCATCACTGATGAATCCTAGAAGGACGAAACAGATGTAAGGTGTAACATAACTGACGAGTACGAGAAGAACGAAACAGATGTTTGATGCAGTATAATTCGTTTTATCGACATCATGTTTTTATTATCAAATACAAAATGTGCAGCATGAGTATGTGTTACGTCATCTTTCAGTTACACAATCTCTTGATTTCGTGATAGATGTCGACTTCTGACGAACAAACTTACGGCACAGGGATTCGAAATATGCTGGTTGATAAAACTATGTGCATGTTTTATGGTCGCCATCTTGCGGTCTCATCAAGAAATTATCTGTATTTTTGTGTGATATGAAGATTTTGATTATGTTTATTAGTGTGCTTACATGTTGTGTTTGACTTAGACTCGGTTCTCTTTGTTCACTTTGATGTGACCATGATTTACATGGCGGGTGTTGTCGATGAAGCAGAAAACGTTTACTCTTCCGGAAATTCTGGTCTTATTCTATTGTACCTTTCTCCATGTTAATTAGGGACAATTTAGACGACATGTATATACTGACATTTGTTTATCTACAGTAGATGTAGTTCGTATTTACATGCAATTTTTTATATTATCATATTAGCTTAGATTGTAATAACTTCTTTAGTTATGCAGTGTAAGTATCAAATTATTATATACATGTTGTGAAGCGTTTTAGAGTAATTTTACAAATTATATAGAGCGCTATATAGATGTTGTATATTATTATTATTATTTCCTTTGTTCAAATTGTGCCTCAAGTTTAATCGCTTTGGGTTCGGATTATGGTTTTGCCGACTCTTTGGTATTCTATTTTATAATTTGTTTTTTTTATCTTGACATTGTTTTGATTTTTTTAAATTTTACCATGGGACTTTTTAAATTACTAGCGACACAGGTTAAATAACGTTACAGATATCGAATAATGAAAACGGACAGAAATCAGAATCAAATTGACCCTTTTTCCGTTTTCCATTCAATAGTATCATGCAATGAAATCCAAAGTTCATGCATTACACACAACTTTTCTATACACTGATTGATAAAGTAGGTTCTTAAGCAATGATTTATACTCAATACCACAATAGAATGGTCACCATAGCTATGCTTAATTAAAGGCCACTAATAACCGCTCTTTCTGCTTTTTATTGTTTGAATGTTTGCAAAGAAAATGTATTGGTATTAATCCAAACAAAGTTTCTTATGCCTTTTGTATTCAAAATGATTGAACTCCTTAAATGTCCCAAATTTAAGTTATTAATTTTTTGTCATTTCTGATTTTATCTTATTTAAACGATTTAGTATGAACCATTGCAGATGGCACAGATATATTTCTTCAATAGATGTGTGTAATATGTGGGTAGGGGGATGGAATTTTGCTTACGAGATCGCCGCTACATCATGAGGGACACCAGTCATTTACAAGTTTACAATTACTGTCTACCAACACCATCTAATCATTTATGAGATAGCATTTCGTCTTCAATTTTTTTCAGACATTGTGATATGTTTACTCAGACACGGGAGTTTTTTTAGTTTTTTTATAAAGGATTTTCATATTTTGTTGCTATTTGAAAGATGAAGTAATTGAATTATATTTGCAGTTTCACATGTTAGTTGTATCATCCCATCTTCGTCTTCAGTTTTATAGATCTTGATTCTGCAGACAGATAACATATGGTACCATAACGTACGACAGGCCACACATCTACTCAGATTTGTGGGATTTTCATGGTTAATTGCTTTTTTTTCGGGGGGGGGAATAACTACATTATTTTGCACTTTCGCATGTTACTCGTTTATCGTCCCACCCCTAATCCTGGCAAGCGTTGAACCTCTGCTTATTTCAGTAATTATACATTAATATATATGTCAATGATAACAAATAGTGTCTTTTCATTTTAAAATATTATTTTGACAGAATTAGCATTATAATTTATTATGAAAATGACTACTGATAATCATGTTATCCCTGGACAAGCCAGTGTAGATTTGTCGACTGTTGGCTAGTGTGGTGCTCGAAACGGTTTTTTAAACATCTATTTCAGCCAGTCGGAACTGTTGGGGACTTAAAGAAGTGCTTTTCAGAGCTTGCCGGCAAAGTCCAAAGATGTTCGGTTGCTGCTACAAATGTCATCAACACAAAGGGACACCAACGGTCCTCGAGGCCAACATGTAAAATGGGTACTTTCTAGGTTTCACTCTGGAACTATGACTTTGGTTTGTTTGCAGTGAAAGTGAGCATGTTAAGCTTGGCCATTGCTGATGGGCTTTTGCGTGTGAACGTCTTAGATATTGACAGTTTGTCAATCAACAGTTAGTCCACCTGTTGATGGTCTTAGAATTAATATCCTATCTAAAAGCTTGCATAAACACGAAACAGTGTGTTAAAAAGCGGTATGACTGGTAAATCATAAAATAAACCCCGGACTAAAATAGTAAACAGATATGTACGATAACGCCATGTGTTATATTGATAAAAGCTTGTAAATTTAGATTATCATATATAAACTCTTGGTAGTGCAAAAGAACTATATAGGTTAGGAAGGGTAACAATTGAAGACGCTAAAGCTGAAAAATAAAACGTGTATTAATGTTTCTTATTACTATAGAATGAACGTTTATAAAATAAACCTGCTTCAAAATAATTTAAACAGACAGTAAAATAACAGAATGATATCAAGAAAATCAAATTACAACATTTTAAACATGACGAGAGAATGTTTGATTATAGTCTATGCTTGTTCTTTCAAAACATTCACATTCTTAGCAAAACAGATAAAACTGATAAATAGTTCAAAAAACTTAAAATTTGGGGTTGAATTAAACTCATCTACAATAAAAACATTGAAAAAAGATACATGTATATGATTACAACTTCATTCCTTTAAATAAAAAACTGTTTTTATCTATCATGCTCAATTTGTTAAGTGTGAAAGAAAGGAATGACAACCATAGGTCGTTATTCGCATAGATATAACCACGAAAATGATTATATCCCATTTAATTCTGAAATTACTCGCTTGTCAATAGATAGTTTATGTTCGTCTAATATGCTACCTTATTTCTTATATTAGCAGGACTGAATAACGTGTTGAATACATGTATGACTTGATTCTAATTCTAATGAAAGTAATGAGACTACTTACCTGTACTGGACTATTTGTATCCCATTCCGTGCGGTAAATCCATTCAATATCAACGTAATGATTATGATAAAGGAACATTTACTATTTTGTCTCTACCTATAAAATCTGAAGTCTAGCCTACATGTCAAAATATTTGCTACACAACATAATTCTTTCAAAGTATGATGTAAGCTTGACAATTTAATCTGATATAAAGTACACGCTCAAACAAGGAAGAAACCAATGATATACTGTTATTACACACTTTTGTCTCTTTTCCAAGAGAACAACGCCTTATTTTTACTTCCCGGTTTGAGTAAACGAGCTTTGCTTTACAGGTCAAAATATTTTAAGCTCAGTTAATTTTGTGCTCAATACAATGCACTCTCTAATCATTGCTCTATTAACTTTGCAAAACAAGATCAAATCAACACAAAGAACCAGTACATAAAATAGATATGTATTATAATAATGATAATATAGAATTGACTGTAGGTCGAGGATATGTAATATAATAATGATAATATAAAATTGACTGTAGGTCGAGGATATGTAATATAATAATGATAATATAGAATTGACTGTAGGTCGAGGATATGTAATATAATAATGATCATATAGAATTGACTGTAGGTCGAGGATATTTCCTGTTTTACGAAGGGGTAATGGGCCGAGGCTTTCCTTTTTTACGAAGGGTTATTGGTCGAAGGTTCTTTCCTTTTTTACGAAGGGTTATTGGTCGAAGGTTCTTTCCTATTTTACGAAGGGTTATTTGTCGAAGGTTCTTTCCTTTTTTACGAAGGGTTATTGGTCGAAGGTTCTTTCCTATTTTACGAAGGGTTATTGGTCGAAGGTTCTTTTCTTTTTTACGAAGGGTTATTGGTCGAAGGTTCTTTCCTATTTTACGAAGGGTTATATGTCGAAGAGTCTTTCCTTTCTTACGAAGGGTTATTTGTCGAAGGTTCTTTCCTTTTTTACGAAGGGTTATTTGTCGAAGGTTCATTCCTTTCTACGAAGGGTTATTTGTCGAAGGTTCTTTCCTTTTTTACGAAGGGTTATTTGTCGAAGGTTCTTTCCTTTTTTACGAAGGGTTATTTGTCGAAGGTTCTTTCCTTTCTACGAAGGGTTATTTGTCGAAGCTTCTTTCCTATTTTATGAAGGGTTATTTGTCGAAGGTTCTTTCCTTTTTACGAAGGGTTATTTGTCGAAGGTTCTTTCCTATTTTACGAAGGGTTTTTGGTCAAAGGTTCTTTCCTTTTTTACGAAGGGTTATTGGTCGAAGGTTCTTTCCTTTCTACGAAGGGTTATTTGTCGAAGAGTCTTTCCTTTCTTACGAAGGGTTATTTGTCGAAGGTTCTTTCCTTTTTTACGAAGGGTTATTTGTCGAAGGTTCTTCCCTTTCTACGAAGGGTTATTTGTCGAAGGTTCTTTCCTATTTTACGAAGGGTTATAGGTCGAATGTTCTTTCCTTTTTTACGAAGGGTTATTGGTCGAAGGTTCTTTCCTATTTTACGAAGGGTTATTTGTCGAAGGTTCTTTCCTTTTTTACGAAGGGTTATTTGTCGAAGGTTCTTTCCTTTCTACGAAGGGTTATTTGTCGAAGGTTCTTTCCTTTCTTAGGAAGGGTTATTGGTCGAAGGTTCTTTCCTATTTTACGAAGGGTTATTTGTCGAATGTTCTTTCCTATTTTACGAAGGGTTATTTGTCGAAGGTTCTTTCCTTTTTTACGAAGGGTTATTTGTCGAAGGGTCTTTCCTATTTTACTAAAGGTTATAGGTCGAAGGGTCTTTCCTATTTTACGAAGGGTTATAGGTCGAAGGTTCTTTCCCATTTTACGAAGGGTTATTTGTCGAAGGTTCTTTCCTATTTTACGAAGGGTTATTGGTCGAATGTTCTTTCCTATTTTACGAAGGGTTATTTGTCGAAGGTTCTTTCCTATTTTACGAAGGGTTATTTGTCGAAGGTTCTTTCCTATTTTACGAAGGGTTATTTGTCGAAGGTTCTTTCCTATTTTACGAAGGGTTATTTGTCGAAGGTTCTTTCCTATTTTACGAAGGGTTATTTGTCGAAGGTTCTTTCCTATTTTACGAAGGGTTATTTGTCGAAGGTTCTTTCCTTTCTACGAAGGGTTATTTGTCGAAGGTTCTTTCCTATTTTACGAAGGGTTATAGGTCGAAGGTTCTTTCCTATTTTACGAAGGGTTATAGGTCGAAGGTTCTTTCCTATTTTACGAAGGGTTATAGGTCGAAGGTTCTTTCCTTTTTTACGAAGGGTTATAGGTCGAATGTTCTTTCCTATTTTACGAAGGGTTATAGGTCGAATGTTCTTTCCTATTTTACGAAGGGTTATAGGTCGATGGATCTTTCCTATTTTACGAAGGGTTATAGGTCGAAGGGTCTTTCCTATTTTACGAAGGGTTATAGGTCGAAGGATCTTTCCTATTTTACGAAGGGTTATAGGTCGATGGATCTTTCCTATTTTACGAAGGGTTATAGGTCGAAGGATCTTTCCTATTTTACGAAGGGTTATAGGTCGAAGGATCTTTCCTATTTTACGAAGGGTTATAGGTCGAAGGATCTTTCCTATTTTACGAAGGGTTATAGGTCGATGGATCTTTCCTATTTTACGAAGGGTTATAGGTCGATGGATCTTTCCTATTTTACGAAGGGTTATAGGTCGAAGGATCTTTCCTATTTTACGAAGGGTTATAGGTAGAAGGATTTTCCTATTTTACGAAGGGTTATAGGTCGAAGGATCTTTCCTATTTTACGAAGGGTTATAGGTCGAAGGTTCTTTCCTATTTTACGAAGGGTTATAGGTCGAAGGTTCTTTCCTATTTTACGAAGGGTTATAGGTCGGGGGGAGGGTCTTTCCTACTTTACGAAGGGTTATAGGTCGGGGGGAGGGTCTTTCCTATTTTACGAAGGGTTATAGGTCGAAGGATCTTTCCTATTTTACGAAGGGTTATTGGTCGAAGGTTCTTTCCTATTTTACGAAGGGTTATTGATCGAAGGTTCTTTCCTTTTTTACGAAGGGTTATAGGTCGAAGGTTCTTTCCTTTTTTACGAAGGGTTATTGGTCGAAGGTTCTTTCCTTTTTACGAAGGGTTATTGGTCGAAGGTTCTTTCCTATTTTACGAAGGGTTATTGGTCGAAGGTTCTTTCCTCTTTTACGAAGGGTTATTGGTCGAAGGGTCTTTCCTATTTTACGAAGGGTTATTGGTCGAAGGTTCTTTCCTCTTTTACGAAGGGTTATTTGTCGAAGGTTCTTTCCTTTTCTACGAAGAGTTATTTGTCGAAGGTTCTTTCCTTTTTACGAAGGGTTATTTGTCGAAGGTTCTTTCCTATTTTACGAAGGGTTATTTGTCGAAGGTTCTTTCCTATTTTACGAAGGGTTATTTGTCGAAGGTTCTTTCCTATTTTACGAAGGGTTATTTGTCGAAGGTTCTTTCCTATTTTACGAAGGGTTATTTGTCGAAGGTTCTTTCCTTTCTACGAAGGGTTATTTGTCGAAGGTTCTTTCCTATTTTACGAAGGGTTATAGGTCGAAGGTTCTTTCCTATTTTACGAAGGGTTATAGGTCGAAGGTTCTTTCCTATTTTACGAAGGGTTATAGGTCGAAGGTTCTTTCCTTTTTTACGAAGGGTTATAGGTCGAATGTTCTTTCCTATTTTACGAAGGGTTATAGGTCGAATGTTCTTTCCTATTTTACGAAGGGTTATAGGTCGATGGATCTTTCCTATTTTACGAAGGGTTATAGGTCGAAGGGTCTTTCCTATTTTACGAAGGGTTATAGGTCGAAGGTTCTTTCCTATTTTACGAAGGGTTATAGGTCGATGGATCTTTCCTATTTTACGAAGGGTTATAGGTCGAAGGATCTTTCCTATTTTACGAAGGGTTATAGGTCGAAGGATCTTTCCTATTTTACGAAGGGTTATAGGTCGAAGGATCTTTCCTATTTTACGAAGGGTTATAGGTCGATGGATCTTTCCTATTTTACGAAGGGTTATAGGTCGAAGGATCTTTCCTATTTTACGAAGGGTTATAGGTCGAAGGATCTTTCCTATTTTACGAAGGGTTATATGTAGAAGGATTTTTCCTATTTTACGAAGGGTTATAGGTCGAAGGATCTTTCCTATTTTACGAAGGGTTATAGGTCGAAGGTTCTTTCCTATTTTACGAAGGGTTATAGGTCGACGGTTCTTTCCTATTTTACGAAGGGTTATAGGTCGGGGGGAGGGTCTTTCCTACTTTACGAAGGGTTATAGGTCGGGGGGAGGGTCTTTCCTATTTTACGAAGGGTTATAGGTCGAAGGATCTTTCCTATTTTACGAAGGGTTATTGGTCGAAGGTTCTTTCCTATTTTACGAAGGGTTATTGGTCGAAGGTTCTTTCCTTTTTTACGAAGGGTTATAGGTCGAAGGTTCTTTCCTTTTTTACGAAGGGTTATTGGTCGAAGGTTCTTTCCTTTTTACGAAGGGTTATTGGTCGAAGGTTCTTTCCTATTTTACGAAGGGTTATTGGTCGAAGGTTCTTTCTTCTTTTACGAAGGGTTATTGGTCGAAGGGTCTTTCCTATTTTACGAAGGGTTATTGGTCGAAGGTTCTTTCCTCTGTTACGAAGGGTTATTTGTCGAAGGTTCTTTCCTTTTCTACGAAGAGTTATTTGTCGAAGGTTCTTTCCTTTTTACGAAGGGTATTTGTCGAAGGTTCTTTCCTTTTTACGAAGGGTTATTGGTCGAAGGTTCTTTCCTATTTTACGAAGGGTTATTGGTCGAAGGGTCTTTCCTATTTTACGAAGGGGTAAAGGTCGGGGGAGGGTCTTTCCTATTTTACGAAGGGTTATAGGTCGAAGGTTCTTTCCTATTTTACGAAGGGTTATAGGTCGAAGGTTCTTTCCTATTTTACGTCAATATATCTAGATGTCTCTGGACCGGGACACTAACAACACTCGCCTAGGTGTGAAAACACAGGTAACGTGGTGGGGAGGGGTTTTCAAATAACTAATTATAAGAGTCAAGTTTGTTTTCATAACGGTCGCTCGGAATGGCTGTCGTAGCGTATCGCCGCACACGGGACAGGTAAAACTCTGGCATGTTATTTACCTATTCTGTTACCTGGTAGCTAAACCCGCACTTGGCTGTCTCATGGTCATTGTAATACTGTTTACTGTATATTGTTAAATTGGCATAGTCCCAATGAATATGAAGCGAATTTCAATAGTTTTTGGACAAAAGAGTTCCATATGTTTTTCATTCCGTAATACATGTGTATGTATCGACCAATTGTACCAAATCGTGCGTGTGTGCGATTCTAATCGCACACATAAACGCACGATCTTTAGATCTCCCAGTTGTGCGCACCATTGGCGAACGGTGTGTGTACGATGTATGCAAGATGCACGCACGAAGTTTTTGGTGCGTTGTGCGATACCACAACTGTAAGTCTAGGAATGTAGAGTTAAGTATAGTTGTGATATAAAAATCTAAGTCTAGGAATGTAGAGTTAAGTAAAGTTGTAATATATAAAAATGTAAGTCTAGGAATGTATAGTTTAGTGTAGTTGTGATATATAAATGTAAGTCTGGGAATATAGAGTTAAGTATAGATGTGATATATAAATCTAAGTCTAGGAATGTAGAGTTAAGTGAAGGTGTGATATATAAATCTAAATCTAGGAATGTCGAATTTAGTGTAGGTGTGATATATAAATCTACGTCTAGGAATGTAGAGTTAAGTAAAGGTAGATATATAAATCTAAGTCTGGGATATAGAGTTAAGTAAAGGAGTGATATATAAATCTAAGTCTAGGAATGTAGAGTTAAATGTAGTTGTAATATATAAATCTAAGTCTAGGAATTTAGAGTTAAGTAAAGGTGTGATATATAAATCTAAGTCTAAGAATGTAGAGTTAAGTATAGATGTGAGATATAAATCTAAGTCTAGGAATGTAGAGTTAAGTATAGTTGTGAAATTTAATCTAATTCTAGGAATGTATAGTTAAGTATAGTTGTGATATATAAATCTAATTCTATGAATGTAGAGTTAAGTATAGTTGTGATATATAAATCTAAGTCTAGGAATATAGAGTTATGTATAAGTGTAATATATAAATCTAAGTCTAGGAATATAGAGTTAAGTATAGTTGTAATACATAAATCTAAGCCTAGGAATGTAGAGTTAAGTATAGTTGTGATATATAAATCTAATTCTAGGAATGTATAGTTAAGTATAGTTGTGATATATAAATCTAATTCTATGAATGTAGAGTTAAGTATAGTTGTGATATATAAATCTAAGTCTAGGAATATAGAGTTATGTATAAGTGTAATATATAAATCTAAGTCTAGGAATATAGTGTTAAGTATAGTTGTAATACATAAATCTAAGCCTAGGAATGTAGAGTTAAGTATAGTTGTGATATATAAATCTAAGTCTAGGAATGTAGAGTTAAGTATAGGTGTGGTATTGTAGGAGGTACTTAGTGGATGTTGTTCGCACACACCTGGGAATCCGACTAGGGAACAAGGTAACGGAATATATACTGAATCCTTATACTGTCTAGACAAAGAAATGGTATCTGGACATTTACAAGCAGTATGATTAACCTTCATGCACTAGACAACATCTTACATGACTGTAACGTGACGTAAGAGTATTCAAAAACTAAGGCCATAGCTGTTTGTAACACACCTTGTAAAAATATGCTTTAGTTTAGTAATGATATTTGTTCAACGTTCCTTTGTACTTTGTTCATAATAATTGCAAAATAAAAACGAATAGTTTAGTCACGTTGCCTAGTCAAGGAGTCTATTCTTATGGTGTATTATACCAATACATAAAGGCGCGGCATTGCATTGTACCTAGAAATATCTTAAGCTTGCTTTCACGCCAATTTAAAGTAAGCCCTAATTTGTTGAGTTCTAGACAGTTTTACAAATTCTCGCAATATCGTTGTATAAACTGGCAAGTGCAAAACGAAAATCGAATCCTTCAGTAACGGCACATAGTCTCTAATTCTTGTTTTTCTTTGTATAATTGTACAATATAGAAAAATATCAATCTAATTATGTTTATTATCTTTACATGGCTTTAAGTGCCATTTACTGATAGACCAATCAAATTGAAATCCGTTATAAATAATATGTTCGTGTCATTAAAAGGGTTCGATGGACCTTCCTGCAATTCAGATAGGGCATACGACTTGAACTTACTGCCCAATTGCATGATCGTAGGAAGCGACTAAATTTGAGATATTATCTTTATCAACTTTCTCTTTCATAATGTCTCCTTTGACACTAACTCACTTTTGGCCTGTAGTTGTATTGAACGTTCGCCCCTGTGCGGACAACTTTGGGTTATGTCCCCTGTCCGAGATAAACCAAAGTCTCAAACAATGATATATATACTTCTCCCTGCTTGACTCCCATTATTATGGGAGTGGAACGACTGGACCCCCGTTGTCAGTATAATGTAACCATTCAGTGTGGTAGCACTTTAAATCGGCAAATTATCCGGACTATCGCTAAAAGGCTCACGAGAATATACCGCACCTCTCAAATACATACACTTTCAATACGCCAACTCACAAAACATACACCGGGATACGTCCTTAAATGACCTAAGTTGGTATTATGACGTAAAATCAATCAAACCAAACCAACCGACCTTATTTTGGACCGCGTATACGGTATTCACGAAAACATTATATGGTGCAACATTAAGAATAGTTGTCAATTTGTCAAATACATCCCTCCTACTCTAGATGTCATCATAGTGAAGGCATATCCTCATAATTAAACCCTGAAATAAATAAAAGTTACAAAACGTATTCAAACGATGGAAGAAGATTGCTTTGATGGTAACTACGGTAGTCATTATAGCTACCACTATACTTGTAATGGTTTAGGGATCCCTAGAGATTTTACGAAAAAACAGTGAACATTTAGTATCTTATGCTTATATCCAAGTCTTGTGGGTTAGCACAAATGTCGAAATAGTTCTTTCTTTTAGTGGGTTGCAGGAAGATCAGTCGTTATTAAAACGAAGCTTACAATAAATGTTTAAACCATTGTGCGGATTGGCACAAACATTTAGGTGTTATACTGTTGAAGGACTGTAGTTGGTCTTTGCATGCTGATGAGATTATCAGCAAGGTAATAATTGAAATAAATATTTTACTATAACAAAAACCAAAAATAGAGAATACCGAAATGCTAATCAAACCGTTATCCGAACTCGAAATCGATTAAACTAGAGGTCAAATAGGAACAAAGGAATGATTTACATGAAGACCCTCGTAAAAGTACAACATACTAAGTAATAAGACCATGTGTTCCGAAAGAGTAAGAGTCTTTTGCTTCATCGACGACATCTGCCATGTAGGTCTTGGTCTCATAAAAGTAAACATCAAGTCCTCAAAATGAGAATCGAGTCAGCATAGTAAATCACAACCAGTAAACACACTTATGGGCATACTTAAGACTTACATCTTCATATCACTCAAATAATCAGAATAGTTCTCAATTTGACAAAGAAACCGACCATTAAACTTGCCCATAGTTCTGATCAACCTGCATCCCTCGGATCCTTGTGTTGTTTGTTTGTTTGTCAGCAGTCGACATTGATCACAAAAAATACGTTTTACCCGAGACAAGAAAAGTTTCAAAATATTATGCATTTGTACTTTACTTTGGAATATTTTGGAATACGTTGATGTCATCTGGGAATATCTAACTACGGAATATGTCAATAAGATTGACATAATTGATCTGGAGGAAGCGATAATACTATGTGGTGCTACAAACATTTACACACCTAAATAAGATGTTTATATAGGAATTTGATCAGACACTTTATATGAAAGAAGGAAAACATAAACTGATTCATCTTGTTAAATGTTTCATCGTCTCACTCCTGACTGTCTGCCTCCTAGCATGACTGAAATGAATATCTATATTACCAGACATGGAAACGATCTAGTAGGAACAGTTTATCAGTTGCATTTAAGGATGTACTCCTCTGATGTTTCAGTCACGTTCAAGACTCGTTTATGTCTCCTTTAAAGATTTTTTGATATATTGAAGACATTATGACAATTTTTAATAACATATTTGCATCTGAAAATTGTGTAAAAAATATAAGTGTCTGTTGCTTTTAGAACTTTTTACATGAATTATAAAAAATTACCAATTTTGGAGACCATTTTAATATGCGTATTTCTGTCTATTTTATGCACTTCGCGAAAGGCTAAAATTTCCCTTTTTGATGCTTGATCGATCTCTTTAAAACATCAATATTTAATTTAATAGAAATATTATGCTATAAAATGGATAATTATACAATATACAAAGTTGTGAGCTATCTTGGAGCATTCTTTGTGAAAAACGCAAAAAAAGCTACGATGAAATGATTAAATTCCTGGTTGACAATATCTTTATTGAGTTCGGAGGATAGACTGTTGGCATTCCAATGAGAACTAACTGTGCCCCCACTTTTGGCTGACTTTCAATTTCACTTTCAGGCTAATCGACAACAAGAAATTTGCTGACCTAGTAGATCGTATATACCCTACTAAACTTGATATTAACTCAACAGACTCTCCCAATTCAGCTTCCTACCTCGATCTTTATTTAAACTATGACCAACACTGGCAGCTTACTACTAAGCTTATGATAAACGTGACGAGTTCGATTTCGTGAACTTTCTTTATCTTGAGCGTAACATCCCTGCTTCTCCATCCTATGCAGTTGATTCGTTATTCTAGTGTTTGCTCTGAATATCGAGATGTTCTTGATAGAAATCAGCTGCTGTTGAACAAAATTACGGCACAGGGATTCGAGAGTTAAATGTACAAGTTAATGAAGTTTTATGGTCCCCATTTTGGTCTCATCGAGAAATATTCTATATATTTGTGTGATATGAAGATGGATAGTTTGCTTATAAGTGTACTAACTTGTTGTGAATGACAATAATGACTCGGTTCACATTTTGAGGATTGATGTTTATTTGGACGTGACCAAGATTCACATGGCGGGTGTCGTCGATGAAGCAGAAGACGATTACTTTTCTGGAACACCTGGTGTTATTATATTGTACTTTTACGAGGGTCTGCATGTAAATCGATCCTAGTCTTAGATCAAAACTCACATCCCGTTAATACCACTCCCGGAGTATACAGTGTCAAAATAAGCCTGAAGCCCTCATTTTAAAGGTACTAAGAATGGTAGTAAGACGTTTTGATAATCGCTTGGTTAAGTAATGAGAAGAGCTAGAGATAAAACGTTGCTTATAGCGATCCTTGTGAAGTTTAGGTATACAATATAGACGAGGAAGTTCAGCGTCTTTATCATAAATGGCAATAATTTTGAATGATTGTTATGGTAATAAAGTATTTAATCTTTCGAAAACCGGTTAATGCTTAAGTAAGGTTACCTTGATTATCAAGCAGGCCAAGGTCAATAAATGTAATAGTGTTGGCAAATCAGGGTCAGGTTATTAGATGCCTTGCCTGCAGACACAACCAAATACGTATCATGTAGGTCGTTGAGTATTGCTCAAACATCGGGGTCAAGAAATTTCGACTTGTGATTAGTTTTCATTTTGCATCGCAAACTGTTTGTTCTTTTTTGAATAGAGGATCCGATAGATTTAATCCACTCTGAAAGTGAATCCAATTAAGATCAACATACAGGATTACAATTAGAATTCAATTACATTTAATTGTCACGCAAACTGAATCATGTATCCTACCAGGTAAAATTCCATAAGTGTCTTTCGTTACCTTATATCATGTCTTGTCTTTATTTCTAAGCGGTATCTTATGTACATATGCAATATCACTGCAAACTTTTTACTTTTAGTATGTTGTTTTAGATAAGAGGAGAAGACAATACATACAAGTAAGTACAATAATACTTGCTTCTTAATCATCACAATGAAATGCTTTTAGTAATTTGTACATTTCATTTGCCATTAATAACATATGGTTTAAACTAAAATAATATTTCCAAAAACAACCAGAATGATATTAAAGGAAACGAAATAAGTTTCCGTTATAACGTTATTTCAAAGAATGGAATTGAAAATGATTTTCCGAAATGTCAAAACAAGTGAATAACATTAAGAAAAAGGGAAACATTAAGAAAAAAAATGAAATTATCGTATAGCATATCAGTTAACGGGTACTGTAAATAAGCACCCAGTAATTGTAAGCTTTGTTCTCGATTTTCCGTTCACAAGTCATATGCAAGATATGTATGGGCATATTCTTCGTAGAAGCGAACTTCTGAGAAGAATGCTATTATTACATTTTTAAAATTAAGGTATTTTTTTTTTAAACTTGGATTTATTTCATAGCTTTTTCTCTTCATAAGTTAAACGACTGTGGTTTAAGCTGAGTACTCTGGAAAAAAACCCGTAAAACATCGGGTATTCCCCTTGTAGTTCAGAGAGCTAAAATACGATATGGTCATTAAAGTGTGTCTGATCTCGTGGAAGGCAATTATGCTATTTTTACAGCGACAATTCTGAACGGTGGCATTATCAAGCCGAGACACGAGAAATTCTCTCTCTCCTTTTTTTTTTGGGGGGGGGGTATTTCATTTTTTTTTTTTTTTTGTGGTTTTTTTCGAGTGGTATCTGATTCTTTCGTGTTTTCAAATAATATTTTCTAATATTAATTATAATGAAGTATATATCAAATGAAGCATGTATAACCTACAAATGTATGTTTGTACTCAATAAATCACTAAAACGTAAACAATGGTATTTACATTTCCTTCGCTTAGGTTATTTAAAAGCAATCATCAACAACGAAAAGTAATTGCATTATTTTCAGCTTATACAAACTTTAGATCAAGTGTAAAATCAAGAAAGCAACAAGACACTTGAAAAATATAACATATTTATTAAATGAAAGACGAGACGGGAGTTCATGAAATGGCCGCCTTGTATCACAACGTGGTTGAATTAGATAGTTTAACTGCCATTACAGCTAGACCAGTGTCTTCAACAACTGGTGTGACGGACATTTTAAATGGTTGCACGTGGATTGGAAAATGAGAAAACCGACATTATGAGAGGTCACGTGATGCATTGAACTGGTGTGACAGTATTTACCATTACCGAACACATGACTACAATGTTGTAAGTATCACATCACTTATCACTGCTAGAGCATATTGATGTACTGGTACGACACACACTGCACACACAGGGTCACATGACATTACAAATTCATTTAATAGCAATCGAAATTTAAACAAACATCATGTTCACTGGTATTGAAATTACATCACGAAAATAAAGAAATACATATAAGGGCATAGCAGGTTCATCACGTGGTTAATTCGTTGAAACATTACAATAAGATAAGATCATATGACGTTAGCCACTAGTATTACTATCAAGTGGCGCGAAACAAAATGGCGCTACAGCTATTATAAGTCTGTCATGTGGCGTCATTCTGACTTGTGCTACAGATAATACAATAGGAACAGACTTGAACATTGATAGACATTTGTTTACTCGTGTGGTTAACTGAGTATATCATATTTTTATTATTGGATTTCGTACCAAAACAAATAATTAAGCAATTAACACACATTCAACGTTGTTGTGGTTGACCTGTATAACGTATTAGTATACCAAATCTCTATTCTCCTACATCTTATTCGTTAAAACACGTCACATTACGGTGTTACAGATTATTGTGTCTTCCCTAGGGCTGACAAAACTTAGGATCTCTCTATAGCACGTACCGCCCTGGCGACCCACCTGAATTATTTTCAATTCTTTGGATTTGTTTTTGTCAAGAGTTTCTTGTTAGTTACCACTCAGGTTTACTCCGTTTTAGCCTTATTTTTGCATGGTTATCAACTGGATTTTGTTCCATAATTGTTCAAAATCCTGAAACATTTCCTGAAGTTACGTATATTTGGCCTTTAATACATTAACAACAATTACATGTGCAATACCATCATTACAGTTGTATAATTAACAGGTATAGCAGTCAATACAAGTGTCCTGAGAAGCCCAATATGTTTCTTCTATATAGAGAGCATATATTTTCAGTTCAGATGACAGTAAACGTACTTTTTCAGTGGTGATCTTATTTTAGTGCTTTTTGCGCTTAAATCAATCTACTAAATTACGATTGCACTAATTACGGTTTCTGTAAATTGCTTTATACAGCAGGTATCGTGGGTGCGCCAATTCATCATTGAGAAGTCAGCTGTCAAAAACGCAGCGCGACATTTCGTCCAAATGTACTCTATTTCTACAGGTAGACATTCCGCCTCTTAATGGATGTTAAACTAGGGTCATAAAGATGACTCAACTGGTGTCCCCCTCGTCTCCGTTCATTGATTCCCCTTCCTTCCTAATCCTAATAATATGGTTTTCAATTCCTGTTTGTGTACAAAACAAACTCATATATAATAGTGATAATGTTAAAAATCACATACTAACATTAATTAAGCATTGGAAAGCTATCAGCCTTATTATGACGTAGTTAAGGGGTCAAATCCCACAATCGGAGATATTTATCAAATTAACAAAGTGTAAGAGCTAAGCAATATCAGAAGTACTTGGACAATCCTCCTTAGCTAGAGTTGGTAGGCGAGTAGTGGATTATTGTTATCATGTTTTTGTAGTAGATAACGGAATTTTATCATAATAACACTTCTGTCAACACAGAAGTTGGGATAGTGGATTACTTTCGTTATATATCTGTAGCAGATCACGGAATGTTATCCCAATAAAGTCCTTCTGCCATTCCAGTACAGAAAATATCTATCTATGGCAATCAATGACGAATCTTCACTCACGTCATATTCCCTTCAGCAGTTACTATGATCCGCTATAGAAGCTGACGACGTGGATTTGACGAGTTTATCAATCAATAATATGTATCAGTTACCACGGCATCCGACTATATTTCGCAATCGTTAGTTGCTATTATTTGAAAAGCTTCCTACTATTATATCACCCAAGATATCGCTGATAAGCATTCGGTAGATGACAAGAATAAACATCTAAAAGATTATAGTCATTAATAACCATAGGTGTACATCTATCCTCAGGGAACATCCACTTCCTCACGTGATCCAATATTTTACAGTAGCATACATGAAGTGTGAACTCTTCTGAGTTTACTGACACGTTCAATTTTCGTTTGACCGAAATAAGAGATTTTTGTAATATTAGCCAAGGCATGTATACTTAATTAATCGGCCAGGTGATGCAGATTGATGAGGACTAGGAGCAAGTTTTATGGTAGCCATCTTGCTCTAATTGGGAAATATTTTGTTTATGATAAATATGAAGGTAGACGTTTTTGTAATATGCTCTTTAGTGCTTAATCTGTGGCCATTTTGAAAATACATATTTCTTAAATTTATTACTTTTCCTGTACAATTTTACAATGTAATATATCATGGAAACATTATTCAACAAAGTGTATGATTATGCATTTTTTTTTTTTTTTAACATATGTGGTTTTGCCTGGAGCACAACTATTAACGGGACAAGAAAAGCACACCAACCATACATTGTATTTTCTTTTGATATGGCTATTTTAAAAAAACGTTTAAAAGCAGAATATTTTGTATCAGGCGTTCAAATGGTGAACAAATGAATATTTCTCAATTCCTGAATTAAAAGACCAATATAAAGAACGTCCAAAATATACTTCCATAATATAAGAAAACACAATTTGTGTAAATTCTGTAATAATTTATACATATATGTTAACAATATTGATAGAAGTCGTATGAAGTTGTCCTGTAATGGGTCAAAACAGTAAAATTAATTTTAGATAGCGCATAATGCCAAATCGGTATATTTAACCGATCATAGCACAAAATCCAGCACTTTGGCATATAATTCTTATGACATTTCTGCTATGCAACGACCTCGATTTTCCAAAAAAGCAATATTAGAAAAACAAAGTTAAATACGGGGAAAGTTTTGACTTCACAGGAATGCATATCTTAAAAATTAAAACATAAAGTATGTTTAACATCTTTAACAAAACAAAAACATATAATTAACAGCATTGACTAGATAAAATTAACAGTGAACATTCCTTGAAACGTGAAGGAGTTACAACAGATATATATATAACAACTGCCAGTGACTATACGTTAGGACACATATGTCTTGTATGTATGATATCAATTACATGGACATTTATTAAAATAATGTCTGTTGTTTAATAGTCAATAACTGTTAAAATTATTAAACTATTCGTCGAAGATATTCT
Organism: Mimachlamys varia; assembly: GCA_947623455.1. Taxonomy (NCBI): domain Eukaryota; kingdom Metazoa; phylum Mollusca; class Bivalvia; order Pectinida; family Pectinidae; genus Mimachlamys; species Mimachlamys varia. The sequence continues at coordinate 3,344,795 of OX392532.1, forward strand.
GGGACATTGCCCATATCTAATATAATATTAATGTGATATTAGATAGAAGGTAAGAATACGTAGACCATGTGATATTACTTCCGCAGAACATTTGCGTTGGCAGTCTTAAACTTTTATTTTGTAACAATTACCTGGGCCTAGTTATCGTTCAACTAGAACTCTTATCTTAATAAAAAGACAGTAATAACATACAAGGTATCTATCTGACTCTATCTGATAAGATGATGCTAAAAATAAACCTTAACAAATGAAAAGCCCGAAAAATGCCGAGTAACAAAACAATGGCCATGTCTAGATATTTTTCTTTTTCTACAAATCAGTAAATAAACACGGACAGCCACCAACAACAGTATACAGTATCCTAGTATCAACTTATCCGTTTATCCACCAATAACGGTACACATTATCCGTCGTTTGAACTTGCTTTCTCCATTTGTTCTTATCCTTACCAGGTTGTTTTGCACCAATATCACAAGGAATATAATAATCTTAACACAACACTCCCTCGCTCACACTTTTGCACGACACCTTTCAAATGAACACAATATCGTCATTCCGCGGAGTTAGATTTTGATGTCATTCCGCAGAGTTAGATTTTGATGTCATTCCGCAGAGTTAGATTTTGACGTCATCATAGCCGGAGGAGGTTTAACAGGAGATAAAATTTGTAGCTTCTGCTTTTTTGTCCCACCTATTTTTCTAACCGGAGATCCGTCCCGAGAGAAAACTGGAAAGTATGACCCCACTCCTCCAATAGGTGAAAGCACTGGTGATTTAGACGCTATATTTAGTCCTATTTGTGACCGAGGTGACGATTGTGCTTGCGGAAGGGGCTTTTTTGACATAGTAACGTTTCCATTTGTGTTAGACCCATTATTTGGTGCCTTATTCCGCATTAACGCCAGTTCGTTTGGCGGGAGACGGCGAGGAGGGGGTGGTCCTTTACTAAAGAGATCACCAATCGGCTTTGTCCTCGCGAAATTGTCATAGCTTGTCGTATTAATTACTTCCTTATCACCTATAACTTTTTCAAACCACTCGCGGTCAGTTTTTGCTTCCGATGTCTTTTCAGGGACACCAGTTCTCTTTGATATGTTCTGGCCGTATAACCCTGCACCAATAGGCCTAGCTTCTCCCAACGGAAGACCGTTCAAGTAGTCCCACACCGACTGAGGAGCGTCCGGGCCTATGTGATGACTGCTCGGTCCGTAATTTCCGAGAGCACCGTCAGAAACAACGCTAGACCCTGACGATGAAGAAGCTGAAGATCCTCGAATTTCTACCCTCCGTCCCACTGACGATAAATCATTCAGCGAAAACGAAACTTTTTTACCGTTAGATAAGAGTTTTCTATTTTGTGTTCCTCGTAAAACGGATTCCGGTAAGCGAGGGAACCTCGGACGAACCACCTCTGTTTCCACTTCGTACACCGGTACGCCATCACATTCCGTGTATTTGTACGTCAACTTCTGTTTTACTAATTCCTCAGTCTCTGTAGTGTCGTTCTGTTCCGTCATGGGGCTATCACGTGGTGGACCACTTCGCCTGGTGGGGGATTCCCTATTCCTCTGAATCCTCGGGAGCTGAACGCCGTGAAGTCCATGTTCAGCGTCTCCACCCAAATGATTCAATCCTTGACCACCCCTGGGGGTCTGTTTCATTTTTTCCAACCTTGGCTTTTTAACTCGGTATGGAACATTTGGAATCGTTTTCATCAACGATTTAACGACTCCCCTGTTCCTCTGCTGGTAATTCCAGACCTCCTGTCGTCGTTTGAAATCATCATCCTTAGGATTATCGATCAGGTAGGTTCGGATACGCGCCCAACTCCTACCCGGCGGCTCGCGATCTGGCGATACCCCTCCGACCCGAAATCCCTGGTTGATCTCGGGAAGTCTCGGAGTATTGACTTCCTCCATTGGTGTTTACTCTAGCGGATCCGGTGACAGAACGGCGCCATTGTCCCACTTTTCTTCGGGTTCATGTTTGGCAGTGTCCCCATTCAGTCTATAATGGTCGTTTCCGCATCACTGATCAGCTGGGTGAACTCAACAAGTCTGCAAACATAGAATAGACATTGCCTCTATAGAGTGACATACCTATATCTTATAATGAGTATACAACAGAGTCATCAATAGTATCCTTCAATCGTCACGTTTAAACATTTCACACCGAACTATTATATATGTTCATACAGATCGTTACAATGGTCACATGCTTTGCATTTATGATAGAGATCATTTCAGTTCTGACAATATAATATCAAGGTATTGAAATATGTTACCAATTTCCGTATTGAGAAGTACACACGCTACCCTAGGATCAAACATTTATGAATGTATATATTTCTTTATCGATTTTTAGAGCAATACATGCTCACGTCGAGAGAAAACATACACTCCATATCAATAAATAATGAGAAGTTTAGTATATAAATGTTGCCGCAGTAAACATAAAAGAATGCAATACGCAACCATTTAAAATAATCACATGACCAGTTGCTGCAGTGTTTCTCTCTGTATGAAGGAGTTTTTAGGGGGGGGGGGGTCAATAGCTTTTCGCTTATTTCAGGTGCAAATGTTTTACATCTAGGCTACAGGTATTACATAGATATGCCAACCCTTACTCATCTTTTTACTCATCTTTACTAGGGCATTCTTACCCGTGTAGTATTATTTTACTAACCCAAAATCAAAGTTCTCCCAGCACACCTATTTTATTTCTTAATCGTACCCTACCAGAAATGTTTAACAAAAAGTATTTGAAATTTCTTATTCGAGCATACCACGAATTCCCCAGCTACATTTCCATACCCACAATAGACACAACTAAACGTATTTTAAGTTGGATAAAGTGAGAGAGAAAAAAAAACATAAAAAATATTTCTTTAACTTCGAAATGTCAATAGTTCCTTGTACAAAGCACAAACTGATGATTTCTGTTTGAACATACTGACACCTAAGACACAATGTATGACAGTGCTTTGTCTTCCACGACCTTCTGGGGTTTAAAAGACCGTTTAAAGTCCACACCATCAGTAGTTAATATACAGTGAACAATGCACCTTTATCAATACGGTTTTATACAAGGCAATGCTTTTGTTTGGCCTATTGACCATCTTTACAATACACTTACACATCAAATACGATGCCTTCCAATCACTTATTTCGAAAAAAACTTTTCAAACGGTGACATAGGCACATTGTACATTTTTTTCCAAACAAACAAAAGAATGAATGAATAAATAAATGATATACAGTATCAAGTTATCTGTAGTAAGATTTTACAATATCTTCTCAAACTTTTAACCAAACTTAATCTTATAAAATAATCGAAATCTGAATGAGAGGCATTTTGTACTTTATACATATCCTTTGTGATAAACAAAAATGGTTTAAACTTAACTAAGATCTGTATAAGGAACCCATCTTCCACTGCACGTTTTGGATATATATAAAATAAATATAAGATCTTGTATGGGTTTCCATTTCATATTGGAATTATGAAATGAGTCTAAGCTTTTGTGTTAATTTAGCGAGCCTCTTTTGATTATTTCATTACTTTCATTTCTTCATAGATATCTCGCAAGGTACAAATCACTTTAGGGAAGCCATAAACAGGTTATTTCGGTAGTTAAGTGTTTTACAGTAGTACGAGGATACTTTACCAATTTAGGAGTCACAATCGCTAGAACATTATAACAGTCTGAATTATTCTTTTCAAAACCCGGTCTAGCCACAGAAATATGTAAAATCTCAGAATACTGATGTTTGTTATATTTGGTCATTTCGTAAACACGTTTCGTTTGATTTTCTTGTCAGTTTTGAGGTATCAAGGTACTGTAAACGTACTTAATTTGGCGCAATCAAATTTTAGCGCATTTTTACTGTTTGTCATATTAGCGCAATGATAAATTCGCGCATCAGTGAAAATAACTATATAAGCAGTATATTAAAACTCCAATTAGCGTAATCATATTTTAGCGCAAAACTTTCAACGCGAAAAGCGCTAAAATAAGATTACCGCGAAAATATGTACGTTTACAGTATTGTTATGACGGGACAGATATTTCCAATACATAAATATAGCTTTTGACAGTTTTTGTGGGATCACTAAGCAAAATTATATGCATAATGTTGTTGATAGACAAGACATACAGTGACGTCATAGAAGTTAGGCGTCTAACGCATGGCAACAGACACAACTATTAAAAAGCCTTCTACTTCTACATTAGATTCCCACCTTTTGGACCCAAGCATCACTCTCGTCCTAGGAGGACGAAACAGCTGTATGATGCAGTTAACCTCATGGGTTCGACACAATGTGTATATTACTTATTTAAAAAGTGTAGCATGTTCATCTATCAAGAGAATACACAAAGTCAACAAACTTCCATTCCAAATCGGTAAACCAGCATTCAACGAGGATACCTACCATGTACTCATTGTTCATTTCAGTTAAGACCAAACGTGAATAAAATTGCGTCCTCAAAACGAATAGTCACAAAAAATCCACAAGCAACACTGCTGATTGCACAAGTTATGAAAATAATTGTATGTAATACTATATAGGCAAAGGATGTAATAGTCAACAAGTAATAAACCACAATGGCCACACTTAAAAAACGAAATATTCTCCGTTCATCTACATTATCTAAAAGTAAAAGCACTTTTATTTTGAAAGCATTGTCATAAAATATTTCCGTGCGATAAAGTCCTTTTGATGAAGCATTCAAATAGGTTATGCATGCAAAGGCGAAATAAATGCAGTATGAAGAGTTGGACTACCATCATAAAGGAAGGGATCTAACTCCTGCAAGACCAAGACAAGTAAGAACAAATCACTGCAGCAATTATGTTAAAAGGGAGCTAACTCCAGCAAGACAAGTACATGTAGGAGTAGCACGTGTGTGTGTTAGGTTCTGTTATCTAGTAAGGTACGATACTAAATACTAAAGGGTTTTTATGCAGTCATATCAGGTTTTGTTTATTTGTTCATCCATTTACTAACAAGGCTAAAATTAATTTGTATACACAGTGGAATACTAAAAAATTAGAGAATATCAAAGTGTCAACAAAACCATAATCCGAACTCAAAATCGAATAAACTAGAGGCAAAATAGGGACAAGACTCTCGTCATAGCACAAGAGAATTAGACCAGGAGGTCCGGAAGAGTAAGCGTCTTCTGCAATACTTACGTAACCGATCGCGCATCACTCAACATATTATAAGTCTGTAGAAAGCATTCAGAATCACATCATAGACTTAACCTTCCTCCAAAATGTTAAACACAAACAAAAACTCGACATTTCGTAATTATTTGCCAGCAGTCAAGAACAAACTCATCAGAATTAGTCTTTGATTAAGTTATCATAAACATAAATAAATACTTAGCCAGAGTTCCCGTTAGGCATCTACCAATTTAATTATGTCAGTCTGGTGTCAGGGCAAGACTGGTGTCAGAGGAAACTCGGGCTAGCCCACACCAGACATAAATCATTCTAAATGTGTAAGTCTGGTGTCAGAGGAAACTCGGGCTAATATATCACTAGTATTTATTTGTAGTCAGGAAAGCATGAAAACAACTATCCACAATGATCATAAAAACATTTAGTTATTCAATATAGACTTCAATAATCAAATTCTGTAACTGCAAATCAAACCAAAACGTTAAATAAAAAACATAAGATGATGCATTTGCGCTGTTGACATATTCGATCATTGAAATGATAGATTATATCGGCTGGTTATCTTGTACTCTAGCTAAACTAATACACTCCATGTGATAATCCAATGTCAATCGATTGTGCTGCCGAATCAACAAGACAGATACACCTGTCGAAAATAAACCACCACGCTACTCTTTACCTGGGTCGATATAGCAGTTCACATGCAAAAGAAAGTTGGCGATTACATCGATCCTATACCCGGTGCCCTCTTTACTAATCCATACCCTTGTATAGACCCGGGCGCTGAGATAAAGCGTACAACGCTACTGTTAGGTGTGTAAAGATACTGAGATAATCCGGCCTGTCACTCCGTATACTAAAACACTACCAGTGGAAAGTTTGTGTAATGTTTGAGCATCGCTACCTCTCGCGGGCTGTACCAAGCTCCTAGCATGTGGTAGCGAGATGTTTGTCTGAGCACACCACGTTGTTGGATTATGTTGAAGTTCTGAGATGAATGTTACTTTTCAGATTGGTCCTCGTGCGGAGGACAAAACCTAACGTCCCAGACAAACATAATCTGACAATCGTGTATTGATTTACTTGGTTTATATAATAGAGCAAATATGTATAAAGCAATATCGAACGATATTTTATTTATCATCTGTCAAATACAATGTACAATCTGACGGTATCGTGTCAGGGTTGGTTATATACTCCTTAACGAGTAACAAAACAAAACCGATAAGAAAAAAGAAGTAATAAAATCAATCATGCACTCAGGCTTATTTGTTGGGCAAATTATCAATCTGAAAATTTATTGGAAAACATAGAAAATTCTAAGAGAAAGTCTCAGTTAACGAGCAATCAATCCTAGAGCTATTTCAGAGTGGATCTCCATAATAATGCACCTCTCATGATATCCCCGACCAGGTAACATGGCATTCCCATCTTGTCTTTAGATAATCGGATAATAGATCCGTGTTTAACTCGAAGATGTACATTAAAAACAAAATTATCTTTGCCTCAAGCTACATTATATAAGCTATCAGAGATTTTAATTATAACACGATTCAATGGGATTACTAACCACCAAAGTTTATCTACCCCGATCGCATGTTTCAATTGTTATAATCATAGTTATGCTGATCATCTAGAAACTTACACACATATTCTGCCTCATAGGATTATTGTACATACAGAGTATTCAAAGAAGTTGTGTGTGTATATATATATGTATGTATGTATAGAAAATGTTACTATCAAAGAAGTTCGTACTATGTATACGAAGGTTACTTAAGAGGTTCGTACTATGTATACGAAGGTTACTTAAGGGCAGATTGACATGTTCTGGTGGCCTACTTCAAAGTTAATAGAAGTAATCAACACTCGGGTGACAGTTTTAACCTACATATACTCATGTTCAATAATATTCCATTATAGAATATGGACAGGTTATAGAGGAGGAGACTCAATACCCCAAAGAAATACCCCAAAGATTAATTTTATATAGCAAACAAATTAATAAAATCCTGTTCGAATGTGGAATTCTTACGTTCTGAATCATCCATTTTCGATGAAATATGCCTCTCAAGCACTAGATATTAAGAAATGCCTACAATTCAAGCTTTAAGAAATATGATATAGTTTACATCAATGTTAATAATATAATTATATTCAATAATACTATGCTATTCACTAAATACCATTGTCATAAGATCAAGATTGATACCTTCATGCAGATTTAACCCAACGTAACATATAATTTAAGTTATTAGTATTATATCGGGTGGTCGGGTGGTGCAGTGGATAGCGCACTAGCCTTTCACCAAGGCGGCCGGGGTTCAATACCCCGACCGGACGTGAAAAGGTATGGGGTCACCTGCCCAACCACGTGGGTTTTATCTGGGTACTCCGGCTTCCTCCCACAATAAGACTCCTAGCGCGCTAACATCCGGACCAACATGAGTGATACACATAAGTTGCATAACTTGTTTCATAATTGTTGTTAAATAAATATAGTTTATGTATAAATACAAAACTTCGTTGACAGCAATATCATTAAAAGACAGTGCCATGTTCTCCTCTTTCAAACTAAGTGTGCTTTTAGTAGAGCTTTACTTAAACCATTAAGCCAGTCACGCCACAAACGGTACCCTGACCACGTTAATATTTCTAACACCACCAATCAGGTCGAAGGTGTGCCAAAGTTACTACTCGTACCCAACTAGTAAACGGTCAGGTCGTCAGTGAGAACGTAAGGTGCACCATATGTGTGCGTACGTCATATTTAATGATAGGGGGTGGCAGACTCTGCTGGTGGATTTATTAGTCCCCGAGGTTTGCTTGAGCCTCCATAGCCACAGTTAATCTCATTTTAGTAGAGGCACGGTACATTATATACACATTTTTGTAGTTCACGATTTGAAATTATACAGAACTAGTTTAATTTTGGCCCCTACCATCACTGAAGAGTCCTAGGAGGACGAAACAGTTGTATGATGCACTTAAATTCTTTTTTTTTCGGCATACCGTATATATTACTAAATTTAAAAGGTGCAGCATATGTTTTTGTAATGTTCAGCAATGATTGCCTTTCCTACAACAGCATTATATCTTGAGATAAGTTAGGTTTGTTTTAGTGCCTTATGTCTGTGGTATAAGTGGTTAATCGATTCATACACGTATGCACTTGGTCCTAAGTAACAACATTTATTGTTGGGTACTATGTAATAACAGGTTTCGGTAAATGAGGATGCACCTCACCTGACTCAAGGTAACCAATCTTAGCCTTATATACATATTTACATGTATTTAGCTTACAATAATTTCTCCTCGAGGAACCATTACATGGCGAGTTTGGGGTTATGACATTAATTTCTGAGAATTTCAAATACCACTGATTTTTTTTATATTTCTGACATCCACTCACTTGCTAAATACCAATACCAGTGTAAGCTGTTAGACATGTTTGCTTGCAATGATAACTACTGTCTTTGCTCATGATTAGGTAGGCTCATATCATGCATGTGAAGGCTTATATTAGGCTTAAATTCACATAGCTTTAACAATTAAGGATGATGTTGGTGTAGCGATGGGTTTTTTTGTTCCGATCGCACAGGAAAATTGAGAAGAAAACATTTCGAGTTTATGAAAAGCAATGTATCGTGAAATAGGACATTAATAAAATGTACATCTTAAACTCAATAACGAGGTACATATACAAGGTCAATTTATATCAAATATTAATTTCAAACGATAGAAATACAAGTTATCTTGGTAGCAAATCAATACGTACAAATGATACCATTAACTATAAAATGTCTCTAACTAATATTGAACCATGGCCTGGTACAATCTCATTCATATGTAATAGACAAGTTGATAGAAGTGTAAGAGAATGCACTTAATATTATTTTTTAATTTATTTATTATTCAATAGTCAAACATATGTTCTGTTTGATACTTTTACATGTTACACACATTAAAGTACATAAACATATGACGTTGTGCGGTAAATATCCATGTGAGAATAATTCAAGAATCATCATCGTTTGATACACATTCTAAAACATACGCTAGCATGGAGAGGAATTATAACAAATTACTAATTCAGATACATTGTATGATTTAAAGGGCTACCTGAACAAACAATTGACTCTTAAACTATAGACATAGGAATGACGTACCTGGCACACGTGTCGAGATTCTAGTCACATCAAGCAGGTAAAATGAGTTTACATATCACTGGAATACAGTAGAGTTCGTATGTTACACCTTTCAAGAGTTCGGGTCAAGTAGACAACTTGTAAGGAATTTCCGTAAGCTTAACGCCACACAAACCTAAGAAGTTTTACAGTAATCAAAAGCTACTCATAGTTTCCAACAGTTCACCCTAGACGCCACCAGTTTCACTTTTCCACACATGGAATGTATATCGTATACCGACGAGGATTAACTAATGAAGTTCAGAAATACGATTTCTGCGTCCATGTTCTGAGTTGACTAGACCATTAACGACAACACTCTAAAAATTAACGGTGTTATCGCCTTCATTATTATGTATATACAATACGGAATTGAACACGTTGAATAAGGGCCAGAGATCGGGGTAGCTTATACTTATATCCCTTCGTGTTGATTTAGCCAGCGATCTGGACACTCGGAAAGCCATTAATTATCGACTGTTACTGTAATACCCTACTCCGTGTAATGCGATGGTAGATGTAACAGACTGGTCTTGGTGGGTTGCTACAGCTCTCGCTACTCGACTATACAAATGTTTGAGTACGGAACGGTTCGTTAATTACTATACATATATTAACAATGATTACTACTCTCACATATCAAACAGGGCAGCCTGATCATGTTTTTCTTATTGGTCGTAAGTAAACACTCGTTCGGTTGTTTGTACACCGTGTGGGGTTGTGTTCGACAACATTAGTGTGCTAATTTTCCCATACTCAATCAAAGTTTCAAACAACCATACATTAACAATAATACTTTACTTTCGGAAAAATCGAACACATTTAAATACTACATTGCATTCATAATGCTATCTCATAATTTTGTAGTAGAAATGCTAAGTGAGTTGAAATATTATTTTCTCAATTGATTAGATTTCAAAGATCACGAAATCGTTTAAATATATGTTACAATTTAGCCGACGGTTTCTACGTCCATAGTCATTATCAGTTTAAAAATCATGCTATTAGGTAATGTTTAATTCATCAGTCACGCTCCATTAGTAATCGAGGTATTCAGTACGGGTTGAAGTAGTACTGTACTTTCACAAACGAAGTCAACCCACAAGTCATAAATAAAAATGATCAAAATTAATGAGAATCAATTTACTATGTTTTCTGATAATTTCAGTATACCCGACGTCTAGATTTCCTTTCGTGTATTGTATACTCGATTGATGTCGTCAGATTGTTCACCTTTCAATCAGACCAGTAGTGGCTAATAAAATACCATTTTCTATCTTATCCACTAAACCGTATCCAATGAAGAACTGTCAATGGAGTTATCTGCGTGATTAAACATTATACAGTGAGGTGAAATCTAAATCGTTTTAGAAAGTGTAAACACTATATGATGTACCCTGTAGTAGCCAAGAGACACTTCCGAATATGTATTGTTAAGATAATGATAAACAACATTCATATAGCGCTTTATATAATTGGTGAAATTACTCTAAAACGCTTCATATCATGCGGATATTTTTCTTTTTAAAAAGAAAGATATTTGATATAAATGAACATGGTGAAAGGCATAACTTAATCAGCAAGTGGTCACGTATGAATAAAAATAAGACTATACATTACGTCATCACAAAAATGTTTTACGAATAGATCATACATTTTTAATTGGTTTATGTCTCGGTAAATAAAATAAAACTCGTCCTACCTTTCAGATATTCAGCCTTGGTCATCAAAACTAATTAGAGAATACCAAAGTGTCAACAAAACCATGATCCGAGCTCAAAGTCAATTAAAGTACAGTACAGTAAAGTACAGGAGATTCCTGTTAAAGTACAGGAGAATACGTCCAAGTGTTCCGGAAGGGTAAGCGTCTTCTGCGTCATCGACGACACCCGCCATGGTAATCTTGGTCACATTCAAGTCAACATCAAGTCCTTAAGATGAGAACGTAGTGTCTAACACCATGTCAAACTAACGTAGACACAGATAGTCCATATCTCCGTACAGTGTAAGTAGCTACAACCGCTGTCAAACTGACGGCAAGAGTATCACAAACAAACAACTACAGGCCAATTTGACGGGGGAAGTCCCAACCACCACACGTATACATCACGCTTTCTGGGCCATATCAAATGGCTATGGTTATCGGAATGTTACTTAAATATATCCTCATTGTAGTCAATCAAAGAATTGGAGATAGAAAATAGGGGTTTGATATTAAAAATTACACCGCCTGTCACCCGACCCAATACAAATCTACTTTAATCCACAAGCAATTGATTTTTGTCGGAATAAATTAGGTTTTTAATTGGAAAGACGTTTTAGCAGACGATGCAATTCATCACTCAACGTTTACAGTCATAACGATTCTTTATCAATTTATCATACTTTCACTTAACATTGTAGTGTACCATTTCAAAGGAAACGGGTGATTGTTCACTTAGCGTTGGCCGGAGTAAAAGAGAACAACGTCGCGATGTAATTTAAATCCTTTTACCTCCCAGATTCTTATCTACGTCAAACATCTTTATTCATTCAGCAAAGATACATAAAGAAGCCACAGAAAATTAAAAGATTAATAACTAAGTCCACCACTCCCTATAACACAGACTAAAGTAACTATATAATCTTGCGCCAGAAACTGGTTGGGTGAATATGGATACTTTTCGGTACTTGAGCTGTCTGATATTGTGTAGAATTTACCATGAGGACTCTATTGGATATGTCTTAATTTGTGCATGCAAATATTTTTTGCTGTATATTTCATTTTTATTATTTTCATTTCTCTATAATACCCTGTGTAAAGTTAAAACAAAAAATAAACGGCGTTGGGCGATATCGTTTGGCACGTTGACAATGATTGCAGCTGTGAAAAAAATAATGTAGCGAATATGAAACTACCAAGAAAAAAAACCCCAATTAATAGGTATGAATATTTTAATTTGTTTCAAGATATACTATGTATACTGTAAGCAAGTAATGTACCCATTACGTAGAAATCGGTGTGAATGATCAGGGGATAGAAAGTAAATGAGAAACCCTTGATGTATACGACCCCAGTTATTTCTCTATAATTCCGTGCATAAAGTGATACAAACATTGGGGCGTATACCGAACGTTAAAGTGCTTTACAATGATGATACTGTAGCCGCACCATATAATAATATTACATATCCCCAACCCGAGAATGTAGAGTATAGTCAGCCGCTTGTTATACAAACAAGTAAGAATAATACCTATCGACATTCACCACCAACAAGGCTTCCGGACAGGATTTGTATGCGTTTAGATATAAAATCATCCTACTAGAGCGTTCAATTGTCTGTTATAAAGAATAAAATTGAACTTTAGAAATCCCCCACACACCTTGACAATCTTGTTACGGTTTCACCCTGTCGCCGTCTTGTTTTTACTATTAAGCCCCCGATTCACATCACCTTTTCTGGCTTTTGTAGTCCGCCAACGTGCCAGATGAAACTGGAATAGAGGTTTAATCTGTGTATATCCTGTTACAATGGCTACGCCTACCAATCCTCGCCGATCGTTAAATCGGCATTAGTCTTATTGGCAATGTCAGTAAGGAATGTACATTGTGTTCTAGTACATCTAAATAAAAGTTACATCAACATTGACCGTATTGTGTTCTTCCACATACTGCCGACCATCTACTAGAAACATATCTACCTATAGTTCACATATATCTGTGACTTGAAATGATACAGGTCATCAATCAATTGGTAGAAATCTGGTAGAAATGCTGTGAGGCCCCAAGTAAAATACATGATACTGTTTGCGGGTTAAAAGATTAAGTACACATAAATAAACCGTGTTTTATATCATAAATCAAACCTGCCTTCCTCTAAACCCGATAGTTGGATTAACTATAAGTATAATCCCTACAGCACTTCATAGTACGCTTATCCAATTCTTACTCTCCGAACATGCAACTGTTATTTGAGTGGCCTAGATTACACAAGTTACCTTCGATCTCCTACGATTATAGTTTTAAAAGTGGTGCGACTAAGGTCATGTTAATCCTAACGTGATAAAAATGTTCAATGGGACAATCTTCCTATCAATCAACAGTTTTGTTGATTCATAATTGAAGTTAACTTCTGTCAATCTTTTTAAAGGGCAACAAACTATGTATATCGATATTTCTGGTCTTTAACATCCGAGGTCAGCAGACATAATTAAAACACTCCCCGCCAACAATCGCCATTGTGGCACGGTGAATAATTTTACAACATATTTATTATGTACGGTATTTGTAACGTTTAACTAACTCGGAATAATTTGTGAAATTTTATGTACATATCCGAATTTGTATGACCTAAGTTGGACGTTTCCATTCATATTTTGATCATCTTGGCCGGATATTTATTCAATCAATTTTGTCTTAACCTGTGCACTTGCTCATTGTTAATTGATATGTGACACGCTAATGAAATAAATTATTATTATCATTGTTTCAAAATGAGTATAATGGAATCTGGTACACATCTGTATAGTCTGTGACAGACTTCTCTAATCAGGTTGCACACGTCAACTCATCATGAATACTTGAAAAATAGAATTTTCTTGAAATTGTTTTCGATCACAGCAGGTTTACAACATATCATATACGTCAATACTTTTAATTGACTTAAATGTTGGTGAATGTCGCCCTTACCAACCTTCCTGGAAGCCGGTATAAATCAGTTTTATTTGATTATATGTTATATAATACCCCCACTTCTACTCTACACTCTGTGATAAATCGCTGGCTAACGTAGTCTCATCTCCTATTTTATAGTGTTATCGGTTTCATGGTCTCATAATTTAAGCCCAGTCCTAAACTTAAACCAATAGTGAAGAGTTTCATATCCTTAGACCTCTGATACCAACAGGTAAAATCTTATTAAATATCATATGATACGAAATTATTTTTTATCCTTTTAAATGCGCCGATCGTGTTTCCCAGTTAACCACGAGGATCTCCCGGATAACTGACTTACCTGCTGGTGTGGGTTACGATTCCTTCACTAATACATTGGGAATTATCCCGTAAGTCGTCCGTAATCTGTCTCCGTAATTACATCTGATAAGACGTGGAATAGAAACTGGTTCGTCTATCTATTTCACACGGGAAGAACCTGTTGGTATAAAAATAAAATACAATGCGATAATTTCCATCGTGTTTCAAGAATGCATGCCTTTCACTTATTTGTTTTGTTTTTTGTTATTTCAAAGTATGCATCCAACATCACACACAGGTACATTTCACACGAGTCACAGTTTAGTCAGATAATTAATTCATCTCGCTGTTACAATGTCCAGGTATCAAGGTAAACGAAGCGAAGCGACGTAGCAGTCTGCAGTAGGGTAGACTGTCGATAGGGACTGTTTAAATGAGAGGTGTTTCGGGGCGAGATAAAACGGCCCGCAGACAATACACATATAACCAATACACATGTACGGAACAGCGCCACCACGCTGCAAAGGTCAAAGGCCAGGTTAGACAATGACGACCAATACCAACTTGTCAATACGTCATAGAGAATTCATTAATGGCTCATTAAATACTTGTTAATTCCTGGTAGAGCGATGATTGTGTACAAATAACACACGAGAGACTGTCGGTGTTAATTGATATGTCGTCGGCCAATAATGGGTGTATTAATGACAATGTTTCCATCAAACGAACAGATTGTTTGTAAACAATCGCACCACGTGGCGACATTACATATATATGCCGTGTGTATTTTTTCAAATTGTGTTTTTCCATTTGTAATTTAACACAATATTTCAAAATAATTATGGATTTTAAAAGAACAATAGGTAGAATGATATAAATTGCACAGACCCTGGCCTTATTATAGTTATTGTAGACGTGATGATTTAAAGTACATTATAAACACAGAATGATATTGTCGAATCTTCAGCAATAATCGTGATAAGACTTAATTGACCGCTCGTTGTGTTATATGTGCCCGATCACAGGTTTACAGAATACCTACCACCTGTGATGGTTATCGTCTGATTACGTACAGGATTACGTCCTGTGTGTATAACGGTACTAAAGAACTATAACGATCATCAAAGGTGTGTCCCATTAAAACTGCACAAGATTATAATTTCTTGTGATACTTAGTACTTCAAAGTGTCATTACTCTACACTTTGAACACCAGAGAAACACACATTTACTTCACCCTATAATTATACTAAGCCTACTTCTCTACGACACCCGATTACATACATTTGTATATAAATCAAATTGTCAAATAACTTACTGATAGTATTAGTATCTGATCCATCAGTGTGAGTAGACTTCTCGCTATCTAAACACAAAATGATGTAGTCACAGTTCACACATGGTCTGACTATCGACTGTTGGTGAAACATGTATCGCCGAGAGTCCTGACCAGAATTATACAAGTGGCAGTCTGCACGGTTAGAACACAGGGGCTAGGCACGGACCCTGTGGGTTAGAACACAGGGGCTAGACACGGACTCTGTGAGTTAGAACACAGGGGCTAGACACGGACCCTGTGGGTTAGAACACAGGGGCTAGACACGGACCCAGTGGGTTAGAACACAGGGGCTAGGCACGGACCCTGTGGGTTATAACACAGGGGCTAGGCACGGACCATGTAGGTTAGAACATAGGGGCTAGGCACGGACCCTGTGGGTTAGAACACAGGGGCTAGGCACGGACCCTGTGGGTTAGAACACAGGGGCTAGACACGGACCCTGTGGGTTAGAACACAAGGGCTAGACACGGACCCTGTGGGTTAGAACACAGGGGCTAGGCACGGACCCTGTGGGTTAGAACACAGGGGCTAGACACGGACTCTGTGAGTTAGAACATAGGGGCTAGACACGGACCCTGTGGGTTAGAACACAGGGGCTAGATACGGACCCTGTGGATTAGAACACAGGGGCTAGGTACGGACCCTGTGGGTTATAACACAGGGGCTAGGCACGGACCCTGTAGGTTAGAACACAGGGGCTAGGCACGGACCATGTGGGTTAGAACACAGGGGCTAGACACGGACCCTGTGGGTTAGAACACAGGGGCTAGGCACGGACCCTGTGGGTTAGAACACAGGGGCTAGACACGGACCCTGTGGGTAAGAACAGTCGCATACGCCAGCAGGTTTACGATATTGTTATATCATAACGTGTATAAACCAACGCAAAGCTCCGCATTTAAAACGCTGATTTGTGTAAACATTGAAATGGCCATTTAATAAGGGATCATGTTTATGGATACATTAGACACCATGTACTTAAGGTTTGTAAACTAATTACCAGCACGTTCTTACCTGTGGAAAATAAGTAAACTCTACTTTAAGTATCATCTTATACGTGGGACCATTAACTTACGGCGAGCATACATTAGAGACATTATAGTAAAATATATATACGCTTAAAATCTGATTAGCCTTTAGCCGTATGTTTAATGCAACATACCCTGTACATTGCACTTTAACGACCGTGTAGCTGATCCTAGCTGTCTTTTACCAGACACCTCAACATCAATTTTATATGTCATAACGTTTTCCTGTTCTTTTACAGGACACAAACAATTATTATGAAACAAACAAACACAAAAATCAGAGAATACCGAAGCGTGACCAAAATTACAATCCGAACTTTAAATCGACCATACAATGGACAAATATGAACAAAGAAAATATTTACACGGAGACACATGGAAACGTACAAGAGAATATATGATATAAAGAAAAGATCAAGTCCTCAAAGTGAGAACCGAGTCATCAACCCCAATCACAACAAGTAAGTACACTTATCACACTCAAAACGCCATCTTCATATCCCACAAATATACAAACTATTTATAAGATGGCGACCATAAAACTTGCTCATAGTTCTAATCAACCTGCATCTCTCGAATCTCTTTGTATAGTAAGTTTGTTTGTCAGCAGCTGACATCTAACATGAACATTTCGATATATAGAGCAGATCTTAGAATAAAGAATGAACTGCGATATGTAAACACCATAGGTTGGAGAAACAAAGATGTTTCCATCAAGAAAGAGAAAATTCACGATCGGAAAATTGACATCGTCACGTTTATCATAAAGCCTAGTAATAAATTGTCCAGGCTGGTCACTGCCCAGGAAAAGATCAAGGCAGGCGGCAGTACAGAAGAGACTGTTGTGTTCTTTATTTCAAGCCCAAAAGAGCACACATGATCGACGCGGTCAGTAAATATCCCGCCACCTACAGACAACACATCGTCGATATGTTTTTTTGTCGTCTGTCCCGACTAGCTCCTCTACAAATCCAGCCTGGTATGAAAGCAAACGCAAGTCAGCCAAGAATATGAAACAGACTGTTCCCATGGGAACGCTAACAGTCTACTGGAAAATGTTTCCTCCAAGCCAAACAAAGATATTGTCAACCATGAATTCAATCATTCGTACTATATCTCTCTCAATATATTTTCATATGAAGTTTTTGTTGCGTTTTCCAAGACAGATCACAACCAACCATATGTTTGTATCGTCGGTAACCTTTCTTGGAAAAGAAAGCTCTCATAACGAGAGATCAAAGACGTTTTTTTATATTAGTATGAGGTATGGTGGTGTATTGTGTATAGGGTAGAAAAATAGACGAAATATGTGTAAGGATTGTTCAGAAGATCTTTCGTGGTTTTTTTTTTCAAAAATCCACATTCCGTTTATTCCACTTCTGGAGTATTAAGTGTCACAATAAGACTGAATTCCTGATTAAATGGTACTAAAAAAAGGTAGTAAAACGTTTGAACAAAGGCTCGGTTGAGCAATAAGCAGAGCCAGAGATAAAAACGTTGTTTTTATGAGGACCCTTGTGTAGTTTCTGTTTCCAGTATGGACAAGGAAGGTCAGCGTCTACCAAATATATGTTTCGTAGTTCAAAACGTGTAACTGTTCTAAAAATGATTTGTCAATATTTCTCAATAAAAACATAAGCCAAAACTGAGTACAAAAAATAGTGCCATAATTTTTTAAAGGGAAATGTGAATAGCTACTCCATTTGTGATAGTGTCATAATTTGTTAAAGGGAAATATGAATAGCTATTCTATTTGTGATATTGCCATAATTTGTTAAAGGGAAATATGAATAGCTATTCCATTTGTGATATTGTGCCATAATTTGTTAAACGGAAATGTGAATAGCTATTCCATTTGTGATATTGCCATAATTTGTTAAAGGGAAATGTGAATAGCTACTTCATTTGTGATAGAAGCATAATTTGTTAAATGGAAATTTGAATAGCTATTCCATTTGTGATAGTGTCATACTTTGTTAAAGGGAAATATGAATAGCTATTCCATTCGTGATATTGTGCCGTAATTTGTTAAAGGTAAATATGAATAGCTATTCCATTTGTGATATTGTGCCATAATTTGATAAACGGAAATGTGAATAGCTATTCCATTTGTGATATTGCCATAATTTGTTAAAGGGAAATGTGAATAGCTATTCCATTTGTGATATTGTGCCATAATTTGTTAAAGGGAAATATGAATAGCTATTCCATTTGTGATATTGTGCCATAATTTGATAAACGGAAATGTGAATAGCTATTCCATTTGTGATATTGCCATAATTTGTTAAAGGGAAATGTGAATAGCTATTCCATTTGTGATATTGTGCCATAATTTGTTAAAGGGAAATATGAATAGCTATTCCATTTGTGATATTGTGCCATAATTTGATAAACGGAAATGTGAATAGCTATTCCATTTGTGATATTGCCATAATTTGTTAAAGGGAAATGTGAATAGCTATTCCATTTGTGATATTGTGCCATAATTTGTTAAAGGGAAATATGAATAGCTATTCCATTTGTGATATTGTGCCATAAATTGTTAAAGGGAAATGTGAATAGCTACTCCATTTATGATAGTGGCATAATTTGTTAAAGGGAAATATGAATAGCTATTCCATGTGTGATATTGTGCCATAATTTGTTAAACGGAAATGTGAATGGCTATTCAATTTGTGATATTGCCATAATTTGTTAAACGGAAATGTGAATGGCTATTCCATTTGTGATATTGTGCCATAATTTGATAAACGGAAATGTGAATAGCTATTCCATTTGTGATATTGTGCCATAATTTGATAAACGGAAATGTGAATAGCTATTCCATTTGTGATATTGCCATAATTTGTTAAAGGGAAATGTGAATAGCTATTCCATTTGTGATATTGTGCCATAATTTGTTAAAGGGAAATATGAATAGCTATTCCATTTGTGATATTGTGCCATAATTTGATAAACGGAAATGTGAATAGCTATTCCATTTGTGATATTGCCATAATTTGTTAAAGGGAAATGTGAATAGCTATTCCATTTGTGATATTGTGCCATAATTTGTTAAAGGGAAATATGAATAGCTATTCCATTTGTGATATTGTGCCATAAATTGTTAAAGGGAAATGTGAATAGCTACTCCATTTATGATAGTGGCATAATTTGTTAAAGGGAAATATGAATAGCTATTCCATGTGTGATATTGTGCCATAATTTGTTAAACGGAAATGTGAATGGCTATTCAATTTGTGATATTGCCATAATTTGTTAAACGGAAATGTGAATGGCTATTCCATTTGTGATATTGTGCCATTTGTTAAAGGGAAATGTGAATAGCTATTCCATTTGTGATGTTGCCATAATTTGTTAAAGGGAAATGTGAATAGCTATTCCATTTGTGATATTGTGCCATAATTTGTTAAACGGAAATGTGAATAGCTATTCCATTTGTGATATTGCCATACTTTGTTAAAGGTAAATATGAATAGCTATTCCATTTGTGATATTGACATAGTTTGTTAAAGGGAAATATGAATGGCTATTTCATTTGTGATGTTGTGCCATAATTTGTTAAACGGAAATGTGAATGGCTATTCCATTTGTGATATTGCCATAATTCGTTAAAGGGAAATATGAATAGCTATTCCATTTGTGATATTGCCAGAATTTGTAAAAGGGAAATGTGAATAGCTATTCCATTTGTGATATTGTGCCATAATTTGTTAAAGGGAAATGTGAATAGCTATTCCATTTGTGATATTGTGCCATAATTTGTTAAAGGGAAATGTGAATAGCTATTCCATTTGTGAAAGTGGCATGATTTGTTAAAGGGAAATGTGAAAAGCTATGTCATTTGTGATAGTGCCATAATTTGTTAAAGGGAAATGTGAATAGCTATTCCATTTGTGATATTGCCATAATTTGTTAAAGGGAAATGTGAATAGTTACTTTGAGAAAATAAATAAGAGAATACCGAAGCGTTAACAAAATCATAATCCAAACTCAAAATCGATTAAACCAGGGGCAAAATATGAACAAAGGAAGGATTTATATTGAGACCCTTGCAAAAGTACAAGAGAATAAGACCAGGTGTTCCGGAGGAGAAGGCGTCTTTTGCTTCATCGACGACACCCGCCATGTAAAACTCTGTCACATCCAAGTAAACATCAAGTTCTCAAAATGATAACCGAGTATCATTGTCAATCACAACAAGTAAACACACTAATGAGCATACTCAAAAACGTCCATCTTCATATCACTTTAAGAAACAGAATATTTCTCAATGAGACAAAGATGGCGACCATAAAACTTGCCCATAGTTCTGATCAACCTGCATCTCTCGAATCTTTGTGTTGTTAGTTTGTTTGGTGAACATCCTCTATAGGGTAACACTCTGTCAAGTGAGCATCCTCTATAGGGTAACACTCTGTCAAGTGAGCATCCTCTATAGGGTAACACTCTGACAAGTGAGCATCCTCTATAGGGTAACACTCTGACAAGTGAGCATCCTCTATAGGGTAACACTCTGTCAAGTGAGCATCCTCTATGGGGTAACACACTGTCAAGTGAGCATCCTCTATAGGGTAACACTCTGACAAGTAAACATCCTCTATAGGGTAATACTCTGCCAAGTGAGCATCCTCTATAGGCTAACACTCTGCCAAGTGAACATCCTCTATAGGGTAACACTCTGCCAAGTGAGCATCCTCTATAGGGTAACACTCTGCCAAGTGAGCATCCTCTATAGGGTAACACTCTGCCAAGTGAGCATCCTCTATAGGGTAACACTCTGTCAAGTGAGCATCCTCTATAGGGTAACACTCTGTCAAGTGAGCATCCTCTATAGGGTAACACTCTGTCAAGTGAGCATCCTCTATAGGGTAACACTCTGTCAAGTGAGCATCCTCTATAGGGTAACACTCTAAAAAGTAAGCATCCTCTATAGGGTAACACTCTGTCAAGTGAGCATCCTCTATAGGGTAACACTCTGTCAAGTGAGCATCCTCTATAGGGTAACACTCTGTCAAGTGAGCATCCTCTATAGGGTAACACTCTAAAAAGTAAGCATCCTCTATAGGGTTACACTCTGCCAAGTGAGCATCCTCTATAGGGTAACACTCTGTCAAGTGAGCATCCTCTATAGGGTAACACTCTGTCAATGAGCATCCTCTATAGGGTAACACTCTGTCAAGTGAGCATCCTCTATAGGGTAACACTCTGCCAAGTGAGCATCCTCTATAGGGTAACACTCTGCCAAGTGAGCATCCTCTATAGGGTAACACTCTGTCAAGTGAGCATCCTCTATAGGGTAACACTCTGTCAAGTGAGCATCCTCTATAGGGTAACACTCTGCCAAGTAAGCATCCTCTATAGGGTAACACTCTGTCAAGTGAGAATCCTCTTTAGGGTAACACTCTGTCAACTGAGCATCCTCTATAGGGTAACACTCTGCCAAGTGAGCATCCTCTATAAGGAGTAATACTCTGCCAAGTGAGCATCCTCTATAAGGAGTAATACTCTGCCAAGTGAGCATCCTCTATTAGGAGTAATACTCTGCCAAGTGAGCATCCTCTATAGGGTAACACTCTGTCAAGTGAGCATCCTCTATAGGGTAACACTCTGTCAAGTGAGCATCCTCTATAGGGTAACACTCTGCCAAGTGAGCATCCTCTATAGGGTAACACTCTGTCAAGTGAGAATCCTCTTTAGGGTAACACTCTGTCAACTGAGCATCCTCTATAGGGTAACACTCTGCCAAGTGAGCATCCTCTATAAGGAGTAATACTCTGCCAAGTGAGCATCCTCTATAAGGAGTAATACTCTGCCAAGTGAGCATCCTCTATTAGGAGTAATACTCTGCCAAGTGAGCATCCTCTATAAGGAGTAATACTCTGCCAAGTGAGCATCCTCTATTAGGAGTAATACTCTGCCAAGTGAGCATCCTCTATAAGGAGTAATACTCTGCCAAGTGAGCATCCTCTATAAGGAGTAATACTCTGACAAGTGAACATCCTCTATAAGGAGTAATACTCTGCCAATTGAGCATCCTCTATAAGGAGTAATACTCTGCCAAGTGAGCATCCTCTATAAGGAGTAATACTCTGACAAGTGAACATCCTCTATAAGGAGTAATACTCTGCCAATTGAGCATCCTCTATAAGGAGTAATACTCTGCCAAGTGAGCATCCTCTATAAGGAGTAATACTCTGACAAGTGAGCATCCTCTATAAGGAGTAATACTCTGACAAGTGAGCATCCTCTATAGGGTAACACTCTGCCAAGTGAGCATCCTCTATAGGGTAACACTCTGACAAGTGAGCATCCTCTATAGGGTAACACTCTGCCAAGTGAGCATCCTATATAGGGTAACACTCTGACAAGTGAGCATCCTCTATAGGGTAACACTCTGACAAGTGAGCATCCTCTATAGGGTAACACTCTGTCAAGTGAGCATCCTCTATAGGGTAACACTCTGACAAGTGAGAATCCTATATTAGGAGTAATACTCTGCCAAGTGAGCATCCTCTATAAGGAGTAATACTCTGCCAAGTGAGCATCCTCTATAAGGAGTAATACTCTGACAAGTGAGCATCCTCTATAAGGAGTAATACTCTGACAAGTGAGCATCCTCTATAGGGTAACACTCTGCCAAGTGAGCATCCTCTATAGGGTAACACTCTGACAAGTGAGCATCCTCTATAGGGTAACACTCTGCCAAGTGAGCATCCTCTATAGGGTAACACTCTGACAAGTGAGCATCCTCTATAGGGTAACACTCTGACAAGTGAGCATCCTCTATAGGGTAACACTCTGACAAGTGAGCATCCTCTATAGGGTAACACTCTGCCAAGTGAGCATCCTCTATAGGGTAACACTCTGACAAGTGAGCATCCTCTATAGGGTAACACTCTGACAAGTGAGCATCCTCTATAGGGTAACACTCTGTCAAGTGAGCATCCTCTATAGGGTAACACTCTGACAAGTGAGCATCCTCTATAGGGTAACACTCTGACAAGTGAGCATCCTCTATAGGGTAACACTCTGTCAAGTGAGCATCCTCTATGGGGTAACACACTGTCAAGTGAGCATCCTCTATAGGGTAACACTCTGACAAGTAAACATCCTCTATAGGGTAATACTCTGCCAAGTGAGCATCCTCTATAGGCTAACACTCTGCCAAGTGAACATCCTCTAAGGGGTAACACTCTGCCAAGTGAGCATCCTCTATAGGGTAACACTCTGCCAAGTGAGCATCCTCTATAGGGTAACACTCTGCCAAGTGAGCATCCTCTATAGGGTAACACTCTGTCAAGTGAGCATCCTCTATAGGGTAACACTCTGTCAAGTGAGCATCCTCTATAGGGTAACACTCTGTCAAGTGAGCATCCTCTATAGGGTAACACTCTGTCAAGTGAGCATCCTCTATAGGGTAACACTCTAAAAAGTAAGCATCCTCTATAGGGTAACACTCTGTCAAGTGAGCATCCTCTATAGGGTAACACTCTGTCAAGTGAGCATCCTCTATAGGGTAACACTCTGTCAAGTGAGCATCCTCTATAGGGTAACACTCTAAAAAGTAAGCATCCTCTATAGGGTTACACTCTGCCAAGTGAGCATCCTCTATAGGGTAACACTCTGTCAAGTGAGCATCCTCTATAGGGTAACACTCTGTCAATGAGCATCCTCTATAGGGTAACACTCTGTCAAGTGAGCATCCTCTATAGGGTAACACTCTGCCAAGTGAGCATCCTCTATAGGGTAACACTCTGTCAAGTGAGCATCCTCTATAGGGTAACACTCTGTCAAGTGAGCATCCTCTATAGGGTAACACTCTGCCAAGTGAGCATCCTCTATAGGGTAACACTCTGTCAAGTGAGAATCCTCTTTAGGGTAACACTCTGTCAACTGAGCATCCTCTATAGGGTAACACTCTGCCAAGTGAGCATCCTCTATAAGGAGTAATACTCTGACAAGTGAGCATCCTCTATTAGGAGTAATACTCTGCCAAGTGAGCATCCTCTATAGGGTAACACTCTGTCAAGTGAGCATCCTCTATAGGGTAACACTCTGTCAAGTGAGCATCCTCTATAGGGTAACACTCTGCCAAGTGAGCATCCTCTATAGGGTAACACTCTGTCAAGTGAGAATCCTCTTTAGGGTAACACTCTGTCAACTGAGCATCCTCTATAGGGTAACACTCTGCCAAGTGAGCATCCTCTATAAGGAGTAATACTCTGCCAAGTGAGCATCCTCTATAAGGAGTAATACTCTGCCAAGTGAGCATCCTCTATTAGGAGTAATACTCTGCCAAGTGAGCATCCTCTATAAGGAGTAATACTCTGCCAAGTGAGCATCCTCTATAAGGAGTAATACTCTGACAAGTGAACATCCTCTATAAGGAGTAATACTCTGCCAATTGAGCATCCTCTATAAGGAGTAATACTCTGCCAAGTGAGCATCCTCTATAAGGAGTAATACTCTGACAAGTGAACATCCTCTATAAGGAGTAATACTCTGCCAATTGAGCATCCTCTATAAGGAGTAATACTCTGCCAAGTGAGCATCCTCTATAAGGAGTAATACTCTGACAAGTGAGCATCCTCTATAAGGAGTAATACTCTGACAAGTGAGCATCCTCTATAGGGTAACACTCTGCCAAGTGAGCATCCTCTATAGGGTAACACTCTGACAAGTGAGCATCCTCTATAGGGTAACACTCTGCCAAGTGAGCATCCTCTATAGGGTAACACTCTGACAAGTGAGCATCCTCTATAGGGTAACACTCTGACAAGTGAGCATCCTCTATAGGGTAACACTCTGTCAAGTGAGCATCCTCTATAGGGTAACACTCTGACAAGTGAGAATCCTATATTAGGAGTAATACTCTGCCAAGTGAGCATCCTCTATAGGGTAACACTCTGTCATGTGAGCTTCCTCTATAGGGTAACACTCTGCCAAGTGAGCATCCTCTATAGGGTAACACTCTGCCAAGTGAGCATCCTCTATAGGGTAACACTCTGCCAAGTGAGCATCCTCTATAAGGAGTAATACTCTGCCAAGTGAGCATCCTCTATAAGGAGTAATACTCTGACAAGTGAGCATCCTCTATAAGGAGTAATACTCTGACAAGTGAGCATCCTCTATAGGGTAACACTCTGCCAAGTGAGCATCCTCTATAGGGTAACACTCTGACAAGTGAGCATCCTCTATAGGGTAACACTCTGCCAAGTGAGCATCCTCTATAGGGTAACACTCTGACAAGTGAGCATCCTCTATAGGGTAACACTCTGACAAGTGAGCATCCTCTATAGGGTAACACTCTGACAAGTGAGCATCCTCTATAGGGTAACACTCTGCCAAGTGAGCATCCTCTATAGGGTAACACTCTGACAAGTGAGCATCCTCTATAGGGTAACACTCTGACAAGTGAGCATCCTCTATAGGGTAACACTCTGTCAAGTGAGCATCCTCTATAGGGTAACACTCTGACAAGTGAGCATCCTCTATGGGGTAACACTCTGACAAGTGAGCATCCTCTAAAGGGTAACACTCTGACAAGTGAGCATCCTCTATGGGGTAACACACTGTCAAGTGAGCATCCTCTATAGGGTAACACTCTGTCAAGTGAGCATCCTCTATAGGGTAACACTCTGTCAAGTGAGCATCCTCTATAGGGTAACACTCTGTCAAGTGAGCATCCTCTATAGGGTAACACTCTGTCAAGTGAGCATCCTCTATACGGTAACACTCTGCCAAGTGAGCATCCTCTATAGGGTAATACTCTGCCAAGTGAGCATCCTCTATAGGGTAACACTCTGACAAGTGAGCATCCTCTATAGGGTAACACTCTGTCAAGTGATCATCCTCTTTAGGGTTACACTCTGCCAAGTGAGCATCCTCTATAGGGTAACACTCTGTCAAGTGAGCATCCTTTATAGGGTAACACTCTGCCAAGTGAACATCCTCTATAGGGTAACACTCTGTCAAGTGAGCATCCTCTTTAGGGTTACACTCTGCCAAGTGAGCATCCTCTATAGGGTAACACTCTGTCAAGTGAGAATCCTCTATAGGGTAACACTCTGTCAAGTGAGCATCCTCTATAGGGTAACACTCTGTCAAGTGAGCATCCTCTATAGGGTAACACTCTGTCAAGTGAGCATCCTCTATAGGGTAACACTCTGTCAAGTGAGCATCCTCTTTAGGGTTACACTCTGCCAAGTGAGCATCCTGTATAGGGTAACACTCTGTCAAGTGAGAATCCTCTATAGGGTAACACTCTGTCAAGTGAGCATCCTCTATAGGGTAACACTCTGTCAAGTGAGCATCCTCTATAGGGTAACACTCTGCCAAGTGAACATCCTCTATAGGGTAACACTCTGTCAAGTGAGCATCCTCTTTAGGGTTACACTCTGCCAAGTGAGCATCCTCTATAGGGTAACACTCTGTCAAGTGAGAATCCTCTATAGGGTAACACTCTGTCAAGTGAGCATCCTCTATAGGGTAACACTCTGCCAAGTGAACATCCTCTATAGGGTAACACTCTGTCAAGTGAGCATCCTCTTTAGGGTTACACTCTGCCAAGTGAGCATCCTCTATAGGGTAACACTCTGTCAAGTGAGAATCCTCTATAGGGTAACACTCTGTCAAGTGAGCATCCTCTATAGGGTAACACTCTGTCAAGTGAGCATCCTCTATAGGGTAACACTCTGCCAAGTGAACATCCTCTATAGGGTAACACTCTGTCAAGTGAGCATCCTCTTTAGGGTTACACTCTGCCAAGTGAGCATCCTCTATAGGGTAACACTCTGTCAAGTGAGAATCCTCTATAGGGTAACACTCTGTCAAGTGAGCATCCTCTATAGGGTAACACTCTGTCAAGTGAGCATCCTCTTTAGGGTTACACTCTGTGAAGTGAGCATCCTCTATAGGGTAACACTCTGTCAAGTGAGCATCCTCTATAGGGTAACACTCTGCCAAGTGAGCATCCTCTATAGGGTAACACTCTGTCAAGTGAGCATCCTCTTTAGGGTTACACTCTGCCAAGTGAGCATCCTCTATAGGGTAACACTCTGCCAAGTGAGCATCCTCTATAGGGTAACACTCTGTCAAGTGAGCATCCTCTATAGGGTAACACTCTGCCAAGTGAGCATCCTGTAAGGTGTAAGACACCGCCAATGAGAATCATCTACGGGGTTACACTCTGATAAGTGAGCATTCTCTGTAGGGTAACACTCCGCCCAGTTAGCATCCTCTAAGGGACTACACTCCTCCAAAATACGCACCTCTAAGGGACTACACTCCTCCAAAAATACGCATCCTCTAAGGAACTACACTCCTCAAAAATACGCATCCTCTAAGGAACTACACTTCCCCAAAAAAGCATCCTCCAATGAGTTATTCTCCACCTAGTGACCGTCCTTGGAGGGGTCGTGCTCAATAACATTCAACAGAAGGCAGTGGAGTGTAACCCTCGTAATATGGAGGATGGCAGCGTAAGTAAACAAAACTCGTAATAAACATTTAGATATACGTACGCTTGTTTAGTGTATACAATATATCTGTGTCGGAGTTTCCACTCATATGTACAGATAGCTGCTTACTAACATCCATCGATATTAGAAACTATAATCAACGGCATCCATTAATGTCAGTAACCAAGCATACCTTTGATTGGTTTGTTTAATATCGATATCATCCTTAAATCAGCTACATGTACATAAATAAAACATCATATAATGGTTATTCATTATTCATTAAAAATGGAATAAATGAAAGTTACTCTTTTTAATTTGAATTAATTCCATGAATTCGTAATAAACAGATTCGCGCCATTTTAAGCAGATCATTACTTTTGGTCCCCCCCCCCCCCCCCCCCCCGTCAAAAACTAACATTGTTAATCTTTTAAAAGTATCATAAACACGTGATTTTCGAGAATGGTTCGTAGAAGGTATCGAATAAAACAAGCAGTATTTTATCAATATCCCATCACGAACGCAGTCTCTCTACGACCTACAACTGTTCGTGTGGTACTAACGCTGACCCGAGATTTTACCGGTTCGGATGCTTACCCTTGGGTTGTGGCCGTAGTTCTCCGACTCACCCGGAATACAATTAATATGTGTACACAAGCATCAAGAGAATTGAACCAGCAACTAACCGGTCTCTTAACTCGTCGTCATCTATAAACTGTCAATAATTGAAAAGGTTTCTTACCTGTTCCGTCCCCCACTAATTGACACGCTTCTAGCCAATCAAATAATTGTGTGGTACGGGTCCCAGAACAGACGTACAGCCGTATATATCTATTAAGTAAAGCAATATAAAACTTTTTTCCTGATATTTTTCCAGACTGACGAATTGACTCTTTTTTATTACACTGGATATAGCACGCGTTGTTAAAGTACTCCACCATCACGTAGATATAGAACAGTCTATGTTGATTATACCTATCGATCTGTGGATAGCTGTTTGTCATGTATCGGCGATCTATTGTTGTAACAATTACAATTGCTGTTCGGGCTCAGATTACCAGTCTGGTACAGTACAGGACGGTTCACCTTAATTCAGGAAAGGCGAGAAAAATAACGCCGCCTGTAAAAAACAGAAGTATACGAAACAAAAATTATTAGTCAACTTACTGGTGTGTCGTTACTGCATATAGTCCCATCGTGTCACTTAAGGGCTTGTCTATTTTGTCGCAAAACGTACAGTACAAACATTTCGGGATTGAACCGTGTTTTTTTTAAATCGATTACATCCATATTGCATGAAGCCCGCAATATGGCTTCATGACTTATATGGATGTAACCGATTTGCATTCACACCGGCATAAATTTAAATAAACGCGGTTCAATCCATATATTTACATTTTCGTTAATGGACAATTGTTAAAACTTATCTATTTA
Organism: Mimachlamys varia; assembly: GCA_947623455.1. Classification (NCBI taxonomy): domain Eukaryota; kingdom Metazoa; phylum Mollusca; class Bivalvia; order Pectinida; family Pectinidae; genus Mimachlamys; species Mimachlamys varia. The sequence goes on from OX392532.1 coordinate 3,374,387, forward strand.
TTCTTGAATAATTAATCTATTGACCGCGTTTGTATTTACGTCGTCATTTAAACAACAATGGCGGAACAGCCCTTATTTGAATAAAAATGGCGCCAATAACTAACCGTAATCCTTCGAGCGTTTGACACAGGAGCGTTCTCCATTTTATCCGAAGCGAAGCGACAAGACTCTCATTGAACGAGATTAGTTTATTACGTCATAAGTCGACCACGTGAATGGATGTTTTCATACATGTATCTTTCACTGTACTGTCTAAAAGTTGACAGTGTACTGTTGCGCAGCGCTTTTTGGACATATTATTAGCGAAATGATAAAATATAAGAAAAAGTATATTTGTAAAATGTGTGTGAGTGTGTATATATGTGTATGTGTTTTGTTCTTGGCTGATCCGTCGCCAATTGTTCGACCGAGCGACCCCTAGGGATTTAAAACCCAAAATACACAGCTCTTATTATAGGACGCTATCCTATAGGCATATAGATCTTTAAAAGGAAAGGATAGATAACCCTTGTTACTTGAAAGATCCTCAGTCAAAAGGTCCGGAAGATAATGCCAATGAGGTATTGTAATGGACGGGAAGATGCTATGCATAAAAGTGTTTAACAGAAAGAAGTGAAAAGACAGCAAAATTAAAAAGAAGTGATTGCGTCAAGTGGATGATAAGAGTTCCTCGGGTAGTTATGGGCTCCAATACCAACTAAATCATGTCTGATCTTATACAAAATAGCAAGCTGGATTTTGAGGCACCTAATGGTAACGACTAGGTAGGTCCAAAAAGCGAAGAAAACCGTTTTGAATATCTTTATTTGAATAACGAACAACAGTCCAACTTCACTTTGCCTTTTTCTGTTTTAAGAAATGAAATTGTAAGGAATAACCACATTTATTTTTGTAGATTATACAGTATGTGCCCACAAAGCGGTTATGATAATTCCTTGAACGTCAATTTGTGTCACAATAGTTTTAACTGTTGAGCTCATCACATTATTTGTTTTTCGTGAATTTCTCGAAACTGTTGTCTCCCCGTTGTTGTTTGTAAACAAAACGCTTTAATCAAGATTACATATATATGGTGGCTAATATGCAAAACGAAATAACGAAGTGGCACATAATTATCAGCCACCATACATGTACATAAACGCTTGTTTCTTAGGAAGCGTGTATTAGTTCGTGGCGTTCTCGGGGAAATAGTTTTAACTAATTCATGGCTGTATAAGACATGCATTGGATTAACCAGGAACAGTAAAACTGTTTGAATATCTTTTTATATAATCAGGTGATATGTACTCGGCGTTAATAATTGTCGCTTAAAGATGCAGTACTTGTATCATCCACATTACCTGAATAATCTAACGTTTGATGTGTACACATGGAAATGAAGCTGTTGAATCTAAATGGATCCAATACCAATGAGCGTTTGCAGTGAGACAGGTATACATTATACAGTACTTGTATTTGGCTTTACTGACATGATAGCCTTCCAAATCTTATTTAATCAAAATAATCTTCAATAAAATTTAAACTGTTGCTTTATTTACAAATTGTGTCGGATATGAATTATTCGTCTAAGGTTTAATTTGCCTTATTATCTAAAATTCGGAGGGGTCAATATCGATTTAAAACAAGGAATAAGTGTATACGAGAGATAACTGAAATACGGACATGTTCTAAAAGGAAGACATGGATATTTCCGTTGATTAAATTGTTTGAATTAAATTAACAAATAAATATATTTTTAAATCTTAAACGACATAGCCACACTGCGCGCCGTAATAAGACGGGTTCCCGATGGGACTTTAATGAACGGAAACAGTAGTAAGAAATACGACAGTATATAAAGGTCCTTGTCAGTGATGCGATGGAGGCGGTACATCAGATAGTCTCTGTAGGAACCGGGATCCTACCTTCGTTGGTCCAAAGTGCGAGCAGAGAGATAAATAAATACGTTTGTTTTACTTCTTTCCCTATAGAGTAATGTTATGAGGCCATATTAACCCTCTAAGATGTGTATAGACTTTACCTACTGTTGTCTAGGGTGTGAATGTTCAGGAATGGTTCAGTGAGAGCGTCGGTGTACATCATTAAGGAATGGTTCAGTGAGAGCGTCGGTGTACATCATTAAGGAATGGTACAGTGAGAGCGACGGTCTACATCCTTAAGGAATGGTTAAGTGAGAGCGACGGTGTACATCATTAAGGAATGGTTCAGTGAGAGCGACGGTGTACATCATTAAGGAATGGTTCAGTGAGAGCGTCGGTGTAGCGTCGGTGTACATCATTAAGGAATGGTACAGTGAGAGCGACGGTCTACATCATTAAGGAATGGTTAAGTGAGAGCGACGGTGTACATCATTAAGGAATGGTTCAGTGAGAGCGACGGTGTACATCATTAAGGAATGGTTCAGTGAGAGCGACGGTGTACATCATTAAGGAATGGTTCAGTGAGAGCGACGGTGTACATCATTAAGGAATGGTTCAGTGAGAGCGTCGGTGTACATCATTAAGGAATGGTACAGTGAGAGCGACGGTCTACATCCTTAAGGAATGGTTAAGTGAGAGCGACGGTGTACATCATTAAGGAATGGTTAAGTGAGAGCGACGGTGTACATCATTAAGGAATGGTTCAGTGAGAGCGACGGTGTACATCATTAAGGAATGGTTCAGTGAGAGCGACGGTGTACATCATTAAGGAATGGTTCGGTGAGAGTGACGGTGTACATCATTAAGGAATGCTTCAGTGAGAGCGACGGTGTACATACTTCAGGAATGGTTCAGTGAGAGCGACGGTGTACATCCTTCAGGAATGGTTCGGTGAGAGCGACGGTCTACATCATTAAGGAATGGTTCAGTGAGAGCGACGGTGTACATCATTAAGGAATGGTTCAGTGAGAGCGACGGTGTACATCATTAAGGAATGGTTCAGTGAGAGCGACGGTGTACATCATTAAGGAATGGTTCAGTGAGAGCGACGGTGTACATCATTAAGGAATGGTTCAGTGAGAGCGTCGGTGTACATCCTTCAGGAATGGTTCAGTGAGAGCGACGGTGTACATCATTAAGGAATGGTTCAGTGAGAGCGACGGTGTACATCATTAAGGAATGGTACAGTGAGAGCGACGGTGTACATCATTAAGGAGTGGTTCAGTGAGAGCGACGGTCTACATCATTAAGGAATGGTTCAGTGAGAGCGACGGTGTACATCATTAAGGAATGGTTCGGTGAGAGCGACGGTGTACATCCTTCAGGAATGGTTCGGTGAGAGCGACGGTGTACATCATTAAGGAATAGTTCAGTGAGAGCGACGGTGTACATCATTAAGGAATGGTTCAGTGAGAGCGACGGTGTACATCATTAAGGAATGGTTCAGTGAGAGCGACGGTGTATATACTTCAGGAATGGTTCAGTGAGAGCGACGGTGTACATCTTTAAGGAATGGTTCAGTGAGAGCGACGGTGTACATCATTAAGGAATGGTTCAGTGAGAGCGACGGTGTATATACTTCAGGAATGGTTCAGTGAGAGCGACGGTGTACATCATTAAGAAATGGTTCAGTGAGAGCGACGGTGTACATCTTTAAGGAATGGTTCAGTTAGAGCGACAGTGTACATCCTTAAGGAATGGTTCAGTGAGAGCGACGGTGTACATCCTTAAGGAATGGTTCAGTGAGAGCGACGGTGTACATCTTTAAGGAATGGTTCAGTGAGAGCGACGGTGTACATCATTAAGGAATGGTTCAGTGAGAGCGACGGTGTATATACTTCAGGAATGGTTCAGTGAGAGCGACGGTGTACATCATTAAGGAATGGTTCGGTGAGAGCGACGATGTACATCCTTAAGGAATGGTTAAGTGAGAGCGACGGTGTACATCCTTAAGGAATGGTTCAGTGAGAGCGACGATGTACATCCTTAAGGAATGGTTCGGTGAGAGCGACGGTGTACATCCTTCAGGAATGGTTCGGTGAGAGCGACGGTGTACATCCTTCAGGAATGGTTCGGTGAGAGCGACGGTCTACATCATTAAGGAATGCTTCAGTGAGAGCGACGGTGTACATACTTCAGGAATGGTTCAGTGAGAGCGACGGTGTACATCATTAAGGAATGGTTCAGTGAGAGCGACGGTGTACATCTTTAAGGAATGGTTCAGTTAGAGCGACGGTGTACATCCTTAAGGAATGGTTCAGTGAGAGCGACGGTGTACATCCTTAAGGAATGGTTCAGTGAGAGCGACGATGTACATCCTTAAGGAATGGTTCGGTGAGAGCGACGGTGTACATCCTTCAGGAATGGTCCGGTGAGAGCGACGGTGTATATCCTTAAGGAATGGTTCGGTGAGAGCGACGGTGTATATCCTTAAGGAATGGTTCAGTAAGAGCGATGGTGTACACACACACCACGGCAATGATTTAAAGCTCGGATCCCTCCTTGATAAAACCCAACGATGTCCAAATAAAGTGTCCATTCAGTTTGGTTGTTTTGTGAGCACAATCAGTTGATTCCCCTGTCCGTGCAATCATCAGTTCAAAGATTCTTAAATGTCACGCAGCAAGTATCACATATGCATATATCTAATCGATAGCAATCTCTAATCGTTACCTGATGTCAATAACAAACTTCACGTAACTACCTGTTTATAGGCTGGGCTACAGTGGCTGTGGAAGAAGAAGGCTACCAAAGTTGTCCAAAATATACCCCACGTACGTCAATATATTTAATTTTTTGTAAAATTTATCATAATTAGGAGGGTTTAATTTACTAAAATAAATCATTACAATACGGGTATTACGGCGTGTGCGCATAAACCATTTTACCCATCAAATATGCATGGTCATTTCAGCTCCCAGCGTGGACCTCAAAAATCAGAATATTTCCAACAATGCCCATCAATTAACCTGTTGACTGTGCTATCGGATTGCTAATGATGATTCAATGTTTGCTCTAGGCGGGGAATTAGTTTCACACACACACACGTTTCCGTGCTAACAGTGATGTACCGGTATACATTTCCTACCACTAGCTGTACCTGTACAGCCACCGAACCCAATCAATGGGGTCCACCACATCTGAAGGAATCTAGGGACTGCCGACTAAAAGGTCCGATAGTAACGACCTTTAACAAGCGTGTTTGGCGCTAATGGTTATATGGAGATCAATACATGTATGTAACTTATGCAAATATCTACTGTGATGGCTGTTTGAAATATATATATGCATGTTTCTACGGAATCGAACGTCGGTTGACAAAGCTATTATCTGGGACATTGGACACTTGGGCATTTAAGTATTGTTCTGACGATTTTAATATCATGGACATAGAAAAGTACTTGAAAAACAAAATCTGAACAAAAGACAAAAAAAAGGCTGTCTCCGTGATCTAACAGTAATATCACCGAATTGTAACGTCCATGTGCCCGTTTAAAACCTAATTGTCTAAACGGTGGCTTTAACCTCGTCTCCGACGTTCCTTAGCAACAGTTAAGATATGATGACGACGCCAGAGTGCTATCATACTGAATACCATGCTGAGGGAACCCATCACAGTATAATAATAATAATATACAACATTTGATATGTGCCCTATCTAGCTTAAATAAACCACTCTAAATCGCTTTATTACAGTACATATATATACAATTTTCATACAATCAATACAATTAACACATACAGTTCTATCATATACAATTCTGAGGAGTTAGGAGGAGCTGCCTTATCAGGCGCTAACTACTTGTCCTATACCACCTGGCTAATATCTCCATATTTACTACTTTATAAATGACTCAATGGAAATGAATATAAAATACGCTAAATTTTAAAATTACTTTTGCAGTACATTTCAACAAGCTATTTTATCGGTGCACCCACTCATCGCCCTATATTGTCACAAGTCCAATCAGTAAAACATTTTCAGCAATACTCGCGAGTTAAGCTGTAACATATTATTTATGACAAGAGCTATCATAAAATGTGCACTCCTAGTTTTAATCCTCGATTGTACCCTTATGAAATACATTAAGTACTAAATAATGTATAGTTATATAGAGTTTCTAACAGGACAGACAGACTGACGTTTATTTATGACCTCTACTCATGTCTAACGTACTGGTAATCTAGGACACAAGAAAGCTGTTCCAGGAGAAATAAATAAATGTTAAACACCAAATCCTGTAAAAGTATTTCAATACAACAAAAAGATGATCTTAATTTTGCTTGTTTGGAATGAAGTTAAGCGTATCATTTATTGCATTTTATATACAGCTGTTGCAAATCACGTTTTTTTTTTTTGTTATTTTGCAAACAGGGAAACAAAACCACATAAATATCACAAACGTTTTATTGCAAATTCAAACTTTGACAGATTATATAACTTGAAACACATCAACAATATCAATGGCGTCTGTCTTGCATGTCATTAGTATCATGGCGTGTTTGTTTGTTTATTGGTTTCCTGTCTTATACAGGGCATAATGTGTACACATGTATATTTTATTTTCTTAGATTTTACTATCTATTTTGATGTAGTTTCGCATGATTCAGTCATATATTAACCTAGTAATTCAATCAATATCATTTGCACCACTCAGGGGCGTAGCTGGAGGTATTTCGATGTGCAAGCCCGCGACGTTTTCAATTTTGGGGAGGTGGTGGGGGATGGATCACATTTGGACTTCAAATGGTGCCATTGTTTTGGACTTTATACAAATTATTAATCCGAAAATGGAATACGATCGATATGTTTATTTCCATGATGTATGGAAACAAAATCATTATCCATACCTTTCTTATGTCATTAACTCATCAGTAAGTAAAACCAGAGACATTTACATGTAAAATCAACTTCTATATACATACGTTTCTGTTTATAAGTATATATGTTCTGTGCAGGACTCAGGAAGTAAGAACTCATGCTTGTGTTCTTAAGCATAATTTTGTATAATTCGAACAGGCCTAGTTTCACGAAAGTTCCTTGACTTAAAAATATCCATAGAAATGCATTAAAGAATTAATGGGAGCATCTTAAGTTAAAGGAATTTTCCTTAATTTCTGTAATGCTTTCCTATGGAGATATTTAACTTAAGGAATTTTGGCCAGGATTATTAATAATTGTATTTGCTGACATTTTGTTTGAACCGAAATGTAGAAAAAATTGGCCCTTCTTTTATTACTCTTAGAATGATAAAAGTGTCATTTTTGCATATTAAATCTAAAACAGATTTAGAGAGTCCCAAAACCAACAAAACCATAATCCGAACTCAAAATCGATTAAACTAAAAGCAAAATATGAAAAAAGGAAAGATGTACATGGAGACCCTTGTAAAAGCGCAAGAGAATAAGACCAGGTGTTCCGGAAGAGTAAGCGTCTTCTACTTCATCGACGACGAATATAAATATTGGTCGCAACCAAGTAAACATCAGGTTCTCAAAATGAGAAACGAGTCCTTATTGTCATTAAAAACAAGGGAGAACACTAATGAGCATCCTCAAAAACGTTCATCTTCATATCACTTAAAGATACAGAACATATTCCATGAAACCAAGATGGCGACCATAAAACTTGCCCAGTCTTCATCAACCTGCACATCTCCTTTCCCTGTGCCATAAGTTTGTTCGTCAGCAGCTGAAATCTATCACTAAAACCCAATATGACATGATTTTATAAAAAAAAAAGTCGGCCTAAGTGAAGGTAGTTTCAAACTGATGCTTATGTTTGGATGTTGTTCGGTATTCATTTGTATACGGTTTTTCTCGCGATAAAGCCATTACCTATATATATTGTCGTAGTGAGCTGTATTATAAATATTATTTGAATTGTGTTGGCTGCGGTCTCCGACATCTTGTACAATTATATATGATTTAATATGTATGTGTATTGTAATCCTATATGCTATTGCATTCGGAAAGAAATAAAATTGAATTTTGAAGTATTTAAAGCTAACAAATTTTCTGCGGCTTATATATTAATCTGACGAGTCGAAAAAAAGGAGTAACAACATCAGTGGACTTTTAAGAATATCAGTTGAATTATGAAATTTCTCGACTTCAATACACATACTTTGGAAAATGATGTGCAAGCACGGGCTTATGTGCTTACACGGCAGCTACGCCCCAGCCACTGTCTTGTTTATAGAAAGAATTATAAGCCTAGATCACCACATTTTTTTCGTATTTATCAAAGATGCTACACCGTGCCTACAGCCAAACAAAACCTTAACTGCTAAGTTGTCTAGATGAGTGCATAGTAACCCTCTGTTGTCTAGGGTGTGTATAGTTATCCTCTGTTGTCTAGATGCGTGCATAGTAACCCTCTGTTGTCTAGGGTGTGTATAGCAACCCTCTGTTGTCTAGATGTGTGTATAGTAACCCTCTGTTGTCTAGGGTGTGTATAGTTATCCTCTGTTGTCTAGATGCGTGCATAGTAACCCTCTGTTGTCTAGGGTGTGTATAGCAACCCTCTGTTGTCTAGATGTGTGTATACAGATGTAGTAATCCTCTGTTGTCTAGATGCGTGCATAGTAACCCTCTGATGTCTAGGGTGTGTATAGCAACCCTCTGTTGTCCAGATGTGTGTATAGTAATCCTCTGTTGTCTAGGGTGTGTATAGTTACCCTCTGTTGTCTAGGGTGTGTATAGTAACCTTCTGTTGTCTGGGGTGTGTTTAGTAATCCTCTGTTGTCTAGGGTGTGTATAATTGCCTTCTGTTGTTTAGGGTGTGTATAGTTATCCTCTGTTGTCTAGGGTGTGTATAGTTATCCTCTGTTGTCTAGGGTGTGCATAGTTACCCTCTGTTGTCTAGGGTGTGTATAGTAACCCTATGTTGTCTAGGGTGTGTATAGAAACCCTCTGTTGTCTCCTGTGTGCATAGTTACCCTCTGTTGTCTAGATGTGTGTATAGTTACCCTCTGTTGTCTGGGGTGTGTATAGTTACCCTCTGTTGTCTAGGGTGTGTATAGTTATCCTCTGTTGTCTAGGGTGTGCATAATAACCCTCTGTTGTCTAGGGTGTGTATAGCTACCCTCTGTTGTCTAGGGTGTGCATAGTAACCCTCTGTTGTCTAGGATGTGTATAGCTACCCTCTGTTGTCTAGGGTGTGTATAGTTACCCTCTGTTGTCTAGGGTGTGCATAGTAACCCTCTGTTGTCTAGGGTGTGTATAGTTACCCTCTGTTGTCTGGGGTGTGCATAGTTACCCTCTGTTGTCTGGAGTGTGCATAGTTACCCTCTGTTGTCTGGGGGTGTATAGCTACCCATTGTTGTCTAGGGTGTGTATAGCTACCCTCTGTTGTCTAGGGTGTGTATAGTTACCCTCTGTTGTCTAGGGTGTGCATAGTAACCCTCTGTTGTCTAGGGTGTGTATAGCTACCCTCTGTTGTCTAGGGTGTGCATAGTTACCCTCTGTTGTCTGGGGGTGTATAGCTACCCTCTGTTGTCTAGGGTGTGTATAGTTACCCTCTGTTGTCTGGGGTGTGCATAGTTACCCTCTGTTGTCTGGGGGTGTATAGCTACCCTCTGTTGTCTAGGGTGTGTATAGCTACCCTCTGCTGTCTAAGATGTGCATAGTAACCCTCTGTTGTCTAGGGTGTGTATAGTTACCCTCTGTTGTCTAGGGTGTGCATAGTTACCCTCTGTTGTCTGGGATGTGTATAGCTACCCTCTGTTGTCTGGGATGTGTATAGCTACCCTCTGTTGTCTAGGGTGTGCATAGTTACCCTCTGTTGTCTAGGGTGTGCATAGTTACCCTCTGTTGTCTGGGATGTGTATAGCTACCCTCTGTTGTCTGGGATGTGTATAGCTACCCTCTGTTGTCTAGGGTGTGCATAGTTACCCTCTGTTGTCTAGGGTGTGTATAGTTACCTTCTGTTGTCTAGGGTGTGCATAGTTACCCTCTGTTGTCTAGGGTGTGTATAGTTACCCTCTGTTGTCTGGGGTGTGTATAGTTACCCTCTGTTGTCTAGGGTGTGTATAGTTACCCTCTGTTGTCTGGGGTGTGTATAGTTACCCTCTGTTGTCTGGGATGTGTATAGTTACCTTCTGTTGTCTAGGGTGTGCATAGTTACCTTCTGTTGTCTAGGGTGTGCATAGTTACCTTCTGTTGTCTAGGGTGTGCATAGTTACCCTCTGTTGTCTAGGGTGTGTATAGTTACCCTCTGTTGTCTGGGGTGTGTATAGTTACCCTCTGTTGTCTGGGATGTGTATAGTTACCTTCTGTTGTCTAGGATGTGTATAGTAATCCTCTGTTGTCTAGGGTGTGTATAGTTATCCTCTGTTGTCTAGGGTGTGTATAGTTACCCTCTGTTGTCTGGGATGTGTATAGTTACACTCTGTTGTCTAGGGTGTGTATAGTAATCCTCTGTTGTCTAGGGTGTGTATAGTAATCCTCTGTTGTCTAGGGTGTGTATAGTTATCCTCTGTTGTCTAGATGCGTGCATAGTAACCCTCTGTTGTCTAGGGTGTGTATAGCAACCCTCTGTTGTCTAGATGTGTGTATAGTAACCCTCTGTTGTCTAGGGTGTGTATAGTTATCCTCTGTTGTCTGGGGTGTGTATAGCTTCCCTCTGTTGTCTAGGATGTGTATAGCTACCCTCTGTTGTCTAGGATGTGTATATTAGATATGTGTAACAACATTCTGTTGAGTAGATATGAGTTAGCTATCACCTGTTGTCTGGGGTAGTTTTCTTGTATCTTGGTTATGCAAGGTTTTGTCTACATTAATTAAGTGTGGTATAAAACATTTAATTTCTGTCAGTTGTTTTTACTGTGTAATTAGTCAGACCTTTGTGTTAACTGTGCAGTAAGTCAGACTTTAGTCTTTACTGTGTGGTAAGTCAGACCTTTGTTTTCACTGTGTGGTAAGTCAGACCTTTGTCTTTACTTTGTGGTAAGTCAGACCTTTGTCTTTACCGTGTGGTAAGTCAGACTTTTGTCTTTACTGTGTGGTAAGTCAGACCTTTGTCTTTACTGTGTGGTAAGTCAGACCTTTGTCTTTACTGTGTGGTAAGTCAGACCTTTGTCTGTACTGTGTGGTAAGTCAGACCTTTGTCTTTACCGTGTGGTAAGTCAGACCTTTGTCTTTACTGTGTGGTAAGTCAGACCTTTGTCTTTACTGTGTGGTAAGTCAGACCTTTGTCTTTACTGAAAGGTTAGTCAGACCTTTGTCTTTACTGTGTGGTAAGTCAGACTTTTGTCTTTACTGTGTGGTAAGTCAGACCTTTGTCTTTACGGTATGGTAAGTCAGACCTTTGTCTTTACTGTGTGGTAAGTCAGACCTTTGTCTTTACTGTGTGGTAAGTCAGACCTTTGTGTTTACTGAAAGGTTAGTCAGACCTTTGTCTTTACTGTGTGGTAAGTCAGACTTTTGTCTTTACTGTGCGGTAAGTCAGACCTTTGTCTTTACTGTGTGGTAAGTCAGACCTTGGTCTTTACTGTGTGGTAAGTCAGACCTTTGTGTAAACTGTGTGGTATGTCATTATTTTGTGTAAACTTTGTGGTAAGTCAGACCTTTGTGTAAACTGTGTGGTATGTCATTATTTTGTGTAAACTGTGTGGTATGTCATTATTTTGTGTAAACTGTGTGGTAAGTCAGACCTTTGTTTTCACTGCTTGGTAAGTCAGATCTTTGTTTCCACTGTGTAATTAGTCAGACCTTTGTCTTTACTGTGTGGTAAGTCAGACCTTTGTCTTTACCATGAGGTAAGTCAGACCTTTGTCTTTACTGTGTGGTAAGTCAGACTTTAGTCTTTACTGTGTGGTAAGTCAGACCTTTGTGGTAACTGTGCAGTAAGTCAGACTTTAGTCTTTACTGTGTGGTAAGTCAGACCTTTGTTTTCACTGTGTGGTAAGTCAGACCTTTGTCTTTACTTTGTGGTAAGTCAGACCTTTGTCTTTACTGTGTGGTAAGTCAGACCTTTGTCTTTACTGTGTGGTAAGTCAGACCTTTGTCTTTACTGTGTGGTAAGTCAGAGCTTTGTGTTAACTGTGTGGCAAGTCAGACTTTTGTTTTTACTGTGTGGTAAGTCAGACCTTTGTCTTTACTGTGTGGTAAGTCAGACCTTTGTCTTTACTGTGTGGTAAGTCAGAGCTTTGTGTTAACTGTGTGGCAAGTCAGACTTTTGTTTTTACTGTGTGGCAAGTCAGACCTTTGTTTTTACTCTGTGGTTAGTCAGACTTTTGTCTTTACTGTGAGGTAAGTCAGACCTTTGTGTTTACTGTGTGGTAAGTCAGACCTTTGTCTTTACTGTGTGGTAAGTCAGACCTTTGTGTAAACTGTGTGGTATGTCATTATTTTGTGTAAACTTTGTGGTAAGTCAGACCTTTGTGTAAACTGTGTGGTATGTCATTATTTTGTGTAAACTGTGTGGTAAGTCAGACTTTTGTTTTCACTGTGTAATTAGTCAGAGCTTTGTGTTAACTGTGTGGTAAGTCAAAGCTTTGTGATAACTGTGTGGTAAGTCAGACTTTTGTTTTCACTGTGTAATTAGTCAGAGCTTTGTGTTAACTGTGCGGTAAGTCAGACCTTTGTCTTTACTGTGTCGTAAGTCAGACCTTTGTCCTAACTGTGCGGTAAGACTCAGTCAGACATTCTTTTCACACTGACTGATTCTGTCCTGTTTAGTAACATCCACAGTAGATACAAGTGCTCCTGACTCAAGTTTTTTCATCTTGACAGAGGGATCTCTTACATCATTCCGAGAAGATTTGTCCGAGACATTGGAAATTATATATATAGTAACTGCAATCAAAACACACGTAAATATAGTTTTCATATTATCTAAATTTGTGGGTTCCTCTTCCTTTCTGCGCCTGAAAGTAAAATTAAAGAGATAAATAAAACCACACTTCCTGAAATTAGCATTCTTACAGAATACAGTTGAGTAACCCACATGTCTTACTGACATAAATATACAGGTATCGGTAATGTCTTACCAACATCAATATACAGGTATCGGTAATGTCTTAATCAATATTAATGTTCGGGCATCAGTAACATCTTAGAGTAGGTCAAGGTCATTGATTTAAACAAACTTGGTAGCCCTTCATCCTTACATGCTAGACTCAAAATATCAGTACCCAAAGCCTTTTAGTTAGTGAGAAGTTTCTTGAAGATTTTGAACATATTCGACCCCTGTGACCTTGAAAGTGAGTCAAAGTCATTAATTTCAACAAATTTGTAGCTCTTTGTTTAAGCATGATTCAGGCCAAATACCAGTACCATGGGCCTTTTATTTATTGAGAAAAAATTTCTTGCTGGGTTTGAGACATTGATCTATGTGACCTTGAAAGTGGGTCAAGGTCATTCATTTGAACAAACTTGGTAGCCATTTGTCAAAGCATGCTACCAGCTAAATATCAGTACCCTAGGTCTTTTAGTAACTGCGAAGAAGTTGTTTGAAAAATTTTAACACATTTGAGCTCTTTGACCTTGAAAGTGGGTCAAGATCATTCATTTGAACAAACATGGTAGCCCTTCTTTGTAGCCCTTCACCCCAGCATGCTACATGCACAATATCAGCACCCCCGGCCTTTCGATTATTGACAATATATATATATATGATTCAACTTACTTGTTCATATCTTCATCATAAAAACCAAACGGATCAAAATCCTTTGGATCTGGAGTTTTCTGCTTTCCATATGTTTCACTTTCACGCCAGTGCTTTTCACGGCTGTAAAATTTATTAGGGTCAAATGCATGATGCTGAGGCTGATAATTAGTGTTCCTGTAGGAGATTGAATTGTCGTATTCCTCTCTCGTATTCTCCTTACTCAACACCTCATAAGCTTCTGTGATGTCCAGGAACGCAGCAGTACTGGTGGCACCCTCGTTGAGATCTGGGTGGTGCTTTTTTGACAGCTTGAAGTATGCTGCCTTTATCTCCGATGCACTTGCAGATGGCTTGAGATTAAGAATCTTGTAATAGTTTTTCGGGCTCCCAGACCTATGACTGAAGTTTCTACTTGAAGTGATGGCACACAATTGAATACCTAATCTGTGTATGTAAGGAACACTAGTGTTGATAACCTTCCAGCCGGAGTGGGTAGCAGTCTTGTTGTTCCCAACCTCCACACTATAACACCTCCTACCATGGTTCTGGGTGAACACATGGAAAAACCTTTGTAGTCGGTTGTATTGGCAGGGCTGTGACATTTCTGTGTGGGAGATAGAAGATCACTAAACAGGTCAAAGGTCATCCAATGGAAAAGCATGTAATAGGTCAAGGGTCATCATGTGGAAGAACACTTAAAAGGTCAAGGGTCATCAAGTACAAGATCACTTTACAGGGTCATCCACTGCCAAAGTGAAAAATCATCTTTTGTTTGGGCCACATCTTCTCTGAAATACAGAACATATCATGTATATTAGATAATGCTTTAAATAATAATAGATATGGCATGCTGTTGTGAGGCATGTCTGACAATATACATATTTCTTGACAAATATTGCAATTTGTTATATTATGTTAAATGTTTCCATTTATGGACAAATAGGACACAATCGGCCAAGAACTCCAGGTTACAGGGACAAATAGGACACGATCGGCCAAGAACTCTAGGTTACAGGGACAAATAGGACACGATCGGCCAAGAACTCCAGGTTACAGGGACAAATAGGACACGATCCCCCAAGAACGTCAGGTTACAGGGACAAATAGGACACGATTGGCCAAGAACATCAGGTTACAGGGACAAATAGGACACGATCGGCCAAGAACATCAGGTTACAGGGACAAATAGGACACGATCGGCCAAGAACTCCGGGTTACAGGGACAAATAGGACTCAATCGTCAGGTTACTCTAGGTTATATCATTAAGCCAGGACGATAACACAAGGCTAAAAGGTCCCAACCAGTTCAACTGCTTGTAACTTCCTCATATTGTTATAGAAGATTGTATCTAAAATAACAACTTTCACTCAAATCTTTGCTCAACTTTTTCCATGAAGTTTACCATCAAAATATCATATATCTCTTGGCCTTTTGGGGTTTCAGAAGAAGTCATTTAAAATTGTATTTATAGTTTTGACATTTTTCATCTCTATGACAGTGAAAGTACATCAAGGTTGTTTTTCCTAAACTTTGTTCATCTCTTTTCATGGAAGCTATCATGTCACTACTTTTCGGTGAATCAGAAGAAGTTGTTTGAAGGTCTTGACATTTTACCCATGTGACCTTGAAAGTTGATCATAGTGTTGTTTTTTTCTTTGCAAACTTAAGTTTCAACTACTTTTAGAGAAGCTACCAGTCTAATAGTATATCTCTGCATGGGCTCTTCTGGGAATTTCAAAAGAAGCTGTTCGGAGGTTTTGACACATTTGACCCCTGTGACCATGAAGTAGGTAAATATTTTTTCTTGCTTTTTCCACCAAGGGGCACTGCATATGGAACTTGAGACAGTTCCATCCAGTTCTTCTCAAGAAATAATGTTCACAAACTTTTACTGCCAAAATCCAAGATGGCTGAATGTCAGCCATATTGTTTTTTGATCAGCTCCAAACATTACAATGCACAAGTAGGAGCCAAGGGGAATCTGCATATTATAGCTGTTCCGATTAATCGATTTAGTGGACGTCTAGTAAAGGAGTTGTTTGTACTTGAAAATTGATTAATCAGTCACTGTTCATCATAATCGATCATGGTTTGACTTATTTCAGCTTTTCATGCTTTTCATATTGGCCAATCTTAATTTCTTTAATGAATAGTGACAACATGGTTGCGGAAGTCTGTTCTTACCAAAAACGGTAGTCCTACATAATTATATTTACGTTACTAAACAGTACGTATCTCTGATTGGTCAAGTGCTCTATCCAGCAACCAATCAGTACAAGTTTTTGGAGGTATATTTTGTAATGCGACATGAGACACAGTACAGTATCAAAATGACAGTACCGATCATGAACTGAAGGCCTGAAGAAATAATTATCATCTCGGGACTATCTGTTTGAAACCGTAAACATTTAAGGTTTTCGTACTGAGACTGTGTCAATCTTTGACTTATTAATTGAATGTTTTGCAGAAAGTGTGACTGACCTGATACTTTGTTCGGTTCGTGACACGTTTAGTTTTATGATTGGTCGGGAATGACATTGAATGATATTTAGGCTATCGATACTGTGTTATGTCTTAATTCATCTTCTTTTTTTTCTTCAATAAACGATCATTGGTCGATCATCAGTTGTTTGTGTAACGGTGATGATCGATCACAATTTTTCAAGCAATTCCCAATACTACTGCATATTACTGTCAAAATCAAAGATGGCAACCTGTCAACATATGCGTAAAATAGTGACTTTTACAATATATATATTTTTGTTGGTAATTGCGAAGTTGTTTAAATATACAGTTGTATTACAGTATTTGACCCCTGTGACCTTGAAAATGGATCAAGGTCATTCATTTGAACAAACTTAATTTGGTATTGCCCTTCATCCAAGCATGCTACATGCTAGCTGCGATAATGTAGCTCTTCACGACGAGACGATTTTTTATATTGCGTCGTTAGAGCTACGAAGCGGTCCCATGCCTGGTAGTGGAGCAAAATCAAAAGTGTTCGATATGTAAGATTTCATTTAATTACCACCTCATTTGAGCATAATGTTGTCAAAATAATGCAGGATTGCTGAAATGTCGAGTGTTTACCATGATAAAATATATTTTTCTCAAAATTAGCAGAACCAGAAATGTCCTTTTTGACAAAAACAAGAAACTACCGCCATGACAGTTCACGTGAGATGTTATCTCAAACCTCGTTTTTATATATGGTCTGCATGGCCAAATATGGAGTTACTACGGTTTACTACGACTTCCTTATTTGGTCCGCACGCGCACACCCATTCACAAATTTAGAGGAACTCTTCAGAAAAGAAACCAAGAAATTTACTGAAGTCTTAATCATGGCTGCCGCTACTCATTTCAGTTTATGCTTCGTTTTGTAAACTTGATATTTAACGATGTTTTAGGTGGATTTTAATTACAAGTTAGGTAGGATATCGACAGAAATGGTTTATAATTTAAGTATATTTATCGATGAGAATCAATCGGGCGATAAGTGATGCAAAATTCGCCCCGGTGTGAATTACACCGGGCTTGCTCCATTACGAGGCATGGGACCGATTTAATACCCGGCCGGGGCAGAGCCATAAGAGGCCGGGTATTAATATTAGTACTAGCTACATGCCAAATATCACTTCCATGCGCCTTTCAGTTATTGAGGAGAAGTTGCTTGAATATTTGACCCCTCTGACCTTGAAAGAAGGCCAAGGTCATTCATTTTAATAAACTTGGTTGCCCTTCAGCCAAGTACTACATGTATTCAATGCTACATGTATAATATCAGCACCCTTATAAACCTTTCGGTTATTGAGAAGAAGTCATTTGAAGGAAAAGTTTACACACAACGCACAACAATAAACGGACGGTGCATGACAGCTTTAACTATTTCTAGACTCTATCTACTTCTCTACGCCTATAAGTTATAACAAAAGATGCCGCTGGTCGGCCTTTTTCTCCACTGGATTTGATTTTTGCCGATGGCTTCTCTCAAAAAGTATCTCGCCATGTTAAACCTCTAAAATTGTTGGAGTAGATTTTCTAGCTACTTCTCGTCAAATAGCGATAACATATTAAGACTGTCAGATCCAAGATGGCCGCCTGTCGGCCATATTGTTTTTCGGATCAGCTCAAAAACTTGATTTATGACAATGCACAACTAGAAACCAAGGGGAACATGCATATAAAATTTGAGAAGGATCCATCCAATACTTCTTAATTGCGATCACAAAAATTGTTTAAGACGGACTGACGGACGACGAACGTCGAAGAATCCGGGAATTTTCGTACTGAATCGTTTTCGTACCGTGCAGTACGAAAATTCCCGTGACCACGTCGAGTTCGGTTGACCACACTTAACAGCTAAAATTGACGTTGTCAACTGCTTGGATTAAATTGCATTTTGGCTGGTGACATGTAACTTATCAAACTTACAGAAGAGAAGTCAATCTAATGCACAACTTCCAAATAACGATAAAGAATAAACAACCTATCTTTCAGTTGAACTTGACATACACCAAATCTTGTCGCTTAGATGCTTGAATGACAGTCACTTAGATGCTTGAGTCGCTAGCAGAATGGGGAAATACTAAAGAGCGGATTTAACCCACCTGCATGTCTTCTTCACTCCAATATATATCCCAACCAGTGTCTGTCACTCAGCTGTCTGAGGGATGAATCAGCGCCGCATTCGGTGATAAGATAAGATAAGATTAATCGGTGGTCATAAAAACAAATTACATAAGCTCTGTTCTTCAAAGAGCTTTTGACCGACATACATACATACAATAACTGGATACATTAAAACATAGTGTTGCAAACACATACAACTGACATATAAAATAATGAAGTAGAGGGTTAAAAGTCGGATTGTACTATGTACTATGGAGATGAGAAAGTTATTGTGAAATAATAATAATAATAATAATAATATTTATTCAGGCAAAGCATGTCACAAATCAGTAATCACATAAGATCACACAGTATTTTCTGCATTTTGTTAATAAATAGTAATAAATATTATCATATAAATGTTGTTGAGTTATCACAGTTGGTGTGTATATTTCTTTAATATAAATTTTGCTTCACCTAGCTATAGGATAACCAATGAAAGCCGAGTACAGCTTATATCCAATGGGGTCCTTATGAAATCTAATAAAATCAATTTGATTTTTAAGAAATTTAGATAAAATTTAACCACGATTATCACAGTTCAGTACCTGATAGTGATGTTATAAGATGGTAAAACTACTTACACTATTAAAAATTAAGAATTTTCAAAAAATATTAAATGAAATGTAAGTATCTATGAGGCCGTAGCTAGGAGGTCGAGCTTTATTGAGGAATAAGACTATGGAAGAATATAAGAGAATGTGAGCAATTGATGTCTGATAGACGTGGTTGATGTAAATTTAGGTAGGAACTATTTGCAGGCAGCACATTTACAGGTTGTTCCGTTCCATGATGAGAGCAAGGATTTGATGTGACTGAAGTTTGTTGTGTTTCTAAAATTTTCTGGTAGGTTGTTTCAAAGACAAGCTGCTGCATATCTAAAAGATTTGAGGCCGTATACATTATTGTTTTGACTTGTGGTACATCTAATATGTCTGTGTATCTGAAGCTGTATTTTCTCTGTTTTGTTAAGTGACTAAATTGTGGAGACATGGTGGAGTGGTTTTGTGTATGATTTTATATGTTTCCAAGGCCATTTGTCTCATTCTTCTGATTTTAAGTGTAGATATTTGTGCTTTAGCTAGGAGGTTGTCGTATGAGCTTGTGTAGTCATCATGAAAAATAAATCTGAGTGCCCTAAGTTGTATTTTCTCAATTTTCTTTATATTTGATTCTGAGCAGAAGTGCCATGAGAGTGGACAGAAGTTGAAGTGTGACAGGATGAAAATGTGAAAGATTGTGATTTTGTAGATACAGAGGAGATATGTCAGGGATCATATAAATGAGCCTGAGAATGTATTACAGAACAAGTTAACAGTATAAATTAAAGACCACCTCAGAATACCTCGCTATTAAGTTAAGACTACTTCATTTCAGTCCCGAAAATATCTTTGTATTGAAAGCTTCATTATTAAGACCACCTCAGTATTAAGACCAGTTTGAAATAGTCTCAAATACCACTTTTGTACTAAAGTTTCTGTATGTTTAACATTGTGAAGCCTACATATATGAAAACATGTCAAAAGTGGATTTCAGAGAAATCTGTCTGCATGTCTGTCCCTATACATTATTTACTAACAGAAACTGTGCTTAATCCGACATTGTCAAAAGATATTTTCAACATAATCAAATCCATCTGAACTTAACTTGACCAGATATATTGGTTGTTATAAGTTATAGGCGTATGGTGGTAACTGCTTCTTTGTATACTGTGTAACTGCAGAGCATAATTGTAAATATACTCGAATGAAAAGCATTTCTGCTGGAAATGTTCATACAGAAGGTGGCAGCACAGATGCAAATATCAATGAATGAGTTTCACAACTTCCAAGGTCACAGAGGTCATATGTGCTAAATACAAAAAGACCCAGCGTACCTATATTATCAGGCCTGTATCATGCTGGAATAAAGGACTACCACAATTTTCCCAAATGAATGACTTTGAATCACTTTCAAGGTCGCTGGGTTTAAAATACTATAATCTTCAAACAATTTCATCTCAATAACAAAATCATCTAGAAGACTGATTTCAGTCCCGTTACATGATGGGACGAAGAGCTTAGTTCGTTCAAATAAATGACCATGATTCACTTTCAAGGTTACATTGGTCAGAATATGTTTAAAGCAGCCCAATCACAGGGACCTTGAACTAAGCAGTCCCAATCATAGGGACCTTGGCCTCAGCAGTTTGAATCACAGAAACCTTAACCCAAGCAGTGCCAATCACAGAAATATTGACCTTAGCAGTCCCAATCACAGGAACCTTGACCTTAGCAGTCCCAATCACAGAAATATTGACCTTAGCAGTCCCAATCACAGAAATATTGACCTTAGCAGTCCCAATCACAGAAATATTGACCCTAGCAGTCCCAATCACAGAAATATTGACCCTAGCAGTCCCAATCACAGGAACCTTGACCTTAGCAGTCCGATACAAAGGGACCTTGATCTTAGCAGTCCCAATCACAGAAACCTTGACTTTAGCAGTCCCAATCACAGGAACCTTGACCTTAGCAGTCCCAATCACAGAAACCTTGACTTTAGCAGTGCCAATCACAGAAATATTGACCTTAGCAGTCCCAATCACAGAAATATTGACCTTAGCAGTCCCAATCACAGAAATATTGACCCTAGCAATCCCAATCACAGTAATATTGACCTTAGCAGTCCGATACAAAGGGACCTTGATCTTAGCAGTCCCAATCACAGGAACCTTGACCTTAGCAGTCCGATACAAAGGGACCTTGATCTTAGCAGTCCCAATCACAGAAATATTGACCTTAGCAGTCCCAATCACAGGAACCTTGACCTTAGCAGTCCCAATCACAGAAACCTTGACCCTAGCAATCCCAATCACAGAAATATTGACCTTAGCAGTCCCAATCACAGAAATATTGACCTTAGCAGTCCCAATCACAGAAACCTTGACTTTAGCAGTCCCAATCACAGAAACCTTGACCCTAGCAATCCCAATCACAGGAACCTTGACCTTAGCAGTCCAAATCACAGGAACCTTGACCTAAGCAGTCCCAATCACAGAAACCTTGACCTTAGCAGTCCAAATCACAGGAACCTTGACCTTAGCAGTCCAAATCACAGGAACCTTGACCTAAGCAGTCCCAATCACAGGAACCTTGACCTTAGCAGTCCCAATCACAGAAATATTGACCTTAGCAGTCCCAATCACAGAAATATTGACCGTAGCAGTCCCAATCACAGAAATATTGCCCTTAGCAGTCCCAATCACAGAAATATTGACCCTAGCAATCCCAATCACAGAAATATTGACCTTAGCAGTCCCAATCACAGGAACCTTGACCTTAGCAGTCCGATACAAAGGGACCTTGATCTTTGCAGTCCCAATCACTGAAATATTGACCTTACCAGTCCCAATCACAGGAACCTTTATCTTAGCAGTCCGATTCATAGGGTCCTTGACCTTAGCAGTAAGATTCACAGGGACCTTGACCTTAGCAGTCCCAATCACAGAAACCCTGACCCTGGCAGTCCCAATCACAGGAACCTTGACCTTAGCAGTCACGGAACTAGTGGTATTTGAGAACTAGAAAAATATTTAATTAAAAAACAGTTGAATAAAAACATGAGAGTTTGTTGTTCAAAGCAAGTTTATTTTTTCATGCACACTAGGATTTCCATTCCAAAAGAGAATACATACTAGTGTTTGGTTTTTGTGTTCTGTACAGTCTGGTCTATACAAAACAAATACTTACAGATATAAAAAGGTACAATTGCACACAAACATTCCGCTCGTCATACATTAAAATTCATTTCTTCAAACTTTTAATGTCTGCAATAGTTCTAAACACAATACAAATACTGACTACCATAATATCGGTTTAAAATATACATAACCGGTAATGATAATAATTAATCTATCTTGTAACCATAGTAAACTCTTCAATTAATTATAGTGTGCACATGTCTGTCTGTCTGGATTTCAACACAAATATTTTGCTGCACAGAGGCAAATACAGCACATTATTTTGATATCTTGAATTCGTTGAAATAAGGTTTTGGCCAATTTTTACAAAAGTCCATTAAAATATTTACCAAACTTGTATAAGCTATAATATACAATGCAGCTGATGCGACTGACACCAGACTTTTATAAGTTATACAATGTAGCTGATGTGACTGACACCTGACCTGTATAAGTTATACAATGTAGCTGATCCGACTGACACCTGACTTGTATAAGTTATACAATGTAGCTGATGTGACTGACACCTGACCTGTATAGTTACACAATGTAGCTGATGCTACTTACACCTGACCTGTATAAGTTATACAATGTAGCTGATGATACTGACACCTGACCTGTATAAGTTATACAATGTAGCTGATGATACTGACACCTGACCTGTATAAGTTATACAATGTAGCTGATCCGACTGACAACTGACCTGTATAAGTTATACAATGTAGCTGATGATACTGACACCTGACCTGTATAAGTTATACAATGTAGCTGATGTGACTGACACCTGACCTGTATAAGTTATACAATGTAGCTGATGATACTGACACCTGACCTGTATAAGTTATACAATGTAGCTGATGCTACCGACACCTGACCTGTATAAGTTATACAATGTAGCTGATGTGATTGACACTTGACCTGTATAAGTTATACAATGTAGCTGATGTGACTGACACCTGACCTGTATAAGTTATACAATGTAGCTGATGATACTGACACCTGACTTGTATAAGTTATACAATGTAGCTGATGATACTGACACCTGACCTGTATAAGTTATACAATGTAGCTAATGCTACTGACACCTGACCTGTATAAGTTATACAATGTAGCTGATGCTACTGACACCTGACTTGTATAAATATTTTTCCTGATCAGACAGTTCAGCCCCTAAAACATGTCATAGATACCCTGTCATACAGATGACATCAATTGTGATGGTCAAGATATTAGTTCAATATCTAACCTATTCAACCCCAAACACTCATTTGAACTCTTCCCATTCTAAGGCAGGGATAGTTCATTATGATATAACAAGGGTGAATGAGCTCATGGTTAATGCGAGGTGAGGTGTTACATTCTTTGTAACATTTAGTTTGAAGTATAATACTTCACCTCAAATACTTTGTAGTTTTATAATGATTATTTCTACTTTTACCTCATTTTCTTGTTGATATTTTCATTGATATTTTTAATAAAACATAAAAATAAAACAATCATAATTTCTGATGTGATATTCTACATAATGGTTAAATGTATGCAAAACTTATTCACATAAATTGTGAAGCTAATACCTTGTAATAACACAAAGAAACTAATATTTTATTTAGCAAACTCCTGCTAAAATGTAAACTCCGTAATTCTTACTGTTTCTTTCAGTTTCTTAAATGTAATTTTTTATCTACCCCTTATCTTTTGAAGAGAAAGACATGATAATATTGCCGTCTAAAATGATGTAGACGTTGAAATGTAAGCTAAGGACAGTTAACATATATATTCCCTTGGATCACATTAAATGCAATATGCACTTTCAAAAAATAGTCTTCTTTCTTCCAAGAGTAAAATGTCAATAGTATTTTGGAAGGACAAAGTTATAAGGTATTAGTACTGATATCAATGATGGTTGCTTTCCATTCCAAAATATCCATGTATCATCTGTCTAAATATTTTGTCTGGGAAATTGATACAGGAGAACTATTGTATTTATTATGCACTGTACTTCATGAACACTTCCCAACATTTATTTTCAATGGGTGGAGTGAAGTTTGTTTCCAATATTATTATTCTACTTAGCCTGCTAGTGCTTATACATAAATCTTTGACATTTTTATTTCAACAAACAGTTTTACTTGGTGACATTAAGAATGAATAAATATTTATTTAAACGAATAAATATATACAAAGGCAGTTGTAGTATGCATCTCCATAGAGATCGTTTCCATGAGGAAAACCCATCATGCACATCTGACACATGTACATGAGTTACATGATTTTGTGACATGCTAACTCCATAATTATCTGGTAACAAAATGAACACTATCATATTACAAGTCTTTCACACCAAACACATGTTATATATATATCACATCTGTCTGTCACTCTTCTAAAACTGAAATTAAGCAGAAGCTGCTAGAATATATAGAGATCAGCATATCACAGTCTACAGACGTTCCCCCACACATTCCTCATAGTAGGATCTATAATCTTCTGTATCAGCATTGTACCAACACTAGCCTCCTATAACAAAATACCACGCTGGCATTTAAAACATGCAAGTAATAATACAGGTACACCATGATCTTATTATAACGATCCGTACAAAGTTTATCCAATAGTTGATGATGACAGATTGAAGTCATGTGAACAGATTTTATACCATATATTCTTAACAATCCTGTTAGCACATTATTTGCATTGTATTTCCTCATCGAAAATTTAAAAATTGATCTTAAATGAGAAAAATCCATTACCCAATCAGGAAATGTTCTGTTTAAATGTCTCCGATTTATTTAAATCTCTGAAGCTTTACCCTTTGAACTCTAACCTCTACTTTAAATCTCTGAAGCTTTACCCTTTGAACTATAACCTCTACAACTTGTTCAACATGGACGGACAGACACGCAAACCAAAGGTATACGTAGGGCAACATCATTTAGCTATGTAAATTCCACTGCTTCAAGCTGCAGAAGAGTCCTGAAATACCGACACCATTGTGTAGCTAAATATCACACGGACCTATACCTTACAGACAGGCACAGAAACCCCGGGTAGTTATATAACTTAAGGTAAGTGTCTACACCTCCAAATCCTCAGGATTTAGATGTTAACTTTCCTGGGATTCTTTATTCAGGGATAAGAGCATGTACAAAGTAAAGTATGTATAAAAACAATAATGATAACACTCATATTTACCTGCATACATGTTAAAGTTACTGTGGGTGTACAAATATTCGAGTCAGATTGCTTCACCCGAGTTAGTTAATTTTCAAAAATTACAAAAAAGGCTTTAGCGAGTTTTTTTTTTTATTATTTTTGAAAAAATAACTAATGATCGTGAAGAAATACCATTTAAAACAACCACCACGAGTCTGTGGATTAAACTGATTTCTAACTTTATAGAAACTATTTATTCCTACCAAGAATTGGGCTCTTCTTTCCCCATGTGTGTTTTGTTTACATCAGTTGCAGAGTAATGATAAGTCCTGCAGTTAAATTGCTCAATAATATGCAAACTGAAAATTTCAGAAATATGTGGAAATATCATTATTCAAACAAGAGGCCCAGAGGGCCTGTATCACTCACCTGGTTTCATGTGATATGAAACAAGAATGACTCATAAGTGTATGTGTGGCCCTTCTTGTTATGTCAATATATCATAAGCATTTTTGATGGGTACATGTACATTGCTTTTGTTGTAATTCTAAAAATAGGGCATTAATCCATGAAATGCGTTCAGTGCAGCATCAATATAGCCAAATAGACACTTTTGGCCCGCCCCTCAGGCCCCTGGTGGGTCAGCCCCATCATTTGTACAAATTTGAATCCCAGCCACCTAGGGATGCTACCACTGAAATATAAATGCCTAAATTGCTTAGTTCCAGAGAAGAAGTCATTAATATCAATATTGCCAAATAGACACTTTTGGTCCCGCCCCTCAGGCCCCTGGGGGGTCAGCCCCATCATTTGTATAAACTTGAATCCCAGCCACCTAGGGATGCTACCACTGAAATATAAATGCCATACATTGCTTAGTTCCAGAGAAGAAGTCATTTATATCAATATTGCCAAATGGACCCCTTTTTGCCTCGCCCGTCAGGTCCCTGGGGGGTCAGCCCCATCATTTGTATAAATTTGAATCCAAGCTTTGGCAATATTGATATAAATGACTTCTTCTCTGGAACTAAGCAATGTATGGCATTTATATTTCAGTGGTAGCCCTTTTGGCCCCGCCCCTCAGGTCCCTGAGGGGTCAGACCCATCATTTGTATAAATTTGAATCCCAGCCACACAGGGATGCTTCCTACCAAATTTGGTTAAATTCTGATCAGTGGTTATGAAGAAGAAGTCAATTGTTGACGGACGGATGGACGGACGACGGACACCGGACGCCACAGTATGGCATAAGCTCACCTTGGTCCTTTGGACCAGGTGAGCTAACAAGTAATTACAAGGCTAAGTATCTATAAATTGATTACATGATAGAAATACGTATGAAAATTGTATTATTGAAAAAAGCCATTATGGTACTTCTTTCTGCACATCAATTAAACAAGTATAGCTCCGATCAAATTTAACTGTGTCAGCCAAATTAAATGAGTCTGGAGTTTATTCATCATGTGATTTATTGGTTTTGTTTATACAAAGCAGTTGTAAATATAATTAAATAATGCCTTGGGAGTAGAATAACACTCACCTATTGTAGTAGAAAAATACTTTTTTGATTTCGTTTAGGCAAACATAGCCCTGTACCCACAATCAGGTGAAATTTCAACATCAGTGATATAAATACAGCAGCAAAAAGCCTGATAACAAACAAATACAAGGTTGGTAAATACATCTGAGCTTGAATGTAACATAGAACTGTTAGTAATGCTTCCGGGTATCATAGAAGTGTTGATAAAACTTCCATGCATCCTTGATATCCAGGGGTTACACTCACCAACTCTCTCTCCCCACCCCTGGAATATATCATGGCAAAACTCAAGGCCCCTTGTGCGCCACCTTGTCGTTGAGGCAAGAAAACTGGTTTGACCATTTGATGTACAACAAAAGATTCTCGTAGTCACATAACGGTAAAAATTGACAGGAGTTGAAGTCGGTTGGGGCTTCTTTTGTAATATTCATAGGACAGATATCAGCCTAACAATTTGTTTTTTTTACCAGGGCATGCCTCCAAGTTTGCCAGGAAATATTCCAGGGTGGAGAGAGTGAAGGTGAGTGTAACCCCTGGATATCAAGGATGACTTCCATGTAACACAAAACTGTTGATGTTTCCATGTAACACAGAAGTGCATGTTGATACAAAAAGCTTCTATGTCACACAATACTGTCTATAAAATGGTAGTTCTAGAACATAACATATAGTGAACAAATAAAGACGTAAATTCAGAGTTAGGTATAAACATTCTGTCAGACTTACTTTCACCTTCTATTTAAATGTCTCCTATAAGTATGAGCCTCTTAACTCACAAAACATACAGATTAAGTTACAAATGAACCTTTCTTGAAAATATCCCTGATAGAAATGCATTAATTAAACTAATGTCCACGGTACGAACCTGGTTGATGCTTGGTAAACACACACACAAACACAACATAAAGGAGAACTCAGTTGCAGGTATTATCACCATGGTTACGGATTGCCATAGTAGAGAGAGAGATCAGGAATTCTTCGCATCACTTCTCTGTACATGTAAGATTGTTGATGATGGATGTACACATACCAAACTGCCTAGTACTTCCCTGTAGGAATCCATCACTTACTGTCGCCCTGATCTGATACAGATCTGTTACTAGTTGGCAGTATACTGGCTTTTGTCTGATTGTCCCCCCAAGTCTCTATAAACCAACCCACATCTTTATATTATGCATATCACAGTCGTAGAGTACCCAGGTACTGCATTTTGTTGTGGAGGAATTCTGTGACTTCCCGGGCCGACACCTGGTAGCTCTTCTCTACCTTACACCACATATCTCTCTCGATAGCATTGTCTTCCTATCAAATGGAAACAAATCACAATCAACATCTGTTTAAAAAGAACTAAATACGTACTTATCATTTAATAGACTACATGTAGCACCAATAGCAAACAACAAGACTTACACGTGACTATATGTTTGGCTTTTCTCACTTCGTCAATTAGACTCAAGTCCAAATGGATAATAGTTTGACATTCAGAAAGACGGAATCAGGAACTTGGCCAAGTTTCAATTTAATTGCACATCAATAACACTAGAAAAAGTGAAAGCAAATGTAAATTCTCAAAATTCAAATGTTTTTACCCCAAAACAGCAGAATGTGGGAATAAATTTCCTTCAAATTTTAGTAAGTTAGGTGTTTCTGTCTCATCAACACTAACCTCTGTATCACATAGACTTTCTGTGAGGCTGAGCTTGCTTAGGTCGAGGGTTAGGAACACTGGGTCCATGTCTCGGAGAGCCTGGTGCAGATCCTTGGCTGCCTTGTCCAGACCATCCACCAGTTGGCTGTAGCTCCCAAACGTACAAGGCTGAGGGACCATTCAAACAGCACATAAACATTCAATGTCTCACGTGAAGTTGCAAACATAAAAAGTTTAAGATCCTCACACCCACTCTATAATTATATTATTTATATGTGAGGACAAAAAATTGTGAACAAACCCTCACATGTTGGCTCATACAGACTCCTGTACGAAATTTTCAGTCGGATTCTGATCGGAAAAAGTGAAATTCCGATCAGATTCTTGTCGGATTCTTTGAAATGCAGTAAGAATCCGATCGGACACGGATTTTGAAGATAAATTCCGATCGGGTTTTGTGGAATAAATCTGTGTCTTGAAAAATCCTATTGGATTCCAGTCGGATTTTTTAAACAATTTTTATCAATATCTGGTTAAGACACGGATTTCTGAACTTAGACTTTTCTTCAGAATCTCCTGACATGGATTTTCCCACTTAGAGCATTTATAAAGTTTGGGATTTTCATACTTAGAATATATTGAGTTTTGAGATAACTTATTTTTTTTTTATTTCTTCATTATTTGTATTCAGGATACATATAAAATGCATGCATTGTGAACAATTAAATCAATATGTTCTAAAACTAAAAGTCATGTTGTAGATGCAAATGGATTTTGAAAAATGTTGCAATATATTTATGGTTTAAAATTGCTTTTTATTTTCCTTAACAAACTTATAACATCAATAATAGGCCTATATGTAACCAAAAATAATGTTTACTTAATTTCTATATAAGTAGCATGTCTACAGCTTACCAGGCTGTTCTAAGATAAGGATCAAGAATGTGTAAACATAGCAACTCTAACCATTCTGATTGGTCAGTTTTAAACTGATACACATGTACAGGAAGTGGTGAGCTGTAGAGGTCAATCCCTCAAGTCATGGATGTTGGTTGCATTGTGTGATGGATTATGAATTATGTGAATTTCTGACAAAATGATGGACATCAGCAAGAGGAGAAAATACCAGAACACTTGAATACCACAACTACGGTAGGTTAGTATGAAAAAACTAATACTGTTTTAATGTATATTTGGTGTGATACATGCAGTATAATAACAGTAGTACTATAATTAGGTCAAGTTCAGTTTGCTAACAGTTTGGTTCTGGTACATTTGTTTGTGAAATGAAAAATATGCCGCTAATTGTACATATACATACATAAATGCATTGTAAACAAATCAGTTAATAAAAATACAAGTACTTAGAATGTGTTTAGTCTACATGTAAAAGTGTGCAAGTACAATATAATTTCCAGGGAATTTGAATGTGCCAGACCAGAATTTAGCAGTTGAAATCAAACTGAAAAATGTACTATTATTGTAGATGTTATAATGTTAACTTTATAACAAGTCAAAAAGATTTTGGATACTTATATGTATGCAACATAACTGAGAAATTTTAGAAAACCTCAGAAGAATTAAAGCTGCTCAGTTTTGTATGTTTATGTATACATGTGTACTGATGAAGGTTTGCTTGGGGATCCTGCCTCCAGGTGGCCAGCCCCACTGGGGTTTCATAAGGGGATTATTTAGTTACCAGCATCCTATAAAGATATATATCAAAAACAGGAAGTCTATCTTTCATAAGAATGTGGATATACAGTATTACCCAAATCAACTCATTCAACAAAAAATGTATATCAATTTTACACAACACAGAAATGAAGTCTTTGTAAAATTATAAATGACATGGTATTTTTGTATTAATTACTACTTATTTATCTGGTAATTCAAATTTTGAAAAACGGTGATCCATGCATGCAAAATTCTCTGAAAAGCATTGTACCAGTGATATCTACAATGGTTTATAAGATAGAGTTATATATGTGGTTCAACATTATTAACTATATCGAGGTCTGCATACTGTTTCCAATGAAATATTTTTCAGGCAGAAAATATGGTCAGTTCTTAACATTTTACTACCTATATATATATATATAAAGAAATTAGCTAAATAATCATCCAATGTTTGTTAGTGTGATCTTTTTTTCATTTAATGTTTACAGGTACATTCCAGCAAAAAACCTCAGATATGACCCCTGAGTTGTCAACTAGGAGCTGAAGAGTCTGATAAGATTTGCACAATACCAACAATTAAGAAAACAGAATAAATTATTAATAACAAAATGTTCTTGGTCATTTTGTTCAAACATTATTAATGGAGATTTATACCAACAGAGGTTCCCGGTTTATGCAATTGCCCAATGATTAAATATACCTGGGCAAGTAGCTGAATCAAATTAAGGTCTGGTCAGAAATCCGATCAGAATATGCGTGAAAATCCGATCGGAAATTGGCAGAAATCCACTAAAAATCCGATCGGAAAATGGCAGAAATCCGATTGGATAGGGAACAGAAATCCGATCGGAATTTCTCCAAAAATCCGATCAGAATATCTTCAAAAATCCGATCGGAATTTACTGGGATTCCCGCTAAAAAAGTCAGTCGGATTTTATTCCGCCTCAATTTGTAAACCCGCCTGGATTTTTTTTTACGTACGGATTTTCCATATATGGAAAATCCGACACTACTCATTTCAATATTACGCCCCTGTTTTCCGACTGGATTTTAAAAGTACGACTGGATTTTTGGTAAAGAATAAAGAAGGTGAAAAAAATCCGTACAGATTTTGCTTTAAAAAATCCGTACGGATTCCGACTCTGGTCCGACTGAATTATTTCGTACAGGCGAGTGTTGCATTTATTTGATAGGGAAGAGATAACAGTCCTGATTTATTTACTGAGGCAAAAGCCAGGTTACACACGCTATTTCTCTAAAACGTCAGTCGCATCATTACTTTATACAAGGTAAATTTACAACTATAGCCTGTGTATAACATCAGTATAACTTACAGCCTCGAGTGGCTCTCCTTTCCTCTTTTTACTCTTTTTGTTCCACTGACTTTTCAAAGGCTTAAGGATCCGATGACAAACTCCGACCAGAATAGTTACATGAGATAACGTCTGTAAACAAGGAATTGTTAATCATAAACGTATTACATGAGTACATATATGCTTTATTTCACAAGTAGGAAACAGAATAGTCGAACCTCAATATCTCAAACTAACTGAAACCCTGTTTTATTCAAAGCATTTAATCGGTCCCGGCCAAAATTCACACTAGAATTAAAACATTCAATCCTCCATTATCTCTGGAGTTTTCCCACTGTCCCATTGGCTTTAGGATAACAAGGTTGGATTGTAATTAAAGCTCGGAAACAACATTTCTGGTTTGTGGGGTTATAGAATTACATACGGACATTTGTACTTATATAAATATTGTAGGAGCCTTATCAACATGTAGGTTTTGTTTGTTTTTTCAACGGTAGTTATTAGGTTTTAGACTGATGACTTACCTCGGCTAAAATGAGTACGTACCTCGGCTATAATGACTAAGTTTTCCAATATACTTGTGTTGATACAGTTCTCCCCATCCACTAACAGGCTACCTTTATGCTTAGATATTAAACCTGCAAAAAAATAGTGACACACGATATAAATAGATCTGATGAAACAGGCACACGATACAAATAGATCTGATGAAACAGGCACACAATACTAATAGGTCTAATGAAACAGGCACATGATACAAATAGGTCTGATGAAACAGGCACATGATGAAACAGGCACATGATACAAATAGGTCTGATGAAACAGGCACCAATACGAATAGGTCTGATGAAACAGGCACATGATGAAACAGGCACACGATACAATAGGTCTGATGAAACAGGCACACGAAAAAAATATATCTGATGAAACAGACACACAATACAAATAGATCTGATGAAACAGGAACACGATACAAATATATCTGATGAAACAGGCACACGATACAAATAGACCTGATGAAACAGGCACCGATACAAAGAGATCTGATGAAACAGGCACATGATAAAAATAGATCTGATGAAACAGGCACACGATACAAATAGGTCTGATGAAACAGGCACATGATACAAATAGATCTGATGAAACAGGCACACGATACAAATAGATCTGATGAAACAGGCACACGATACAAATAGATCTGATGAAACAGGAACACGATACAAATATATCTGATGAAACAGGCACACGATACAAATAGACCTGATGAAACAGGCACACGATACAAATAGATCTGATGAAACAGGCACACGATACAAATAGCTCTGATGAAACAGGCACATGATGCAAATAGGCCTGATGAAATAGGCACACGATACAAACAGATCTGATGTAACAGGCACACGATACAAACAGATCTGATGAAACAGGCACACGATACAAATAGATCTGATGAAACAGGCACACAATTTAATCTCTGCTCCATGCGTTGATGTGTTTTGTTTCAATTAAAAACAGAAATTCCACACAGGAATCTACCATCTAATCAAGGAATTATATACAAACAAGAGGCCTAATAGGCTTGAATTTTTCACCTGGTATTGATATATAACTTGTTACTTTAAAAGGGACTTAAATCTTGACCTAGTCATTTAAAGATCATGTTAAAAAATTTTAATATATTTGACCCTGGTAACTTTGAAAGTATGTCATTTCTGTTCAACCCCTTCCAAGGAAGCTACCAGCCAAATACCATGCCTCTAGTCCTTTCGCTATTTCAGAGGAAGTCGTTTCGAGGTTTTGACACATTTGACCCTTGTGACCTTGAAAGTAGGTCAAACATATTCTTTACATTTGAAAACTTTGTTTATTATCTCCTTCCAAGAAAGCTACCAGCCAAATGTCATGTCACAAGGTTTTTTCCTTATTTCAGTAGAAGTCTTTTAAGGAAAAGTCGGATGGCCCACAGAAGGGCGACAGACACCACACCATGGGGTAATGATTTTCAACTACAGATGTGTTTTTTAAAATCAAAACAGCTCCAAATAATGGAAGAAAAGATTTTCAGATGCAAAAAAATATACCAGTGGCCAATCAGTATAGTGGAAATGCCTGTAATATCATTTCATATTTCACAGTTCAAAACTATGACAAGTTTTTTTGATGCTGGTTGAGTCGTTCTAGCTGTACATGTCCATGAAAAAATTAAATCTAGTTGTAGTGCAGAGGCCAGTCAGTTTATGTGGAACATTCAGATTGTGTATTTCCTTTTTTAATGTGATATTTCAGGGATTAATCATGAACACCTTAAAAAACCTTTGACAAGACTCATCAGAAAACAATATAAAGTCATTAAAAATCAACACTTTGATTCCACCGTTTGGAGGGTGATAATGAAGGCCATGTTATAGTTAAATATTGATACTTACCACT
The DNA here is from genome assembly GCA_947623455.1 of Mimachlamys varia. Taxonomy (NCBI): domain Eukaryota; kingdom Metazoa; phylum Mollusca; class Bivalvia; order Pectinida; family Pectinidae; genus Mimachlamys; species Mimachlamys varia. Next base: position 3,408,077 of record OX392532.1, read on the forward strand.
GATTAAATCTGGTACAGATGTTCTTAATTTTTCTTCTTTTTCGTTGTCTAATGAATCTGAAACGACATGATGACAGAGTCTTAATGAAATAAAAGATTCTTTCTACAAAAGAACTGTTTCCATGCTGATAAGGTACTGTGTATTATATTTTACATACTTAGTTTCACTAATGTGTCCAGAAACGAGGGAGGTATTTCCACTTGTCTCTGCCTGATATACCACCGTATTTTAACAGAGTAATAGTGCTCACCTTGGGGCAACAATACTGCTACATAAGTGATAATAGTCAATAAACTGATCTATTAGTGTTTAGAAGTTATGATTTGAACAACCAGATATTGACGAAATCATGATCAGTAAACATCTACTACACTTAAATTAAAACCATCCTAGACCAATGTCAAAGCTGTGCTTTGAGATCAGGACAACTGTCTTACTAATTAGACCAATGTCAATGCTGTGCTTTGAGAGTGGTCAATTGTCTTACCCAGGCCATTGTCGTGTAGGTGGTGGACGTACATCACATTGCTGACCATGTCAGTGAAAGCTTGACAGTGGCGTTCACGGAGATATAAACACAATGGTGTCCTAAATGGACCATGGACTGGGTACTGAAACAACATCATCAGGCAAGCGATATCAAACACATGGAATGCAACAACAGATCTTATACAGAAGCTCCATTGGTTCTCTGTGGATTGAAAGTTATTTCAACAGCAAACCTATCATTCTACTCTAAACTCTCAGATCGTGCTGTTTCAAACTGTTTGTCTGGGATTTGTGATAGCCATCTCTTTCTTTCCATCAAAACAAGGGAGTTGTCCCTTCAAGTACCTAGCAAATGTTTGTTGGGAAATCATCGTTGACATGATAAACAAGAGGCCCAGAGGGCCTGTATCGCTCACCTGGATACATTGGTATCTACGTAATTGTGATAAAATATATCCAAAAAGATCCCAAGGACAGGGACAGACTAAAAGACCAATCCTTGAAGCATATCTGTATATATTAACAAGAGGCCCAAGGGCCTTAACGGTCATCTGACTACCAATTGAGATACCATTATGGAATTAGTTTAAACAATATTTTATTTCCATCAGTGTACATGTATATTACATATATAGAAATTGTACAAATAGTGAGGATTGGAAAACAAGCTAATAGCTTATATAAATTCCTCTCCTCTAGGAATTAGTAATACAATCATGTAACAATATGCCACACAAATGTGGTTTTCAAGATGGTGATGATCATGGATTTCTTCGGAACAGTGCGAAAAATAACATTTGGTCAGAATCATTTTAGGCAAGTTTCAGATCATGGAAAGTGTTAGATGTGGATGCAAAATGGGGGCTGTTGCAGCCATCTTGGATCTCTGACGGACTGGAGAAATAACAACATTTGGTTGGGACTATCTGGGGATCATTTTTCTATGAAAAGTTTTAAATGTGTTTTTCAAGATGGCGGCTCTGAAGGCCATCTTGGATTTCCGACCAACCTGAAAAATAACAACACTTGGTCAGGACAATCTCAGAATCACTTCAGCCAAGTTTTAGCTTAATCCCACAGGTAGAACTTGAGAAGAAGTTGGAAATGTGTTTTGTAAGATGGCGGCCATGGCGGCCATCTTGGATTTCGAACCGACCGAAAAGTAACAACTCATGGTCAGGACCATCTCAGGATAATTTCAGCCAAGTTTCAGCTTAATCCCACAGGTGAAACTTGAGAGAAATCTGGAAATGTGTTTTTCAAGATGGCGGCTTTGGCAGCCATCTCGGATTTTGGACCAACCCAAAAAATAACAACACTTGTTCAGGACCATCTCAGGATCATTTCAGCCAAGTTTCATCTTAATCCCACTGGTAGAACTTGAGAAGAAGTTGAAAATGTGTTTTTCAAGATGGCGGCTCTGGTGGCCATCTGGGATTTCGGACCAACCCGAACAATAACAACACTTGGTCAGGACTATCTCAGGATCATTTCAGCCAAGTTTCAGCTTAATCCCAGTGGTAGAACTTAAGAAGAAGTTTAAAATAGGTGTTGTTCAGGAAAACAGTGATTGCGCAATCATGTCACAAAATGGCCGCCATGGCACAAATGTCGAGAATTTTTCGGACCCGAAAAATAACAACATTTTATGGGCTGCCCTTCCTGAACATCCCTACTAATTTTCAGCTCACAGGTACCAGTGGAACTGTAGAAGAAGTTTAATATGTGTTTTTCAAGATGTCGGCTATGGCGGCCATCTTGGATTTCGGACCGACCAGAAAAATAACAACACTTGGTCAGGACCATCTCAGGATCATTTCAGCTAAGTTTCAGCTTAATCCCACTGGTAGAACTTGAGAAGAAGTTGAAAATGTGTTTTTCAAGATGGCGGCTCTGGCGGCCATCTTGGATTTCGGACCGACCCGAAAAATAACAACACTTGGTCAGGACTATCTCAGGATCATTTCAGCCAAGTTTCAGCTTAATCCCAGTGGTAGAACTTAAGAAGAAGTTTAAAATAGGTGTTGTTCAGGAAAACAGTGATTGCGCAATCATGTCACAAAATGGCCGCCATGGCACAAATGTCGAGAGTTTTTCGGACCCGAAAAATAACAACATTTTATGGGCTGCCCTTCCTGAACATCCCTACCAATTTTCAGCTCACAGGTACCAGTGGAACTGTAGAAGAAGTTTAATATGTGTTTTTCAAGATGTCGGCTATGGCGGCCATCTTGGATTTCGGACCGACCCGAAAAATAACAACACTTGGTCAGGACCATCTCAGGATCATTTCAGCTAAGTTTCAGCTTATTCCCATTGGTAGAACTTGAGAAGAAGTTGAAAATGTGTTTTTCAAGATGGCGGCTCTGGCGGCCATCTTGGATTTCGGACCGACCCGAAAAATATCAACACTTGGTCAGGACCATCTCAGGATCATTTCAGCTAAGTTTCAGCTTATTCCCATTGGTAGAACTTGAGAAGAAATTTGAAATGTGAAAAGTTTACGGACGGCGCACGGCGGACGGCGCACGGCGGACGGCGCACGGCGGACGACGACGGACGAAGCACGGTAACTATAGGTCATCTTGACCCTTTGGGTCAGATGACCTAAAAATTTGGTAAATGAGTGAGTATCGCAACTGTTTTCAAGTTCAACTAAGAAACTAGGTCCCTAGGAGTGTGGCCAGACCCTGACATCAAGCTTAATATTAAGATTTTGTTTATTTCTTTATGCCCAGCAACTGTATATTATAGAGTTTTGGGGTGGGGATTTCATTCGTTTAAAAGTTACATGACTCAGAAATTATGTCTTCAAGGCTTGGCAGACCCTGGGATCAAATCTAAAATCATGATTGTGATTGTCTCTTCATGCCCAACAATTGTATATGTAGTTTTGAGGTGGGGATCTCAACTGTTCAAAGTTACACCTCAGGACTGCAAGGGCTGGACACACCCACAATTAATTAATCTAATGTCATGATTGTATTTGTCTCTTTATGCCCAGCAGTGGCATGAGTAGGGATCCAACCACATTTAAGTTAAAAAAAATATTTTTGGCCCCACCCACTCAGACCCCTGGGGGGTGGAGGGGGATGGAGGGGGGTGGAGGGGGGTGGCGGGGGGTGGCTGGAGGTCATCCCCTCAATCTGTATAATCCTTTTTGGCCCGCCACTCAGCCCCCTGGAGGGTCAGTCCCGCCATTAGTACAATTTTGAATCCTGAGCACCTTGGGATGCTTCCTGCCATATAAAGTTGATTTCCTATCAGTGGTTATGGAGAAGAACAGGCTAAACACTGAATGGAGTTTGTATACCAGTAGAGATAATCTGTACCTATCTGATATGGGGTGGAGTACTCCTTACAAGAGTTTATGTGTTGGGTGAGAGGAGTTTGTGTACCAGTAGATAATCTGTACATACCTGATATGGGGTGGAGTACTCCTTACAAGAGTCTATGTGATGGGTGAGAGGAGTTTGTGTACCAGTAGATAATCTGTACATACCTGATATGGGGTGGAGTACTCCTTACAAGAGTCTATGTGTTGGGTGAGAGGAGTTTGTGTACCAGTAGATAATCTGTACATACCTGATATGGGGTGGAGTACTCCTTACAAGAGTCTATGTGTTGGGTGAGAGGAGTTTGTGTACCAGTAGATAATCTGTACATACCTGATATGGGGTGGAGTACTCCTTACAAGAGTCTATGTGTTGGGTGAGAGGAGTTTGTGTACCAGTAGATAATCTGTACATATCTGATATGGGGTGGAGTACTCCTTACAAGAGTCTATGTGTTGGGTGAGAGGAGTTTGTGTACCAGTAGATAATCTGTACATACCTGATATGGTGTGGAGTACTCCTTACAAGAGTCTATGTGTTGGGTGAGCTGCGACAGAAGGTTGGTGAGGACCTCGTGAGGGGGTTTCTTGTCGTGGTTGATGCCATTGTTGGTGTGGCTGTCTGACTTGACACTTTGCTGACCGAGCATCACACTGGCGGTGAGGACTCGTAACGTTATCTTCCGCACCTTTAACCACAGTACCTGGGCCACAGAAAATCTACACATCAGAAAGTACTTTGGCCACAGCAAATATTATCAACAATGAATCAGCCCCAAACTATTGTAAGAACTCAATCTTTTGAAACTTTAAAATCAATCCCTGAAATTCAATAAAAGCAAAGTGAGCTGGGGCCAACATTGATATACCCCAACCCCCACAAAATGGTCAAATGTGACCTTTTACCTTTAACGTTAACTGATGACCACTAAAATCTTATCAGGTGTTCAACTTGATAGGTGGATGGTATGGTGTGAATATGAACTAAATCTTTTCAGGGGTTAATGAGACATCTTGTACACAAGCTTTTTATTCCCTAAGTGGTCAATGGTGAACTTTGAACTTTAAGTTTGACCTATAACCACCAAACTCTAAACAGGTGTAGACCTTCACCATGTGATGCTACAGTGTGAATATGAACCAAATTGGACCAGAGTTTTTTTAAGATATGTAGTACACAAGGTCCAGATGCACGCTTGCACACACATCTACACACACACAAAGTGATTGCTATATATCACTCTTTAATATCTATAATTATACATATCAAACTGAATTATTATTTTCACTTGTTCAAAAATATAAGGGTACACAAGACATTTTTATTTTACCTCTTCTTTGCGAGAATGTAGTTTTGCCTCTTCAAGTTTACATCTGGAATGAAATCAGAAATAGAGAGAATATTTTGTTTAATTACATCAAAACAACGTACAACACACCATACATGAAACTAATTCTATAACATTAAGCCTTTTTCACATTTGAACAAAGTATGGTTTGGTTTGGAAATAGTGAAGTGAATGCAGATGTTGCAAAGCTTAATTCCATTACTGTTACTGTCTTTTTCAACTAGATCTGTACAAAACTGCAGGTGATTTAACCAGTAATGACCTCGGTGAAAAGGCAGAAGACTCGGGACTTACCTCGAGTGAGGTTCCCAGGACTCCACCGCAAAGAAATCCCTATTATCACAGTACTTACCTCGAGTGAGGTTCCCAGGACTCCACCACAGAGAAATCCCTATTATCACAGTACTCACCTCGAGTGAGGTTCCCAGGACTCCACCACAGAGAAATCCCTATTATCACAGTACTTACCTTGAGTGAGGTTCCCAGGACTCCACCACAGAGAAATCCCTATTGTCACAGTACTTACCTCGAGTGAGGTTCCCAGGACTCTACCACAGAGAAATCCCTATTATCACAGTACTTACCTCGAGTGAGGTTCCCAGGACTCCACCACAGAGAAATCCCTATTATCACAGTACTTACCTTGAGTGAGGTTCCCAGGACTCTACCACAGAGAAATCCCTATTATCACAGTACTTACCTCGAGTGAGGTTCCCAGGACTCCACCACAGAGAAATCCCTATTATCACAGTACTTACCTGGAGTGAGGTTCCCAGGACTCTACCACAGAGAAATCCCTATTATCACAGTACTTACCTCGAGTGAGGTTCCCAGGACTCCACCACAGAGAAATCCCTATTATCACAGTACTTACCTCGAGTGAGGTTCCCAGGACTCCACCACAGAGAAATCCCTATTATCACAGTACTTACCTCGAGTGAGGTTCCCAAGACTCCACCACAGAGAAATCCCTATTATCACAGTACTTACCTCGAGTGAGGTTCCCAGGACTCCACCACAGAGAAATCCCTATTATCACAGTACTTACCTTGAGTGAGGTTCCCAGGACTCCACCACAGAGAAATCCCTATTATCACAGTACTTACCTTGAGTGAGGTTCCCAGGACTCTACCACAGAGAAATCCCTATCATCACAGTACTTACCTTGAGTGAGGTTCCCAGGACTCCACCACAGAGAAATCCCTATTATCACAGTACTTACCTCGAGTGAGGTTCCCAAGACTCCACCACAGAGAAATCCCTATTATCACAGTACTTACCTGGAGTGAGGTTCCCAGGACTCCACCACAGAGAAATCCCTATTATCACAGTACTTACCTTGAGTGAGGTTCCCAGGACTCCACCACAGAGAAATCCCTATTATCACAGTACTTACCTCGAGTGAGGTTCCCAGGACTCCACCACAGAGAAATCCCTATTATCACAGTGCTTACCTCGAGTGAGGTTCCCAGGACTCCACCACAGAGAAATCCCTATTATCACAGTGCTTACCTCGAGTGAGGTTCCCAGGACTCCACCACAGAGAAATCCCTATTATCACAGTACTTACCTCGAGTTAGGTTCCCAGGACTCCACCCCAGAGAAATCCCTATTATCAGTGACAGTACTTACCTCGAGTGAGGTTCACAGCTCTCCACCACAGAGAAATCCCTATTATCACAGTGCTTACCTCGAGTGAGGTTCCCAGGACTCTACCGCAGAGAAATCCCTATTATCACAGTGCTTACCTCGAGTGAGGTTCCCAGGACTCCACCACAGAGAAATCCCTATTATCACAGTACTTACCTCGAGTGAGGTTCCCAGGACTCTACCACAGAGAAATCCCTATTATCACAGTACTTACCTAGAGTGAGGTTCCCAGGACTCTACCACAGAGAAATCCCTATTATCACAGTGCTTACCTCGAGTGAGGTTCCCAGGACTCTACCACAGAGAAATCCCTATTATCACAGTACTTACCTTGAGTGAGGTTCCCAGGACTCCACCACAGAGAAATCCCTATTATCACAGAGTTCATCATATCCATCCTTTTCTGAAATTCAAACAACATTAATTAATAAATACATTGCACCATATTTTCTTAATAACTGTTTTATCATTTCAATTGATCCCTAATTTTTACATCAGTTCTATGTTGGACTGTTAAGTGTTTCATCTTTTTGGAGATGCAGTATTTCAGCCCCAGTAATATGAAAGGAAGGTCGGTAACATTCCTCGTTGATTTGTCATTAATCCAGATCGGTTTCCTATGATTTGTTTGTGTGTGTATGTCCTTATAACAGCTAAGGACATTTATAAGGATGAGCTAGGTTTTAGTTGTTTACCATCTAATGCTGTATGTAGCTTTCTTTAAACTGATCATCATTGACTATACATGGAAAATGTTCAATTCTTGCAATATATGATATTCCATATGAAACTGAAGTTTGAAGATTGGAAGATGTGTAATACTGCTGGTTTGTTATTTCCTACCAGTCAAGTTATTCACTGATGTGTACAAATTTATACTGGAAACTGTATACGGTCCAACCTCATTATCTTGAAGTCGACGGGACTATGGGAATACTTGGAGCAATCCAGGTATTCAAGTTACACAAGTTTGAATATTAGTGTAAAGCTTGCTTTGGTCAGGACTGTGAAAATACTTCAAATTAAAAGGAGTCTTCAAGTTATACAAGAATACTTCAAATTAAAATGAGTCTTCGAGTTATACAAGTCTGAGACAATGAAGTTTAACTGTAGGTGTTGCTGATGGATTATCTGGGACACAAAATCACATTTACGGTTAAAATGTTCACAGATTCACTTTACCTGGTAAAACTTATTACACTGTACCCAGCAAACACCATACTACACTGCCTTATCATAGTATAGTATATAGCTTCAATGATCACTTTCACACAAAAAAATCATTCAAAAGAGATAGAAATTGTATCCTAAATCAATTATCATATGAGTTTTAATGAATTGTACACAAACCAATTCAGGAAGAGCTCACCTTTTTCTGGATCAATTTCCATGTATGTCACCATCTGTTCTGTGCTCACATGACTGAAACAATCCGTACACATCTCAAAATGTTAAATACAAACGGAGAGTTATAAAACTATACTGAGCATACCAGTATTCAACATATCAATATAAACTCATTTCAAAAGTGTTTGGACGGGCAGAATCATATCTTATATATAACAGTTCTGTAGAACTGGTAAATTTCATCTTAAGTTTCATTTAAATGCAAACTTGTATTATCAATTCACCTTGTAGTTTCTAGCACCAAATCTAGCAGCATACTCTCGGTCATGGCAGAGGAGTACTGTAAAGATTTCTGTAGTCTCTCACGGAACTTCACAAACTCATGAATCTGAAACCAAAATGTAACAACAAAATTACCAAGGACAAACTAAATTTGTAATTCATAGATTATGTTTTAATTTTATCCAATTTATTCCAAATTAACTTTTCTGCAAAAGGTAAAAAAACAGTCAATCTGAATTACTGTTAGTGCCAACTTTTAAAGATGTTGTACATTATAGTGAGGGACATGAGTCAATAGTAATAGCAATGTGGGTCAAAGTTAGAAGTTAAGGTCAAGGTGACCCAGCTTAATTAGGAGCAATGTTCACTGCTTCACACAAGAACATGCTCCAGTCTATTATGTATGACCTACCTTACTAAAAGATCCGTATTTGTAGGAGGCTATTAAATACTCAGCTGTCTGAAAAACAGAATATACATGAAATAATGAAATGGTCTTATTTGTGAGCTAGTAGGTCTAAGTAGTGGACATGAGTCTCATTTTTATGTTAGGTCACAGACATGAATCATCTTGTCATTAGATATTGACTCAGTTACAGAGATTTCCTCTACTGCTTAATAATCAGTCTTTACAGAAGCAGTAATCTATAGAACAAGTCCAACTTGCAGATTAACAATTGTTTCTAAGTTGGTGATAAATTCCATTATTTTGCCTTCAGTTATGATGGTCCACGTAAGAGAACCTTCAAAATTGTACAGATATGAAACGGCTATTTCTGTAGAATGAAAGCATGCTCACAATTAATATGCAATACATATTGAATGTTTAGATGGTCACTGTAGAGGTTGATAATTATATATAGGTAATTGATTGAGAATGAAAACGCTACTGCTTAACACCTACATTTGTAATAGTTTTTGTTTGTTTGGAATCATAAACAACACACATCAGTACCTCTTTATGGTTGACTGCAAAGAAGCGTAGCATTGTTCCATACATAGCACACGCTGCCACAAAGTGCCCCAGTCGTCCAACATGGTTAGCTATTGTATGTCTGAAACAATGACAAGACAGTGTATGTTAATTACATACTGTATGTTCTAACAGTCAGGGCTTTATTTACAGACAGGACTGTTTGAGTGAATATATTAACGCCATGTATACAAAGATAGCTAGTTTATTATATGTAACATAGATATCACAAAGTTAGACCTGTACCCTTCCTGGGCTCTAATTAAATATAACACCAAGTACCAAACCATCAAGTACAGAAGCTAGTATCCCTAACTCTGATCATTACAAAAGTCAAGTATTCTGTTTCAAAAGCTATTGTTACAATGTGACTAAACTTTATAAAGATTTACGTATTATCATCCATTTGTATTCATTCCATCATATTGAGCAAGTAATACTTACCCTAGGGTATCGTTCATGACATGTTTCACCTCCATAGACTCATATACTGTGTGACAAGGTCCATAGGCCCCTACAAACAGCAGTAAAGTAAAATTATTTCAACGTAAACACAACAAGGGCATCTAGCCCTATATACACATACCTGTCAACCATCACTCATTTTTACCAAATTTTACCAGTCTCCCTCGACATCTCCCTCATTTAGTCCAAACTCACACAAACTCAAAATCTACATCCTGACAAATTGAGCAATGTAGTTTCAGTCGCATTTCACACACTTTCTCCCTCATGGAAAATGTGGAATGAGGGAGATATCCCTCATTGGAGTTTTCAGAGGTTGACACCTATGTATACCAATACATTGAAATTAATAATAAATAAGTTTTTTACATATTTTACTCACCCATAATACAATACAGCCGCATCAATATCAGCTTCATATGGAAGTTGGAGCGACTGTAACTGATGCCCTTTTCTAGTTGCACTATTGCCTGCCAAACCAGGTAGTCCTTTTCTACAGGTATCAAAGTGAGCAGATCATTTATATATAGACAACCACCACATCCTGTATACATCCTGTATATTCCTTGTGATCATAAACACCTAGTCAGTTTAATTATAAATGAAACTGTCATACCTGCAATAGATTTTGTACAAATTCTCTCTCCAATGTTGAATCATGACTTCATTTTGTATCGTTTCAGGAGTTCAAAGGTCTATACATATTATATAACTTAACTGTGTATTTGAGCCTGATCTGATCTGTAAGTGTTACACTTCATCTCATTATTGAAAATTTATGTATTTACCAAGAGAACGACACTAACATGCAAAGATATATTTTTGCTGATTATTGAATCAACAAGTGTGAAGTGTAGTCAAAGCACCCTTGTTTATTTTTAAATCAGTATGACATACACTCTGTTTTGAATATCAAGATCTAAGAAGACTTCATAACGGAAACCAAATTACTGCATCTTTTCTTAGCCGAGTATTTCTTTTTGTGTCTGGCAGCATTTTAACTTGAAGCTTCACCATTGAACTAATAAATCATGAAGTGTAATTTGATACTCTCAAGAGCTCTTCTGATTTGTTGGTGTTATTCAACATAAGTCACAGATGAAAACGGAAAGATTGGTGACAATCTATTTGATTGTTTGTAACTTGAACAACTCTGGCAACACCGATTTAGATTTACCAAATTGTAAAATTAAAGCTTCATGAAATCTACCAGCTATTCAGTAATACCAAAGCTATGTGGAGTAACTTACTGGTCTCTCTCCAGATGTCTAGTAACAGTAGCACAGCGACCAGGAGGTAGTTATCACTGTACTGAAGGTCTGTAGATAACAGGTTCTTACCTACAACAAGGAAGTAATGGTTAACTCATATATTTCACATCAACAATCCATTATGTGTATGGCAGAGTTAACAGGGTAAGAGGAAAAGAATAGGTGAGATTGGGGATTTACATACTGCATATATTATGCTATGTGCTTGGCACCTTCAGAATCTTCCGTCTTTGGAAAATTCTATCAACAATTTAAAAGTTAGAGCCAAAAATATGTTCCTGAAAATTTGCGCAATATGTCATATTTGACCTTTGGGTCAAGGTCAAAATGACTTAATGACAGGACACACAAAGTCTATGGGTGATGCAAATATACTTGAAAGTTTCATACAGATTTCAATATATCTTTGACAGATTAAAAGTTATGGTCCGGGCAAGAATTTACTGAAAACTTTGCATTTATTTGACCCTTGACTTTGAGTTCAAGGTCAGAAAGACTACGGGTACATTCGCGCTACCAGTTGAACTAGTTGAACCTGGAGCGAAAACACCAGGCACAATTTTAGAACAAGGCTGACCTCTGGAAAATCTGGCACGTGTCAGGTGAGGTTTGAGGGGTCCAGACGCACCTGGCTGAAACTAAATTGCTGACTTTTGGTAGTCTGCTTTATTTATTTTTTGAACAATGTTAATCCAGATTACGATGTAAAGATAATTAAGTTGTATAATTTTGTGGATGCGTGAAATAATGGCATTTAATTCCTGATTTATTACTTATTCTCCTGCGAAACTGTGGATTTTTAGCTCTGCCTATGGTTCGGTCCAAGTGCGTTCATTTATCGCGGACTATTTCTGTGCCTTCCGTGCCGGTTCAACCTATAGCATGAATGTACCCCTAATGATTATGGGTGATGCATGTATACATGACTTTTCATCAAGATCTATTTTACTGGACAAGTAGAACCAGAAGAAGATTAAGAACAACCAGTCCTATAAAGTCATTATATCTCCCTTCATTCAAATGGGAGACAAAAATCACTGGTCAAAAATAAAATAAAATGTTAATAGAATTTATATTAAACAATGCTTTTAAACTCCCTGGGTGAAAGTAAAGAACTGACCAAAATCTAGACCATGGTGATAGCGCTGTATGTATTCCTTGACTAATACTAGTCTGTCCTCAGTCGACTGTTTGTCGTAGTAACCCATATACCTCATCAGCTGTATGAGCGTTATATGTCGCTGCATCTGTTTTACCTACAAATCACATCAAACATTACATTATTTAACGATACAATTGTATCAATGATAACTAATATAAGGGCTATATTAAAATATCTACCTGACCCCAGGACTCTAAAATAAATCACTTCTACCCATGGTTGGATTTTCTTCCTATTGCTTCTATGTAATTCATTAGACAAATTCTATGGGTGGTACCCCTTAACAAAACCTGGAGTCCTGGGGTGGGGTAGATATTTTACTGGAAAAGCCATAAGGTAAATCTGGATATTTTCAATGTTTATATGGCAGTTGTGACAAATTAAACACATCTAATATATTTTATATGCTGAATATGTTTTAAGTACTTTCCTTACTGAAACAAATACCATCTTCAATCTCAACAAAGAAAATGTCTAGCAGAAATAGACTTGGAGGATTGTAGCAACCAATGGTGGAAGCCCAATTAGAATTAGGCTCGAACCACAGCCTTGTTGTCCATGTTTCCTCTCCTGTCACACAAAGAGTTGTACTGTTACAAGTTCTAAGCATACAGAAGATAACTTACACTAGAGGCATATCCTACATAAGATAACTTACACTAGAGGCATATCCTACATAAGATAACTTACACTAGAGGCATATCCTATGGATTCTTCAGACTTGGGTAAGTCAACAGATTCTGTTATCGTTGATATCAACTGAAAGTAACAAGTTGTACAGACTTCAAACAGAACAAGTATTATTGATGTACAATTAAATAGATTATGATTCATGATTAATTATTTCACACACTTTCAATAAAATTTAGTGTAGCATTAATACAAATACCTGGTACTGTTCCAGATGCCAGATTTGTTTTATTACAAAACCATTCATATGGCATCAGAAATATAAAGTTCATGTGAATTCAATACATATTGTAATTCATCACAACAATAGCACAGTGAAATTTGTTATTATTTATTATCTTATTACTACGGGTACATTGGCATATGCAGTGGGAATGGTTGCACCCAAATAAAACACCAGTTACTGATACGGACTGAGGCTGATAGCTTGTAAATCTGCAGGGTTGGAGGGATCCAGACATACCTGGGAGAAACTAAATTGCAGACTATTGCTAGTTTGTGTTATTTATGTCTTCAACATTATCAATCCAGATGTAGATGTTAAGATATGTTATATAAGTTAGCGACGCGTGAAAGAAGGACATTTATTCTCGACATGTGTTGATTTATCCTCTGAAACTGCAGATTTGTTAGCTCTGTCACAACTTCAGTCCAAGTACGTAAGTAGTTCATCGTGGAATACTTCTGTATCTCCTGTACCATTTTACCCAGTTTCACAAATGCAGCCTAGATGTTCTATGTTAAATAATTGACACTCAGGTGCTGTGTACCTGACCTTTACAATTGTGCACTTTACAATTTTTAAAGGGATTTTCAATTTAATTTATTGAAAAACCAAAATAGCATTTGTCTAGACATGCCTCAATAAAGGTTTTGTGAGATAGTGATCTATTCTCCTCAATAAATTGAAAGGTAAGAGATTCATTGTATCAGAGGTCAATATTATACCTTTGTTTCTTTGTCCTCTGTGAGAAGCTTTGTAAATGTCTTCATATCCTCAAAACAGCATGGCTTGTCTCCAAACAGGTCACAGTATCGCATGAGTAACAGTAAAGGGTCACCTAGAAATAACCAATCAACATTCTATTTCTATACATAAACATTGTTACTGACCAATCAAAGGATAATGTTACTATAACCAGGGACGTGTAATGTAACTATAACCGGGAACACTTGTATCACCTAATTGTAGGGACATGTAATGTTACTATAACCAGGGACACTTGTATCACCTAATTGTAGGGACGTGCAATATTACTATAACCAGGGACACTTGTATCACCGAATTGTAGGGACGTGTAATGTTACTATAACCAGGGACACTTGTATCACCTAATTGTAGGAACGTGTAATGATACTATAACCAGGAACACTTATATCACCTAATTGTAGGGACATGTGTAATGTTACTATAACCAGGGACACTTGTATCACCTTATTGTAGGGACGTATAATGTTACTATAACCAGGAACACTTGTATCACCTAAGTGAAGGGACGTGTAATGTAACTATAACCAGGAACACTTGTATCACCTAAGTGAAGGGACGTGTAATGTAACTATAACCAGGAACACTTGTATCACCTAATTGTAGGGACATGTAATGTTACTATGACCAGGAACACTTGTACCACCTAATTGTAGGAACAAGTAACCTAACTTTAACCAGGAACACTTGTATCACCTAATTGTAGGGCTGTGTGATGTTACTATAACCAGGAACACTTGTATCACCTAATTGTAGGCCTAGTAACATAACTATAACCAAGAACACTTGTACCACCTAATTGTAGTGACGTGTAATGTTGCTATGACCAGGAACACTTGTATCACCTAATTGTAGGGACATGTAATGTTGCTATGACCAAAAACACTTGTATCACCTAATTGTAGGGACATGTAATGTTGCTATAACCAGGAACCCTTATACCACCTTTGTAGGGCGTGTAATGTTACTATAACCAGGAACACTTGTACGACCTAATTGTAGGGACATGTAATATTACTATAACCAGTAACACTTGTATCACCTAATTGTAAGGCGTGTAATGTTACTATCACCAGGAACACTTGTATCACCTAATTGTAGGGACGTGTAATGTTGCTATAACCAGGAACACTTGTATAACTTAATTGTAGGGATATTGTAATGTTACTATAAACACGAACACTTGTATCACCTAATTGTAGGGACATGTAATGTTACTATAAACACGAACACTTGTATCACCTAATTGTAGGGACGTGTAATGTTACTAAAACCAGGAACACTTGTATCACCTAATTGTAGGGATATTGTAATGTTACTATAACCAGTAACACTTGTATCACCTAATTGTAGGGACGTGTAATGTTACTATAAACACGAACACTTGTATCACCTAATTGTAGGGACGTGTAATGTTACTATAACCAGGAACACTTGTATCACCTAATTGTAAACTTTCAGACAGTTCCGGTGTCCAGCTGTTCTTCTCTTTCATCTGCCTGATGAGTTCTAGTTGAGCGAGGTAGGGACCTCTCTGGGGACGCTTGCCCTCACACTGTTTAATAGTTTCCTGAACAAAGGCCACCACCATGTCCTCTGTGTAGTCAATGTCCTCCTCACTGTAACAATCAACAATACTTACTGTCTACACTGACTTTCATTTGATAACCATCTACAAACTAGATTTATCATTCAATAACTATACTTGAGCATGTGCCATGATATTTCTTTGACGTCAACAACATGGGCATAACCATAAAGCAGGAAAAGTTTAGTTCTTCCACTTCAACCATCAATCAATACACAAAAGTGAATATGTAAACTGGTCTACAAATATAATTATTTATTGAATTTTTACCAGTGAAATATCGTAAATTATTCATTCTATAAGTGATATTTTTCACTAGTCAGAAATATGATATTTTTCACAAGTGAAAAATATTACTTTTTCTGACTTGACCAATCAGAATGCTGCTTACAAACGACATTTGGGAAACTCAAAAGTTGCAACTGTGGATTTTGCTATAAAAATGTAATAAACAGAATATATCACAGTATCTTCAGTAATACCAAACATATTTCACTCGTGTGCCTAATATTTTGTTATTTTTCACTCGTGCTGCGCACTCGTGAAATATATTTGGTATTACTGAAGACACTGTTAGATATCCTCTATATATGTAACCATTATCTGATGACAAAACAAAAGTAACACGCAGGAAATGTCAACATGAGAATAGTTACCTCCCTTGTTTTAGGTTCATAATTATATAGGAAGCAACTACCAACTCATTTATAAAGGGGAGATTAAAGTTATAATCTTAACAGAAAGGTGTAGGGAAATAAAATATTCCTTAACTTAAAGCACTTTTACATGAACCTTACTTGTTATGTGTAATGTGTCAATTTTTATTTTTTTTGTGCTTTTGTTTGCAGAACACATTAATAGAATTTACCTGTCTTTATCTGGAGTCCAGCTAGCCTCCACCAGCCGTAGACAGGAACTTATGTAATCCTGCCAGTTACTCCAGTGATCTGGGCTGCAAATTCAAAACAGTTCACTTTTGTAACCTGATACAATTTATTTCATACACCTGATTAAGTGTCAAATGTTAAACAGGGACATTTCTTTAAAATTTAAAATTGTGAAAAATGTGGAGGGGGGACTGAACAAGAGGTTGGGTAACTTGACTGTTAATATACTTTCCTCATAAAATATTTAAAACCTATTCAATAGTGTGAGTACTGCAGTCTTACTTTTATCATTAAATATGTCCGACCTATACAATAGTTTGAGTACTGCAGTCTGACTTTTATCATTAAATATGTCCGACCTATACAATAATGTGAGTACTGCAGTCTTACTTTTATCATTAAATATGTCTGACCTATACAATAGTTTGAGTACTGCAGTCTTACTTTTATCATTAAATATGTCTGACCTATACAATAGTGTGAGTACTGCAGTCTTACTTTTATCATTAAATATGTCCGACCTATACAATAGTCTGAGTACTGCAGTCTTACTTTTATCATTAAATATATCTGACCTATATAATAGTGGAGTACTGCAGTCTTACTTTTATCATTAAATATGACTGACCTATACAATAGTCTGAGTACTGCAGTCTTACTTTTATCATTAAATATGTCCGACCTATACAATAGTGTGAGTACTGCAGTCTTACTTTTATCATTAAATATGACTGACCTATACAATAGTCTGAGTACTGCAGTCTTACTTTTATCATTAAATATATCTGACCTATATAATAGTGGAGTACTGCAGTCTTACTTTTATCATTAAATATGACTGACCTATACAATAGTCTGAGTACTGCAGTCTTACTTTTATCATTAAATATGTCCGACCTATACAATAGTCTGAGTACTGCAGTCTTACTTTTATCATTAAATATGTCCGACCTATACAATAGTCTGAGTACTGCAGTCTTACTTTTATCATTAAATATGTTCAACCTATACAATAGTGTGAGTACTGTAGTGTCTTACTTTTATCATTAAATATGTCCGACCTATACAATAGTCTGAGTACTGCAGTCTTACTTTTATCATTAAATATGTCCGACCTATACAATAGTCCGACCTATACAATAGTCTGACCTATACAATAGTCTGAGTACTGCAGTCTTACTTTTATCATTAAATATGTCCGACCTATACAATAGTGTGAGTACTGTAGTCTTACTTTTATCATTAAATATGTTCAACCTATACAATAGTGTGAGTACTGTAGTCTTACTTTTATCATTAAATATGTCTGACCTATACAATAGTCTGAGTACTGCAGTGTCTTACTTTTATCATTAAATATGTCCGACCTATACAATAGTGTGAGTACTGTAGTCTTACTTTTATCATTAAATATGTTCAACCTATACAATAGTGTGAGTACTGTAGTCTTACTTTTATCATTAAATATGTCTGACCTATACAATAATGTGAGTACTGCAGTCTCACTTTTATCATTAAATATGTCCGACCTATACAATAGTCTGAGTACTGCAGTGTCTGACTTTTATCATTAAATATGTCCGACCTATACAATAGTCTGAGTACTGCAGTGTCTTACTTTTATCATTAAATATGTCCGACCTATACAATAGTCTGAGTACTGCAGTCTCACTTTTATCATTAAATATGTCCGACCTATACAATAGTGTGAGTACTGCAGTGTCTTACTTTTATCATTAAATATGTCCGACCTATATAATAGTGAAGTACTGCAGTCTTACTTTTATCATTAAATATGTCCGACCTATACAATGGTGTGAGTACTGCAGTGTCTTACTTTTATCATTAAATATGTCCGACCTATACAATAGTGTGAGTACTGTAGTCTTACTTTTATCATTAAATATGTCTGACCTATACAATAGTGTGAGTACTGCAGTCTTACTTTTATCATTAAATATGTCTGACCTATACAATAGTGTCAGTACTGCAGTCTTACTTTTAACATTAAATATGTCCGACCTATACAATAGTGTGAGTACTGTAGTCTTACTTTTATCATTAAATATGTCCGACCTATACAATAGTCTGACCTATACAATAGTGTGAGTACTGCAGTCTTACTTTTATCATTAAATATGTCCGACCTATACAATAGTCTGAGTACTGCAGTCTCACTTTTATCATTAAATATGTCCGACCTATACAATAGTGTGAGTACTGCAGTCTCACTTTTATCATTAAATATGTCCGACCTATACAATAGTGTGAGTACTGCAGTCTCACTTTTATCATTAAATATGTCCGACCTATACAATAGTCTGAGTACTGCAGTCTCACTTTTATCATTAAATATGTCTGACCTATACAATAGTCTGAGTACTGCAGTGTCTTACTTTTCCTTGAGGAGTTTCTTGTACTCTCTGTTAACTTGTGGCCACCGCTCTAGCTTTGTGTACAGGTCTGCTGTTTTGTTTTCTCGGAAGTTGAACTCACTTGTAAGTTTTGCTGATAAGGCAAGAACAAAATTGTTCATAACATTCATTATCCTCATCATGCTATTCTAATTTTTGTTACTTTTCTGTTATAGAGCAAGACATGATGCCAGAAAAGTTTCAACAATTTGTTTGTCGTTGAAATCCTAAAGATTATGAAGATGTCATTTTGTTAACCAAAGTCAACAGACATGCTAGATTATGTCATACAGCGTATCAGTGAAATGTTTGGATAGAAATTTACATATAGTTTTAATTTACATCAGCTGTAAAGTTGACTTAAATCAGAATTTAAAAATATTTTTTTCAGCCTTCATAATCACACAACAAGATATAGTTGCATTATTTTTCATTTCTCACCTCCTAGTGGCCCCTCGACCACTTTTAAAGCATCTTCCCACTTCTCCAGGAGTTCTAGTATGATGAGGTAGATCTGTACCTCTGAAAGACGGAATTTACACATTGAGCATTAAACAGAAAATTACTAAACTCATCACTCATCACAATTTACACTTCATAACACAGAAAATTACTAAACCCAACACTTTTTACACTTCATCAAACAGAAAATTACTAAACCCAACACTATTTACACTTCATAAAACAGAAAATTACTAAACTCACCACTATTTACACTTCATCAAACAGAAAATTAATTAACCCAACACTATTTACACTTCATCAAACAGAAAATTACTAAACACACACCTATTTACACTTCATCAAACAGAAAATTACTAAACCCACCACTATTTACACATCATCAAACAGAAAATTACTAAACTCACCACTATTTACACATCATCAAACAGAAAATTACTAAACTCACCACTATTTACACTTCATCAAACAGAAAATTACTTAACTCACCACTATTTACACTTCATACAACAGAAAATTACTAAACTCACCACTATTTACACTTCATAAAACAGAAAATTACTTAACCCAACACTATTTACACTTCATCAAACAGAAAATTACTAAACCCAACACTATTTACACTTCATAAAACAGAAAATTACTAAACCCACCACTATTTACACTTCATAAAACAGAAAATTACTAAACCCAACACTATTTACACTCAATCAAACAAAAAATTACTAAACCCACCACTATTTACACTTCATCAAACAGAAAATTACTTAACTCACCACTATTTACACTTCATCAAACAGAAAATTACTAAACTCAACATAACACCATTCCCGTACATCTGCAGTGAAACCATGTTAGGAATTTAGGAAATTAGAGAAAAATAGACTCAATATGCATGTTTCTAGTACATTTTATATACCAATTTTTTAATGTATTTCATAGATTCTGATTTTCTTCACTCATGATTTTATTACTTTGCCAAAGTGTCCACACACGAGATGTGTCTGTACAGAATGGTTATGTAATGTTAATACCTGCTTCTGCAGTTATCTTCTCCTCGTCAATATATTTTTTTGTCATTCGCTCAGCAAGAGGCAGGAACATGCCCTTGGCTAACTTCTCATCTTGATGACCCTTCAAATTATAATGCATTGAATGACAATTTGTATCAGTGAAACACAAGCCTTTTAAATCAAACACCTCCTTATAGTTATGTTAGGTGTCAAAAAGGCTTTCAACATATCAATGTATGTGTGATATATACATTGAAGGGAATATTGTTGGACTCGCAATATAGAAAGGTATGGGTTTGCCATTTCTGAATAATACTGGACTTCAATAAGAAAGTTTAACCTAGTATAGCCTTAAACCAAAATGAAGAAAATCTTGACATTAACTGATACCAGCACAATGACTAATTACAAGACTAACAGAATGTTTGTTACAGCCACTGCAATATTCCTTTGATTTCACATGTATCTAAAACGTAACAATTTTATGCAACTCGACTCCATTTAAATCTCCCATCTATCATGGCTTCCCCATAAGGTGGCGTGAATGTACCTGCATCACAATACTCATCACAGCCCAGAAGTAGTAAGGGTTTTTCTGAGGCTGTAGTCTGTGTAGTGTCATAGCGGTCTGCTGCTGCTTTTTGTAGTCTCCAAGCCGCACATAAGCCATGAACAGCGAAGACAAAATGTCCTCATTGTCGGGCCGATTCTTGTGAGCATTTTCATAAAGATCTGCAATTAGATCCACTGGAAAAAAAATAAACACATCACCATCAATCATATGAGGACTGAAAATAGTGTTTGTATCTAGTGTTAAAATATCTGATTAAAATTGTATCTAGTGTTAAAATATCTGATTAAAATACAGATCCTACACATGATAGTAATAGTGAGGATCTGTATTTTAATCAGATTGAGTTTTAAAGAGTATTATTTGATTTGGTTTAGTTGTGGTTTACATCCTATTTACAGTCATGCGGCCACTTAAGCCATGCAAGGATTTTGAGGTGGAAGAAAGCTGGCAGTTCCAGGAGAGAATCCGCCGACCTAAATGGCTAGTATCTGGTAACTACTCCATGTTAGACCCAAACACACAACCCAGATGTGGAGGGCTAGTGGCAGCAGAATGTCAGACACTTTGACTACTAGAATATGGAAAATAATTCTACATTTGACCTTGATCTCTGACCCAGTAACCTTGATATATGGTCAGTTGACTCCTTGATTAATTCTGACCAACTCTGCTAAAATAGTTTAAGCAATGAATGGTTTAGCAAATGTTTTTATTGGTCCTATTGGTACACTGGTGACAAACTTAATAATTAAAGCCAGGACCATAACATTTGTTAAAACATTCATCATATTTACATTTCTGGTTTTTATTGAGTAATTATGCTTTATTCAGTTATTTCGAACAGTTTTTAAACTACAAATCAAGTGCTGACAATACCGTACAATAGAGATTGTTGACTTTATCATTTATGTCAGTTAACGTTGTTATAGCAGGGATTCCCTAGGACCCCTAAATTTCATAAATTCAAAGAGTCCTAGGACTCGAATCAATCATACTATTGAGTAAAACGTCATAAATTTTGGGAGTCCTTTGGCAATTTAAAGTGTCAAAATGCAGATGTTTGCAAGTCAGAGAAACCCCTGGTTATAGCCTCTTAATAACATTTGCCGTTACAAAGCATTACAATGGAAGGATGCAGAGCATATGTGTATTAAATATAATGTCATAACAAAATGTTCATCTGTGAAAAGCTACAAATCTTGACTGTAATCTTTAAACCAAACGACTTGACCTTTGACTTAAGAGGGTATTTTTGGAAAATGAAAATCTTTACCAAATTTCATATAAATGGGTAAATAAATACTTAAAGTTACCAAACAGGAATTGAATATGTGAATATGAGGTTTGCGTCCCAATATTTGTCATGGAGACACCTGACACACAAAATTTGGCAATTGAAGCGGAAAATGTATGCGAGATAAGTTAATTAGCAGAAAGGGGCATATCTCCGTTTAGAGAGATAAAAAATGCCCAAATATTTACAAGAACCGAATATATTCCAGAAGAGGAAAAATTTATGGCATTCCTCTTTTTGACGTGTGTTCTCAGTAATTCACTCATGTATGATCACAAAAATGCTGATGCATAAAGCCATTTAATCACACAATGATCAATTGATACAATGGTATTTTCTGATATATCCTTTTGATTTCAAAAATAAAACACTGTTTGTTGGAATTTCTTGCTGATTTTTGGGATCGATCCCGAACATTTATACAAAAACTGTGCTACTAAAAGAATATGATTTTCGGGATCGATCCCAAAAATTTGCAAGAAGTCCTTTCTTGGGATCGATCTCGAAAATTATTCTGAAAAAAACTGTGCTACAATAAGAATATGATTTTCGGGATCGATCCCAAAAATAAGGAAGAAGTGCTTTTTTGGGATCGATCCCGAAAATGATTCTGAAAAAAAAAACTGTGCAACAAGAATATGATTTTCGGGATCGATCCCAAAAATAAGCAAAAAGTCTGTTTACGGGATTGATCCCAAATATCTGAAAAAAACTGTGGTACAGTGAAATGTGATTTTTGGGATCGTTCCCGAAAATTTTATTTCCTTAAAGGATTTGTGCAACAAAAAGTGAAAATTTTATGTTTGGTAAAAGTCATGTTTTAAAACCATATTCAAACACCCAATCTTTGCTTGCAAGCGTGGTCTGGTTACTTTGTGTAGACACAATTATAGGTCATTTTCGCCGACCTCTAAATTATGCATATACGTACAATATACTTTTTAAAACGAAAGTCCATGCATACTTTTAATTTGTATTGGCAAAAATGGTGTTTTGTGGGGCATTTGAATGCTAATTTCGTTCGTCATCCCGAAGAATATAGTAGTCAAGAGATGGACACCCTGTCGAAACATTACAAATCATGGGCGTGCCATTTACAAGGGATTAGTGATCTAACACAAACGTGACACTAATTAGTTGATTGGTCAGTGAATTCACCTCGATAAGACAGGTGGATGGTAACATTTTACCTTTATACTGCTACATATATACTGACATCAGTCAGGACTACGAAACCTGTACCAGAGTCATAAAAACGATACATATGTACAATGTACACCAGGCAACCAAATTTATATGTATACCAATTTGACGAAAATAACAAGAATTAATGTTTATCTCCAAATTATTTTCGCATTTTACAGTACTTGTAGAACATGTATGTAATCGGGGCCTAATTTTTACTTGTTCTGTGAATACGAAAAGAAGATGGAATGTAAATCCAACATTATTTTAATTTATTAAGTGTTCATTTGTATCACGGAATTGGATTGGATTAGATTTTGCTATCTAGGTCCTTGGTTGTATGTTTATATGTGGGTTATAGAAAGCAAATAACCGAATTATAACTTTTAAGGAATTCTTTTATTTATTTATTTTTTGGTGGGGAGGGGGGGGGGGGGCGGGGGGGGGGGGCGATCGGAACGTTCTGATTGGTACTGATAAAAATATGATGTGAACCTTTGGATATGCACTTATTCAATATAAAACTGTGTTCAGATTTTGTTTTATGACCCCATCATTGTTAATAGTACATATTGCTAATCATTATACTACTACATATGTACATGCAAAAATTGAATGATATTTAGCTGAGAATGAAAAAAAAATCCAAAAATATCATTTATAGGGTGATGGGGTAGCACAGTGGTTTGTGGGTTGGATTCTCTGATCGGACATGAAAGGGTATGGGGTAACCTGCTGGATCCATAGGTTTTCTCAATGAACTTCGCTGTCCTTCCACTATAAAGAGCCCTTGTGGCTTGTGCTAATATCTGAGCCAACAAGAGTGGTCTAAGTAAGGTAACCTCTTTATAATTGTTGTGAAAAAATATAGTTTACATTTCACAAATTTTACAAAAAAATCATTTTATTGAATAAACTAATATAGTAAATTTTGCCCCTTCCCCACTAGGGAATGTGAATTACAGAGGACATGATCGAAATTCACAATTTTGATAAAACACCTTAAAACCAATCGACCTATGAAGATGATTTGATTCCAGCACATCATCTGGGTCAAAAGAAGGTTGTTGAGATTTTAAACAATTTAACCAATTTGAGTCCCTCCTCTCATCTACATTAATTGGGGGAAATGTCTCCTTGTTGTACATGGTAATTGTGAGCTCACAGATATCAGACAATATCAGACCCTGAGTATAACTACTGTCATTTGCCTCTGAGGGTACCCTGAATATTACAAACAGTCAAACACAGTAGCTAACTGAGGCTGTTTCTATTGCTGCCAACCTGCACATTATAACTCCCCCTCCTTAAGATTTGTCCTAGCCACTTATATGATATGTTCAAAAGACAAATATCTTAAAAGTTAGTGTCTGGCATATAACTTCTCCACTATTTAATGAATATGTTTATATATATATTTTGTACCTTTAATTATCCTCCTTTATCTGCCATATATATACATACCTAGCTGGCAACACTACTAAGCAAACTCCTATAAATACAGATTAAATGTCATTGTAAGCTTCATTTCATTTTCGTTTCATTTTTTTCACTAATGTCACTGTTATTTAAAAATCCTATAATCCTTTTGAATAATGATTCCTACATGTCATTTACTGTGAAATCATAACTTGTAGTAGTGTATTAACTATAATAAATCACTAATATCTGTATAATTATGAAGCTAACAATGCTTCAGACCTAGGTGTTCTCTAGATCAGTATAAGAGCTGCTATTGTTTGCATGTAGGCCTGGATACATATGAGGATTTACATTATGAAGGGGTGCAATCTTGGTGAAAATGTATGGGGTGGGAAATAATGAGATTGTGGGACAGCTAGAGAGTCTGCTGGGATTAAGGTTAAATTTGATCAGATAGGAGTGTCTGCGCTGACCGGCTGCATAAATATGAGAATGGCTAGAGAGTGTTATTTAAAAGATAAAGAGTGAAAAGTGGCCAATAATTACCTAAATACAGAGTCTGGATACAATATGTGCTACATTGTATATCAAAATGGGGACATGTGACACAAACCTTGGTGTTGTGGTCATGTATACATGGGCAAAGATGTAATAGCAACAAAGCGTTGGGAGATCATAAAAGAAATTATTTAAATGATCAGGGTGATCGACCACTTTTTCAAGAAAACAATTAAAAACATGAAAGTTTATCAAGCACAACATACAAGACAGAGCACAAGAAAGCCAAGGGAAACCTAACAATTTGTAACAGGATACGAAAAAAACACAGTTATAGCATGTTCCATTCAGCGGAATGTTTCGGTTGTTCCAAGTTGGATCCAATATGGCTGTAAAAGGTTTTCGTTTCAGATGTTCAATAAATTGTAAATAGACATAACTGTAACCAGTTACACTGCATTTCATTAGTAAAATACATCATTACGGACTCCTGGTGGCATCATAGTGTGAAAAACTTGTAAATAAAAACATTTACTCGCATCGTTTTGCAGATTATATGACAGAACCGTTTTGGTTATTTCTGGAAATGTCATTTCTTTTTCCATTATTAGATTTTTCCAAGTTAGGACATCTGAAACGTTCCGATTAAAGTAATACACTATTAGACTTGGGTTCGAACACAGGACCTTCGGAACTGTAGACGGATGCTCAACCAATTGAGCTATCTTGTCGCTGACGATCAACCCAGTCTAGATCAGCTACATATTTATAAGAATTTGGAGGATGATACATCAAGTATTTCTCAAGAAATAGTGATAACGATCATTTGTCAAAATCTAAGATGGCCACCTGTCGGCCATTTTGTTTTATGATCCTTCCCATAATCAAAAGGGTACAGCTAAGAGGAATCTCTCAGTAAAATTTGAGAATAAAAATTCTTGAAAGAGCGGGAAGAAACTTTCATTGTCGAAATTTAAGATTACCGCTGGTCAGCCAATTGTTTTTATTCTGATACAGGGACAAAGAGGCAATCTACTGATGAAACTTGAAAAAAAAAATCCATAAAATTCGACCTTTTCATGAAATAGAAATAACTTACTTTCATTGTCAAAATCCCAGGTTGCCACCTGTCAGCCATTTTTTTTTATCATTCCCTAAATCAAAAGATGACTAGAATAAGAAATTATACAAAAAATTGCTTGGACTGACCATGATGGACAGAGGGCAATTTGATATGCCAATGATGATGGTGGGCTGAAATGCAGGAATTCATCAATTGTTTGGAAACGTTTTCATGTCAATAAATAATTACAACTCATGCTACTTGAGTTTGCTATCTACAAAGTAAACAGATAATCATATTTTATTTCATTTTACCTCATGTGGAAAATGGGAACACAGCTGTGACATGTACACGTGTACCCGTTATACTCACTAGGTGTGGTGTCTGTTCCTAAGTAATTCCTTCCATGGCTTGATCAAAATAGTTGGTAGTCTCTCGCAGTTTGACAGTGGGTAATGATCATATTGAAGCACAAAATTTCCTTACATTGATAAAAAATACAAAATTACCCACTTCTAAAATCTGTGCTATGTACATTGCCTCTTCTTCAAGGCTATATACTCTAGTTCACATAGAAGACATGACATTAAGCTTATCAGCTTCTTGAGACGGGATAGAATATCACTGATAAAACTTTATACACTGTACCATACGAAATTGATAAATAAACAAGAGGGATGGTTTCACTGCTGACCACCACATGCCCCCCTCCTCTTGTGTTTTGCAGAACCATCAGCTTATAGATATTATCAGTGTCTGGACTCACAAGCCCTTTGTAAACTATAGGATTTTAGGTCTGGAGATAAATTATTATGGCCCTATAATCTGGTTGTATATGATGGCAATTTTTCTAATTTTGTCATGCACTGTACATGTCAAACAATGACGTTCAATGTTCTAAAGGCATATTACTTACGAAGTGTTACCCTCAAAGTCTCTTGGATACAAATTACAAAACTCAAAATGTTGTGTTAAAGGACGACCTAGTTTAAAATCCCACCGGACAGCAATAAAGGAGGGGGAGGAGGGAGGCAGGGCTTATCTACAGCATGGGTTGCTAGGGCCACATACTTACCACACATTAATAATAGGAGGGTGTAAATATTTGATATGAAAACTCTGCAAAAAACATTCGCCATTATGAATGGGGTAAAATTAAAGTTAATATCTCCTTTGATCTCTCAGAATGACTCTACTAAACTTATGATAAGGTGCTGTTGTATTAGTCCTCAAGGGTTAACATATATAGACGTGTACATACCTCAAGGCCTGATCTGGGACTGACTTATAATATGGGTGAAGTCTAATATCATTTCACATCGTTATCAGGTGACAAATTGGTAGGATATACAGCTCAGCATCACCCCAACAGGTACGATAAAGGCCGAGATTCAGTGCAATTTGAGTATCTTGGTGTTATCTGGACCATTGACAGTATCAATTAATTTTGTCCAGGCAGAGCTACACCGCTAGC
Source organism: Mimachlamys varia (assembly GCA_947623455.1). Classification (NCBI taxonomy): domain Eukaryota; kingdom Metazoa; phylum Mollusca; class Bivalvia; order Pectinida; family Pectinidae; genus Mimachlamys; species Mimachlamys varia. Next base: position 3,435,951 of record OX392532.1, read on the forward strand.
TCCCTAAGGTCTAGTTTACACTGAAGGGGAAACACACACATGTGCCTGCAGTGCTCTACAGTGTAGTGTGGGGACAAGCTATAAGCCATGAATGTGTTTGTTTACAAATACCTCTGTCTTGCTACACAGGTAGATTTGAACGCAAGAAACTAAATAAATTGCATTGTTTGAAGTAATCAAATTTTAAGATTTAAATGAAGAATTGATGAAAATATAAGACAAAGTTATTTATATAATTCATACCAAATGTGGTTTACACAATTTATAATCAGTATCACTGACACATTAATTACTGTACATTAATTCCTTCCATACTATAAATATTCCAAGCATTTTGCATCAGAAAAATTGTATCACAATTGGAAATTATAATTTGAAATATATATAAAAATAAAAATGTTTTTTGGGCATATCATAGTATAATTTGTAAATCAAAAATACAATCTGTCCAACCCAGATGTCAACAGGACCGATCTTTGTGGTGGTCTGTAGTTTGCTCATGGTACGCAAATTTCAATATTTGAAATATAAACGTTTCCATAAAAGTATACACCAATAAAACGATTTATACATAACAATTAATTATTTACAACAAAGAAATAAAGGATAGTTATGACGAGTTGTTATAGTGGATTTAGCTGCTTCACATTCTCGAAAACATTAAAATAATGAAGGTCTAAGAAATGTTCAATTTCTTTCCAACGAAATATTCAATTTGATGGTCGTTTGCCTAGTGCAATTTGGGATAAGAATAAACAGGTTGTTTTTAGAAAGAATCATAATAAGAATTAGACAATGGTTTTGTCCAGTTAAACAACAATACCAATCACTGGAATAAATTTCCCAATACACATTTGTATGTCTCCACAAGATTTTTAAAATTTGAAGTCGAAATCACAAGAATAATTCTACAGTCTCAATATTTATTTCAAATGTAACTGTATAATCAAAAGCTTATGAAAAAAAAATACATAGATTAAAAATGTATCATTTCAAAGTGAAAATTCTCACACTGTAGAAGCGTCAAAATACTGTTACTGCGACACTTTTGCACAGCACTAGTGACTTGGTATATCTAGTTAGTCACTGTCACTATCGTAGCTATCGGCACTATTGTCAACCATATTTCCTCCTCCTCGTCCTCATCACTAGCATTATTTCCAGGCTGGTCATTTTCGACTCGCAGGAAGTCAAGCATATGAACCCAAATATCAACCACAAAGTTGTAGGTTTTAGAAACATATGGTTTTTTGCCTGTTCAACGTCTATTGTGCTGAACACACACATTTCTGTTAATAGACGTATGTCCTCTTCCCACATGTTCATTCCAGTCTAAGACAGCGAGATCAATTCTCAACTGGTACATGATATTCTTATAATGAATCCTCTTATCCAGGTAGATGAGGCAGGTATTGTTGAAGCTTTCAATATAATATGTGTCCTTCGACATCATGTAATCTTCTGCGTTTTTGTAAACTGTCAGGTCATGCAGAGTTTTTTGGAGAAGGTTGACAGCAACCTGATCAGTGATGACAGTTGACGAAGGTACATGATCCTGTCGTCTACAGTTGGAGTTCACATCACAGTGATCGTGCACGTTTTGAAAATGAAAGATGCAAACATCGATCAGCTCTCGCATCCTCTGAGCATTCTGCTCACAATTTTTAATGGACCAGTAAACATGGTTCCTAATTTCTGCCCCTTGTCTCTCAACTGTGGGTGCCATGTTGTTCCCATAGACCTCTTCATACCTTTTCCAATTTTGGTCATCACCTTTGGCTTGGCTGCATGCCATCGTTCATTTGTATTGGTTGTATTTGGACGTTCTTTCACAATCTTATTCACCGCCTAGTTACGATCATGTGCATGATTCCTTACATGTATCCCACACTCGTCAAAACTCTCATACATCCGAGTACATCCAACTTGCTTATGTTTCTGGGAACATCTTTCGTCTGCTTTTGTCTGAATGTCAACAAATTTGTGTGTTTTTTGGCCGAGTGCAACGTGGTCCGTATGGTAGGAATTCTTCCTACAAGCATGACGGGCATCAGTCATTATGGATATGCCCTCCTCCTCAATTTCATTTTTCTCTTCATTTTTTGCCATATTCACTGATGTTTTTTCTCAGCAAATTAACTATAGTTCCCATACTCTGAAGCTCATTTGCACGAAAGTGTTGACTGGTCAATCCACATTTGGCAAATTTACTGAATTTTTCATACTGTAATGGCATCATTCCACTACATAGGTAAGCCATCACTATTTTGTGGTTGACAACTAAATTGCCATTGACAGATTCCGATGATGTCCATCGCAGGTTATGTCCCTGAGAGCAAGAATAGTCAACATGGATAAAATGTCCACTCCTTGAAATGTCCTTCACTCTAAATTGGTACATACACTGTCTTGCATGGTCCTCGATTTTCCCAGGAAAGTCAACAGCTGATTGAATATTTCAAATAAACAATTCATCATCAAAATTGTCTCCAACTTTGTCGGGCATCACAATATGTTCTTGATTTGCAGTTTGTTGTTGTTGGATCTCCGGGAATGAGATTGATTAGACAGATTCCTTGAAAGGAAATGATCTAGCACTCTATCGAAAATAAAAGCAAGATTTGCTTTCTTTCCAACCAATTCTTTTACAGCAGCCAATTTTGTTTCAAACTAAAGCTTCAAATTGTCGTTCTGTATTAAATGCAGCTCAATAGTCTTCCTACAGGTATTGTAAGCATATTCCTTGAAAGACCCATCACTAAGACGCTTTCTCACTTTTTTTCCACTGAAGGTATTCGTTATTTCACTTAGAGCCATTTTGAATTTAGTTTAATCAAACTGATGTAATTTTCAAATTTGAAACTGCCGGCTAGATAAAAGAGCCTCACTGATTGGCTATCTGTGTAACACACACGTGCATGTATGTGACCTGTATCAAGTTCAAGTGTCATATACACCTTCCCTGTGGACAGGCATGGCTACATACACTATCAAACATTCCCTCACCGAAGAGCAAGAAATTGCAATAAAACAACTCTACCAAGAAAATGGATGGACATACACAAGAACAGGTATGTATTTATATATTTTATGAATGTGATAAAATTATTGTGTTATTGTTTCCATTACTAAAATCAAGAAAAGATAATTGAATAAAAGTGTCAATGTTACATGTGCCATCAATGAATCATGTATTTTACAAGTAGCAAAATATTTAGAGTACTGTGCACCTATGCGTGTTAGGTGTTATATATCTCTGATCATGATAGAGTATAACTTATAAGGTGTCATATTGTTTTGGGTTTCAGAGGTGATATCAAAGAAAAAAAAAGGTTGGACATGAAATGTGGTCCTGACACATCTGCACCACATCAATCAGGGAGTTCAACTATATCAGCGGACACATCTGCACTACAGCAAGATGGTAGTCCGTCTGTGTCTAAATTACAAGATTCTGATTGTCCCCATTGTTTCCAGACTCCATGTGTGACGTCACATAACCACCAATGGTTGGGAAATGGACAAGCGCCATGTCTTGAGAACATTCCCAAGCACACAGCACTGTCACAGTGTCATCAGAAAAGATAGATATTCTAAATACTGGAAAGTGATAAGCAATCTTGGAGGATGGAATGATCCTAGATATGTTTTGAAAAAACGTAGCATGGAAGAAGGTGGATGGGTTGTAACCCATCAACGTGAAGTTATGCCGGTGTGTGTACTTTCATGTGTGAGGAATTTATACCCAAATCCTTAATCCCATACATGGGTCATAGATGGGAATAGGTTTTATACAAAATGTTCATAAATCTTCATATATTGTGTGACATAATACTCTGTCAAATAAATATTTTAAATTTAATTTTACATCAATAAATCCTAGGAATGATATTGAACGATATGACATGTAATGTTTTGTTTTTCACAGCTAGGTAATGTGAGCACACTTTCAATTCACAGTTATCATGATTGGAGGGGTATCATGTTACACATTACGGTACAGACCAGCACCCCTCCCCATACCAGCCAGGTTTGGGCTGCCGACTTGTCACATAAATTAGCTGTAGAGATTAGTTAGCTGGTGGTTTGCCTGGACAACCAAATGCTCTGAATCTCGGCCTTATCTGACATAAAATAATTAGTTCACCTGCCAGCATCGGTGCACCAGCAGGAAGCAATCAATCTCTACCTTTAACAGGAAACTCTATAATTGAACATAACATTGTTTCAATTACACTTGTATGGTCATTAATGTAATCTCAACACGGAGGTATAAACATGCAAGTTGGCTTTCGGGCCTTCTAAGTTAAGACAAAGTTTATGTTTCCACCAGTATATCCCTTTGACAAGCCGTTTGGGTTTTAACCTATTTAGGTAAAGATATCTTTATTTAAAAACAATATCTCTATTTAAATTTAAAAGCAATATCTCTATTGCAAATACAGATATCTCTATTTCAAAAATTGAAATTGAAATATCTTTATATAATTTAATTTTGCCTATTACCCCAATGTTAAACTTTTTCAGGTTATATCGTATAACCTCAAAAATCAGACAATGCAAAAAGTGATGACGTCATATACTGCCATGTTTTGCGCAGTATTTTGTAATCAAACTTCTGATTGTTTGAAGTTGTTTAAAGATGAAATGTATGCACACGGTAGTGTTTTTTGCAAAACCATTCAATGTTTTGTCATAATTAGTTCCAAATTATTTTATAAGACCTATGTCTAATATAATTATGTATGTTCAGAAATGAAATTATAAGGAATGACCACAATTTATTTCAGGGTTATACGGTATATATCGCACTTTTTTGCATAAACTGCTTCGCGAATTTATGCAAAGTGCACACATTTTCGTCGGTATATACCATATAACCTGAAATAAATTGTGGTCATTCCTTAATTAAATTAGAAATATCTGTATTTCAAATAGGGATATCTATATTTGAATAACATATATCTCTAATTGAAAAAGAGATATCTCTATTTCAATCAGAGATATCTATTTCTTGTCCTTATGAAGATATATTTAATTGAAATAAAGATTACTAAGCTTTATTTGAAATAGATATCTCTATCTAAAATACTGATGTCTCTATTTCATAATCGTATAATTTCACAGTTGTCTTCAATTCAAAAACATATATTGCTATTTCAATTGAGATATATGTAATTATTTGAAAATTAAGGTATGTTTAATTTAGATTCAGATATTTTTATTCTAAATAAGCATATCTTTATTCATATATGTTTGTCTCAGTCTGAAGAATTAAAATTTAAAACACAGAAAAAAGTATTGTTCTCCAACCTGTGGATACATGAACGGCTGTTGATCTAGCGCTGGCCACACAGGCACTTATTAAATGAATAACCACAGTCTTTCCAAGGTTTATCTACATACATGTTACATATACAGTACGAAGTGGACCCTCAGCAAGACAAGACCTGAAATACCGAGTGTAATAAGTGCATTTCCTGCTATTTCAAATATCTTTTGTGACATAGCTTCTGTCTTGCACAAAATAATTAGACAAAGGGAGCAATCTTTTTCCCTTCATTGTGATTAAATACAGATATCTCTATTTCTAGTCAAATAGAGATTTTTTAAAATTAAAATTAAAGATTTATATCTGTATTAAATTATATAACACACCTATATTTCTATTTCAATTACAGCTTTCTTTATTAAAAGAGAGATATCTATTTGAATCAGAGATATCTCTATCTTAATACAGATCATCTCTACTTACAATGAAATGCTGATATCTGTAATTGAAATAAAGATATACTTAATTAAGATTAAGATATCTGTAATTCAAATGGATATCTGTATTTCTAATGGAGATCTCTCTAATTTTAATAAATATCTGTAGTTGTTATAGAAAAATCTTTATTTTCGATATATTCAAAGGTAGATATCTCTATTTAAAATGTAGATATCTGTATTTAATAGTTAAAACCCCAAACGGCTTGTCATTCAACCCGCCTTATCACGATTGTTTTATTACAGCACTGTTATTTATGCGAGTACTTATTGGAAACTAGGTGTTTCATTAGATTTTACTGAGTGAACTGCAAGTAAAAATGTAACTTTTTTGGTTGATGGGGTAAGCTGAGGGACTTTTGAAGCAACTTCTAGGCTTGGAAAGTAACATTTTGTGACAAAGTTTCCAGCAAATTTGACAAGTTATAGCAATTAAATGTGACTATAAGTACAACTCAATTTTTAGAGAATACTTTCTATATTTCCAACCCTATATACTGTAGTCTAGTTATCTACAGGTGATGTACAATGTAAATAAAAGGTAAACAGGGGATTGGAGGAACTCTCCTGATACAACTTACAACTTAATGTATCATTAAGAATTGCTTTACACCTGCATTCTACTTACATATATCACATATATGAAGTGCTGAATACAGATATATGAATACAACCAGAGCCTTTTCATGGTAACATCATTCAAATTATATAAATTTATAAGAAGTACTAAGCATATGGTTATGGACTGCTGTGTTACAGGCTATATCAAGCCCAGCATCATGCCTGCTACATACAGTAAGTGTGGGGTCAAGGGAAGTTTAATTGTGGGGGAACTCTCTACACCAATCATGCTAATACATTATGTCACTGCTGTTGATACATTCCACAATTCAAGCAGAAGTATTGTTGGCTTACTGATTAAACAAATACATTTGGAAGTCATAATACAGTGAATTCCACTTAATATCACTCCTGTTAATATCGCATTCTTCTTTATATCATGTTTTTTTTCAGAACACCATTTCCCCCTCTATATAATCTGTGTAAGATCATAGATGTCATTTCCATTGATTTCAAATACAACTTGTACAAAATATTGCATAGAAAATAAAATTAAAATAACAAAAAAAAAAATGTTTTTGATGAAACAATATTATCTATAGATTGAAACATCTTCATATACATGTATACTTTGAATAGCTTACTTTCAGTTATTGAGATTGGAAATGCACTAGATTTAGTGGAAAAAATGTCACATATCTGTTAATGTCAATTGTTTTTGTCTGACAAATGCAACATGATATAAAAAGAATGCATTGTAGTACTGATACAACATTTGGATCAGGAAGTGTTAGCTCAATAATTTAAATCAAGATACCTATTCGGAAATGCTACCCAAAGGTTGCAAGTATTCAATTTCAACAAAGGTCACTGATGTAATAGGTTATTTATGTTATCTCATATGTTTAGTAAATAACTTTCTATCTGCCCATGAATGAATCTTATCAATGGTTCTTAAATTATTTCTCTCATTGATCCTATTGTCATTGATGACATTGTACCAAAGAGAAACAATTTTAACATCTAATAGGATATTTTCGTTGCTCATGACATTTAATTTCCACAAATTTTCAAACAACTGATGGAAATGTTGAAATTATAACCTATTATGATGTATACAGAATCGTTATTGTAATAAAGGTATAACATTATGTACAGTGAAAGTGCTCCCTCACAGCTAGGCTGGCCCTAAATGTCTCTAGATGTTATGTAATAGGACGAGAACCCGTGACCCTTGGCTCTCCAGACCGATGCTCTACCAACTGAGCTAAAGGGAAATTCCCTACAGCTCACGCTTGTAAGGCAACCTAATCAATGCACATCTTTTACATCGATGTATACAGATTTTGAATTACTTGGAAACAAAATAACTCTAAATAATTTTGATCACTTTAATGTCTGATGCTAGACTAAATCCTAAAATTTTAAACTAGGGGAGATTATATAAAGCTATTAGTAAAGTTCAGGTAGAGAAATTCACCATAAAAACTTAGGGGCTGGTAGCTCGTCTATGATATAAAATGAGGCATGATACAGCACGAGGCGACTGACCTATCATCTAGCCTATCAGATCCCGCCAAGCTCCATGTGACTGTGATTATAATACAGTGCCTCAGGTGCCCAGCTGCAAACTGCCTCCTTTATTTACACACTTGACACTAGTAAGGAAAAGTGGGATTGGCAAATGTGTGATGTAAATGATCTAGATAGCTCGGACACATACTGATATTTTTAACTATGGCATCTTGGTACACTTTAATTATGTCCAAAGAAGTGGAATCAACTAAGAAAAAATGGAAAGACAGCTTGAATTGGAAGATAGAGGCCATATCTGCGAGCATAACAGTGTACACTTGGCAGTATCAATGTAAGTACATGTATTAGCAATTTGAAAAATCCAGGAAATGAATACAGTTTATGTAAAGGTATTAACTTAAGGTAGATAATAATAATAATTGCAAAATGAATGCATTTGAATACACATACTAGTATATTGTGCATGGTGACAACAGACAAACATTATAATTATATCATAAATTATATTTGTATATAAAGCTGAAATCCAGTATATGTTTTCAAACACAAAATTAGTATGAAGATAAAGCCGTTCAACTTCACATTATTTCTGACTGGTACTCGCGAGAGAATTTCCCAAAAAGTTCCATTATAACTAACCCTAAATAAATTCATGATAATGATTACAACCACATGGGGATCATTTAAGTTGTTAATTACAGTAACACCACAGGGTTCTTTTATCTGACACCTATTGATGGGACGGTGACATTGGTCACATGGTGCATTTTCAGTTTCATAATGTTCTTCCTCAAAACCACCTGATTTTGATGAAACATGGAAAGAAATATGATCCCCAGCAAGGAGAGAGGAGAATTCATACACTGCAACTTGGTAGGACATAGCAGCAAGGGATCATTAACTACTTTAAAGAATGGTAAGAATTTGACTAGATAATTTATTGAAGCCAAAAAAAGTCCCTTTTGACCCCATTTAGGACTCGCACAACTAAATAATTTACTATATGTTATAACTAAGCTTTAGGACTAATAACTTTAATATTTGAAGTTCAACACTAGTGACAACTGCCTGGATTCACAGATACATACATGGCAAAGACGTCAAATGACATTTTATCAGAAGTTTCGTGGCATTTTAGCTCGCTACGGTCATCTGCTTCGGACAACTGGAAATTTACATATCAAACCAGTGAAATGGGACGGGAACACCCTCTGACTTTTGACCCCATATCAATCCGCCATCACATATCAAAATCTACCAACGGTATACATTTTTGTAAAGTTAAATATCTATAGATTTCATTCAATGCAGAATATGTCAACAATTACCTATTTAGATTATTCAGAATCACTGTACTAGCTTAGCCGGAACAAATTTTCAGTAGGAACTACAAATGTATGAAACACTTCGTGATAGGCTGATTTAGTTGTGTGAGTCCTTTAGGGCCCCCACAATACCAAAAACAAGTCCTTTAGCCATAAAGCTGAAAAAAAAAATCATAAATAACAAAATTATTCATAAACAACCATGCGACAAATTTAAAATATCAACTTCCATAAATTAATCTAGTTTGCCTATAGAGATATGAATTTAGCAGGATTCACATTTTTTATATTTTACAAAGTCGGATGTTAATTCTGAAACAATTAAGAAAACAGTAATATTTTGTTTTTCAATTTCTGCCTCTTGTTTTATTTTTATAATTTCCAAAGGTCACAAGTGCAATTTTTGAAGATATAATGATGAAACTTGATACTTGCATCATTGTACATTATACCCCCCCCCCCCCCCCCCCCATCTAATTTTAGTTGACATGGTAACCAGGTTTTACTTTAACAGAAATTTAGGTTGTCATGGTAATAAGCTCGTATAAACAGGTTTTTTTGGAAAATTTAGACCACACAACTCCTTCTAAACCAGTAAACCAATTTCAATGAGGCTTCACATGAATGAAAGAGACCAAGTGTAGATATGCATGCAGGTTATTTTATGCATGGTAACCAGGTCACTATAAGCAGGTTTTTGTTGGAATGTTTGTCAGGAAAACTTCTTCTTAACCTGTCACCAATTTCAATGAAACTACGCAGGAATGTTAGGGATGATGTGAAGAGGTGATCTGCAGATAAAAGTTTGTTTGTCATCAAAATTGCCTGATAAAGTTTTTATTGCTAAGGGAGTGGTAGCAGGAGGTATAAGGCCATTGGCGTACAGTCCTATTTTTGTTAAGACGTTATGAAGTTGGCAGTAACCAAACAAGGTGTCAACCCACTTAATGTCAAGGTCATTGGATCAAAGGGCAAGTCAAATATAACATCTCTTAATTATATAACTGCTAAACTATAAGGGTTAAATAACAAACTGGGGCCTTTCCTGATGTGTCAGTGTTGTATATGTGTGCAACCAACTTGTAACTAATTGATAATTGTGACTTTCAGATGTTTAGAGCTGCATATCTACCTTTTATTCTATTTTCATTTAGACTCTTTGATAGATTCTTTACATATTGAATTAATGCTGCCATAGCGGGGCCTTAGAAATAGTTTCCATGTCTGTGTCATCTAGTTTTATTTAACATTATATCGTCTGTAATGTTACCAGGTATTTAAATCTTAAATGTTCATAATATGCATATGAGAAGGATACAGGTAGCTCTAAATATTTTTCTTTTCTTTCAGATTTTATTAATGGTGCCCACAAGATGATGAGGATTTCTGGCTTAAGGAAAATCTGTCTGTTCATCCACTGTCCATGAATGAAATTGTTTAGGTTTATTTGCACTTACCAGGTATATGCAGAAAAGGTATATTGTCTTGATGAACACTTTGTAATTAATCCAATACCAAAATGCATAATGACTGTAAGGGGAAATAAACTTTTGATTTTAAAAGAATGAAATGTGCAGAAGAGATTTGTTGATGAAATCAATACCAGCCTTTCTTGCCATCCAAACCTAAACATTTTATTTACTTTCATTCATTTATACGAAAATTAGTAAGGTTCCCTTTATCATATAATGTATTTAGACAGCAATTATTCTAAAATAGGCCAATCGTTGATAATCTGTTGAGAAAGCTCCCAATATCATCCCTTGTTAAGATGTTCATCTATCTCAGATACCTTGTTAGCTGAACGGTCTAGACCATTTGACCAGATCGTGTTGACATGCTGTGTGTGGAAGGTCGAGGGTTCGCAGCTCGGGCGACTCTGAGTAAAAAGTTTCTCTCATATAAAGGCTTCTGACCACGTACGGTCTCTTCTCTTTTGTAAGGAGTTTAAAAAATCGTGAAATACCAGTTAATGACATAAATACCCGAAAAATTATATCAGGCCCCAGCATAAAAAATTCAGCAGTAATTATAAGAAGCCAAAAAGGCTTAGTCCCTAAGTTTGCAGAGCGTCCATAAATAACTGCCAAAGTAAAGTAAGTAAGAGGCCATAATTAATTATCTGTTGTCTCTAAGGAAGCACCTTTAACCACGTTGTTTATTGTTATTTCTTATTGCAATACCTAACAATTCTGTGGTGTTAGCAACCGTTATCACCAAATTGGGGCCGCCATTCCATTCTCAGAAAATTTGTTTTTTCATGTCGTTATATACATGTAGCGCCGTTATGGTAAACAATGTTCATAATGTATATCGTTGTCAAATAGGTAATAAATGAAACGAAACTGCAATACTGTTGTTTTATATACATGTAGTATATTTTTATACTGTCTTCTTAAGATTCAGTAAGGTTTGATAGAGTAGACCCAAATCCATGCAAACTAATATAAAGATATATGTAAGGCCATACCAATTTGATTTATTGTTCGTCGGATTTACCGCTCCTATTTTGGAAAAATAAAATAAAAGTAAAAGTAAAATTTTACCGCTCCAATTTTAGCGTCAATGAAAAATGTCGAATCTGGATATATTTTACAATGGTTCAAAATTTAGAAACGCCATTTTGGATCATTGGAATGTTTGAAATGAAGGTAAAAATGGTATTTTAAGCAGTTTTTTTCTGCAGCAACACAAGGGAAATGCGCGACAAGGCTTTTTCACTTGTGTATTAAGAAAACTGAGAATGCGTCAAAATTGCTTTTATTGTGTTGATCACTACATAATCCGGTCGCCATAATGTATTGCAAAATACCGCAATAGATAACTTATTGTTCCAAGATATCTTGATCAAATAAACAAAATACGGAACTCAAGCGGTCTCACTAAAAAGCGACTTCAATCAAATATCTTTTAAAATCCTGAATTAAGTAAACAACATCAGAAGACATGTTGTTAATACAAATGTACGACTATAATAACACCTCTATATTGAATTTCAAATCGATACTCTTCTCAAGCAATCGACCCAATTTGGCAGACATCAATGTCATTACATCAGTCTTATTTTAATAGACAAGGCCTAATGTTGATAGTTAAAAAACGTTTTTGTTATTCATATTTTGAAATATGTTTGTAGGTATTACCATTCGAACTCTCTTCCAGATGCCGTAGTTACTTAGTCATCAGTGGTCAGAACATTTAAATCCCGAATGGATGAACACTGGGTTCATGATGCTTATTCAACCACGGGATAAACAATAATGAACTTATTCATATATGGGACGTCAGCTTATGAACTGATATTAATCTTTCTGATTTGGATATATAGTACACAAATAATGCTTGTGTCCATTAATATCATTATTAATGTTACTGCAACTCAAAGGTTATGTCAGCAAAACACCTAGTGTCATACATCTAGCCTTCAGGGTTTGTTTTATATAGCGGTACATCATACCACGGATTTCGATTAGATTTTCTAAGTCCGTGATCATACATATATTTTGTCATCATTAATTTGTATCATTTCAATCAAATATGCATTCTGCATGAAAAGAAGCATCTTAATACCCACAAGAAAAAAATGTGGTTGCTAAAAGGTGTTTCCTACGGATTTGGTTCAATCACTTAACTTGAATGAATGACCTAATAAGGTAATTCAAGAAAGCTTTTCTCTCAAATGCTGTTTTATTGCACAGCATTATGCAAGTAGTTTGTACCATGGAAACTATTTTAAATACATGTTCTATTTTGTGATACATTATATCAATAGTCAAACAATTATTCTGACATTTAGTTTTTTGAAATTTTAAGAAATTCAAAAAGAATTTGCGCCCGCTCGCTCCAATTTTAAAATCTCATTTTCCGAAGAACAATAAATCAAATTGGTATGACCTAAGTATATGATGATCAGTCATCAATAATTGACTAAATTCAAATCCAGAATCAAAGAATGGAAAGTCGTGCAGCATCCCTGCACATCTCTGGTTTTATATATATATATATAGCAAAATATGTCACAAAGAAACAGACTTAAACTTTATCCTTACAACCTAATTATCAATTAAAAGACCAAACAGAACGATGCACAGAATGAGATCAACTAGAGACTGATGCAAAGAATGAAGACTTTTCTACGTTTGTCAAATGCAATTTAGGGCTGCATGGGAACTTTATGGGAGTATGGATGGCTTCAACATCCATAATTTATAAGAGAATACCTTTTAAAGACATGAATGTCAAATTATTTTGGATTGATCCCAAATAGATATTGGTATCAAAACTCTTTGTAATTTTAGGAATCGGTCCCGAAAATCATATTCTTATTGAAGCACAGTTTTTTTCAGATAAAGTTTCCGGATTAATCCCGAAAATCATATTCTTATTGTAGCACAGTTTTTTTTCAGAATAATTTCGGGATCGATCCCAAAAAAGCACTTCTTGCTAATTTTTGGGATCGATCCCGAAACTCATATTCTTATTATAGCACGTTTTTTTCAGAATAATTTTCGGGATCGATCCCGACAAAGGATTTCTTGCTAATTTTTGGGATCAATCCCGAAAATCATATTCTTATTATAGCACAGTATTTTTTCAGAATAATTTTCGGGATCGATCCCGAGAAAGGACTTCTTGCAAAATTTTGGGATCGATCCCGAAAATCATATTCTTATTGTAGCACAGTTTTTTGTATAAATGTTCGGGATCGATCCCGAAAATCAGCTAGAAATTCAGTGTTTTATTTTTGAAAGGGTATAAATACCGAGAAATCAAAAAGATATATCAGAAAATACCATTGTATCAATTGATCATTATGTGATTAAATGGCTTTATGCATCAGCATTTTTGTGATTGTACATAGGTGAATTACTGAAAACACACGTCAAAAAGAGGAACGCCATAAATTTTTCCTCTTCTGGAATATATAGAGTTCAAGGTAATTTACATTATTTGGCAATTGTAGGTGATAGACAGACCACAATAATCCTATAATCCTCTTTGTAACTACCTATATTCTGATGAAGTACATTAACTATGTAACCAACTCCAGTAACTCATGACCAACGTGTAACTTGAAAGAGAACATAAATATGGGAAAATAAAGAAATGAAAACAAATGAATAACCAATGAACAAGATGTAATTAGATCAATACTTACGATCAATTACTAAAGGTTTGTCAGAGGAATGGATGGAATCAGCTGAATTTAAAAACCATCAGGATCAGAAGAAAGGGAAATGAACATAGAGCAAGCAAAACCATACACAGTCACACATCTACATATATTGGTGTTAAGTAAGGCACTGTTTGACAGAAAACTAACAGGGATTTGTCCTTCATTTAAACAACTTTTTTCCCCTTTTATTGCAGAAGTACTAAAACTAAACTTTCCATGCAATATAGCAGTGCAATAAAAATGGTGTAGCACTTGTATTGAACAATAAACATGCAAATGAGTTTTGTAACTGTGGAAACACCATTGTGACGTTGCATATAAACGTAATGTACACAAAATCATACTGTTGTCTCTAGTGAATATCGAACAAGGAGTTGTGCAGGAGAAAAGTATTTAGTAATTAATATTTCTCAAGTTATATAATAAACGTAATTAAAAATTTGTGTTCTTGTAATATTGAATTTATTAACAACTTTTTTCATGAACTCTTGTGTTATTTCCCCTATATATATATAACACAGAAATAGTTTAAAAGTCTCAATCACCTTCAAATTAAAAATAGCGAGATAAAGATAAAACAGAAATTGGTATCAACTGCTTCTTGCTTAATAGTAACCTCACTACTTATGCACTTTTTAAATTAATAGGTCTGTAAATCTCTATCAACAATAATACTCCATAAGTCAAAAGGTGTCCTGGCCAAATACAGATCTGTATCCTTAGGGCCAACTTAAAATTTTGACAAAATGATACCAATATTCCGAATAAATTAGAAAGCCAGGTTAAACTGATAACTGTCGGAGTATGCATTGCCAAATTATCATATATATAGCTATCTCAAATTTGAAATGAATGGAACCTACATATATAGACCTCCCTGTAATAGATCGACATAGCCCGAATATGAAATGATGGGAACCTACATTTAGACCTCCCTGTCAGATATAGCCCGAATATGAAATATTGGTAACCTACATTCATAGACCTCCCTGGGAGATATAGCCCGAATATGAAATATTGGTAACCTACATTCATAGACCTCCCTGGGAGATATAGCCCGATTATGAAATGATGGGAACCTACATTTATAGATCTCCCAGGGAGACATAGCCCGAATATGAAATGATGGGAACCTACATTTATAGACCTCCCTGTAACAGATCGACATAGCCTGTAGAGTAGCCTCATCTGTAGGTTTCTGGGCATGAATATCTTTTAGCAGCACAGCGCTCTCATCATGTCGTCCCAGTCTCAGCAAAGCAAGGGCCTTGAGTACCTACAATTGAATATCAGGTACATTGAATGCTGTATGAGAAATTAAATGATGTACAATGAATGCTGTAAGATATTAAACAAGGTACATTGAATACTGTAAGATAAATTGAATGAGGTGCATTGAATACTTTAAGATAAATTGAACAAGGTACATTGAATACTGTAATATGAATTGAATGTGGTACATTGAATACTGTTAAATAAATAGAACAAGGTACATTGAATTCTGTTAGATAAATTGAACAAGGAACATTGAATACTGTAATATGAATTGAATGTGGTTCATTGAATACTGTTAAATAAATAGAACAAGGTACATTGAATACTGTTAGATAAATTTAACAAGGTACATTGAATACTGTAAGATAAATTGAAAAGGTACATTGAATACTGTTAGATAAATTGAACTTTTGTTTCTAATTTAGCCTATGTAGAACAGTCAGACATTCTACTATTGTGCACAAAAAGAGCAATTTCTTTTTACTCTGTATCTTCATTTTTATAGAAGTGTATATTTTAATAACAATGAAAAATATTCTATTTAATTTCTGGTGTTCTAGAGCATGCAGAACCTGAAATGACCTCAAGAAATTGTAGCCTAACTCTTTCATCATTTAGTATGTAACTACAATAGACTTCATAATGCATTAAAATTTAATATGGTTATAGCTAAAGCCTTAACCAGTAAAATTGTCAAATGTCTCAAGTTGCTGCTGGGCTGAAAAAGAATTAATTGTAAACACTCCCATGCTCTTTAAAATGTTCACACAAATATTTGAAAGAGAAGTCAATGTAACTAAATATCCAATGTTAAAGTCAATATTACTGACCCTTGCACATTGTAAATCTTTCTGTTTCTTCAAAACTTTGTCTGCCTCTTGAATTGCCTTCTTGTTGTTTCCGTTGTCTAAACAATCTGATTGTAACAGAACACATAATTTTAATTTATTATTATACAGTGTTTCTTAGTTTTTGTAACAAAATTGTTTGTAAGTTCTTAAAGGCCCAATATACGTAACTTCAGGAAAATATTCGTTAATCTGAAAAATTCTGAAAAAAAATCCAGTTGATAACCATGCAAAAATAAGCCTAAAACGAAGTAAACCTGAGCGGTAACTAGCGAGAAACTCCTGATAGAAAAATCCAAAGAATTGAAAATCATTCAGGTGGGGCCCACTTCAATAACAAACCGCAGGTAGAAGACAGTCAAAATGGTCTCGTGTTTACAAATACCGAGTTTCAACTGTTGCCGTACCGATAACCGCGTAAGAAGTCATCTTGAATATTGCTGAAATCAGTTAATCTTAACTAAATCTATAAAAATAATAAATTATTAGGCTTGATTTTCTCATCAAGTTTTGCCGAAAGTTACGTATATTGGGCCTTTAATATAAATTATTTAAAGGTGTGTATGAGTTATTTCAAGTTCAGTTACTTTAACAATGTCCGTTCTAAATTGATTTCAAATTCAAGCTATTTGTAAAAAAAAAATCCTTCAAGATTTCGTAAAAAAAGTTGTACATGTCTGATGATCTATATATTCATGACATGAAGTGTATATGTGATATGATACATACATGTCAACTGAATATGCATATACCAGAACATTAATCACATATAATTTATAGATAACTTAATTACAAACACTTTGGTGAATCAAACATTTAAAATACAATTGAATTTAAAGGTGCATGATTCTCATTTTTCCTGTCCTTTTTCAACAAGCCAGGTCGTAGATATTTTGAAAATCTATCTTAACTTTTAGCAGATATACATTAAGCCCTGAATGCACCAGAGATTTAAATATTTAAGGTGGGGATGGGGTCATGATCTTGAGTATCAAGAATTCTGTGGTGCTCATTTCGGCCTTCAGCCACCATTATTTGGACCAAAGTACTTTAAACAAGACCAGTGGACTTTTACTTTAACTGGGGCACTGTAAAATTTTCTTTAATTCTATCTCTGATAAAACAGGTATGTTTCTTTAAAATGCTATTTGTTTTCTCCTACTGGTAATGCTTTACGATGTGGCACCCCTATACTAGTTAGTAGAAATGGTACATTTATTACTTTCATTTTTATATTGAACCCTGGTAGGGGTTGAGTTTGGTAAACACAGATACATAAGGATTGTACTTCATTTTGACCGTGTATACGTGGTATGCCCGCAGTTTGCAACAATCATATTCAATATGGAGCGCTAATGCGCACCATAGAATATGTTCGTTGCAAACTACGGGCATACTACCGTATACGCAGTCAAAATGAGGTACAATCTTTATATTTACATAATTATTAATTTTCAAGTATTATACAAAGAAAAAACATTTGAAGCGTGTTGCTACGATGGTTACTACAATGGACATGGTTGCTAAGATTATAGTCATCGATTATATTGGTAGGTTTAGGTTTACACAGTGAACAACACCTTTTTTCTTCATTACATCATATGCAAATTTGGTATTAAATAATATTACAAGTACTTTGAATGTATTTCTTTATTTGAATGAAATGGTCGTTATATTCACGCATTGACATAGTGATCTGGTTGTGACGCTGTACGATGTCGACGTCACGACTGCAGGATGCCGTCATGTTTGCGTTACCGTCAAAGAATTTTGAATGTGTATCATTGGAATCAAAAGTTTGCCGGAAACAGTTTATAGTATAATCAGACGAAAGGTATTCCGTATATGTTCCATGTTTCAAAATCTTGAAGGAACCAAACAATGATTGTCAGTGAATAGTTATTGTTCTGAAGCATAAACGACGCCGTATTTGAACAAATATCAATCCGTTTTTTCATTGCATATACGCTAGCGTATTCCAGTCGGAGATTATTAAGCCCAAGAAGGGAGAGGTGTAAGTATGAATCATTGATGGTGAATGATGGTGAAATATGCGATGGTACTCGAACAATGTTAGAGATTTTACGTGGCGAGATACTTTTGTCAGGCACCGTCGCAGTCAGCAAAATCATATCTGCATATAAAAATGGCCGAGCAGTGGCCTTTTATATATTATAGGAGTAATCCGATGGTTGTAGTTTTTCACACTTCAGTTAAAGTTCTACGTTTTTTATTATCACATTTAATTTGAGCAAAGTGATGGGCAAAAAATAGTTGTACCTGGAATAAGTAAACAGGTCTGTGATAGAGTGCAGAAGTGCTAATTAGACATCAAGTTTTCTTTTATAAAGAATAGATTACAGATAATTAATCGGTGAGCTTTCAGCATCCACTGAAATCTTCACAAATGTCAAAATAAACCATTATTATTACAGGACCATTTATCATAACATCTGAGTCTACAATAATCAAACAAAAGAAAGATCTCTTATGGCTCTTTAAATGGTCGGACTTGTTCTTCTTAAACATAGTCATAACTCGGTTAAAGTAAGTGTCTTCGAAATATCAACTTGACGTTTCCTGTCCAGGTTACATTTTGTTGTGGTACATTGTAGCTGAAACTTGTCCATGGATTTTAATATTGCGACCCAACATGCGAAATCAGGATATTTGTAAATTAACAGCATTCTTAAGAATTACAATGTGTTTCTGAAAAATTGACAGCTTTGTCCAAAAAAAGTGAAACCGACCATAAATAGGTCTCAATCTTCTTTCATTCACATCCACATGGCTACGAGACGCCATCTTTTTTGATAATCTCGTATTTTCTCGTAGAAGATGAGATTAACAGCTTTGATATTCCTCCGCCAAATTACAAAAGTTTACCAGCAACTGATACATCTCTGTGGGGAAATGTGTGTTTGTGAATCTAATAAGACTATCAAAAAATTCTTAGTAATTCTTCATATCTAACATCAACAGCAAATTGTTACAGAACTCAAATAACTATATTATATACGGAAGTTGCATTTTACAAAATGAGGTGTTCCAAGGCACTTCCTGTTTTCAATAATTGTGCAATAATTTCAGTCAGAACAACATCATTGCAGTATTTTGTGATCAGTTTGGAAACAGCAGAGACCACACTTAGAGAAGACAATGGCGACAGCATGTGAAATGAAATCAGATGTCGTGGTAAAAGTTTCAAAGCAATGCAGTTTGATATTGAAGCAATATGACGAGCAAAATAAATGTTGGCCAAAGGTTGGAAAACACATTTTGGCAACATTTGATGAAAAATCTATAGTTGTGTACCAAGCTTACAAACCGTCCATAGCAAACTATGCCGTTGAAAACCAAAGGTAAACTTGTATATCCATGGAAATTTCCGTATGTATTAGGGTTAGAAACTAACCTAAGTTTCAATATATTATATCAGGGACGTACATGTTATATCTCACATATACGTCCCTGATTATATTAGTCCAAAGGACTTGTAAAAATTTTAAGGTACTAGTCCTGTTGTATTGTGACTATTGAAACAAGTGAGGAACAACAAATCGAGAAGTGATGAGTCGGCGGGCTAGTCCAGAAGGGGGCGGGGATGATGGGGGGTCTCTCCCGATAAGAAATTAATATCTAAATGCTCTAACATGAGTTTTGGTGTATCCTCAGTGCTAACTTTGTACAATTTGCTCTTCTTGAGTATAAGTTATAGATTAGATACAAAAAGAAAATAAAAAAACTCAACTAGTCTACGTACAGGACTAATAAATAGAGCATATTAACCAGTCCTTCATAATTTTTACTATAGTCTCGGACAAACGAATTAGTGTTAGTGTCAAACCCTGTTGTATGAAAGCCTCTAACATTATACGTTATAGCTCATTATAATGAGACCCACAGGTGCTTGGGGTTAGATATTATATATACATGGAATGATGATGATGATGATGATCAAAATGGTAATGAACATGATGATGAAGACGATGATGATAAATATGTCACGATGTATGTTTGATTGTGATGATGATGATGACGGTATTTTTTGTTGTGAACATGATGATTATATGACAAGAATGGTGAATTGATGATGATGTTGGTGGTGAACATATATGACATGAAGTTTGTTTGGTGATGATGATGAACATTTTGTCATGATGTTAGTTTGATGATGATGATGATGATGATGATGATGATGTTCATTTGTTGATGATGGATGACGGTATTTTATTGTTGTGAACATGATTATGATGCTGATGGTGATGATGATGTTTGTGATGAACATAATGTCATGACGTTTGATTGTGATGATGAATGATGATGGGTTTTTTTTTTGTTTTAAACATCATGATGGTGATGATGAAGATGATGATGTCATGATGTTTGTTTGATCGTGAAGATGGTAATGGTATTTATTGTTGTGAAGATATGATGATGATGTTTGTGATGAACATATCATGATGATTGTATGATGATGATGAGGAGGAGGAGGATGGAATTGATGTGTTGTGACATCATCATAATCAATTGTTAGGATAATGATTGGTGTGCATGAATGTGTACGTGTGTGTGCTCATATTTGTATCTTTGAAAAAACTTCTAAAAAAAAACACAAAAAAACAGAGTATTATATAGGCTCTTATAATTATTATACAGTAATAAGAGGCTTTATAGTACATATACAATATATAATATCTAACCCCAAGTACTTGTGGTCGTACAAGATTTTTCCAATCTGACTTTTGGTGTCCTTTTTAGCTCACCTGTTACAAAGGACCAAGGTGAGCTTATGCCATACCGTGGCGTCCGGCGTCCGTCGTCCGTCCGTCCGTCAACAATTGACTTCTTCTTCATAACCACTGATCAGAATTTAACTAAATTTGGTA
This sequence comes from Mimachlamys varia, assembly GCA_947623455.1. NCBI lineage: Eukaryota > Metazoa > Mollusca > Bivalvia > Pectinida > Pectinidae > Mimachlamys > Mimachlamys varia. Next base: position 3,457,330 of record OX392532.1, read on the forward strand.
GAAAGCATCCCTGTGTGGCTGGGATTTAAATTTATACAAATGATAGGGCTGACCCCCAAGGGGCCTGAGGGGCGGGGCCAAAAGGGGTCCATTTGGCAATATTGATATAAATGACTTCTTCTCTGGAACTAAGCAATGTATGGCATTTATATTTCAGTGGTAGCATCCCTAGGTGGCTGGGATTCAAATTTATACGAATGATGGGGCTGACCCCCCAGGGGCCTGGGGGGCGGGACCAAAAGAGTCTATTTGGCAATATTGATATAAATGACTTCTTCTCTGGAACTAAGCAATGTACAGCATTTATATTTCAGTGGTAGCATCCCTAGGTGGCTGGGATTCAAATTTATACAAATGATGGGGCTGACCCCCCAGGGACCTGAGGGGCGTGGCAAAAAGGGGTCCATTTGGCAATATTGATATAAATGACTTCTTCTCTGGAACTAAGCAATGTATGGCATTTATATTTCAGTGGTAGCATCCCTAGGTGGCTGGGATTCAAATTTATACAAATGATGGGGCTGACCCCCCAGGGGCCTGAGGGGCGGGACCAAAAGTGTCTATTTGGCAATATTGATATTAATGACTTCTTCTCTGGAACTAAGCAATTTAGGCATTTATATTTCAGTGGTAGCATCCCTAGGTGGCTTGGATTCAAATTTGTACAAATGGGGCTGACCCACCAGGGGCCTGAGGGGCGGGGCGGGGGCAGGGCCAAAAGTGTCTATTTGGCTATATTGATGCTGCACTGAACCCATTTCATGGATTTATGCCCTATTTGCCAAAAATCTAACATTTTTAGAATTACAACAAAAGCAATGTACATGTACCCATCAAAAATGCTTATGATATATTGACATAACAAGAAGGGCCACACATACACTTATGAGTCATTCTTGTTTCATATCACATGAAACCAGGTGAGCGATACAGGCCCTCTGGGCCTCTTGTTTGGACCCCCTTTGATAATTTTCTGATTCATTGCTGTAAGTTATATAAAAATGTACAACATTTAGATTTATAAACTGGAATTTTAGGTGTCATTTCAGTGGGGGTAGGGGACTCAGGTGTTTAGATTTTAAGGGTCCTTTAATGGAAAATGGGGGTATTTGAAGCAGAATACTGCTTCATGTAAAACATTTGTCGTATTAATGCAAAACCATCATAATAACACCTTTTCAAAGGTGAAAAAAGTCATGAAGTTGTCAAAAAAAGTCTAAATATAACGCCTTTTTAAAAAGTTGTAATAATTAATGCAGGGGTCAATATAGGCCTTTTTTACTTCCGTTTACAGGTAGTTTCCCCTCAGAATTTTTTCCCTTTTTTCCTCTCAGAATTGTGTTAAATTTACTGAAATATTGTATTTTCCTTCATTTTTGATGTCAATATCTACCCAAATCCTCCAGATTTGATTTTTTTCTGATTATCATTTGCTGTTTTTAGTGTGCTTTAAAGTTTAAAATTGGAACTTTGTGATTATTAAAAAAAATTCCTTCTTGAAGAGCTTTTTTCCCCTAAAGTAAAAAAGGGTAGTTTCCCCCTTAATTCTAGATTAACCCCTGTAATGCCTTTTTAAAAGTCAATATTATGTGAAAAAAGTCATATTTCTTGAGTTACATATAGGTACATGTATACATTAATAACAAAATCTTATTATGTTAGTGATTTAGGAACACATTGAAGAGACTCAGTGGCTGTTTAAGGAAAAAAAATTGAAAATTTTTCTTTTGATTCATTGAAAATTTAAGAAAGGTTTTTAGGTCATCTGACTCAAAGGGTCAGTATATATGATGTATGACCTAAAGCCATCGTGCACCATTTGCCGTCCGCCATGCGCAAACTTTCCCTTAAAGCAATTTCTTTGCAATAACCGAAAGGGTACTGATATTATGCCTGTAGCATGCTTAGATGAACGTCTAACAAGTCTGTTTAAATGAATGACCTCGACCTACTTTCAAAGTTACAGGGGTCAATATGTTAAAATCTTTCAGCAACTTCTTCTCATTATAATCGAAAGGCCCAGGCAACTTATATTTAGCCTGTAGTATGCTGGAAAGAAGGGCTGCCAAGTTTGTTCGAAATAATGACCTTGACCAATTTCAAGGTCACAGGGGTCATTTGTCTTAAAATGTTCAAGCAACTTCTTCTCAATAACAGAAAGGCCCAGGGTACTGATATTTGGCCTGTAGCATGCTGGGATGAAGGGCTACAAAGTTGTTCAAATTATTAGCCTTGACCCTCTTTCAAGGTCACCAGGGCAAATGTTATAAAAAATTTCAAGAAACTTCTCAATATTCGAAATGTCTAGGGTACTGATTAGGCCTGTAGCATGCTTAAATGAATCTCTACCAAGTTTGTTGAAATGAATGATGATAACTCACAAGGTTACAGGGGTCAATTATCATAACCAACTTAAATTATATGTAGTCATCCGATGACCGTTAAGGCCTGTAGGGCTTCTTGTTTTGGTAGTGAGCATTATATTTGCAAAAGAAAATTAATTGTGAAGAAAATTTTTCTGCATTTGATCAAAACCTGTAATTCACCCGATTCACACATTATGTTATTAATTAAGCATGTTTGACCACTGAAAGCACAGAATATTAACTCCCTTATAATATTCAAAAACTGCATATATATATATTTCATTTGAATTGTTATACAGGAAGTTTTTTTTTTAATTCTCAGATCTAGAGGTGTACATCCTTTAAGACCCATATTATGAATCTTAATTTATGATAATCATAACATGTTTTCTACATTCCTCTTGGTGTTTATACTGTACAATGAACAGCATAATTATACCATAGCAAATGCGTGATATCATCATTATGGTGTTAGATGTACTACAACTTTATTCATGTAAAAAAAAGACTTAAAGTTTTGAAAAGGCGTTATTACAACTTTTTTGATGTAATAACAGCTTTTGAAAAAACATTATTACGACTTATGGGTATCAACAACTTTTAAGAAGGTGTTATTAAGACCCTTTTCGCTTATAAAAGACTTTTAAAAAGGCATTGTAACAAATTGTTTTGTATAATAAAAACTTTCAAAAAGGCGTAACTATGACATTTGTTGTGCAAGAACTATTTAAGAAAAGGCTTTATTACAACCTTTTTTGCATAATAATAACTTAAAAAAGTGAAACACATAGATCTAGAATAGTTCGAAGGGTTCTGACTTTTTGATCTGCTAAATTTCTGGGACAGCTGGTGGATTGGGACCCAGTTTTACAATAACATATCAAGGAGAGAGCATAGGTGATTGTAGCACCTGGATATCGAGACTGTCTAGGTGAATGATACAGGCCTTTTGTTGAAACACCAAGAACAAAGAAAGGAATGAATCTTCAAGCTTTATACAATGTTCATGTATTACTTGAGATGGTATATTTCTAGTTTGTATGAGTACAATACAATTTGAGATATAATGTAATCTTGAATTGTATTTTACATTCTTAAACTATACAATTTTATGAATCCAAAAAGAAGTACAAGGTACCTTGTAAATCAGCATTTATCTGAACTCCAGGTTCAAATTCTGGTCTGGCCATTTAGGTACGCGGTTTATAAACACTACTGTTGTTAAATTTGGTGCCATATGCATGAACAGCCTTTGTCTCTTGTACTGGATATATATACATGTGTAATTGAATATGCATTATGTGATTCCAAGAGTTGTAAATAGTGTTGTCTTCTGGGGCAAAACGAGGGAGAAATATGATAGGAAATTATAAGGTCTAGCTCAATTGGCAGTGATACTGTTTAGAGTTCAGAAGGTCCCAGGTTTGAACCCTAGTCTAGCCATGCATTTTTACCCTTAGACAATACAGTAAAACCCAACTTACTTGACCGTTAACTTGCGATCGAATACCCCTCATATATACAAACCAAAGGATAGAACAGGGTTCCAGTGATCTAGATCTAATTCTGAAATCTTTGTTTATCAATTCACGTCTAGGTCTGTACCCAAGGCATGCATGAAAATGATTTTACTCGCATTTATACATGAAGTTTTGTTTTTCAGATTTGGAGGTCCTGATTTTCAATTAGACAGAATGTCTTGGATCAAAACCAATTTCCTGTGGATGATGTACAGATGTGGCTGGGCCACGAAGAATAACCAACAGAGAGTTCTAGCTATAAGGATTACTAGAGAGGGATTCGAGGAAATTTTAGCTAATGCTTACACAGTTAAGGTAGCTATGAGATAAAGCTCAATTCTAACAGAGGCTTTGTAGTACATCTACATTAATTAATTGATTTATTATCAGTCTTTTGGTTTAATTTTTAGCTCACCTGGCCCGAAGGGCCAAGTGAGCTTATGTGATGGTGCAGCGTCCGTCGTCCGTCCGTCCGTCCGTCCGTCGTCCGTCCGTCCTGCGTCCGTCAACTTTTTCCTTTAAACGACTTCTTCCAAAATACTGAAAGGCCCAGTGACATGAAATTTGGCTGGTAGCTTTCTTGGAAGGAGCTGAACAAAGTTTGCGAAAAAAAATCACTTTGACCTAATTTCAAGGTCACAGGGGTCAAAAATGTCGAAACCTTCAAACAACTTCTTCTAAAATGCCGTCAGGCATAGAGACTTCATATTTGACAAGTATCTTCCTTGGATGAAGCCAAATAAAGTTTGCGAAAAAAAATGACCTTGACCAATATTCAAGGTCACAGTGAGGTTAAATTTATTTTAACCTTTAAACGACTTCTTCTGAAATACCAAAAGCACAAGAAGCTTGATATTTGGCTGAAAGGTTCCTTGGATGAAGCCCGACAAAGTTTGCGAAAAGAAATGACCTTGACCTATATTCAAGGTCACAGGGGTCAAATCTGTTAAAACCTTTAAACGACTTCTTCTGAAATACCAAAAACCCCAGAAGCATGACATTTGGCTGAAAGGTTTCTTGGATGAAGCCCGACAAAGTTTGCGAAAAGAAATGACCTTCACTTATATTCAAGGTCACAGGGGTCAAATCTGTTAAAACCTTTGAACGACTTCTCCTGAAATACCAAAAGCCCTGGAAGCATGATATTTGGCTGAAAGGTTCCTTGGATGAAGCCCGACAAAGTTTGCGAAAGAAAATGACCTTGACCTATATTCAAGGTCACAGAGGTCAAATCTGTTAAAACTTTTAAACGACTTCTTCTGAAATACCAAAAGCACAAGAAGCTTGATATTTGGCTGAAAGGTTTCTTGGATGAAGCCTGACAAAATTTGCGAAAAGAAATGACCTTGACCTATATTCAAGGTCACAGAGGTTAAATCTGTTAAAACCTTCGAACGACTTCTTCTGAAATACCAAAAGCCCTAGAAGCATGATATTAGGCTGAAATGTTCCTTGGATGAAGCCCGACAAAGTTTGTGAAAAGAAATGACCTTGACCTATATTCAAGGTCACAGGGGTCAAATCTGTTAAAACCTTTAAACGACTTCTCCTGAAATACCAAAAGCCCTGGAAGCATAATATTTGGCTGAAAGGTTGCTTTGATGAAGCCCGACAAAGTTTGCGGAAGAAAATGACCTTGACCTATATTCAAGGTCACAAGGGTCAAATCTGTTAAAACCTTTTAAACGACTTCTTCTGAAATACCAAAAGCACAAGAAGCTTGATATTGAGCTGAAAGGTTCCTTGGATGAAGCCCGACAAAGTTTGCGAAAATAAATGACCTTGACCTATATTCAAGGTCACAGGGGTCAAAACTGTTAAAACCTTTAAACGACTTCTTCTGAAATACAAAAAACCCCAGAAGCATGACATTTGGCTGTAAGGTTTCTTGGATGAAACCCGACAAAGTTTGCGAAAAGAAATGACCTTGACTTATATTCAAGGTCACAGGGGTCAAATCTGTTAAAACCCTTGAACGACTTCTCCTGAAATACCAAAAGCCCTAGAAGCATGATATTAGGCTGAAAGGTTTCTTGGATGAAGCCCGACAAAGTTTGCGAAAGAAAATGACCTTGACCTATATTCAAGGTCACAGAGGTCAAATCTGTTAAAACCTTTAAACGACTTCTTCTGAAATACCAAAAGCACAAGAAGCTTGATATTTGGCTGAAAGGTTTCTTGGATGAAGCCCGACAAAATTTGCGAAAAGAAATGACCTTGACTTATATTCAAGGTCACAGAGGTCAAATCTGTTAAAACCTTCGAACGACTTCTTCTGAAATACCAAAACCCCTGGAAGCATGATATTTGGCTGAAAGGTTCCTTGGATGAAGCCCGACAAAGTTTGCGAAAAAAAATAACCTTGACCTAAATTCAAGGTCACAGGGGTCAAATCTGTTAAAACCTTTAAACGACTTCTTCTGAAATACCAAAACCCCTGGAAGCATGATATTTGGCTGAAAGGTTCCTTGGATGAAGCCCGACAAAGTTTGCGAAAAGAAATGACCTTGACTTATATTCAAGGTCACAGAGGTCAAATCTGTTAAAACCTTTAAACGACTTCTCCTGAAATACCAAAAGCCCTAGAAGCATGATATTTGGCTGAAAGGTTCCTTGGATGAAGCCCGACAAAGTTTGCGAAAAGAAATCACCTTGACCTATATTCAAGGTCACAGGAGTCAAATCTGTTGAAACCTTCAAACGACTTCTTCTGAAATACCAAAAGCCCTAGAAGCATGATATTTGGCTGGAAGGTTCCTTGGATGAAGCCTGACAAAGTTTGCGAAAAGAAATGACCTTGACTTATATTCAAGGTCACAGGGGTCAAATCTGTTAAAACCTTCGAACGACTTCTTCTGAAATACCAAAACCCCTGGAAGCATGATATTTGGCTGAAAGGTTCCTTGGATGAAGCCCGACAAAGTTTGCGAAAAGAAATGACCTTGACTTATATTCAAGGTCACAGAGGTCAAATCTGTTAAAACCTTTAAACGACTTCTCCTGAAATACCAAAAGCCCTAGAAGCATGATATTTGGCTGAAAGGTTCCTTGGATGAAGCCCGACAAAGTTTGCGAAAAGAAATCACCTTGACCTATATTCAAGGTCACAGGAGTCAAATCTGTTGAAACCTTCAAACGACTTCTTCTGAAATACCAAAAGCCCTAGAAGCATGATATTTGGCTGGAAGGTTCCTTGGATGAAGCCTGACAAAGTTTGCGAAAAGAAATGACCTTGACTTATATTCAAGGTCACAGGGGTCAAATCTGTTAAAACATTCAAACGACTTCTTCTGAAGTACCAAAAGCCCTGGAAGCATGACATTTGGCTGAAAGGTTTCTTGGATGAAGCCTGACCAAGTTTGCGAAAAGAAATGACTTTGATCTTTATTTGCCTAGAGACATGATATTTGCCTGGTAGCGTCCTGGGATGAAGCCAAACAAAATTTGAAAATGAAAATGATGTTGTCTTATAAGGTCACGGGGGTAAAATATGTTTAAATCTTAAGATGTTCTTCTAAATGTCTTACATTAAAAGATTTTAGAGGACTTTAGGGTTACACTATGATATAAGTCAGAGATTAATACCAGGTGAGCGATGCAGGCCCATTGGGCCTCTTGTTAAAAAGTCATGAAATTTTAAAGCTTTTATCAATTAGTAACAAATAACAAATTCATATACATGTACCTGGTATACAATGTATATGTGTTAAAATTATGATATATACTACAGTTTAAATTTCACAAATGAAACTTAGATCAGGGAATTTAGGACATTTTTTAAACACTATTTTGACTGTGTAAATCTTGTGTATATAGACTTCTGCAAAATCGTAACTGTGCCAACAATCAGTGTCTGGTATTATATTCTACTTTTCTACTCCTCACTTAGGCAAAGGGGCTATATATATAGTAATCACTTTGTCCCTCTGTCCCGACTTTGTGTACAACATATCTTAAAAAAGTTAGATTTGGTTCATATTAAGGCCATAACATCACACACTGTAGGTCTACACTTGATTAGATTTTGATGATCATCAGTCAAAGTTAAAGATCAAAGGTCATTGTTGACCACTTTGGGAATAAAAAGTTTTTGTACAAGATCTCATGAAATCAGGCCTGGACAAATTGGGTTCATTATTTTTCAAACCAGAGCATCACACAATTAAGTTTGATTTCTACACTGAATTGATTTTGGTGATCATCGGTTAACGTTAAAGGTCAAAGGTCATCGCTGATCACTTTGGGAATAAAAAGCTAGTGTATACCATACCTTATGAACCCCTGGACAGATTTGGTCCATATTCACACCATTCCTAGCATCACACAATCAAGTTCTACACCTGATTATACTTTGGTGGTTATCAGTGAAGGTTAAAGGGTCAAACTTTACCCTTTACCACTTTCTGGTGGGGGGGGGGGCTATATATTTTTGTGAGCCCCCGCTCTGACTTTGCTTATACATGTACATATATTTCTAAAACTTTTAAATGTCTGTCATGAAAACATAATACATATGTACGTATACTCTGTTACAGTTTCAGAAGGAAAGAAAAGTTCAGACAAAAGATATACGAGTGCGTCTCCAATGGGACCCTGACCACGGTCCTAGTTACAATAACCTGCAGAGGAAAGCCATCCAACTAGGACTGAAGGGAGAGGTATACATTTCTTATCAATATTTATATATTATAATATAAATATAAAGGAGAGTTATATATATCAATGTTATAAAGGAGAGGTATACATTTCTTATCCATATTTATATATTATAATATAAAGGAGAGTTATTTATATCAATATTATTAAGGAGAGGTATACATTTCTTATATATCAATATTATAAAGGAGATGTAACCTTTCTTATATATCAATATTATTATAAAGCTACTGACAATGATGTGAAACTGTTATGTCAATTGATGTAAAAATTTACATTATAAAATATATGATATTTTTCTCCTGCAAATAAAATATTATAGTATTATTTAGTAAAGAGGTTCTATTGTAACTCACAAGTTGCTCAAGGCAAGTTTACAATGTACAATGTTGTGTTTACTATATGCTTACAAAGTTGCCGTGTCAACATTCGCAGGGCTATGACTGAGCCGATGATTTACATAATGGATATAAAGGGAATTATTATTCATTATATACATTTGTATATGATAAATTAGCTATGTTTTTAACAGGTTTACCAGACGGGGGCCTTTTAATGTTAATTGTCCTAATAATTCTTGAAAGTTATCAGAGCGGTGGCCACCCAGCATTCTACAAAGTGTTGTTTGTGTCCAACGGTTCACCATATAAAAGTAATTCAGTCATACAAACAAGTGTTTACAAGGACCATGATATTTGGGAAGCTACTTCTTTGACCCAGGGAATATGGATTATTTGTACGTTTACAAGGACCATGAAGCTACTTCTTTGACCCAGGGAATATGGATTATTTGTACGTTTACAAGGACCATGATATTTGGGAAGCTACTTCTTTGACCCAGGGAATATGGATTATTTGTACGTTTACAAGGACCATGAAGCTACTTCTTTGACCCAGGGAATATGGATTATTTGTACGTTTACAAGAATAATGGAACATTACAATTCAATTTACGTGTTAAATTTGTACATTGATTAGGTTGCAATTGCCTTACAAGCGACAGCTGTTGGAAAGTTTCCTTTTATCTTTTACATCACTCAGTCTAGTAACAACAATTCAATTCTACCATTGTCTAGGTGAAATTTGAAAAGTGGTAGGTGTATCCAAATATTGGTATTTTAAAGGCCCAATATACGTAACTTTAGGGAAATTTTCGTGATTCTGAAAAAAAAATACAGTTGATAACAATGCATAAATAAGCCTAAAACGAAGTAAACCTGAGCGGTTACTAACAAGAAACTCATGACAAAAAAATCCAAAGAATTGAAAATTATTCAGATGGGGCTCACTTCAACAACAAACCGAAGGTAGAAGACGGTTAGAAATGGACGAGTGTTTACAAATAGCGGGTTTCAACTGCTGCTGTACCAGTAACAGCGAAAAAATTCATCTTGAATATTGCTGATATCAGTTAATCTTAACTAAATCTATAAATATAATAAGTTTATAAGACTTTATTTTCGCTTCAAGTTTTACCGAAAGTTACGTATATTGGGCCTTTAATATATGAGTACAAAATATTTCACGCCACCTTAAAAATGATACATCCATTTTACCTTCAACCTTCAATCTTTCAGATTCTGCAGAAATACAGCAGTGATTGGATTGTCAGCATTACTGATATCACTGATTTGGTGAAAAGTATGAAATCAGATTTTGATACTGGTGGTTCAGAAAAGCTCTGGACTCCAAAAGAAACCATCTATGATGTTAGTGACAGAGCAATACGAGAACGGATTGATCTCTCTAGTGTGTCGGACTGTGGAGAAGATCAGTGTTCTGAAAATGATCAATCCAAGGCATCAACTTCTGGAACAAAGCCTGAATCAAATTCATGATGACGAGCAAGAATATACACCATGAATATTTATATTATACACCTATCGACCACAAATCATGTTATATGTACATGTAGTATACTTCCCTGTGTGTCAACATCATCTCATAGTCAGTGTTAATTGTTGTAGTTTAATATCTAAATTGTACCTTTATTAATACATTTTTCGACATGTTGATGTTATAGATATTGGATTTTACAATTCCGTTGTTGAATGTTTTTAACTCTGTGATACTTTCAAAAGTTGTTTGTCATGGTGTGAACACTTCATTATAGTTATATTTGTAGTTGACCTTTCAAGTCAAATGCAGGTGAAGGGATGGTAAAATATCCTTGTTTTTGGTAACCTTTCATACAATATGACTCTGATAATATTGTTAGGTAAACCAAACATTTGATTAGATCTACAAATATTCTTTTAGATGATAGCAGATAAAAGCAGAAAATTACGGAATTGAATAATAACATATTCAAATAGTGTAATCGTCCTGTTGTCAGTTGATTACCTCATTAGATATGGCAGTACAGATTGTTATTTATGCCTGAATACCATAATTTAGTCTGACATGTGTACATTGTACAAATCGGATAGTTATCCCAGTATTCTTTGTATTCTTTGCTTTTTTTTCAACTGATCATGGTATACCATATTTGTGAAATATGTGAATTGCTTCAGTCAGAAAAATGCATAAAATACAGGAAATTATGAAACTCAGAGACAGCCCAGTAGCACTCCACTTCAATCTCCAATCACACTCAATAAGAGATGTAGCATACCAAATCATTGACATTCTACCCACTGACCCATCATCCCACAAATCTACCACTAAACAGAGAAAACTGGAACACTACTGGATACATCAACTCCACACTTTGACACAGCTAGGGATCAATGTCCAAGGGTATTTGTGCAACCCCAGTCATCCTATATCTTTATCTCTTCTCCGCACATTTACAACGTGGGACACCCACGACAACAGCTATACGTGCACGGGACCACTAGAGCTACCTCTACAGGTAGATAAGCCAATACAAGCGGCTGTTACATGTACACACCTACTTAAAACTCCAGTATTTTTCCTTCCCCGAACCCGGTCAAACTATCACTACTTTGTGACGTCACACCATTAAAACACTGACATTATGACGTCATACTCAATGACATCACTTCCTGCAGTCGCACAACCGTAGCCACTACAAATAAACAATTGCGACCCCACATTACCTTCAGCAACAACATGCCAACACAGCAATGATCGGTTGCAGACATCGCATGCCCATACACTAGACGATGGGACCTTGCCAGACATATAAGATCTACACATAACAAGGACATTTCTAAATGTGTTCACTGCGACAAAGACTTCACCAGATCTTATAAACGCAACCAGCAGCAAACAGCATACCACAGGAATACACCAGAAACTACTAACAACCACTACATAGTAGGAACTCCGAAAACAAATGTACGATACTACTCCAACACGGATACCCTGCAACAGGAAATCAACTTACTGTCAACACCAACATCCGATCACCACACCGACACGAACAATCTGTCAACACTTGAACTTAACACCCCAGAGACCCATCCAACGGATCCCCGGAACTCCACACAGTCGACCTACCACCGCCGAATGTGAGAACTCACAAAACTCAAGAATACAGCCCTACTGCACCTGACAAAGATATGTATTCTAAGCTATACAATACGGAGAAAACAATAACACTTGTACACACCAAACTCTGCCAATTGGTAATAAATGCACCCTATGCTTCCGAACCAATACAAATAATCCCTTCCTGTTCCTGCTTTCCCCTCAGATATCCCTCAATATTTCAAGAAGATACTCCTCAACCAGAGTGACCACTTGCTTATACATATACTTACTACCTAATTTTTGCAATGCACAATATACCACTTGCAAGTGACATTACTCTTCTGTCTTTTGTCATACTCTGGAGCTCACCACTATATCGGGAGTCCCATGCCCCAGGTGATACAGCGCGGCTAACACCACCCTGATTCTCACTAAGCCACCCAGTGCCAGTTTACGCCACCCATGATCCCTATATATAGGGCTGCAGACTCAACCTATTCCACCTCTGCCGAGTTACAATTTAGTATCGATATAGTGGCATATCAGTACCCTCACAATTCAGACTGACAGCCAGTGTCCTTTTTATCAGTCATTTATACTATGCAAAAAATACAGATATAGTTCATCAGTATATATTATTATTTTGCAAAAGTGTTTGTTGGTCAGTTGACAATAAGAAATATCTAAAATAATGTTCAAACTGATATATATATATATATATAGCAGTACAATTTAGTAACGAAACCAATATTACGCAATTGTAATCCATCATTCAAAGTTCTGTGTATTTATACAATGTTTCAGGTCAATTGATATAATGTATCGGGTCAATTTATACAATGTATTGGTTCAATTTATACAGTGTATTAGGTCAATTTCTACAATGTATTGGATCAATTTCTACAGTGTATAAGGTCATTTTATAGTGTACTCGATCAATTTATATAATGTATTAGGTCAATTTATACAGTGTATTAGATCAATTTATACAGTGTATTAGATCAATTTATACAGTGTATTACATCAATTTATATAGTGTATTAGGTCAGTTTATATAGTGTTTTCAATAAAAGTGTAAAGCGTGTTATGTGCATTATGAATGAGCACTGTATACAACCTAAATAGATATATATATATTACCAGGTAAACACCAGCTTGCCAAGCTCTCATTTTAAAATTTCTTTTTTGAGTTCTTGAATTACCTGATTTCATAAAATAACAAAGTATATTAACTGTCATAGTCTAAGCTGTTAATAAATATAATTTCATGATCAAAATGCTCATTAAGGGGCCGGGGTATTATGCCGATTTCAAAAAAGCAAACACAATGATGAAAATCGCATGCCCAAAAAAGGTGGCTCAAACAGCAAGTGTACAGTACTTGTATGTATAAATTTAGCCTTTTTAGCTCACCAAGTTGAGCTGGGCTTATATGCTATATCCCCAGTGTCACCATCCTTTGCATTAGGTCAACAGTTAAGGTCAGTTGTGAAGTAACTGAAAACCCTACATCAACCAAACTTATAATTACTTGGCTGATGTACGGTATAATAATTTCTACCACAATACCCCGTGTTATTCCACTATCAGACCATTGTATAAATGTGCTGACTGTTGGATAAGTATATGTTATATATACCACTAGTGGAATACAACCTTCCAGACTTTTGATTGGTTGAGAAGTTGAACTTTGACCGGAAAATCACGTGGGCTAATGCAACGTGCTGATTATTGACGTCGTCATCGATTGTTGACATCTTCACAATTTGGCAAGAATATATACGAGATGACGTGTTTTTGCGCAAACGTCATCCGCGGTTCACAGAAAACAACACTGCCACTGCGACTTAATAGTATTGTGGTAGAAACACACGACTCGTGGTTGTTGGATATGGAATTTATTTCACTCTCGTTAATTATTTTTTAAAAGTTATAAAAGACACATGCTAAAGCTCGTGCCTTTTGTAACTTTAAAAAAATATTTAACGAGAGTGAAATAAATTCCATATCCAACAACCACTCGTTGTGTAACCTCTATGTATCTAAGGATAAATAGCACATTCTAAATTTAGGATGCTGGATTTGATAAATTTTCCACTTGAATGAACCTAATTTAGGGCTTTGTGATTTTTAATACTGTGGTTTAAAAGAATGGTTGATGAAACAAAGGATGTTAAAACAATCATATGTACCCGTGTCTCAATCAGACCTACATTCTCTGGTTTGATGGGTTGAGATAAGCTTTGTGATCTTTGATTATACCTATTTTGTTTTTACAATTTAATGGCCAAATTCTTCAATTATCTATATTTTAGATCAACTGACATTCTTTATTTATTTACACTAATTATTCAATGTTTTGTTTTATAGTAAATAAACTTCTGTGACATTTAGGATGTCTTGTGTTGGACTATTTGTGGATGCTATATAATAGTACCAGAGTATTACTATACACTCAAAAATAACCTTCTGAAAATTGGAATCCAATTTCAAGATACAATATTTTCATTTTGAGTGAGCACCATCACAAGATCTTACATAATGTGATGAAATGGTTGTTACATAACGATCAATCTGAATGATCTCTATCCCACTGCAGACATTGAGTAATTATCTCCCCTTAATTTTGTGTTGCCTGTGCATTGTAAATGTGATCTACTCTTGCTCAGTCACTGTTGTGTGTGGAGGTTTGATCCTGGTCATGGCTTATATATAGTCTTACTCCCTTTACATAGAACCCTGTTGCTATTGATAATTTCACCTTTAATAGGCTTTATTATTTTTTCATAAAAGGAAATCACATCATCCTCCAGTTCTCTTTTTCCACATATGAATTACTCCTTGTTGAGTTTTTCTTTGGCCCTGATACCAGACTTGCACCAGAACTCTATCAAAATGTTGACGTTTGATATTGGGTTCAAAGGAAACTCAGGCAGACATATTTAAATCTGTTAAGTACATTCTCAAATTCAGCATAACACAGATAATCTTGGTTTATGGAAATTGATGACTGGATGGTCACTTGGTCTTCAATAAAAATATTTCCTTTCCTGATGATTTAGTGAATTTATCTGTTAAAATGTCAGCATTAATTTTGTCTGTTCTCATAACATTAACAATAATTTGTGACCCCAATTCCTGATGAAACCATTTTAAAATAGTCTATATATATACCACATAAATATATTACGAAATCACGATATATATGTTTCGTAATTGACAAAGTTGCATTTTCTTTATGAACCATTTTCCACATTCATATTTGGTTTTTTAATTTGCATAAATAAATCAGACTCCTGTGTCCTTCTGTTAATCACAGTAACATGATATCGGTTGCATTTTCACTGCCATCCTGTTGTGTGAAGGTTCCAGAATTCCTAAATTGATTATCCATCATTGAAACCTCTGACACTAAAAAACGCAATCTTGAAGTCTCTCAGAAAACTTCATCAGTTCAATTTGTGATCTTTCCGATACCTTTGTCAGCATGACGGGTAATCTTTTATAATTTTAAACCTAAGTTCACAGACATCACTTTGGTGCTTGTCCCTGCATGACTGCCTGAACCTTAGCCTGTTCCTCCTGTTGTAGGGACGTTAATGTCTTGTTGACTACCTCCTGGATTTCTAGATATTTCCCTATACATTTATCAAGGCAAACTGCTTCGTTCTTGTTCAGTTCAGTTTCCTTATCATTTGGAGGCATACATTTCTTCAAACACACACCTGATGCCCTGCAATAAAAATAAAGAAAAAAATGGAATCCATGGACACTGACATCATTAAACAGTAACAGATAACATATATATAATTAGTACCCATAATCATCATTTTTGATGGAGGGCGTACAATCACGACTTAGATTAGATATCTAAGTCTGTGGTACAATGAAAGAAGTATCTATATACGATGTAGGTATTGTTACACAATTATACTGGAAGTCATATTATTTGCTAGGATGGTTCTCCAGATGCTGTCAGCAATAGAGCTGGGTACCACAAAATCAAAAGTACCACGGTATGCCACGGTATTCAGGCAAATACTGCGGTACGTACCACGGTATACCACCTTGATTGAATGTTTGAGCTAGCTAGAAGTCTCAGACTGTTTTTGTTCTGAAGCCATTATCCAAAAGAGGTCCGTCATAAGTTTCTCGTTGTGTTATCCTATAATATTGTTTGAGTGAAGCTATGTCTGTCCTTGTTGATCAGCAAACTTATAGGAAATTATTATTAAACCATATTGGTATTTCAATTGATCTATGTAACAAATAGTTCTTTCAAATTGATAAGTTAAATGAAAGTCCCAAAAAAACCGGTACAGGACTACATGTAATGTACCACGGTACGTACCATCAAAACTTTATACCACGGTATACCGGTAAAACCGCCCAGCCCTAGTCAGCAACACTAACTATACAGTTACTCTTTAAACTTTCCATATTCTTTAAATACATTCCCTTACTTTTTATGTTATCTATATTCCAAAAACTATCGCAGTGTGTAAAATCTATGTGGAAAGAGGTTACCAGGGGTCAGCTACTACCAATGTAATGACTAATCAATCCTAATATGAAATTATAAATCAATTAAAGCGTTGCTAAGGATTCGAATGTACAAGATGTCTATCGATCGCGACCGAACAGCATGTCAGTGTAAAAACCAATAGGTACCCACTCTTTTTAGGGAATAACTCAGTAGCTTGTTTACCTTTGATATAGATCTTGCATCATTTCAACCTCTAACTCCTGTAGCAGCTTAATTTGTGATTCGTTAAAATTTTCCATCCCGATACAATTTATACGTCACCCTGTAGTAACTGAGATGTCATTTACAGAAACCTTTTGTTTATATTGCATGCACTGAAGTGGTAAACACCGACGACTTTTTGACACACGTGCAGCCAGCTTCACGGAACCGGAAAACGATTTGACAAACTGGTTAAAGTCAGTACTAAAGTCCTGCTACATGACAGGACTCGACCGGAAGACTGCGGATGTGGCAAGCCTAGCCAGAGACGTATAAAGCACAGGGACCTGATAATTTGTTACAGCTAGTTTTGGACCTGAAATAGGACGTTTAGAGTAATTTTACACATTTGGGGGGTTAAGATCAATTTTCGATAAAAATGCCCCCCCCCTCAACTCAGTGTCAATGGTCATAAAAGCTAAAGGGTGGAAAGCTAGCTTTCCAGGTCGAAAAATCGACCCTACCTACCTTTCTTGCATCAAAAATCACATTTCTAGTTGAGGTACGAAAAAACGCTTGGTACCGTTGGAAAGATGAATAATTTTGTATTTTACAAACCTCTTAAATCCAAAAAGGTGCAATATTTCCGTGTCTCAAAGTTTTCGTCGGCTTGCCGGCCAGTTTTACATATTCATTGAGTTTTGACGTCACTGCACGCGGGGGCCTTACGCTGTCATTGGATGGAGACGGATGTCGGAAAGGCGGTATAAAGTGTACATTGGCGTTGCTTTTCCGATGGCAACACTGTTCAGGCTTTACGTTTAGCCCTGTATCTGCCGGGTAATTGCCTCCTTCAACTGGTTGAAGATTATGCAATTTAGTGAATAGTGTGGGATGGGAAAAGACGTTTTATGAACATAGGCCTATATGAAAATGGTAAAAAGACGGACAAAGGGGGAGAGGTACGATTTTATTATCTCAGGGTGGACACTAGGACTTTAAAAGCACCTAGTTTGTTAACATGCACGTTGTCCTCTGGATGTTTGTTCCATTCCCTGATGGTACGTGGGAAATAGGATAGTCTATAGACATCAGTTTTTGATCAGGGTATTAGGTAGCTTTTTTGAGTGAAAGTTTCGGCCCTTTCTTGGCAGTGGTGTAAGTCTACCTTCTTTCCTAATGGCTACCATATTCCTATCAGTTTTGTAAAACATAGTTAGTCTGGCTTCCTGTCTCCTCTGTTGCAGTGTTTTCCACTTAAGATGACACACCATGTACATATCAGTGACGCTTGAGGCGTTCCTATGGCGATGTGTGGCAAATCTAGAGCTCCCTGTTTAATGATCAATAAATGATGTAGTAGGGGTAGTAGAACCTATAGCTACTGCACTAAAATATGTCGTTGATTCCTGCATTTTTGGGGGTAGAAATATCAATTTCTGGACTATTCTAAGTCTTCACAAAGTATAAAAGCTAGAGGGCACAACTTGGACTTTATGTGTATCGTGAGATGTGTGGCTGAATGTATAACACTCTTAAGTAGCATTTCAACTATTTTACCTAATAAGTTGTTGGATATTTAGCACTTTAAAAGACATGACCTTCAATTTCATTTGTCTCTTCAAATATATCCTTGCATACCTGCGTAATTAGTCCGAAAGGTTCTGACTCTCTGGCCGGCTAAATAGTCTCTCGCACCCGCCTGTCGTCAAAATATTTAGCGGGCCAGAGAGTCAGAACCTTTCGGACTACTGCGTATACGTAATATGCAGGACAAAGAGGGATAGGCGACACATATAATTACGTGCAATTCTTGTAGAATTGGGGACGGATATAGTAAACTGATGCTTTTTTATGAAAGCGTTTTTTGCAAACATTCTTTATATGTCATGCAAAGAACAGGAAGAAGCATTCTCAGATTTCATTTTTAAGCCCCCCCCCCCCATCCCCCCCCCCCCCCCCCCCGGTCCAAGGACTAGATGATCTCCATCCCATGTATCTAAATGGTCGGAAACCCACGGTGCTTGCATATAGCGATAGAGAAGTGTACCGTAGTTTTTCCGACGATGATTTATCTAAAACGTATTGCACCATCAATATCGAGACTATGACAGAAATCTCCAGTCAAACATTATCGCCGGGCATACTACCGTATGGAACGTCAAATTAACATATACTCAATTAATATTGCACTTACCTCCAATTGAATTAAACCTATCTTCAATTGAATTGTACCTATCTACAATTATTTGAAGATAGATGCAATGGCGTTCCATACTGCTGGCCTAGAAAGGGGGGTTTGTGTGTTTCATATCAATTTTCGATAAATATGTCCGCAATGGTCATATATAGCTTTATGATCATTATTGAGGGGGGGGGGGGGTTCTCAGAAGCGTTTAATTACTCTAAACACCCTAGTTTAGGTCCAAAACTATCTGTAACAAATTCTCAGGTCCCTGTGTTATTTACATGTTTCAAAATATGTGTTGTATGTATCAATATCTGTTTTGTTTTTCTTAACCCACTTGTTGTGCCCGTTTTCAGATTGATTTGAAAAATAATTATATTTCTCCGACAGGAGGCCATCTTGGAAGTTTTGAAGCAGATCTACTAGGGGTCCATCTTATCTGGGATTTGTATTTAAACAGAGCAAATTAATTAATTTGACCATCAATGATGAACAATATTCCTCTAGGATCTTCTGTTACGTTGACAAAGATTGTTATAATCATCATTACATTTGGCTCACCAGGTCTGAAAGGCTGGTGAACTAATGCCATGGTGGTCCGTCCGTAGTTTTTCTATACAACTGTAAATCGTTACTAGCCATTAAAGACAGAGCACATTAATTTTGATCTTATTCGGTCAGAAACATCCTGGGTAGGGTTGGGTCACGGCCTCCTTGAGCTTGAAGGGTAGGACCCAAATGGGGAAATTTAGCAAGTTCTTTGAAATCCATCGTCGGAAATCCACGGTACACATCCCTATCGTTTGTCGATATAGAAGTGAACCGTGGGTTTCCGACAATGTTTGAAGTCCTTCTTCTGCAGAAATGCTTATATGCACCCCTACATAATCCTCTGAAGCAGTGTTTCAACATATTCAAAAGGCCCGGGGACTGAAGTTTGAACTTCTTTGTGGCTAGACTAGAATTTATCATACAACATCATTTTACCTTTTATTTCGTTCATAAAAGCCTGCTTGACAATTTAAACTAACACACCTGGCATGACATACGAAAAGTCACGCACAGTCAAATACGAAACAAAAAAACCAAAAAAACAAAACAGTTTGTTTATTTTTTTTTCAACAGAGTACAATCTTTGAAGCAGTGTATCACACACTTTCGGTTATGGTGCACCTACATTTTAGAATTTTTGAAAATCTAAAAGAAATTTGAAGCCGGTAAATTTGTCAATAAAAAGAATTTTTGCGATGAATCAGAATATCTAAATTGGCATTATAAACCTGATTTGGCGGTTTAATGAATGTCTTATCATGTTTCTTGTTTTTCAAATTGTGAAGTATGCACTAGTACAACGTATCGTTATGTGACACGAGATTATGTTGATGTACATCAAAGGGTCGAACAAGTCTTCTTGCCGTTTCTTGCACACACAGCCTTCTAATTCCAGGTTATAACAAAGTAGGCATGTTGATATGATATATCACGGTAGCTGTACCATCTGGAAGTGTTAATTAGCCTAGATGCTGTGATTTGTTATTAGAGTAAACTAGTGGTTAATTAGGTCTCTGTCTATTACATCAGTAAACCGGGGCAGGGTGCAGTATTGGTCAAGATAATTAACACCAGCTGGAAATTAATTATTAATGCAGACGGCACTACTTTGCACACGAAGGGGGTTAGTAATTATAAGTATGAGCTATTATTGGATAGGGTGAGTCTGTGCTTAGAAGGCCGTGGATTAGGTCTTAGAGAGTCTACACGAGAGGCTGCCAGGAGGGCTACAGGCTAGTACTAATAAAGATGTAGAAGACTTACAAGTTGACAATTGACTTGGCCAGACTGAGACACAACGCCGAAGTACTTTCAAGTTAAATGTTGTTGTAATACCATGAACACGTACTTGTGATGTCGGTGTAATTTACGATCACGAATAAACTGTCTATTATCCAACATTATGTGTCGTTGCTGAATTGTGTCACAAGGGGTGAAGAGAGCGTAAGTAAGAATAGCCCCCGGATACATCGATGATGCTGCGTTGAACTTTCTGTATGTTCTTTGAAAGGTTGGGATGTCTGCCGATAGTGGAGGTAATGACTGGGTAGTTCCAGTCTTATCGGTTTTAGATTTGGGTATAGTAGGACAATGTCGTCAGGAACGTATCACAATGCAGAAGTAGCCGTTTCGTGCACAGTGACCTGAGAATTTGTTACAGCTAGTTTTGGACCTAAAATAAGGTGTTGATATTAAATACCCTAATCAAGGTCCAAAACTAGCTATAACAAATTGTCAGGTCCCTGTGGTTTCGTGTAGGTTTTCGTTGGTATGATCGAAATCTTGGATCGTTGCTCTCGATACTTCACGGGTTATAACATTTAAGCCAAATACCAATCTCTGTACCCATTGAATACGTCGTTAAGGGTCTCAAGTGAAAAACAAACAAACTGAACAATCTTTAGCTAAATATACGTTCTTTAAAGATTATAGAGGAGTTAGACCGAACTTCAAAGAAAATCAGCTGTACCGCTACACGATCGCGAGATTCTTTTGGTGTACAGAATAGGATCAAACCAATTTCGCCTGGTCATGGTGTGACATATTTCAGGGGTGCAGTGAAAAGCAATAACTTTTGAATCGTTAGAGGTATATACATCTGTGCAATGTATACTGATATGATGGAACTTGTAGCATACCTGCAATGCCCTTAGATGGTGTACAGTGCACTGTCATTAGGTCATTGTAACCTTCATAGAAAGGTTAGGGGTCAAACATGTCTGACCCCAGCGCCCACCAAACATTTCAATGAGTACACCAAGGTGATGCCAAAGTTCCATCACTGTCTAACTACATGTTACAATAATTGACCATACTTCGGATCAAAATTCGAGCTCGTATGTATATCGCTTCCTTCTAAAATTATCAGACCAAAGGTCAAGGTCAAATTTTACATCTCTTAACTGCTTTACATTTTGTTATAACATTATGAAACAAAGTTGGACAGAATCTAGTCACAGGCTCAAAGACTCTCTGATATCCACTAAATATTGGGACGACTAGCAACATGTATTAGCAGATCAGAGAGCCAGAACCCAGCAGTCAGACTAGACAGAATCAAGCCAGGTGTCAGATGACCATACTCCATGGTCATTGGAGTAAAGGCAGAGGTCAAATTTTACATTTCTTTGTTGCTTAGGGTTAACATTTTGTTATTCTTTTATAAGAAAAGTTTGTCAGAATCAAACAAGGTATCAACTAACCCAACAGCAAGGTCATCAGATCAGAAGTCGAGGTCAAAGTTTATACCCTTTAACTGCTAAACATGATTATAAGACATTATGAAGGGAAATCAAACAAGGTGTCAATTAACCATGCCTCAAAGGTCAAATGTTACTTTTCTTAACTGTTAAACACTTCTATGACATCATGAAGCAAAGCTAGTCTCACAAGGTGTCAATATTTACATCTCCGCTAAACTTAGGGTCAGAAAACAGTGTGGTCCTCTCTCGAATCCTGGCACATCAGTGTTCTAGTTTTGATTAAAGTTTGTACATGTATGCAAAAATAATGGCATCAGAAGCTCAAACATAATCATTTCAAACTAAGGGGTTAGTTTTGAGGACTGTTGTAACCGCCTTTATTACAGTTAGAATATAATGTATGCATTTTATGATTAAGCCACTCCTCAAATAATCAGGTCAAACAGGTGTCAAGTTATTCTGATGAAAGTAAAATTGGCGTATTTTTTTCTGGAAAATCTTGTCTGGGCAATAACTTTTTACTTTTAAACTGTTAAAGGGAGACATACAGTTTTTTTCTGTCACAAAAACAAATCTCGAAGTTAAGTAATCAATTGCTAGCTATAGTATACAATCAGTTGGCCACCACATCACATTAAATTGCTCTTGCAATCTTTTCAATGGCTATTATTGATTGTTTACATTGTCATATGATAACAACCCGCCTAAAAATGTCAATTTATTAGGTCAGCTGACCTAAGGGTCAAGATAACCTTCTTCTCAAGTTCCAACTGTGTGATCGAGCTGAAACTTGCCTGAAATGATCCTAAGATTGTCCCGACCAAGAATGGTTATTTTTGGGTCGGTCCAAGATGGCCACCACAGCCGCCATCTTGAAAAACACATTTTCAAACTATTTCTCAAGCTCCACTGGTGCAGTTGAATAGAAAATCTTTGGTGTGTTAAGGAAGAGAAGTCCATTAAAGTGTTGTTATTTTCATCGCTTGAAAAAAAATTGACATGGCAATTGATGTGGCCATTTTGTTTTCCATAGTAGTATGATGTACTTTCATGATCAGTTGATAGCCAGATGACCGCTAATGCCATTTGGCCTCTTGTATTGTTATTTGTGGACATTCATTATACAAAAGAACTTCAACCAAGTTAATGCTTCCCCAGTAAGTTATCCCATATCAACATACATGTATGAACATTTTAATTAAAATAATCAATTATAAACGTTTATGTTTGATTTACTTATTACTTACATGTACTATCAACTGATCAAATAGCCAAACAGGTTGATAAATCACACTCTTCATGTGTGAATGTGTCACCATTTTCCTTCCCAAAACATCAGAATCATTCCACTTTCTAAGACAAAAAGTAAAATGTTTATCGATTAATGTTTGTTTGGTTATCCTTCATTGCTGCAAAATTTGTTTCAACATTCAATGCAGCATACCTATATTTTAAGCAGGTACAATGTAGTATGTTAAAGAACAAATATTTGATGTGCCCAGGTGGGTTTTAACCCATCAAAACAAACAAGGAAAACAGTTCAAAATCAAATAAATTATTTATAATTGTATGAAAATGATCAGTAGTATATATCTCTTGTTATTTGCTTTGCATGACATCTGATGGAATGACAAGTGTTGTACATATCATAGTACATGTACCAGTATATTGTCGTCCGGGAGTACAAACCTTGTAACTGAAAAACAAAAAACTTTTCAGGAGATGCAAAAACTGTTTCATGACTTTAATTGGGAAGTTCTAACATCAAGTGTGCTAGCAACTACTTGTAAAAACAACGTGTTTTCACACAGTGATATCAAATTATGTATCACATGCTCCTGTTAGGTTTTACCATTGATCAGTTACAAGGTTTTCACATCTGTTTGTCTGCAATTTTCAACAGTTACAAGATTTTGCCAGACACAAAAACTAATAAGTTTTAACTTCGTGTTACACCATGCTCAAATATGAATTGCAAAACCTTGTAAGTGTGGAAGGCTACTCAAAATGACCTTTTCCTTTATAAATACAGACCTATCATTTCGTGGATAGTTAGAAACTTCAATCTAAAACCCATATATACATAAATATCTTTGAAATTGTGAATAGGATATATAGACATCCAATTTATCTTCCGTTGTCGTTAATCTCTCTATACCCACATTCGTTTGATAAATATTGATCAAAATATATTATTATCATTGATATTACGTTTACATAGCAAAAACTGATGAATAAAACTCACATATCATTATCAGTCGTTTTCTTGTAAACAAGGGCTAATGCCGCGACCAAACATTTTCATGTAGATACAAGGTTTTGTCATTATCACATCAAGCCCAATGAAAATACCAGTTTTTGATCACATGATGAAAATACAACTTTTCATTGGCGTATATATACAAGCTTTTGAGAGGTGATGTAGTGTGGCGAGAAGATTTGTTTTAACAAAAAGTGAAGTTATGAGGTTTTGACTCCCAGAAGACAATATGAGATTTGAAATTACATAATTTATGTACATTCATATTGGTGTAAAATATTTTGTTAAACTTCAACTGTTTAAAAAAAATGTACTGTCAAATAATGATTCTAAAATAAAACCATTAACAATTTCATGGCTTCAAATTCAAGTCTTTAGTTATACATTCATGTCCAGCAATTTGCAGTGTATCATTCATGATCTCGGACCACATGGCAGGGAACTAAATATATAAGTAGCCGCATTGTTGATCTTTCAAAGCACACAAAAAAGTCTTGTTGTTAGTCTTCCATTAAATTGACACACTACACAACATACACTCATGATGATCCTTATATAAATGTTTTGTTATGGTGACAATATTGTCTTATGATGAAAACTTAATAATGATTAAACATTAACCACTTTGATCATCCATGGGTCCAGTGTCAAGCTGTAATAATCATCAAAGTTGATGATGCAGGAAATATGTTCATGTTGGTGTTATTGGCCTCCTGTTCTGTCTAAGGCTCAAAACAAAGGCAGCCATGAACTACCCTTCTTTGACAGTGAGGGCACATCTCTCCAGCACCTCAGACAGAACAAACATACATCATTCCGTCCCCTTTCATGGTTAGCAATCTTTTCATCCCCTTTGATGGTTAGAAGGACAATCTGAATATTCAACAGTATAAAAACACGAGTTTTAATTATAAACCTAAGCTTCACATTCTTCACTTCTGTAACTGTGCTTGATCCTGTTGTATTGAATTTAATCTCTTGCCAATCAGTTCATGGATTTCCAAATATTTAGCTACACATCTGTCAATGCAAACTCCTTCACCTTTGTTCAAATCTGTCTCTTTGTAGTTTGGTGGTATACATTTTTTCAAACATACACTGGTTAGTCTGCAAAAGAAAAAATAAAAGAAATAAGTAAGAATTCTCATATAAAAATCACATGACATATAGGGTAAGTAATTAAATACCATATGAGGCCTTTTATAATCTGCCACCAAAACCTGGCATATCCTTAAATGACCAAAGCAGTTGATAGGATGTAAAACGAAACACAAATGATAAACTGTTAAATTAAGTTTGTCCCGGAGTGGCTGCAAATCTCCACACATTGGGGTATATGACATCAATAAGAGACCCAATGGCCCTGTATCGCTCACCTGGTATCAATCTCTGACTTATATTATAGTGTAACTCTAAAGTCTCCTAAAATCTTTTCCTGTATTACAGTAAGACATTCAGAAGAACATGTTAAGATTTAAACATATTTTACTCCTGTGATCTTATAAGACAACATCATTTTCATTTGCAAATTTTGTTTGGATTCTTCCAAGGAAGCTACCAGCCAAATATCATGTCTCTAGGCCTTTAATTGGGTTTATCATCAGAAGTCGCTCAAATGTTTTAACAGATTTGACCCCTTTGACCTTTATTATGGGTCAAGGTCAATTTTTTCGCAAACTTTGTCAAGCTTCATCCAAGGAACCTATCAGCTAAATATCATAATTCTAGAGCTTTTGGTATTTCAGAAGAAGTCGTTTAAAGATTTTAATAGATTTGATCATTGTGACCTTGAATATGGGTCAAGGTAATTTTCATTTGCAAATTTTGCTCTGCTTCGTCCAAGGAACCTATCAGCTAAATATCATAATTCTAGAGCTTTTGGTATTTCAGAAGAAGTTGTTTTAAGGTTTTAACAGATTTGACCCCTGTGACCTTGAATATAAGTCAAGGTCATTTCTTTTCTCAAACTTTGTCGGGCTTCATCCAAGGAACCTTTCAGCAAAATATAATTATGTTGTCCAAATATCCAGCAATCACTAATCTTGTTGTCCTACTATATATATTTAGCCAACACTAATCTAGTTGTCCAACTATCCAGTCACCACTTATCTGGCAGCTGTGCCACTATCCTGCCACCACTAATCTTGTTGTCTCAATATCCAGCCATCACTAATTTTGTTGTCCTACTATCCAGCCACCACTAATCTAGTTGTCCCAATATCCAGCCATCACTAATCTTGTTGTCCCATTATCCAGTCACCATTGATCTTGTTATCCCACTATCCAGTCACCACCAATCTTGTTGTCCCACTATCGTCCCACTATCCAGCCACGACTTGTCTTGTTGTACCAGCTAGTACTTAATTAGTGGTGACTGATTATTGTACATTCAGATTTGAGCCACTTTATAATTATAGTTGGTGAATGGATATTGAGACAACCAGCTCCACTGGGTACATATAATACATTATTTCTGTAACTGAATGAAGGTCAAGGCCATTCATTTGAACAAACTTGGTAGCCCTTCATTTTAGTATGCTACTGACCCAATATAAATTGGTTGTTGAATTTATTGAACAAATTTATTGAAAGCACTTATTGGTAATTAATTATATAATGAAAATTATATGAATTCCACAAACATGCCATTGGGTTAACAAACAAGTTGTTTCAATGTGTCTTTGTGGCCCGCTCAACACAGAAAGTTATCTGAAACTAGATGTATTCATGGTTGTCACAATATTTTTTTCTTCATCAGAACAAAATAAGATAATAATTTCTGTTGCATATCAAAACTAAGGTCAATAAATTTGTACACCTATATTGTATGTATGGGTGTGCATGTATTGACAGAAGAGGCTAGTACCTTAGAATTGGCTCAGGTATCTGTTTAATGCAAAGTGAGCAAGGGTTCACATAAATAACCTCCGGCCCCCAACAAAGCAGTCAAGTGTGACATTTGACCTTAACATTGACTGATGACCACCAAAATCTAACCAGGTGTAGAACTTTCTTGTGTGTTGGTATGTATGTGAACAATATCTGACCAGGCATTTATGAGATATCTTGTACATAAGTTTTCATTCCCTTATGAGATATCTTGTACATTATAAGCTTTTTATTCCCTAAGTGGTCAACGGTGACCTTTGACCTTTAACGTTGACCAATGACCACCAAAAGCTAATCAGGTATAGACCTTCACTGTGTGATGATATGATGCAAATATGAACTAAATCTGACCAGGAGTTTATGAGATATCCTGTACACAATGTCCGCACACTTGGACAGAGGGACAGTTATTTCACATGCACCCCCCTCCTTACCTAAGTGGGGGGTATAATAACTTAACTTAAGACTGAATTAATTGCTATCAAACCCTGTGATACATCATGTCTGCATAATTAACAGTACTACAACAATGTTAGAGATTAAACACGATGCGAAACTTTTGACAGGCGCCATATATAGGCTTAAAGGAGTAAGTTAACGGATTAGGCATAACTTAGTTTGGTTTCATTTCGTTTTTATGTCCCATTATAACAACCAGGGTCATTCAATTTCAAGAACGGCCCTTCAGTTCTCTCCAGGATGCCCCCCTGGTGCATGCAATGTATTTGGGAGGCTGTGTTATGTTTGTGTAACTTCTTGCTATAGTCAAGATTTTTTGCCAATTTAAAGTGCTACCACTGAAGTATATGAGTCATTATCAGAAAAGCTCAAGATTCAAAAGTGAAAAAATCAGAAAAACAACTTTCTTAAAGTGACAACTTTTATGGTTTAAGTAAAAGGGGATACCTTGTAGGTTACAAAATCATTGTTTGTCCATTTTAATTTTTACCTGTTCAGTTAATATGGTAACGCTAACGATCACAGGTAAGTTAAAATGTCTGTGGTGTTACCATAATTGAATTAGTTGTTTTTGTTGGGATAAAACATGTCAGTTCTTTGCTAATTGATTTATTTAATTGATAAAGTTATAACATCATGATTTTTTATTACATATACCTCATTTAAATACCATTTGAAGATATTTATTGGAATATGTCCCGACCCCTGTACTTTTGCACTCAAGGGATGTGCATTATTTCTTTTGAATAAAGTTAGAACTAAAGATTCATGAAAACAGTAATTAATTTGCAAACATAAAATGCTACAGATAGTTACTGGAATGCTAATTGTTTCTTTTCACCTTTATTCAATTTAATATGAGTTGATTTTTGTGATGGTAACACCATGGACATTTGATAAACACCAAAGACAACTGTAACACCACAGACATTTTGTCCATTGTGTTACCATTTTAAATATCATAATACATGTATTTTAGTCAATTTCACTATTGACACACATTGTCTTTGTTTCCAAGTTGAAGAGAGGGCCATTCTTGATCACCTGAAATGTTGTGCTGGATAATACCAGCATTGAATGTCTGTGGTGTTACCATTGTCATCATCTAGTGCATATTGTAATTGAATTATATTTCATCAATATGCATATAATTATATAGTAATGTGTCCTAAACAAACAATTGAATTCCTTAACTAAAATATAAATTGGTTGTTTATGATGGAAATTCATATTATGCATCTTCTCTTGTCACCGAATTGTCTGTGGTGTTACTAGTAATGTCTTTGCCATTGCTCACAGAGAGAATATATACATGCTTTAATTACTGTCACACTAGTCCTGGTGCTTACTATGTTGTACAAATAACATTATACAATAATTTCTCTGTTTTATGAATCTTATAATATAAATCTTCCTATTATCTTAGATATTATTTATGATTTTTTCTATTCCATTGTCTGTGGTGTTACTATAATGGTATCGCCAATATTCATGTCCTTGGTGTTACCAATTCAAAGCCCTCTCCTCTCACAATGACATATTCCATTTTGAGAACTGTTAGGTAATGTCATAGCTTTAGAATTCATCTTACTAATAATATATTTTATGGTCTGTATTATAAGTAAACTTTTGTTTGTGTTGCAAAGATTTGACTCTGGTTATACTTATCTAAGTCTGTAGTGTTACTATAATTGTCTTTGGTGTTACTGTTTTTAGAGAATCTTGATTAAAGAGTATAGAATCTGAATTTAAGAGTTTTCTTTGATTAGAAATGAACAATAATCATTGTTTTGGAATTTAACTTATTCAAATCATAATGCTTTTATTTTTTCCAATAAAATTGATTCATAAACGAGTATGATGTCTGTAGTGTTACCAAATATTCGTCTGTGGTGCTATCTGTTTGACCGATAACACCACAGACAGTAACACCACGGAAATTTTAGATATGTTTATAGATTAAAATTATAACCATTGGTAATTGTGCAAAGCATGATAGCTGTATTTAAACTACCTTGCAACCTCTTTTAAATACTATAAATATTTTTATTGAATAAATGGTATAACTGTAAAATAATGTGGTAACACCATGGACAATTTGAAATACACAGTTGGTGAGACTTGATTTTGATTGCTTCCAATTTAAAACCGTCCTGCTTTCAACTTCCAAATGCCATGTGAAAATGAACAGGGAATAAATATGCAATGAATTCATCATAGATGATTGTACTCTGTTGATTTAAAGTTTCTCTATTGAACCAAAATACTCATGGTAACACTAAGGACAAAAACTTATGGGACAGGTAAACATTTTCTTGAAAAAACTTTTAAATATTTTCTTTTTGCCTAAAAGTACTTATTAGTCAATTTAATTGGTAATTATCAATAAAACTATCCCCATATTTTGTATAATACCCCATTAAAAATGTTTTTAAATGAGCTTGAATATTGAGGATTTACCATCGGAAACACCCATTTTTGGGAGAAAGGCTAATATTATTGTTAAAAAAAAGAATTTGGGCACAATTTCATGTCTATGTCTTTTAAAATGTGACTTCTAGATCTCTAATTGTTGGTGTATTAGCAAAACATTTACTTTATTCTATGTAGAATTCACATAAAATAAACGACAAAGTTACGGACAGCGAATTGGTACTTTTCTGATAATGACTCATATACCGTCCAAGGTCCTCAGCAGAACACCCCATACGGTCACAATGTACTGACAATGGGTGAACCAGTCATTCCACTCCCATAATGCTTTCATGATCAGAGCATCAAACAGAGGGTATGTCTTGGCCTGGAGACAGAATCCATAGCCTTTCTCATAGGCTTAGGGGTGCACACTCAACTAAGGCAAAAGGGGTGTTGTTAAGGGAGATGATAGATATATAGGAAGGAGAAAGTTGTTGAGACAGAATGGAAACGATAAGATCCCAAATTTATTCGTTTCTTATGGTCATGTAATGGGGACCACAGGTGCTTGAGGTTAGATATTATATATTGTATATGTACTATATAGCAGTGTGCGAAAGTAATTCATGAAGTCCCATAGACAATAGGTCTATGGACATTTCAAATTGCATAGACCCAACAAAAATTCCGTAGACTGAATTTTTTCATCAGTATCAATGAACCGCTTAAAACAGAGTGATCTCTCCTCCTACAACTGATGTGTGAACAAAAATTGATTTGTAACGACAAATTCAGCCAAATAAACCAGGAAATGAACAACATGCAAGAGAGATGCAATTGATTATTGATATGATGTATTCAAACAGTTTTGATACATTCGACATTCATGAGCAATAAAATTGCTTAGACATCAGGTGTACTGTAATTGCATTTTGCATAGACCGACAGGTTTTTCTGTGGCCTCGGTCTATCATTACTTTCGCACACTGTATAGCCTCTTAATTATTACTGAATAAAATAGACCTAAATTATTACTGAATAAAATAGAGCTCTATTTTATACAGTAATAAGAGGCTATATAATTAGTACATATAAAATATAAAATATTTAACCCCAAGCACCTGTGATGGGGATAGCAGGTATAATTATTACGCTCTACCTTCAGGCAGGGACGTATATCTCACATTTACATTGTAAGTCCCTGCTTCAGGGCAGTAATATAACCAACTTCAATGGCAAGCCGTTTGGGTTTTTTACCTATTAACTACAGATATCTGTATTTAAAACAAAGATATCATTATTAATATAAAAATTAAAGATATCTTTAATTCAAATAGAGATATCTTTAATTGAATTAGAAATATCTGTATTTTAATTAGAGATATCTCTATTTAAAATACAGATGTCTCTAATTAAACACGAAATTGAGATATCTCTAATTCAAATACAGATATTTCTAATTCAATTAAAGGTATCTTTATTTCAAATAGAGATATCTGCATTTCATTGTAAATGAAGATATATGTATTTCAAATAAAGATATCGTTAATTCAAATATAGATATCTCTAATTCAAATATAGATATCTCTAATTTAAATACAGATATCTCTAATTCAATTAAAGATATGTCTATTTCAAATACAGATATATCTCATTGTTGTAGAAATACAGATGTCTTTATTTTCAATACAGATATCTCTATTTGAATTACAGATATCTTTATTTGACATGAAATAGAGATATCTGTATTTAACCATCAAATAGGAAAAACGACTGCTCCCTTGACTCTCCCTTTTGCGCATGACGGAAGTAAAGTAGTATTGACGTAAAATGGTGGGAAATGCAGACCGTGTGCTGCTGGATGTCGTCAGCACTACATTTATAAACACGGAATCTTCAATATGGACTTGTGTGCTTTCCTTCCATTATGGTATACAAAGGACCTCTACGTACAAAGATGGCCGTCTGTCGGCCATGTTTTTCCTCTTTTGTCTCTTTTCATGCATTTAATTTATAATTATGTCATGTTTATCATCGGTCCCAAATCATATATGGGATCCAGATAGTCTGATTTAATTACAAGAGTTTCGTTAACACTAGAGAACATTAGAGAGTAATCATTATTTTTTTTGTGTTTCAATATTTATCTTCGCACTGAGCAAACACGTGTAAATACAGATATCTTTAATTCAAATAGAGATATCTGTATTTGAAATAAAGATATCTGTATTGCAAAGTAATTGCAGATATCTCTAATTCAATAAAAGATATATCTGTATTTGAATTAGAGATATCTGTATTTGAATAAGAGATATCAGTATTTCAAATGAAGATATCTCTATTTTAACAAAATAAAAGATATCTCTATTTAAAATAGGGATATCTTTAATTCAAATAGAGATATCTCTATTTTAAATAAATTAAAGATATCTTTAATTGGACAAGAATTACTACAATTACAATTTAAGATATCTGTAATTCAAATCGAGATATCTATAATTTTAAAGAATTTATCTTTATTTTCAGTAGAAATAGAGATATCTGTATT
Organism: Mimachlamys varia; assembly: GCA_947623455.1. NCBI lineage: Eukaryota > Metazoa > Mollusca > Bivalvia > Pectinida > Pectinidae > Mimachlamys > Mimachlamys varia. The sequence goes on from OX392532.1 coordinate 3,490,010, forward strand.
TAAATTAGACATATCTTTATTTAAATAGAGATATCTTTATTTAAATTACAGCTATCTCTAATTAAATAGATATATACATTTTAAATAGTGATATCTTTAATTAAATAGAGATATCGTCATTTCAATAGGTAAAAACCCAAACGGCTTGCCATAAACTTCAGTAAATAGGAATCACACAACTAAATCAGCCTATCAGGAAGTGTTTCATACGTTTGTAGTCCCTACCGAAAATTTGTTCCGGCTAAGTACAGTGATTCTGAACAATCTAGATAGGTAATTGTTGATATATTCTGCATTGAATGAAATCTATAGATATTTAACTTTACAAAAATGTATACTTTTGGTAGATTTTGATATGTGATGGCGGATTGATATGGGGTCAAAAGTCAGAGGGTGTTCCCGTCCCATTTCACTGGTTTGATATGTAAATTTCCAGTTGTCCGAAGCAGACGCCCGTAGCGAGCTAAAATGCCACGAAACTTCTGATAAAATGTCATTTGAAGTCTTTGCCATGTATGTATCTGTGAATCCAGGCAGTTGTCACTAGTGTTGAACTCCAAATATTAAAGTTCTTAGCTCTAAAGCTTAGTAATAACATATAGTAAATTATTTAGTTGTGTGAGTCCTACATCAAAAATAAATAACATGATGCAATATACATGTATATTTACTGAAGTTAGACAAATTCTATTGACAAAAAGCTACCTTTGATACAGATTTTGCATCATTTCCACCTCTATTTCCTGGATAAGCTTCAACTGTGATTCATTCAAACTTTCCATCTTGTTCTTGCAATTAATTTGTATTCACAACAAACGTCGACCTAGAGGGTAAATATATCACACACGTGCACCCTATTACAACCGGAACCGGAAACTTCTTCAGCTATTTTTTTGGGACAACCTTCAACCAATCGGATTTGGCGTAACATACGCATCGACCAATCATAATAGCCTTAACAACACTAGTTGACAGATATTTGTGTTGACTTCGATGACAGGTAGCCTGCCAAAGAGGAATATATAGGAATGCGATGTAGAAATTTCTCCATCCTTAATGTATTTTGACAGTACAACTTGAAAAGCTTAGTTTGATACGCCATGTACGGTTGGGCTGTTTTAGTTTCAGTTCTTCAATACAAGGAACTGCTTTCATTCGGCCATCGACTACTTTCACATTGTCCATTGTGATTGTGTGGTTGGGAAGACAATCATACCTTTTGTTTTGATGTAGGCCTAAGCTGTGTTTTTATCGTTTCCTTTTATATTTTGTTGAAATATACTACAACAATGGCAGAAAACGTGACACCTGACACAAAGTTTTGTTCCAATTGGTAAGTATAATCTGTAGAGATTGAACCAATTTCTCTACAATATAGCTATTATTGAATTATCACATCACTTTTCAAGAATCCGAAATTCTGACAGTTAATAGAAAAATAAGCCAATGTAATAAAGAATGTTCAGTTAAAAAATGGGATCCGTGGAAATTCATGCGATTAGTGTAAAAGATGTGCATAGCCATTGATTAGGTTATCTTGAATTTTAGGGAATTTCCCTTTAGCTCATGATCAGTTGGTAGAGCCACGGACTTGCTGTAGATTATCTAAGTCCATGGTAGAGCATCGGGCTGGAGAGCCAAGGGTTGCAGGTTCGAGCCCCAGCGACAGCACTATCTTTATCACTTTTCTAGTCCTATTACAAAATGTACATTATAATAATTATATATAAACCCAAGTTTCCTCAGACACCAAACTTGGACCTCAGGGCACGTTTAGAATAATATTGTAAGGGATAAATACCAATATATATTTATAATTACTAATTTATTATATAAGTCTATACATATCTCTGGGCCTCAGCTTGTACATATATATGGCCCCCTACACCAATTAAAAGGCTATCTATTTATAATCTCAGACCCTCTAAACTATTATACAGTAGCCCTACCAATTGAGTCACCTAATTTCAACTGATTGATCCTAGCCCACTTTTACTCCATTCATCAATTTGTTATTGCTATGTAACAGGATAGGGCCAGACCAGGATCGCACCTACGACCTTCTGAGCTCTAGACAGATAATCAACCAATTGAATTATCTGGTTTGTAACTGATGATCCACCCAGTCAAGTTTCGCTATTTAGTTATAAGCCAATTTCTCAAATAATAGCCAGTATTTGAAACAATTGCCTTCACAAATTGAAATGTTTTCAATGCTTGTAATACTGAAGTCATGTCATCATGTAAATTTTTCAACAATGACCAACGTGAAATTGGTATTTTCATGGCACAGAAACTTCTTCTAGTAAAAGTTTTTATATTGGAATATAACTATAGACATACATAGATAGATCGGTCAAGGTTGGATGGAAGCACTGTAATAAAATTTGGACTTTTTACACAATAAACTCAAAGTCCAGAACATCTTAGAATATACTAAAACATATACCAAAGCATCGTCTGATGTGTGCTGGAGTAAAAATAACAGAAAAAAAAGAAAATTTTTAGAAAAACCTAGGATAGAACTTCACAGGTGGAATTCATTAACTATATTCACTAAATTTTCATGAAAAAATACTTAAAATCATTCTTCCGCACATTAAGAAACATTCATGTGAGCTTATAAATCATGGTAACAAAATCATTGATAAGCTTTGTTTTTTTTCCCACAATAAAATGCTCTTAACGTTGATATTTCATGAATGGCTCTTTATCTGTCAATTAAGTTCATCACGCCGGATAGATTGGTTTGCACATGTTGGTCAGTTGGTAGATCACATCTTGTCCAATCAATATCTAAGAACCCTATATTACATGGGTTGGTTATTGGTAGTAGGATACCCCCTATTAAGTTTGGTTCAAAAGATCAAATGTCATGGAGTGAAATGCAATAACTTATACAGCTGGTTCCTGACTTGGTAGCCTGAATATAGTGTAAAATTGATAGTACATAGTTTGTTTAAATGTTTTCAATGACATCAACCATAACATCACGCAATGAAATAAAGAAGCAACACATTAAAAAACAGCAGTGTTTTTAGTCCAACTTGTGCCCCTTTGTCTTATTTTCATTTACCCATACATGGTAGTTGGTACGTTGACAGATGACTTGAGTGTTAACTTTAATTTGATGCACTTACACTGTAAGTGTTGAATTGGACTGTGAATTACATATATATATATATATACATACATATATAAAGCTACTGAAGAAAATACCAGGTATCCCAAAACTATTAATGATTACTGTTATGTAATTGTTTATCTTACAGAAGTATATAATATGTGCTGCAGAAAATTGCTGCTATTAAGTCTTGAATAGCCAGCCTAAAAATAGCACAGTGTAAAAACAAAGGTACATAAATACCTTCCACAACACATAAGACATTCCTTTGGATGTAGCTGCTGTGCATTGCCAGCAGAACAATTAACCACACAGCCCGTGGTTTTAGTAGGAAGTATGTGATAGCATCAATTGGAGGTTACTAGGCTTCATTCACAAATACCTTGTACATACCTTGTACATGTTATACACAAGATAAGAACATTTGACAAAAGTCAGATGTTTTGTACGTGTTACACCCACTCAGTTTCTGGTACCAATGGACCATTATAATTTACTATCAACATCAGATGCCTATGTAGGTTTCTATCAATCAAAAATAATTTACCGTTGATTTTGCCCATTATGTCATCAACATATCCCAAGGTTTATTTACTATACTAGTACTCTACACTAAGTTTTTTTTGATTTTCATGGGCCCTTTTCCAATATTTGTATTTTTTCTTGTTAAAATTTTCTGTCTCACAATTTTGATGATTAGACGATTAGGCCATACCAATTTGATTTATTGTTCTTCGGAAAATGAGATTTAAAAATTGGAGCGAGCGGGCGCATTTTTTTTGTTTTTACAAAGAATTTGAATTCCTTAAAATTTCGAGCGAGCGGTAGTTTTCAAAAAACCAAATGTCAGAATAATTGTTTGACTATTGATATAATGTATCACCAAATAGTACGCATATTTAAACTGTGGTAGCGGTTTTTTAAAATAATTTCCATGGTACAAACTACTTGCATAATGCTGTGCAATAAAACAGCATTTGAGAGAAAAGCTTTCTTGAATTACCTTCTTATTAGAAGACTCAAGGTCATTCATTCAAGTTAAGTGATTGAACCAAAGCCGTAGGAGACACCTTTTAGCAACCAGATTTTTTTCTTATAGGTATTAAGATGCTTCTATTCATGCAGAATGCATATTTGATTGAAATGATATAAATAAATGATGACAAAATATATGTATGATCACGGACTTAGAAAGTCTAATCTAAATCCGTGGTATGATGTACCGCTATATAAAACAAACCCTGAAGGCTAGATGTATGACACTAGATGTTTTGCTGACATAACCTTTGAGTTGCAATAATATTATTAATAATATTAATGGACACAAGCATATATATATGAATAAGTTCATTTATCTCGTGGTTGAATAAGCATCATGAACCCAGTGTTCATCCATTCCGGATTGAAATGTTCTGACTACTGATGACTAAGTAACTACAGCATCTGGAAGAAGTTCGAATGGTAATACCTACATGCATATTTCAAAATATGAATAACAAAAACGTTTTTTAACTATCAACATTAGGCCTTTTCTACTAAAACAAGACTGATGAAATGACATTGATGTCTGTCAAAGTGGGTCGATTGTTTGAGAAGAGTATCGATTTGAAATTCAATATAGAGGTGTTATTATTTTCGTACATTTGTATTTAAATCATGTCTTCTGATGTTGCTTACTTAATTCAGGATTTTAAAAGATATTTGATTGAAGTCGCTTTTTAGTGGGACCGCTTGAGTTCCGTATTTTGTTTATTTGATCAAGATATCTTGGAACGATAAGTTATCTATTGCGGTATTTTGCAACACATTATGGCGACCGGATTCTGTAGTGATCAACACAATAAAAACAATTTTGTCGCATTCTCAGTTTTCTTAATTCACAAGCCTCGTCGCACATTTCCCTCGTGTTGCTGCCAAAAAAAAAAACGCTTAAAATACCATTTTTAGCTTTATTTCAAACATTCAAATGATCCGAAATGGCGTTTTCTAAATTTTGAACCATTGTAAAACATATCCAGATTCATCATTTTTCATTGACGCTAAAATTGGAGCGGTAATATTTTACTTTTATTTTATTTTTCCAAAATAGGAGCGGTAAATCTGACGAACACTAAATCAAATTGGTATGGCCTTAAGGACATTTCATTATCAATTAGAAACACGTAAATTTTAATATTTTTTCAATTTATGTTTTTCAAGAAATTCTCTGTGGCCTATTGAAATTTTAGAATATTCCTGGTTCTTGGTAATTGAACATGTCCATGTATGGTAAGATTTGATATACAGAGTGTTTTACACATTTTAGACAAGAGTAAAAGTTTGAAATATTGCAACTAAAATAAGTGATCAAGAAATGCTTCCAATAATAATTGAATCTTTCATTAATGTTGAGTTTTTACAGACTGTAAAATGTACAGAAAGTTGTAATTGAAATTGAAAAAAATAAAACATTTCATAAATGATGCCATTTTTGTCCTTACAAAAAAAGATGTCAAAACTACAAAAAAAAATGTGTCATAATCATACAAATTAATCAACTTCTATGCATTAGTGGTGGATCTTATTGGTTTTATATATTATGTAAAACCAATTGTAAGTGAAATTTTTTATTCTTCGATTTCTTATATGGACATTTACTGTGTATTGACATTCTGTATTTTCAAAAGTTGAGACACAAAAATTAACAGCAAAAATTTCATACCAGACAGGTACTGGCCACCAGGCCTGCATGATCAGACCATGAAAGGGAAAACAATTTGAACTCTTGTTAAAGTGAACTCCCAAATATTCTATGATGAATATAATAATAATAATAATTAATAATTCAAGGTTCTTATATACCGCTTTATCACAACTTGAAGGTCGCCTGAAAGTGGTTTACAAATAATTATCCGTGGTTAAAGGGCCTTAGCAACCAACCAATATCGTTCTCAACTCTCTGGGGAACATACGTGTGCTTGCCATCTCGGCGCTCACAGCTAGCATTATCTACATTTTCTTGCACTGCCCAACCATGTACTCATTTACAGCTGTGTAGACTGAAACAAGCAGAGTAAAGTATATTGCTCAAGGATACAACACAAGTGCCGTGACCTGGACTCAAACTTGCAACCCTTCGATAACAAGAGCCGGCTCCTACCAGTAAACCACAGTACCTCCGACTATGCTACAACTATATTGTGTGCACCAAATATTGACAACATTTTCTTAAAGCAATTTTACCTCAAGTAATATACTTCAAAAAATGCATGACAAATTTACAGAGCCTTATTTTGATCTTTTACAAATTTTAATTAATGAGCTCTTTGAAGTCAAAAGACATTATAATTTGCTGTAATATAAAACACTTTACTTTTGCAGTAAGAGGGACATAAATGCCGCCAATTTTATGATGCATGAGATGCATTGTAAACGGCACATCTCACTATGTAAACACTGCCAGGAGCCCATCCCTAAGGCAGAAATGGACATCCATTTTGAGGAAAGCCATGCCAAAATAAACTGTGAAAAATGTCACCAGTCAGTAGAGAAAATGAATTTGGAACAACATGAGGTATGTACACCACTAGGCGTTTCTTTGGTATCTGTGTACTCACAGAAGAGCAATTTGTTTTAGGATTGAAAATTTTAACCAAACATAAAGCTAATATAGCCAAACTGTGGTAAAATAAGTAACATGCAAGTAATAGATATTTTAAGACCCGAGTATTTATCAAAATTGTGAGGAACTCTTAAGAAGTATTTCAAGTAATATGAACTGATAGTCACATATAGTATCCTCCAAAAATAAAGAATTTTATAAACTTATATAAATTTTATTTACATGATTCTCATCAATTTTATTCTCAGGAGCAAGAATGTCCAAAACGTCAAATGAAGTGTGCTTATTGTGAAATGGATGTGGCTCAACAGGATCTTGAGGCACATCTAGGTTACTGTGGCACACGAACAGAACCTTGTGCTCGCTGTGGCCAGTACATCATGATCAAGGATCAGGTTAAACATGAGGACAGTAATTGTACATACCCACAGCCCAAACCAACTAATAGCAGGGAAAATAATAGACAGTTGTCCAATGGAAATGGTTCTACCAGCAATGGGGAAGGCGTCGGTGCAGCCTTTTCTGATGATATGTTATTTGGCACAGGGGAAATCAATTCCTTTGAGTTTAAGGAGATTCAGAGGATTCTAACAAAGCCTGAAATCAGCGGGGCAGCGGAAGGTCAAAGGGTTCGAGGGAGTCAACAAAGGGAAACCGAAAAACCAAAAAAGGCAACTGGAAAGAAATCGAATGACAAAAATAAAAAATCTGATCTAAATCGACTAAGAGGTAATTTAAGGCTAAAATTGTGTACTGTGAGAGAAGGGATATATTGCATGTTGAAGCATAAAAGATGTAAATTTGTGTATGATTGTATATATCTATACAATGTATGTATGATTGTAGAATCTAGAAAGTAATATCGACAGTATGATTCACTATATGTACTTGATCAGTATTGGGATAGATACTGAGCATATCTATTAGTTTGTTTTCAAAATTTGTTTCAGCCTGGAAAACCCCAAGAAAATTGAAGTGGGTATATATACATTGAAACCCCAGTTACTTGAGCCCGGTTTCCTTGAATACCCCTTGTCAAACAGTTAGTTTGGTCCTGACCAAGTGCGCACATATTCAACCAACCTCAGATTACTCGAATACCATATATTCCTCGAACTATTGATCAGGTCCCAGGAGTTTGAGTAATTATATAAGTGGGCCTGTATGTATGATTGTGTACAATGTATGATTGTATACTATGTAATATAGTGTACAATGTAAGATAGTGTACAATGTATGATTGTGTGCAATGTATGATTGTATACAATGTATGATTGTATACAATGTATGATTGTATACAATGTATGATTGTGTACAATGTATGATTGTGTACAATGTATTATTGTATACAATGTATGATTGTGTACAATGTATGATTGTATACAATGTATGATTGTATACAATGTATGAATGTCTACAATGTATGATTGTATACAATGTATGATTGTGTACAATGTATGATTCAATACAATGTATGATTGTATACAATGTATGATTGTGTACAATGTATGATTCAATACAATGTATGATTGTGTACAATGTAAGGTTGTATACAGTGTATGATTGTATACAAGGTATGATTAACTAGATTATTTACCATGCCTGTATTTTGTTATTAGAACAGGCCAGCAGTAGCCAGTCAGACACAGGACCAGCCTACAACGAGGAACAGGACCGACTTCTGGCTCTGGCTCTATCAGAAGACCTGCAGAATGATGAAGGCATTGACCAGTACATACGGAACATCGATAAACCCAGAGTCTCCCTCACTCCGGACAGTCCCCTGTATGAGGACGGCTTCGGAAATCCAGCCAACTTACACTCAAGTTTTGGAGGCAAGTCTTGATTGAACTCTGAATTAAAAAATTTGCGAAATGTATCACCTTAACCTTTTCAGATCAAAAGTAGTACCAGTAATATCAATATAAACATACTTGAGTGTTTAGAGTTCATTTGAAACTTGACACACAAGATTGTTTATGTATAGACTTCATTGTTTGTAGATGAAATTTTATAAACAAGACCTTTTAAGCCTTCTGTTGTTTCATTTTTTTGAAGTTGAATGATACAGAATATTTGACATTATTGACCTCAAGTATCCTGGTACCTCAATCTATAAAGTCAGCATTTCTTATTGCTGTGACTGCAGCCGTCGGGATTGTGAGATATGTTTAAGTATAATGTTTGTTTACAGATCTGTCAGTGCTGCCTTGTGAGTTTTGTGGCCAGGCTGTTCCAGTGGATGATCTTGTTATACATCAGGTACCTACACTTATTGTATAATGTTGTAAACAACTGTCTGTGTTCCCTTTAAATATTACAGTACATACATACATTAATAATGTTAAGTATGTGTTTTACTGGCAGCTGCAGTTTAAGGTGTTATATGATTATACAAAGTAGTGTTGAATAAAAAAAGTTACCAAAAAATTGAATTTCTATGATATAAGAAAGGTCCATATCTAGAAAACTAACAAATATTAACGTTTATGAAAACTTAGGTGATCAGATAAATATTGTGATCTGATTTCTATAATATGTGTAAATGAATTCACATAAATGGTAGATAGATATATATATATATATCAATTCAGTTTTGTTTTTTATCTTCAAAGGATTGTAGAAAACATTCATAAAGACACATATAGATCTAGTTCCATTTCCCCAGATACTCTGTGATAGGATAATACAGCTCGGTTCCTACATTACCATTTCCCCAGATACTCTGTGATAGGATAATACAGCTCAGCTCCTACATTACCATTTCCCCAGATACTCTGTAATAGGATAATACAGCTCAGCTCCTACACTACCATTTCCCTAGATACTCTGTGGTAGGATAATACAGCTCAGCTCCTACATGTACACTACCATTTCCCCAGATACTCTGTGATAGGATAATACAGCTCAGCTCCTACACTACCATTTCCCCAGATACTCTGTGATAGGATAATACAGCTCAGCTCCTACACTACCATTTCCCCAGATACTCTGTGGTAGGATAATACAGCTCGGTCCCTACACTATCATTTCCCCAGATACTCTGTGATAGGATAATACAGCTCGGTTCCTACATGTACACTATCATTTCCCCAGATACTCTGTGGTAGGATAATACAGCTCAGTTCCTACACTACCATTTCCCCAGATACTCTGTGATAGGATAATACAGCTCGGTTCCTACACTACCATTTCCCCAGATACTCTGTGATAGGATAATACAGCTCGGTTCCTACACTACCATTTCCCCAGATACTCTGTAGTAGGATAATACAGCTCAGCTCCTACATTACCATTTCCCCAGATACTCTGTGATAGGATAATACAGCTCGGTTCCTACACTACCATTTCCCCAGATACTCTGTGATAGGATAATACAGCTCGGTTCCTACATGTACACTATCATTTCCCCAGATACTCTGTGATAGGATAATACAGCTCGGTTCCTACACTACCATTTCCCCAGATACTCTGTAATAGGATAATACAGCTCAGCTCCTACACTACCATTTCCCCAGATACTCTGTGATAGGATAATACAGCTCGGTTCCTACACTACCATTTCCCCAGATACTCTGTGATAGGATAATACAGCTCGGTTCCTACACTACCATTTCCCCAGATACTCTGTGATAGGATAATACAGCTCGGTTCCTACACTACCATTTCCCCAGATACTCTGTGATAGGATAATACAGCTCGGTTCCTACACTACCATTTCCCCAGATACTCTGTGATAGGATAATACAGCTCGGTTCCTACACTACCATTTCCCCAGATACTCTGTAGTAGGATAATACAGCTCAGCTCCTACATTACCATTTCCCCAGATACTCTGTGATAGGATAATACAGCTCGGTTCCTACATGTACACTATCATTTCCCCAGATACTCTGTTATAGGATAATACAGCTCGGTTCCTACACTACCATTTCCCCAGATACTCTGTGATAGGATAATACAGCTCAGCTCCTACACTACCATTTCCCCAGATACTCTGTGATAGGATAATACAGCTTGGTTCCTACACTACCATTTCCCTAGATACTCTGTGATAGGATAATACAGCTCGGTTCCTACATTACCATTTCCCCAGATACTCTGTGATAGGATAATACAGCTCGGTTCCTACACTACCATTTCCCTAGATACTCTGTGATAGGATAATACAGCTCAGCTCCTACATTACCATTTCCCCAGATACTCTGTGATAGGATAATACAGCTCGGTTCCTACATGTACACTATCATTTCCCCAGATACTCTGTGATAGGATAATACAGCTCAGCTCCTACACTACCATTTCCCTAGATACTCTGTGATAGGATAATACAGCTCGGTTCCTACATGTACACTACCATTTCCCCAGATACTCTGTGATAGGATAATACAGCTCAGCTCCTACACTACCATTTCCCCAGATACTCTGTGATAGGATAATACAGCTCGGTTCCTACATTACCATTTCCCCAGATACTCTGTGATAGGATAATACAGCTCGGTTCCTACACTACCATTTCCCCAGATACTCTGTGATAGGATAATACAGCTCGGTTCCTACATGTACACTATCATTTCCCCAGATACTCTGTGATAGGATAATACAGCTCGGTTCCTACACTACCATTTCCCCAGATACTCTGTGATAGGATAATACAGCTCGGTTCCTACACTACCATTTCCCCAGATACTCTGTGATAGGATAATACAGCTCGGTTCCTACATGTACACTACCATTTCCCCAGATACTCTGTGATAGGATAATACAGCTCGGTTCCTACACTACCATTTCCCCAGATACTCTGTGATAGGATAATACAGCTCGGTTCCTACATGTACACTATCATTTCCCCAGATACTCTGTGATAGGATAATACAGCTCAGCTCCTACACTACCATTTCCCCAGATACTCTGTGGTAGGATAATACAGCTCGGTTCCTACACTACCATTTCCCCAGATACTCTGTGATAGGATAATACAGCTCGGTTCCTACACTACCATTTCCCCAGATACTCTGTGATAGGATAATACAGCTCGGTTCCTACACTACCATTTCCCCAGATACTCTGTGATAGGATAATACAGCTCGGTTCCTACACTACCATTTCCCCAGATACTCTGTGATAGGATAATACAGCTCGGCTCCTACACTACCATTTCTTCAGATACTCTGTGATAGGATAATACAGCTCGGTTCCTACATGTACACTATCATTTCCCCAGATACTCTGGGATAGGATAATACAGCTCGGCTCCTACACTACCATTTCCCCAGATACTCTGTGATAGGATAATACAGCTCGGTTCCTACATGTACACTACCATTTCCCTAGATACTCTGTGGTAGGATAATACAGCTCAGCTCCTACACTACCATTTCCCCAGATACTCTGTGATAGGATAATACAGCTCGGTTCCTACACTACCATTTCCCCAGATACTCTGTGATAGGATAATACAGCTCGGTTCCTACACTACCATTTCCCCAGATACTCTGTGATAGGATAATACAGCTCAGCTCCTACACTACCATTTCCCTAGATACTCTGTGATAGGATAATACAGCTCAGCTCCTACACTACCATTTCCCTAGATACTCTGTGATAGGATAATACAGCTCGGTTCCTACATGTACACTATCATTTCCCCAGATACTCTGTGATAGGATAATACAGCTCAGCTCCTACACTACCATTTCCCCAGATACTCTGTAATAAGATAATACAGCTCAGCTCCTACATTACCATTTCCCCAGATACTCTGTGATAGGATAATACAGCTCAGCTCCTACACTACCATTTCCCCAGATACTCTGTGATAGGATAATACAGCTCAGCTCCTACACTACCATTTCCCCAGATACTCTGTAATAGGATAATACAGCTCGGTTCCTACACTACCATTTCCCCAGATACTCTGTAATAGGATAATACAGCCCGGCTCCTATATTACCATTTCCCCAGATTCTCTGTAATAGGGTAATACAGCTCGGTTCCTACATTACCATTTCCCCAGATACTCTGTGATAGGATAATACAGCTCGGTTCCTACATGTACACTATCATTTCCCCAGATACTCTGTGATAGGATAATACAGCTCGGTTCCTACATGTACACTATCATTTCCCCAGATACTCTGTGATAGGATAATACAGCTCGGTTCCTACACTACCATTTCCCCAGATACTCTGTGATAGGATAATACAGCTCGGTTCCTACACTACCATTTCCCCAGATACTCTGTGATAGGATAATACAGCTCGGTTCCTACACTACCATTTCCCCAGATACTCTGTGATAGGATAATACAGCTCGGTTCCTACATGTACACTATCATTTCCCCAGATACTCTGTGGTAGGATAATACAGCTCGGTTCCTACACTACCATTTCCCCAGATACTCTGTGATAGGATAATACAGCTCGGTTCCTACACTACCATTTCCCCAGATACTCTGTGATAGGATAATACAGCTCGGTTCCTACATGTACACTATCATTTCCCCAGATACTCTGTGATAGGATTATACAGCTCAGCTCCTACACTACCATTTCCCCAGATACTCTGTGGTAGGATAATACAGCTCGGTTCCTACATGTACACTATCATTTCCCCAGATACTCTGTGATAGGATAATACAGCTCGGCTCCTACACTACCATTTTCCCAGATACTCTGTGATAGGATAATACAGCTCGGTTCCTACACTACCATTTCCCCAGATACTCTGTGATAGGATAATACAGCTCGGTTCCTACATGTACACTATCATTTCCCCAGATACTCTGTGATAGGATAATACAGCTCAGCTCCTACACTACCATTTCCCCAGATACTCTGTGATAGGATAATACAGCTCGGTTCCTACACTACCATTTCCCCAGATACTCTGTGATAGGATAATACAGCTCGGTTCCTACATGTACACTATCATTTCCCCAGATACTCTGTGATAGGATAATACAGCTCAGCTCATACACTACCATTTCCCCAGATACTCTGTGATAGGATAATACAGCTCGGTTCCTACACTACCATTTCCCCAGATACTCTGTGATAGGATAATACAGCTCGGTTCCTACATGTACACTATCATTTCCCCAGATACTCTGTGATAGGATAATACAGCTCAGCTCCTACACTACCATTTCCCTAGATACTCTGTGGTAGGATAATACAGCTCAGCTCCTACACTACCATTTCCCCAGATACTCTGTAATAGGATAATACAGCTCAGCTCCTACACTACCATTTCCCTAGATACTCTGTGGTAGGATAATACAGCTCGGTTCCTACACTATCATTTCCCTAGATACTCTGTGGTAGGATAATACAGCTCGGCTCCTATATTACCATTTCCCCAGATTCTCTGTAATAGGGTAATACAGCTCGGCCCCTACACTACCATTTAAAATAAATCTGAAAGGAATGAAATTCAAAACTGCAATTAATTGTGGCGACAGCAAATTCACTTACTTTTTTTACCAATTAGCTAGGGATAATGTGCTGACTAACTTTATTTCAACATATGCCTCCACTTGTTGTTTATAAATTTTCTATAACTGATCCATACAGAGAATGATATTAAGTGTTGGTATGTTATTTCAGAGCACCTGTATAGAAGATCCCCTGAGTTCTCTGATGCCCCAGGCAGCTTCCTCAGACACCCCGACCCAGGAACAGTTGGGGGACAACCGATACCGGGGAGCTGCCCCCGAGTCTAGACAGCCTCCACCAATCATCAACAACCTTGTGCCCGAGTCCTCCGCTCCCCAACAGTGGTGAGTTAGCCATCTGGTACTCAACATATCGCCATACAATAATTATTTATAGAAGCAGACATGTTTTATGACAATTTAAGTGGTATATTGTTATCTCTTTCTTAGCTGTCAACTTTAAATGGTGGATTTGGTTTATAGGTCAGTTTCACGTTCCTCTTTGACCCAAAAATACTGACATTTTGTTATTTATTGATGGTAATTTTTTTTAACTTGTGAAATCTGGGACAATAATATCAATTCTTCACCTATCTGCAGGCTTGAACAAATGATCTCACCCGAGGACGAGAATTTTGTTAATTTATATTGATGGTAACTGGTGAAATCTGGGACAATAATATATATATATCAATTCCTCACCTATCTGCAGGCTTGAACAAATAATCTCACCTGAGGACGAGAATTTTGTTAATTTATATTGATGGTAACTGGTGAAATCTGGGACAATAATATATATATATCAATTCTTTGCTCATGTGCAGGTTTGAACAAATGATCTCACCAGAGGACGAGAATTTCGCTGAAGATTTCCTGCTGCCCTGTGAATTCTGTGAGGAGTTGTTTCCCCATGAAATCTTAGTACAACACCAGGTAAACTAATCCTGAAGTACTTTGATATTAGTTGTATTTCACTTGAGGAATATTTGTGTTATATTTGCGTTCCAACTACAATCTGCAAATTCTGAACACCAGCGAAATAATTGTAAAACATCACTGATGTTATGGAGAATTGTTGTTTCATTACATGGTAGGAAGAATAACTCTTTAACGCTACATCAATTTGAAGTATAATTTAACCAACCGTAAAATAGAAGTTGTGAAAAGAGTCATATTCCAATAACAGATGCACTAACTTAATTGCCTTTTTCACAATGCACAATTTCCATTGCAGCCACCGAGCATGTAGTGATTTTATAGCGCACATTTGTGCACACAATCATCGTTGGGTGTATAAGTGATATTTAACTCCCACTGATATGATCTGTAAACAAAAACCGAAATATTGACCAGATAAATTTTTAGCACTATGCAGCATTTTAGATAAAAGTTCATTTAATGTTGTTGCAACAGCTATCTCCTTGACATTTGACTTTTGTCACCCTGAGGTGGCCAAGTGAAGGTATAGTATAGTGAGATGTCCACTGTTGTAGGGGGATGATACCAATAAGGTGCTGAATTATTAGGTTGTTTGAATGGATGACCTTGATCAATCCACCTCAAGGTTACACGGATCATACTTTGTCAGCGTTTCATTACAATGTTTGAATTGTTTAGGAAGTTGAACAAAAATATCAGCGATGAGATGTGTGTGCTGGTTGTTTTAGGTTGTTTGTACTACTGACAGTGGTACCCATGGTTACACCTTCCTCTGTAGTGATGAGATGTGTGTGATGGTTGTTTTAGGTTGTTTGTACTACTGACAGTGGTAGCCCTTGGTTACACCTTCCTGTGTAGTGATGAGATGTGTGTGATTGTTGTTTTAGGCTGTTTGTACTACTGACAGTGGTAGCCCTTGGTTACACCTTCCTCTGTAGTGATGAGATGTGTGTGATGGTTTTTTTAGGCTGTTTGTACTACTGACAGTGGTACCCATGGTTTTCACCTTCCACTGTAGTGATGAGATGTGTGTAATGGTTGTTTTAGGCTGTTTATACTGCTGACAGTGGTACCCATGGTTACACCTTCCTCTATAGTGATGAGATGTGTGTGATGGTTGTTTTAGGCTGTTTATACTGCTGACAGTGGTACCCATGGTTACACCTTCCTCTGTAGTGATGAGATGTGTGTGTTGTTTTAGGCTGTTTGTACTACTGACAGTGGTAGCCCTTGGTTACACCTTCCTCTGTAGTGATGAGATGTGTGTGATGGTTGTTTTAGGCTGTTTGTACTACTGACAGTGGAAGAGTCACACCCTTGGTTACACCTTCCTCTACGAGAAGGAAAACCGATCCCTCCAACAGACGGGGCCAGCCGACGGTGGAGGAACCTTTGTCTTCCCGTGTACGAAAGCGCCAACCTGCTCCTGATATAGCCAGCATTTTAAGTGAAAGTCCTGACAATCGCCGTAAACAGGCTGGCACCTCCTCGCGAACAAGTTCACACAACTTGTCTTCACATACACAGCAACTGAAATCTACTATGGAGAAGTATGGTGTGGCAGCGGATGATTCATACAAGCAGCGGGCAGAGCGCCGAGCTCTTAGGCAGCAAAACTCGCACGAGGACGAGGATGTATCTTCACGCCCCAGGACCGCTAAATCAGCGGGGAGGAGGGGCCCCACTACTAAAAACACTCTGGACAGTCTCCTGCAAGTTGAGCCTTCTAATTCTGTTAGACCATCACATGATCTACTAGGTCATGTGGACATGACATCATCCTCAAGAAAAAGTAGTAAAGACAATTTGAATTCTTCTAGACAGACAAGGCAGATGAGTATTCCTTCCGAGTCCAATTCCGGTGCTAGATCATCTAAAAAGTATGATGTGACTTCCCCAAGTCTATATGGTGACCGGGGTAGAACAGACAGAGGTAATATACTGTAGGATAGGTAATTACTTAATAGGCTATGTATTGATATACCAGTAGGACAGCTAATTAACAAGTAATGTATAGATATACCAGTAGGACAGATAATTAACAGGTAATGTATTGATATACCAGTAGGACAGGTGATAATAGGTATTTTATTGATATACCAGTAGGACAGGTAATTAACAGGTAATGTATTGATATACCAGTAGGACAGGTAATTAACAGGTATTGTATTGATATACCAGTAGGACAGGTAATGTATTGATATACCAGTAGGACAGGTAATTAACAGGTAATGTATTGATATACCAGTAGGACAGGTAATTAACAGGTATTGTATTGATATACCAGTAGGACAGGTAATTAACAGGTAATGTATTGATATACCAGTAGGACAGGTAATTAACAGGTAATGTATGGATTTACCAGTAGGACAGGTAATTAACAGGTAATTTATTTATATATCTGTTAGACAGACTGAGGTAATGTACTGTAGGATAAATAATTCATTCGTAATAGTTTCATATACCAGTGGTATCTACTATGCAAGGAAATATCTAAGATGTAGGCTATTTAAAAGGGTATTTGTTGTTTCATTATACATGTACAGGTGTTAAATAATGATGTTTTTCTTTTAAAACATGTTCTATTTTGGGTACCTCACATAAGTTGGACTGTAGATTGCCTTGCAGTGCTTTGGTGTATTAGAAATATTCAGATAAGTTTTGTTTAAATTGAATACATTGCTTTGAAGAATTCACTTAAAATGAAGAAAATCCTTGCAATAGCAAGTATTATAAATGGTATTGAAGTTAAAAATAAAACAAAAAAACTCAAATTGCTGCTAAACTATCTATAAGTTAAATTAGCTTTGAAATAAATTGTATGCGTCTGATATAAAATAAATGTACAATGTTGATATATCCTTATCAATACAATGTGGTAGATGAAGAAAAATTAAAAAATAAATATATATATTTATCCAATCTTAATTCTTACATTTAGTAGGTGGTGATGCTGCTGGGGTTTCCAGGAGGTCCCGAGGGTCAGTCACTGCTCGCGATGTCCAGCAGGAACTCGACACAGGAAATAGGTCAACATTCACATTAGGAAGTAGCAGTTCTGGTACTTCTGGAGCCAGGAGGGCTAGGTATTAAAATTGAATTGGTGAATGACCTGGTAGTACAAAGTAGAATGTATTATACTGTGGGGGCGCGGTGGCCGAGTGGTTAAGGTGTCCCGACATTCTGCCACTAGCCCTCCACTTCTGGGTTGCGAGATCAAAAACGATGTGAGGCAGTTGCCAGGTACTGATGGTATATTCAGTGGTTTTTCTCCGGGTACTCCAACTTTCCTCCACCTGTAACCTCCAATGACCCTGGCTGTTAATAGGATGTAAAACAAAAATAAACCAAACCAAACCATTATACTGTTTATGGTTGCTAACTATAACACTGAAGAATACTTAACTTGTTGTGTATTGCCTGTGTGCTATATGTTTTAAAACAGAGAGAAATGCCTCCTGCGGACTATCTGTCAGGAAGCGGGCTCTCTGATAGAAATGTTTCCCTTAACCACTATAAAAAGTGAGGGCTATCAGTCACATATTTAAAATCATACACATCTCAAGTAAAATGATAATATTCTTAAAAATTTTATAACTGAAAATATCTGAATTTCAATTGTATTAACTAGATCTAGTTCATGGTACATATAAAGTATCAATGTACTGACACTCTGGAATGGTCCTAGTGTGAAAATGTAAAGTAAAACCAACTCACAAGTGAATGCAGAAACACTGTTTAAGGTAGGAGATACAGTGCCTGACATTGGTGTTAAAAGCAGGTCATTGAATTCCTGTGATAGTTTATCTATGTTATCTAACATCTCCTGGTGTAACTACAGTAGTCACTACGTAGCGGATAACCTACGGGCAATATATTAGAGTGGGGTATCTAAAGATTTTCAATTACATGTATAAAAACAATATTTTAAAATGTGCAGGATACGGTACTGTATTGTAGGTTACATGTATGTACACACTGTGTGCTTGTCAGTATATTATTGCAATTAACCTATATTGGATCTAGGTGTTAGGTCCTATTAAAGGTGTCTTTTCTAATTTGTACATTTACCCCAAGTGCCTGCAAATTGAGTTGTTGAAGCAGAATTACACATAAACCTAGCTAATTTCAGTGCTTATACTAAAAGCTTAAACAGCCTTCCTCCTAGCTTAGCCAGATACAGCTTCCTGAAAATCACATTCGAATTTAGACTGGTATGAGAATTGAATGTTTACCATGGTAATGTATATGATTGGTAAATGCTAATTATCTTTATATATAAGATAACAGAAAAATGAAATTTTACATATTTGACAGAAACTCTCAAGGGTCTGTGGATTTGACGGCATCCAATATTCGCACGACGTCCACAACTCCAGGGTCAGCAAGGCGTGACCGAGGGAATGGCATCTTCTCTCACGGCCAGTCAACCAGCTCAAGTACTACCAACACTCGCTCCTCAACGGTGAGTGTTCCTGATCTACCAAAAGTTAGGAAGAAATAGTTCAGGTAGATTATTGGTAATTAGTTGAAATCATGACAATTTTAAATTTATCACCTATGAATATTTATAATAACGGGTATAAAGAGAAGAAGCCTTGAAAATGAAATATCTCTACACTGATTATCCATGACTTCTTATATATATTTCTTGCTATCATTGTGCCAAACTTGTATTTATCTTCTGAACTAAATATTAACAGTAATGAATTCTGTAGGTTTAGAAGGTAGTTTTTGTGTCGCCTTCAAAAAGCAGGCAACATATAGTTATCATTATATCAACATCAGCGGTGTCAAATTTTCACGGTTACTATGAATAGAAAATCAGTTTCTGTATGATAACTTGGGTTCGCTTTAGCCAAGCAAGCTCACACATCGTACAGTGCTTCCTTACAAAAAGTGCTTGCTTGGGATTGCTCTTCAGGTTCAAAGGTCAAAGGTCAAGGTCACTGTAACTATAAATAGAAAACCAGTTTCAGTGTGGTAGCTTGTATTCGCTTTAGCCGCTCAGATCAAACTCAAACTTTATATTGTGCTTCCTTACCAAAAGTGCTTGCTTGGGATTGCTTTTCAGGTTCCAAGGTCAAAGGTCAAGGTCACTTTTACTATAAATAAAGAATATCAGTTTTTGAAGGATAACTGGAGTTTGCTTTTGCTGATTTAACTCAAGCTTAGAATAGTTATCTGGGAGTTGGTTAATTGCATGGGAACCCATCGGGCAAATCATTCAAATTAAACTTGGAATTGATTCAATGAATATCCATAGCTTGTTCCTTTGTTCCTTAAAACTGATCTTTCGGCATGCTGCGCAGGTGGATACATCCACCACAGTAGAATTCTTGTCTTGATTAATTCTGATTAAATGTACTCTATGATTTAAAGAAAAAAACTTTTTTTTTTTTTTAATAAAAAATGCTGAAAAATAAATTAGATACAGGTGACTTACAGTTCTAACATTGTTATAAGTAGAAGAAAACATAACTGATATATTTTTTCTTTGTGTAATCTTGCAGAGGGTTCCACGTGCACACCGAGACCGTGATCCTTTTCACTGATAACACAAGCCTCTGTTAGTAGCCTGGCCTATCATAAGACGACTAGAAGCCTTTTTATAAACTTCACCTTCAACTAGATCTCTGCTACCCTCTGTAACCTGGTCTGCTATTGGATCACTGCCAGCCACTAGTGTAACCTGGTCTACTATTGGATCACTGCCAGCCACTAGTGTAATCTGGTCTACTATTGGATCACTGCGAGCCCCTAGTGTAACCTGGTCTACTATTGGATCACTGCGAGCCCCTATTGTAACCTGGTCTACTATTGGATTACTGCGAGCCCCGTAACCTGGTCTACTATTGGATCACTGCGAGCCATGTAACCTGGTCGACTATTGGATCACTGTAATCCACTAGTGTAATCTGGTCTACTATTGGATCACTGCGAGCCCTGTAACCTGGTCTACTATTGGATCACTGCGAGCCCCTAGTGTAACCTGGTCTACTATTGGATCACTGCGATTCCCTAGTGTAACCTGGCCTATTATTGGATCACTGCGAGCCCCTAGTATAACCTGGTCTACTATTGGATCACTGTGAGCCCCTAGTGTAACCTGGTCTACTATTGGATCACTGCGAGCCGCTAATGTAACCTGGTCTACTATTGGATCACTGTGAGCCCGTAGTGTAACCTGGTCTACTATCGGATTGATCTGAGCCACTGTAATCTGGTCAACCACTAATACTGAACTCCTGTGATCCTTTGTATGCTGGTCTACCACCCAAAAATCAGCTCCAAGCACTGGTCTTCCATATGATATGTATGTGATGACTGAACAGATTGAAGTGAGATTTAAGATTTAGGATTACCTTCGAAGCGAGTGTCACTTGTAATATATACTTCACCAGGACATGCTTATACACAGAGTATTATAGTGATGTTACAACTTGCCAAAATTTCACATATCAACTTTTTACTTATCCTGCTTGCAAAATATTTGAGCTGATGGGAAACGTGTTTTAATACATAAATAGAATGTGATTCTTAATATTTTTTGTAAATTTTACGTTATAACTTGCTGCTTGATTAATTAGAAAGAAAATTGATTCCTTATCTCAAAGAAATTCATGTCAAGTTTAAAAACTTCGATATAAAAGCATTATTGAAGTAATAAGAAAATTTGTTCATTTTGGATTTTCTCCTTGATTTTTATAATGCTATCCTTTTGAGATTTATAAGTTAAGGAACGTTAACATTTATGAAACTGCATGGGATCTGATCAGCTTGAGGGTCATAAACCCTGTCGGCTGTAGCTAAGTACATGTAACGATACAACAGTCCCCATTTTGCCACCAGAAGTCATTAGTAGACATTACTGGAAGGTTATTTATTATATATTAAATGTTCTTTATGTGTGTATAGTCTGGGTAAAGATTATTTGACACAAACGTTGATTGTTATATTTTAAAAGGACTTTATTTGTTAATTGTGTGTTAATTTATATTATGTTTGAAGGAGCAATCTTTCTGCATTATAATAAACTTTTGGATGTCTAAATAAGTAGAACCCATCAGAAGTTCAGCTGACATGTTTGTTGATAGTTTTTCAGCATTATGCTCGAGTGTAATGAAACCTAGTGCGTCATAACTAGTCATATTGTCTTTGGTCACAATATTGTATTGTAATGAAAGGACAGTTTACTTAAATAAACATTAGATATAATAAATAGAAGTTTTACAACTTTTATTAATATGGAGGAGAATGGGTTGGTCTTAGGTCTGAGATATTTTCCTCTCAATCCTTTTCCACTGTTTAGGGTATCAGGTAAACCGTTTTGTCTGTCTTACACCCCACCCATTCCACTCACACACACATTCAGATGCTGCTTTGTGGAAATTGCTGATTTGTCTTTTGGTTTCTCAGCCATTTCTAGTGATTGGCATGAAAAAATCGTCCATACAGAATGGGTAAATTTCCCACAAACAGAAATGTTTAAATAATGGTGTGAAACCCCTGACATGTACAAGTTTTACTCTTTTCCCAGATTTGAAAATCCTTTTTAGGTAGAATTTCTATACACTCTCAACATGAAAGATTTTTGTAAGAATTTGCCCAGGTTTTCTGTAACAAAGCATACAATACTTGTTTTCGTGCAACATGACCTTGAATTGGAACTGTTGTTGTAATTAATTTTATTTATTATAATATTATTATGATGAATTGTTATTATTGTATATTTGAGTCCAGTGTAGAGGCCTATTTTAAATGATCCTGTACTGGTAATCTATAATTAGTAAACTTAAAACTTGTTGTTTTAATCAGTATCTTAGAAGCTGTTCTCGTATCATGTTCAATAGGTAACATTCAACCACTACGTACACCCTTGCATTTTGTACATTGCGGATTAAGTATTCCTAAATGTAATTTAACAAATCTGATTTTATAGAGACTGCATCTATATATAGTACAGCTTATGTGGACTTCGCACTATCACCTGTCTGTGACGGACAAAGTTGTGGTATCCACCTAAATGTCCACGTAGGTTAGCCAGTAGGAGGTTTTGGCGTGTTTATGAGCTGAGAATTGTGGTGTATAATGAAACACCCTGGGGCATTATAGAAGGATTTTCCTGTATTTGTAACTTAGTAAAACATAAATCCTAGGTAATTAACAGAAAATATGCTTCAAATTCTAGTAGATAGACCCATTTTTCCTCGAACTTATGAACTATTTCTAATTCAGTCCAGGGAATTAGCATCAAACCAAGAACTGCATATGCTTATGTTATAATTTTACATCACACATGAGATATTTTACTGAAGGATAATTGTTTTTCTGTCAAAGAAACAATCCTATTTTAGAGGTAGAAGAAAAACAATAATTGTCATGTTAGGTTTTAGAGAAACACAGTCACAATAGCAAACAACCCTCTTTGAATGAAAGTGCCAATTTCCGTCTTTAGACACTGTGAATTTTGTCCGACTATATGCATTCGCTCAGTTTTCAACGGATCTTTTTGAAATCTTGTGGGAATAGACCGTAAAGGATGAAGATGTGCCCCCTGAAGTAAATTATCATTTTTTTTTATCCTTTTCAGAGAGTTATTCCCCTTATATGTAAATTAACAGAATTTTGTCCGACTCGAGATCTGCTTTGGTTTTCAACAGATCTTTTTAAAAATTTGTGGGAATAGACATTACAGTATGAAGATGTGCCCCTCATTTGTTGTACAAATAGGGGTGGTTGGTATGAGTTGACCCCCAGACAACAGTTCTAGTTTGAGCAGTATACTGACATTTGATTGTCACATTGGGATTAATTATCAAGGTTGAAGGGATTACCAGTTAATCTCCATGAACTTTTGATGAGCAACTTTCCTATGTATCATACTGCTAGTTTGAGCAGTAGACATGCATTTGATTGTCACATTGGGATTATTATTAAGGTTGAAGTGATTACCAGTTATTGTAAACCCAACTTATTTTTGCATTTTCATATGAAACGACTATTTTGTGACGATTAAATTTTGTAATAAACACGGTCTTAAATCCTATGTACTGCAGTTATCATATCATTCATGGACACTATTCGCTGCGATTAATTTTTGCGAATTTTAAACACCTGCGAAAATTAATCGCTCGCGAAAATAAGTTGGTTTACAGTAATCTCCATGAACTTTTGATGAACGACTTTCCTTTGTATAGTTTGAGCAGTAGACATTATGATGGTCACATAGAGGTTATTATTAAGGTTGAAGGGATTACCAGGTAATCTCAACATTTATCATCTTATGTTTGATTTGACGTTGTTTTGCTTTAATGAAGATGTACATGTTTTGTTGAAATTTCAGCGGAATGCTTGTTAACATTTTGATATAGAGATCATAATATTGGTTTGATTCTCATCTGTCACCTCACCTATAGTGTTAATATTTTGATACAGAGATCATAATATTGGTTTGATTCTCATCTGTCACCTCACCTATGGAGTATGGTCATTTATAGTCCGTTCAATACTGTAATTAATATAGAAGTAAATGTCTTAGCATATACCTGGCCTACATTAAAGGTCCAAGTGTTTAACTATCTGATGCCGCGGTACAGTTCCTTTTGTCCATGATCTGTCATCAACATTTTACTACAGGTGACTTCTCTATAATCGTCATACCAAGCTTGAATTTATATAGTTGCTGAAACGCATGCAGGGATGGTGATCCAACTTTCATTTTTAATGCCCATAAGTTAACACACCTTAAAGAATCACACGGAGATTAAATTTGTTAAAACCTGCTGAAAAAATCTTGGCAGTTACCAAGATACCCAGACTGATCAAATGTGTCCAGGGCAATGATTTATGGTACCCTCTTTCAAGATTATAGGGTTCAAAAAATGAATAACTGTGACCTACTTTTAAACTAGTTTAAAAGTCTCTAAATTATATAGTAAACTTGTGAAGAGATCTAGGTTAATAAAATTTAGTCTGCATGCTGGAGTAAAAGCCGATACATATAACCATAATTTGAATGTCACAGCTTTATACAAGGTGGTGAGTGATACAGGATCATTTGGCCTCTTATTGGTTTTTTCAATGGAAGGTATTGTAACATTAATATTTGTATAAGTTAATGAGGGTTATTGCACAAAATTCCTAGTTTTATTGCTGCCTTGGTAGCTTAATTTCACAATGTAACTTTTTCAATTTATTTAGCCACTACACTCGCACCCATCATTTGTGCTTGTTATTCTACAAAATAAGCATTTTTCCTTCTTCCTGAGGGTACTTGATAGAACATGATTTGGGGATTCACGTCGTCCTAACAGCTTTACCCGGTAAGGCCATGTCTCATGTGTAATGGTACTGCTGTGAAAACTATCTTTTGAAGAGATGAAGTTAAAATATCAATTAGTTAATGAAGCTAGGTTTGAAGACATAGAAGATGGGGAGTTGACTTTTGATGCTCATTTTGGCCTGGCCAACATTCTCTCCTTGTTTAAAAGCCTTTACTGAATACTATAGTAACCAATGAAAAAAAGGGGAATGTATGCAAAAAGGTCAGAGTGTATAGTACTGGATACATCTATCAAGTTTTTTGTTTGCTGGAAAGATACAAAAAAATGGTTGTTTGTTTATTTTAATTAGTACAAAAATGTTGATTAGTCCCATATAATTTCACACTGAGTATTTATTAATAAATCTGAATTGATGATGATTGCATTGTTGTTTTCATTCTTTTTTTTTAACCAATAAATAAAGTTTTTAGTACATTTTTTTGATGCGCCTGTCAAATTTGACATGTAGGTATTATTAATTACGGTACAAATTAAGTTTTCCATCCTTTGTGAAATTTATTTGTCTAGTGATCTACCAATTTTAAACCAATTTCTTTCAAACATTTTAGGCGTACTCACCATGACATGGAGTATCTAATGCAACTTCAGGTATTATGTAGAAAACATCAAAACTTTTATGCATTTTGTTTAAATTCTTTCAAATTTGGCATGATACTTCAAAAAGCTATATAGTGTTTAATATATATATTATGGGTTTTGTTTTGTTGCTTCAACTTTTCATGCAACAGCAAGTATTTGCATCATGTAGAAAATGTGTTTATGTTGTAAAGTTTTGTTTGTCCCAGGGTCGTTTTCGTTTATGTAGATCAACTGGTTTGTCCATTCTTAAATGTTACATTTTCTGGTATAAATCCTGACAGACCTGGAAATGTTTATGCAGGCCTTGCAAGGCTTTCCAGAGGTTCGCCGGAAAGACACATCAGATTACTAGGTCCGACCTCATTTAATAAATGAACTACTGTGGACCGACCACTTAAACGAAAACAGCCCAGAGATTTGATCCTATTTACTCGAGTTATGGCCCTTCGAGGCAATATGTAGAAAATGTGTTTACTTTGCTTTCCGTTTTGTACTCAACTCGACAACCTACAGTTTAGAATTTTATTTCCCCTGTTTTGCAGGGTCGCGGACAGGCGTATCATGCCTCCGCTTGTGTGGCTCATTTTTTTATTGTATAATTAATATCTTTCCGCTCGTCTGTCAGTAATTGGCAAGATCCTTAACCTGTCAATCAAAAACTCCTACATAGACCAGTTTCAGCTGTATGAATTTCTACACTTTGCCTTTAGAAGACTAGCTGTCCCATAGCTCTGTTGCAGTGGCCGAATGGTTAAGGTGTTCCAATATTCTACCATTAGCCCTCCACCTCTGGGTGGCGAGTTTGAATCCCACGTGGGGCAGTTGCCAGGTACTGACTGTAGGTTTTTCTCTGGGTACTCTGGCTTTCCTCTACCTCCAAAACCTGGCACGCCCTTAAATGACCCTGGCTGTTAAAAGGACGTCGTAAAACAAAACAAAATAAACCAAACTAAACTGCTGCAGACACAAAGAACACCAAAAACTATTTCAAATACAGTGTACTATTTGAAATAAGTCGGGCGAGTTTTATTCATGTTAAGAAAGGAGTTGTTCATGTTCTAGTTGGAGCCGAGTAGTAACCCAAATACATCACAAGTCAATTGAATGAAACATTCTGAATATCTAATTGATTTTTAAGAAAATCTTTCTTATCAACTGAAAGCCTTTGGTAATACTTTAGTCATCATCATGCGAGAATGATAGGCTATTAAATTTATTGTAATGGATATCCTTGATCCTCTAACAAGAAGAAATGTCAGTTATTGTGATGATAATTTATATAATTTTAAACGAAGCATGAAATTTTATAAATAAAGACTTGGGATAATGGAAAGATTTTCTATAAACCGTAGGTGACGTTAAGCCATCCATGTCACAATCAAACACATGCATGGTTGAAGTATTCTCACATTTGTAACCATCCAGAAATTTCAGTTAAAAAAAAAAATCATTTTCTTTCAAGCCTAAGGTGTGGGTTATGTACAAAGGGAAAACCATATCATGTCTATGACTCGTTGGAAGGAGGGCAGAAAGCCATATAAACGAACAAAGCACACAGTATCTGAACATTTTCATCTTTATTCACATACCTGTTATCATTTCCACACCTAGTACATGATGTAAGGCCCTGTCTGAGTAGGAACCTTTCCGCTTATTATGTCTCTTTTTATGACATAGAATTACAAAAGATTAAAATGTATACTTATATAATTAGCACTTACTCAACATGCATATTACACAGAAATATAAACACATTTTGAATGATGACACAACAACAAATAACTTAAACTACGAGAAATGAGTGAAGTAAGTATGCAATACTATTTTTTCCTAATTGTGGAATAATGGGACAGGTAATTCCATTTCTATTATATAGATATCTGTGGAAATGATCAGGGAAGTATTCTAGTGTTACATGTAATCACATAAATTAATATATTGCTCTATGGCTTTGGTGAATATTTCATAATTTGAAAATGTCAAAATATGATAAACTTTTAAGTTTTACAAATTTCTTTCACAAAAAATTCTCCGTATTATCTTTTATTGGTCACTTTTGGACCAGTTTAATGCTAAACATGGTCACTGAATTGTTACACAAGCATATATCAATTATAACATGCTTTTGTGTTCCTTGTTGGCACAGTATACTATAGGGACACGATGACATGAAAATAAATTATTTCTGTCACGTCAACATGTTGGCACAGCCAGCTGACAATAAAAGTACAAAGGGGAGGTAAACTGATATAAAAAAGATTAAATTCTATCAAAAATAGCAGTAAAGCTAGAGAGGCACAAAAATGTATCTCCCTGGTGCGGTAAATGTCTTGATGGGGCACCAGCAGTACAGTGAATAGTCTAGTCAGAAAACATGATGCTACTGCTTATATCAGTGTTCATAATCAAACACCGAATATAGTAATTTAGCCAAATCCAAGAAAATCATTCAAAAAGAAAACAACTAATGGGATATTTGAAACTATTTTCTATAAATGCATATAAAATATTGATTGTGCTGACAAGACTTCATTAAATGTTACAATTAGATGGTCCGTTTCCTGTCTATATGCAATTTGTGGCTGATGGTATGCTGTTTGTACCGCTGTACTTTACAGTCAAAATCTGACAGAATTACACATCACATTAACAAACAACTAGGGAAGGTGCTACCAACATCAGTAAATATCAGCTGTTTACACAATGATCCATGTCTGGAAATCTACTCTCGCTTGTCGAATTCACACCTGCAAAATACATCATAAGCATTGATTGTAAAATTAAAACATACAACGAGGAAAAAACGAGGAAAAAATTAAATCTTTCTATCTAATCATTTTATTTATAGTTTTGTTCCAGTCAAATTTACTCTAAATCAGTTTGAGCTGCCTCACTGCCACACCAACGGAACAGCCCAGCATGGTGAGTAAACCGATGTATCCGAATGTCCCCCATCGCCTCTTCTCCGGCTCTACAACAAAACACAACAGAAATGACAGGCTATACAGGTCACTACAGGTCACAAACCCTACCAACCATACCTCTACTCCGGGTCTACACCAAAATACAGAACAGGAATGAGAGATTATACAGGTCAGAAAACCTACCAACCATATACCTCTACTCCGGGTCTACACCAAAATACAGAACAGAAATGAGAGATTATACAGGTCAGAAAACCTACCAACCATACCTTTACTCCGGGTCTACAGCAAAATACAGCAGCACAGAATAGCACGATACGTACCTATGATAAAGTTCAGTAGCCAACGATACTGGTCATATGACAAAATAGCATCCCAAAAGGCCCACAAATATAAAATTAATTCAATCAATTCTAACTGTAAAAAGTTCCTGTCGCAATATCAACTCGGGCCACAGGGATCTGATAGGAGAAATACAACTATCTATATCTGTGAAAATTCAGAGTTATAGCATGATGGTAGCCCTGTTGACATTTTCTATGTTTTTACTTTTGATACTAAATATACAGTATACCTCTACCCAGCATTACTTATTGGTGCTATGGGGATACTGCTGATCTTAACAACATACCAGTACACACCAATTATCAAAACAACACATTCATGGTTCCGTACCTCCGGTGCTGTATCCTTTAGCAAATGCTATCCTGCCCAGCTGATAAACAGCTCCTGCTCCGGCTGAAGTCAGCTGAAAAGTAACAGAAAAGTTCACATGTACTAAATCTGTGGGAGCATTCCAAACTACATGTAATATGTTATATTAAACTTTGCCTGTCATTAAAGTTTAATAAGAGCATATCTCGGGCACCGAAGGCACTTAAGCAAAGAATGATTACACATGTGTGTGCAAGTAGAGTTGTTTCCCCTTGCTACACATTGCCTTTTAATTTTTTCCTTCAGAAGTAGCCTTCCAGTGGGGAAATCGGACACATGTCACATAATTACGTAACACTCGGCCTTCATCGATTATTTCTGTAAGGTTGAAAAATCACCAGGAAATCTTCCAGCTGATGCATGTTGCATTTATCTTTTTGTAGTTGCTTCAGAATTTTTTTTCTTCATGACTTGCTGACTTTAAATCTGATCTATTTCTGAATCAGTTATTTGGAGCCTAAGACAGGATCCTGAAGGCCTCTATAAACATCAGTTGTGATATATTCTAGCCTAAAGACAAACACTTACAGGATCCTGAAGGCCTCTATAAACACAAGTTATGATATATTCTAGCCCAAAGACAAACACTTACAGGATCCTGAAGGCCTCTATAAACATCAGTTGTGATATATTCTAGCCTAAAGACAAACACTTACAGGATCCTGAAGGCCTCTATAAACATCAGTTGTGATATATTCTAGCCTAAAGACAAACACTTACAGGATACTGAAGGCCTCTATAAACATCAGTTGTGATATATTCTAGCCTAAAGACAAACACTTACAGGATCCTGAAGGCCTCTATAAACATCAGTTGTGATATATTCTAGCCTAAAGACAAACACTTACAGGATACTGAAGGCCTCTACGTACATCAGTTGTGATATATTCTAGCCTAAAGACAAACACTTACAGGATCCTGAAGGCCTCTAACGTACATCAGTTGTGATATATTCTAGCCCAAAGACAAACACTTACAGGATACTGAAGGCCCCCAACAAACAGCAGCATCAGGAATGTAGGGTATCCTTCCAACCTGAAATGTAAGGAAGGGAATATCACAGATGGAGCATCATACAGAATCTAAGTTTTTTATGGAACCAAAAACATACATGTCTCTCGTTATTAGCCAATACCTGAAAATGAGACACCATGAATTTAACCTTAAACATGTTATGACCTATGACCAGTAGGTGAAGCCATTGTTTACCCAGTGGCACACAACTTGTGGGAGCAATGTAGAAATCCTTAAACCTTGCGTTACATGTAAAGGCCACAGTGACTTAAGGAGACATGATACTCTAACTCCCGATTTCTCCCATCGTCGGAAACCCACTGTACACTTCTCTGATGTCCTCAGGAATGAATGAGCTAATGTAACATGTTGATTTGGATTATTTATAGAACTCTCTAGATGTGCACTTTTCAAATTAACTATATTTAACCAACTTCAAAGAAACAATTTCAAAACTCACCTTCTAAGTAACATATGACCTTTCTACTGAATTATTTTCTACCATTTAATTTGCCAGTGTTCAAACTTACGTGTTCTGGTGAGCTCTCTGAATGCAGTTGAACATCTTGTTGTCCGAGTACATATTTGGGTACTAATAAAGAAAAAGTTGTATCAAAACAAGTCAATATACTTGGATTATACTTTAGGTGCAGTAGAGCTGTCTTAACAAAAATGATTATGATTCGAAGATGTGGTACCCTATAGTAATTAGGCAGTCAATCTGTCGGTCAGTAGAATTTTAAAAACTTTTCATGACTTTAACATTACTATATATAATTATTATTTGTAAATTTTTACTTGGCTAAATAGCTTCTAGCCAAATTGATATGTTGAAAAATATATGTCTAAAGAAAAAATATACACTTTACTAAACCATGTTGCAGGAGTTGCTCCTTTATATCTTCACATTTTTAGATGACATAGCAAGAAGTCAACTGACCAAACCTAAAGGTCAGCAGATCAAAGGTCAAGGTCATATTTTACACCTCTTCCTCAAGGTCAATGAATCAAAAGTCAGTCAAATTTACACTTCAATGTTTAACATTTTTTATGACATTTATCAAGCAAATTTCGTCGGAATCAAACAAGTTGTCTTCTGACCAAATCTCAAGGTCATCAGATCGAAGGTCAAGGTCACAAAGTTTTTTTTACATCTTCTAAAGTTACTAAACTATTAGATCTGATACCTATAGTCGAATCCTTCTCTACTAGTTGTTACAAATGATACATAAAAAGTAAAACTAGTAGCAACAGTAAATCTAATGCAATCCATTAAAGCGATAATTATATCATTGATCACAGAACCAAAACACACTTGTGGTTTTAAAGAATGTGAAAATGAAAAACGAACAATTCCCAAACAGATAACGTGCATTTTGTTTAAGATCTTTGGTACTTACAGCAACTTCATACTGTTTGCGAGCTTTGGCAACATTCATGCCCATCCACATGTTGACGAATGTGCTCCCCACTCCAGTGAGGATCACATAGCCGTAACCTTCGGGCAGATCCTCCATGATCTTCGATAAGCCTCCCATTTTTCTTAGCAGTTTTCCTGTAAAAAGTATAACAAGATATCTTATTTTTTCAGGTTGAATATCATGGTATTGAACAAATTGTCCCCGACTATAATGTTCTCCTTAATATCACAATGAAATTTCTTGGAAAGTAGATTACATAAAAAATGCTGAAATTTTGAGTGATCAATTAAGAAAAGTATACATGTATCAGCCGATTCTGACTTTCTGCATTGATTGGCAGAAACAAATTTCCAAAAAAAAAAATTAAAATTAAAAAAAAAAAAAAAAAAATTTGAATTTTTGACCCAATAGCAAACTTTTTTATTTGAAGTACCTATAAGTGTGACAAAAAAGTTAGATATGGCTGATGCCTACAATAAAATCAAAACAGAAACAACCAACAGTTTTTGAGATATGGCAGTTTTAAGGTTTTTGGCAAATGACGGCATGGTGGCCATCTTGGATTTTGGACCTACTTGAATACCTTATTCTGACGCCTTCAATACATTTTATGCAACATACTAAAATTGCATTGGCATAACTTTTACCATTTTAGAGCAATCGCATACTTGTCAACCCTCCCTATTTCGGAAGGAGACTCCCGATTTTGGACCTTAAAATGTTGAATTTTCAACTTTGAAATTAGCTTAACTGTTCCTGTTTTCAAAGATCTGATGATTTCATCTAAAAGGAGAGCTCAAAGGAGCTCAAAGGAAGCCATTTAAAAGTGCTATTTTTCCTCTGAATGTATATGTTTACATATTATTCAAGTTTAAATTTTCAATTCTGAGCGTGTGTAATCTCCCCCATGGAAATTTCAAAAAGTTGGCAAGTATGCAATCGTTGCCACAAAATTCAATGCAGAAGATTAAGAAGAAGAATAATAAACCTAACAAAAACAATAGGTCTTTTCACCAGTTGGTGAAAAACCTTAATAAGTTGAAAGAGTTAAGGATTTGATAAGACCTTTGTTTAAGGTTAAACCCTGAAATCAATTTCAGACCCTTGATCATTAAACAGTGGTTAACATTATAAAGGTCGCTTTATCAGGACCCATCCATCAACCTGTGGATGGGTTGCTAAAATTTTGTGGTGTATAGGTCACTTGGCCCGAATGGGCCATTTCCAAGTAAGCTTATGAGGTGGTGCGGTGTCCGTTCGGCGTCAACTTTTCCATTTAAACGACTTCTTCTTAATAACCAAACCGCCTAGAACCTTGATATTTGGCTGAGAGGTACCTTGGATGAATCCCAACAAAGATTTTGAAAAAAATGACCTTGAACCTTATTCAAGGTCACAGGGGTCAAATCTGTTTAAACCTGTTAACTTCTTCTGATAAACGAAAAGGCCTATAACCTTGATATCTGGCTGAATGGTTCCTTGGATTAATTCCAACAAAGTTTGGGGGAAAAATGACCTTGACACATATTCAAGGTCACAGGGGTCAAAATCAGGGTTTTCCCTGGGACTGTCAAATTTAATAGATTTAGGAGTCCTGGGACTCCCATCACACATAATATAGAGTAACACTTCATCAATTTTGGGAGTCCTCTGACAATTTTAGGAGTCAAAATGCAGGTTTTTGCATGTCAGGGAAAACCCTGCAAAATTGTTTAAATTATAACATGTTCTTTTGAATGTCTTAAAGTTTTAAGAGTTTAGGCTGCTTTAGGGTAGGCTACAAGTGTGAGATATTGATACCGAGTGAGTAATGCATGCACATTGGGCCTCTTGTTTTCGCTTAGAAGGAATTCTGACTCCCAGAATCACTTGCAACAGTCCCAATATTTCGTGGACCAGAGATTGTGTCTGAACCATTCAGTCTAGTTCTACCATATAGTGACTGCCTTCAACAAACTGAAGATTTTTTCACGATGTTGGGTTTAATTTGTGCAGCACAAATGAGAAACAGGTAGAAGGAGAGTACTGCTTGGCAGGCTAAGTTAGCAAGTGGTTAGGCCAGTCCCTATCGACAAGACACGCCGACCGTCCACCAGCAGTAAAGTGGAGTAGATACAGTATAGAGCTGAAGAAAAATTATTTGAAGAAAGCATTGTCTAATTTTATGTACAAAGTTCACATCTCACTGTACACGTGTTCAAAATAATAAAGGTGATTTTCAATACTTAAGACTGGAATCCAAATTATGTAAACAGTTACGCCAGGGAAATACATTCAACTGCAGCAAACGGAGAAAATGTCACAAACGTGATAACGAGGGAGTTTCCAGTCTGTTCAAAGTGCACATGTACACCAGTCACGTTGGACCGGCCTCGAGCGCCTGCTTCTGACCCGTGTACCGTAGCTAACTGGCTGCTGCAAACACGCTATCATGAAAATAAAGAAAGTGCAAATAATAAATCATAGTCAATTCATCTTGACATGCATTCAGATATTAAACATTTACCTGGCAAATCAAGGACAAAACGGTGAGAATTATTGCGTGTGAAAGAGAACTCCGAACGGACAAGGGAGATTATAATAAGCCGGTGTCCGGAAACGGAATGAGCCAGCATGATTCCGGAAATACTGCGCGCCTGAACAAGTTTATCAAATGGTATTTCTATAAATTCATTTGAAAATAATACAAAGTGTATACCGGTATGTGATTATTGAAGGAAAAGGTCATGGCTGAGACTGCATTTAAACGTTCTGTTGAACTAGGCCACATGTACAGTTGCCTTGAGTTTCTGGCAAGCTTCTTCAGAGGGACTCGTTTATATATAATAATAATTATAATAGGCCTATATATTTTATTATAAGATATGTATATTTTTTAATATATTTATTAGGAGCCGACCATTACAGAATGTATACTGACAAAAACTCAAGCAACTGTGACTAGGCCTACAGATCGTCATGGTAAAGTAATTAATATTATATCAGGGATGGCATTTTATCGAAAATGAATTAGCCTATAATCTTAATCCCCAAATGTGTAAAACTATACTTATATAGGGATAAGGCCTATAATGATCAAATCAACGTTTTAAAACATCTTAAGAAGTCTCATTTTCCGAAAGTTTATCACAAAATTATACACTTTCTCTAAATAACACTTATTACATACAGTGTATTCAATCAAAACCTGAAGTTAAAATTTAATTAATTTACATAATTGCTACCGGTAACTAATACAAAATTAAGCTGACATCCTGCATGTCCGAATCTATCGAGGTTTACAGTAGGGCCGCGGATATCTCCTTATTTTTGGTCGATTAAAACAATAATATCACCAAAATCCTGTTTCCTTGATATGAAATATACAAAAAGTCCCTTAAAGGTCTAAAACTTACTGTAACAAACTCTCAGGCACTTGACAATAACGTGTCTTAATATACATAAAGGAGGTAATTCGAATCTCAACTGCATATGAAAATCGAAATACTTGTGCCCACCATTGATGATTTTCATTTATTCTTTAAAAGTTGGATCGTCTCCATCGTTTCTCTCCTTTCCTCTTAATGATATGAACTTTGAGAATTCCTCTCAAGAAATAACAACAATAGTCTTCAACTGTCAATCAAAGATGGCCATCACTTGTCAGCGATTTTGTTTTTCTCATTGGTCCCAAAACCAACAGGCACCAAAGACAGTCTACATATGAAGTTTGGAAAAGATAAATAATGTGTTTCAGTAAATAGCCATAATAAACTTTATTTCATAGTCAAAGTCCAAGATTGTTGAAAGTGGCAATAAACTATTATTTTTAAAATCCAAGATGGCTGCCTGTAGAGACCATATACCATTTTTTTTAGAGCCGCCCAATAATGGGGGGGGGGGGGGCACAATTAGGGATTATGAAAGAGGTATATGGCGCATATTGGCCCGTTTTGACCTAAAGGTGACCGTTTTCAATTCAAAATCTAAATATCAAAATGTGTGGTTTTGGAATACAAATGTTGAATACCACATGTACATTTATTTAAGCATTCTGTTCTGTTTCGTGTTATTGTCCTATAACACGGAACAGGATTGCAGACAAAATGAATAACGCACGTTTTGATAATAAATTTATTTTTATATTCTACATTTGTTCTAAAAATTTAAGGTAGATTTCTAATAAATGGGACAGCCAACAGCACAGTATCGGTCAGCTATTTCCAACGTTATAATTATGACGTCACAATCGTAATGAAGTCATAATGACCACTCCAGTGTTATGGTCTCATAACACGGAACTGGCCTTGGTAGTGTTATATAGTGGCAATGCAGAGCAAATGTAAATATATGTTCATATTTACAGTCTACACTGACATTCACTCGATAACCATTACTCAACAGACTATCATTA
Organism: Mimachlamys varia; assembly: GCA_947623455.1. Taxonomy (NCBI): domain Eukaryota; kingdom Metazoa; phylum Mollusca; class Bivalvia; order Pectinida; family Pectinidae; genus Mimachlamys; species Mimachlamys varia. The sequence goes on from OX392532.1 coordinate 3,526,501, forward strand.
TCACTGCATAACTGTAGTCAAACACGTGACAAATTTCTGTGACGTCGACAACAATTCATGTGGGCGGAGCTATGCAAATCCTACAGTTTGAAACACAATTATGTGACGTCACCAACAATTAACTTAGGCGGAGCTTGCAAATTTCATGCTGTTACATTTATTGAAACATTCCCACGTTTATTAGTTTTGAAATGAAATCTGTGTCCGAAGATTTGACTATAGTTACGAACATTTCACAGAAAGATACTGTAAATATAAGGATTAACTTTTTATTTTGTTTAGGTTATCGCCGGTTATTGAATTTACCCGTTTTCCATTGTAGTTATCCCCCGATAACCTAAATAAAATAGAAAGTTAATCCTTAATTATTTGCGAAAAAGTGAGTTCGTTCATTGCAATGACTATTTCATTAATTTACCATAAAATTGCATTTTCGTGCTTTTTGCAATTTTCGAGTAGGTTTCCCCAAATTAAAATCCGTTTTTGGCATAGAGCAAATCTGATGACCAACTTTTATAAAGTCTTATTTTGTTTATGATCATTACAATTCGTGGTTCTTATATACGGCTTTATCCTCAAAGCGGTTCAAAAATTATCGTCTATGGTTAAAAAAAAAATAGGACCTTAGCAACCAGCTAATATCGTTCTCAACTCCCTGGAGAGCATACAGCCGGTGCTTGCCATCTCTAGCATTCTACAATTTCTAGCACTGCCAAACCACGTACTCGTTTACAGCTGAGTAGACTGGAACACGCAGAGTAAAGTATCTTGCTGTAGGATACAAAACAAGTGCCGTGACCGGGACTCGAACTCGAAACCCTTCGATTACGAGCCCGGCGTCCTACCACTAGACCACCGTGCCTCCAAACAGACACCGTGCCTCCAAAACACACTGCTCCAAAAGACTACTAAATCTTATCCGTAAAAAGTGGTCCTCTGATGCGCTGGTATCAGAAAATGGAGAAAACCCCGTTGTTGATGAAATATTAATTTCGATATCAACTAACTGAATATAAATGAAAATAAAACCAATAGCCTACTTAGCTCAGGTGATTGAGCCGCCGTGTAGCAACTCAAATGTTAGAAGTTCCAATTACGAAAGTGCCACGTTTCACTTTTTTGTTTTTTTGTTTTTAAGACGCAAAAAATAATATTTTTCTATCATGTTTTATTTTTTTCTCAAGAATATTTGAGTATAAGATAGAACATTAAAATACAAGCGTTTCAACGGGAAAGAGTGAATTAAGTAATTTACTCCATATCCATTCCGTGTAAAAAGTACACAAATAGCAACGTTCACTGAGATTTGCACACTATAATATTAATTTCCCGCGTTTCGGAGAAGAGCGGGGAATATGTGTTCTGTATACGCGTTGACAATTTGACTGTCCCTTGCATAGGTGTTTTTCTCTAGGGGCTGGACCAGAGATGGATGCATTTATATGTATAGGGAAAAATACATTTTATATGGTAGTGTAGGTCCTAGGCTTCAAAAAATCCATATAGATTATTCCCACTATGCCCCAAATATTTCCTGATTGGCGAGAAAGTATACTGGTCATATCTTGGCCATTTGTTGATGGATTTTAGCAAACTTTTTTTGGAAATTCTATTTTGGGCTCGGACTTAGGTATCTAATCTAAGTCTGTGATTTTGGGCTTGGGAACACGTTTAATTTAACACCATGAAAAATCGATATGGAGTCTCTATCCAGTGATTCAAATGTCAATTAAAGGAATCAAACCATATTTCCGCACATGTACTCATCCATTAAACAGAATGTATAAAGAAATTGAAATGTAATTTGTACGTTGATTCTTCATGATAAAATGCAGGTCAAGTTTTGATTTGGTGACGATCCACTAATACTTTCAAAAGGTTGGCTGATTTAAGTTGAGAATTTAAATTATATAGGGCATGGCCCAACGTGGAACTTTGTCGAACTCCAGTCAAATTTGTGTAAGATTTTTGTAAGAGTCCTATCTCTTGGACAAATTCCCATAAATCTTTCAGTATAATATTTACTGCGGTCAGGTCGAGTTTGGTCGCAACAACTGTTGTTAGAATGTAAGGAGTTTTTAGTTGTTTAACTTTCTGCGTATGATGAGCACTATCATGACTTAAGTTTTATGAACGGAAAACCAACCCTGTTAACATGGGACGGTCTTGGTGTAGAAACAAATGCTGATGATTATCAATGTGTGATGTTGCACAAGTTACAGAAAACAAGCTCCAAAAAATATGTCAAGCCAATTTTAGGAAGACATGATGGAGCTAATTGGATAACAACTATAAAAAGCCGTTAACATTTTGTTGTTTCCCGTTCGCACGGTTTACAGCGGACTAGTTGCGTGTTGACGTTTAATATGTGTATCACAATTGGACTTTTGATTAAAAGCTTTCCCACAGATGTTACAAGAGTATGGTTTTTCCCCGGAGTGTATCGTACGGTGCCGTTGGAGGTGGCTACGTTGTTTAAACTTCCGTCCACATACATCACACTCGTACTTCCGCTCTTCATCGTGTATTCTCATGTGAAGCATCATTTGGGGACGGTTTAGAAACCTCTTGTCACAAATTTCACAAACTACCGGTCTTTCGTCTGTATGACTTAGTGAATCACAAGTGAACGGCCGCCATTCCATATGCACGCACATGTGAACATCCAGATTGGCCTTGTTGGCGAAGTCCTTGCCGCACCGCTCACACTGGTAGGGTTTGACGCCCTCGTGTTGTTGTAGGAAGTGTTTCCGAAAGGTCTTCTTACTAGCAAGGGTCTTTCCGCAAATGTCGCAAACGACGCTCATATTCTGAGGACGCGTACTTAGATGAACCCTTTTATAGTGATTTTGGAGATAAACATCACTGAGGAATTCTTTCCCACAAACTTCGCAATTTACCGGAGGAGAATGCGTGCCGACGTGGTTTAAATAAGAAACTTTCCAAAGAAATTCTTTTCCGCAAAGTTTACATTTGAAATCTTTCACACCAGCATGTACTTTGCGATGAGAATATAGGCTATATCGCTGCACGAACGCCTTGCCGCACTCCTCACATTTGTGTGGACGCAACCCCGTGTGGATGCTTGAATGCCTCTTGTAAGTGGTCTTGTCCGCGAACGCTCGACCGCACACGTGACATTTGAAAGGTTTTTCTCCCGTGTGTGTTCGTACATGACATATCAGTCCTTGGTTGGATGGAAATGTCTTGCCACAACTATCACAAGAATATTGTTTCCCTTTCTTTGAATGAGCTTTAGAAGAAGATGTCGTATTTCGTAATATCGACTCCTGTATTGCTACCCGCCTTGGGCTAATTTGTTTCCGCCCTTTTCTTTTGCGAACGGCCAACACTTTGCCTGATTCTACATTTTCCTGTACAGAAAAAGAATTATCGCCTTGGGATGGCCACATTTGTTCGTGGTCGCTTTTGTCCAAGACAATTTCAAGTTTATCTACATCATGGACAGTGTTCATTATATTTTCTCTTTTCTTTGACCTGTCCATAATATCTGTATTATCAATATATGGCTGCGAGTCTGGAAAGTTTCCTTTTCTGTTTCCTTCTTGAATATCCTTACTATCAACCTCATCCGGGATGTAAGTCAATATCACATTGCCTTTCACAGGTTTATTTGTATTACACAGCTTTTGTAGTTTCGTCCTTAACTTACAACCTACAGGGATATCAGCTGTCGATATCGTCACTCTGTCCGATGAATATTCACATTTCTTACCATGAATACAGTCCGTCACACTGTCCGATGTATACATACACTTGTTACCATGGTTACAGCCCGTCGCCATGTCCGATGTATACACACACTTGTTCCCATGATTACAGTCCGTGTCCGATGTATACATACACTTGTTACCATGGTTACAGTCTGTATCCGATGTATACATACACTTGTTACCATGGTTACAGTCCGTCACGCTGTCACGATTTACACACGATGCATTGATGCACGTGCTAGCAACGCACGTCTTTTCATTGCACACGATCTGATCAAACGTGTTTTGTTCATATTTTATTTCATCCGTTTGTATTTCCTTTGGAATAGGTATATCAGTTTTATAGGAAGCATCAAAACATTGTTCCTGTCTTCCGGGAGAAAGAATATACATGTAGTGGTTTCTAGCCTCATTCTCGTGTTCAAACTTGGCCCTTGAAAGTGTGTTGTCAAAGTGGTCATCTAGATTTTTGTCCCTGCACGTCATGTCTAACTTCGAAGCATTCAGCATTCAGAAATCTCCAGCTTCATGCCTGCAATATTGTTCGTATATATTACTACAAAGTACAAAAATAAATCGATGAAAATACATTTGATATTAGCAGCATATCTAGCAAATAATAGCCGCCCTAATCCCTTAACAATACAAATATATACAATAAATAATTATATTGAATATAATTCACATATTACATTAATCAATACAATTATGAGAGTTGCCTATCATGTACTTATACTAGTCCTATATCACCTGACTACCATCTCCCTGTGTGTGTATGCCTGTGTGTGGTAGAATGTATTGTGCTTTGTTGGTAGTGGAACCGTGCTTCTAACGTCATCTTTTATAGTGCCACCTCACTACACCGACTCCAGACTATTATATACTCCATCTGGGTTGTTGGAGTTGCGTGAGCAGGAGAAAACACTTTCTCTGAATATTTCATGCTTACGACACAATATTAAAACATCATTTTTCCTAAATGGAATATTAAGACTATTTATCAAAATTGTTCCATCAGAAAGTGGAAAATACACTAAACAAAGAAATGTCCCGATATTGTGTAATAAGACGAGGAATAATGATGCTTGGGGCTCGAATACCTGTGTTCGAACCCGCGACCCTTAGCTAGTCGGCCGCTACCTTGTAAGTAGGGCGTTAGAATTGTACCTGCTGCCCCCATTGCATGATCGTAAGGGGCAACTCAATTTGAGATATTATCTTCTCTGTTCTTTCTATACAAATTTCTCCTTCCTAATGTCTCCCTTGACACTACGTCACTTTTGGCCTTTAGTTGAGCGTTCGCCCCTATGAGGAAGGCTATGGATTCTGTCCCCAGGCCGAGACATACCAGAGTCTCTAACAATGGTAGTTACTACTCCCTGCTTGACGATCAGCATTATGGGAGTGGAACGACTGGTTCACCCGTTGTAGTCAGTGTATACTGTGACCGGTCGGGGTGTTCTGACAGAAAACTTCAGTGTGGTAGCACTTTAAATCGGCAAAAGCACGTACATACCACAGCCTCCCAACAACACACGCATGTCGCATTTTGTGGCAAGTGGTTAAAATTTTAACTTACCAAATGAGAAACTTTCGCAATTTCGAAGTGGATAATGAAAGCACTACGATGTATTCTGAATCAGTCTAATTTACAATTTAGACAAGTGTCAACAAGACATTGCACTATTTGTGCTTGTGTATGTGGTTTTGTTTCACGATTCGTTTTATACTTTCGACAACATTTTCTGACATGTTTACATATTTGAATAATACATACACCTTTCAACAGGCATCATACCCATTCGCCGAAAAATGCCAGTACAATAATTTTCTATCGAAATTTCTGAAATCAGAATCGGCGAGTGTTCATTTCATTTCAACAAATTTTATTCATTTTGATGGTACAATGAATGGGATTGAACAACAGGCTGGGCCTATATCAGTTCTCTCCCGCATGCGTTGGTATTATATTGATGTTTAAGTAATACACTTTTTATTAATAGATTGAAAGTTTAAGATTGAAATAAACAAACACAGCATATATAAACAAGATCAATGGGCGAGTGTTAAATTAAAACCCTGAATTGGACGTAAATGCAATCAAACCAAACCGTTGGTCTACCACAAACACAGTGCCTGAGAAAATCTAACACGATCAATATAAACTGTAGTTGCGTGACCCAGTGGCTAATTGACAAAAGGAAAACTCCATACAGTTCACGTTGGTAAGTTCAAGTCTCCATTTACTGTATTTCACCACAAAAGTTTGTATCCTTGTTATAAGACATAGTGTCATTTAACCGACTGATTAATTAATGTTGTAAATAAAATATACGTATTCAATTCAATTCCATTAAACTGTATTTTACATTCAAATAGCATTGTGTCGATCGAGCATATAATATACCTGGTAACTAAACATACAAACAAACATATAAAATACATGTGTATATTAATTATTGAACAAACTTATATATGTAATGTCCAGCTAGATATATAGGGTGGAAATACTGCCTTACTGGCGAGCTAGCGTTTCCACTCATGCGGTCACGCGTACGTTACAAAAATATGTAATGTGCTGCAGGCGGCCGCCCATCCAACTACTGATCACTGCAGCCCACCGTGTATCAATGCACCTTCCCAAACCACCAGTCTCTTCGGATGCGTGGGTTCGAATCCCACCGCTGCCACCAAATGTAACGTGCAGGCGGTCACCCATCCAACTACTGACCACGCTCACCGTTTCTTCACTAGCGTGAATGGGTCCCCGGATTATACCGTATAACTGAAAAAGCTAGCTTGCCAGTTAGGCAGTATTTTCCCCTCACATATACCTAGCTAGGCATTACATAATATATCCATACATTAATTGAAAACTAAATATAAGTTATTGAAATTGCAATTTTTAGTTTGCAATTAGCATATTTACATGTATATATATGCTAAAAGACCGAAACAAATAATCATAAATTCAAAGACTATTCATAAATAAAATTAATTTGGTGCCAAACATGAGTTAACCCAGCTGCCTAATCATTGTTTATTATTTGATTCTAGCAAAGCTCGTAGTATCCGTTAGACAGCAAATCGAGACTGATTACTATCTTACCTTGATGGCCAAGTTAGGAGAAGCCAATGCACTGAATTTTGTCTGCAGACTGACCCGTGCCCGTGTCTCGAGGGGTGTCGCGACGGCGTTCAAAATATTTTCTAAAATTAGAGGAAGATGCGGTTTTCATATGCGGATTGAAAGCTACTTTGTTAAATATAGGGAAAATTGACGCGACATATAAGAATGTTTTACATAAAATGGCATTACAAAACCTATTTCATATGAATTAAGAATGGTATATTTTTATCATCCGTAGTCGTACTCGACACTTTTGGGTGATATTGGTCGGAAGGTCCGGGATCCAAGTCCGTGTTTTAAAATGCACATTATTTCGGAAACTCTCTAGAATTTACATAGGTTCGTCAGAGTACTTTAATTGGTATCATGTCTGGTCGTGTTGGAATACTTACCGAGTTCAATTATGAAGATCTTGAGGTGAGTATCAAATTTCGATAAATATAGTAAAATGAGATTAAATCCATTAAATTATATTGTAGATTTAAACTGCTGTGTCGTTTTGCAGAAAACCGGGCTGATTCGGATTCATAAGTGGCTTCCGGTTTCTGTGTTATTTTCGCCTCTTGTACTTTCGTTTTGATGAGCATGCATCCTCACGTTATTTTCTATTGTAGCCAATATATCCCACTTCATATATTATTTTCCATTTCGGTGTGTTGTAAAATTTGATCAGTTGATTAGAACAGACACGCCTCAGCTGTAGTGCCCCGCCGTGGATCTGTGATAGAGTATCGAGCTGCAAGGCCCATGGTCGCGTGTCCAGTGACGTCACAATCTATAGCTACATTGTATCTTTCCGATCCGAACAGTCGACACGAAAAAAGGGTCTTACACCACATTTGTACATGTAGATCTAGTCTATGTTCGTCTAGAAAACGCCGTACCATACTGGGACCCTTGAAAACATCCTATCTTTAATGATAGGGTGTGGCAGACGCTGCTGGTGGACTCTTTATATTAGTCGCCGAGGTTTGCTGGAGCCTCCATTATCCATAGCCATACATGTAGTTAATCTCATGAGTAGTGGCACGGTACATACTATTCACATTTTCGTATTACACGATTTGAACTTGTACAGAACTAGTTCAATTTTACTTCTAAATTCATAATTAAAGGAGTTTTACGCACCTGACCCTCCTGTTTCTACATTAATTTAGAAATTTTAGATTCCCACCTCTTGACCCCTAGCATCACTGAAGAGTCCTAGGGGGACGAAACAGCTGTATGATGCAGTTTTATTTTTTATTTTTTTTTTGCATACTGTATCTATTGCTAAATTTAAAAAAAGGTAGCACATGTGTGTGTTACGTCATTTCTAAGGACGGCCCGTTACTTCTATACTGAAAATCAACCTAAAGAACTGACATTACAACGTATCTCAACTGGTGACTCCACTCCACCAAAGAAATAAAATCATCCATAATAATGAAATATTAATGATAATCATGTTGCAATTCGAGTATCGACAAAGTATCACATATAACATCGAATGATACAAGAGGTATCCAAAAATCAAATCAATTTCCCAGCAATAAACACAGACACAAGCAACCTCCCCCTCCCCCCCCCCCCCCCCGAACTGTCAAAGCTCAATTGGAATTCTATACCTCCATAACTAGCACAGGATCCCAACCTCTTTTACGTCTGCTGCCCTGGAAAGTTATGTAACCTACTTTTAATACCCGTTTATTTATTTTTTAAAAAGTGCACAATAAAAAAGTCAAACATTATAGAACTTTCATAAACTTCGGCAGGAACATGAGAAAATAATAACGGATATATATGTTTGGAGGTATCCTGACATATAGGGATGTTTTCGGATTCTGATTAAGTTCAACATTCTACCCAAGGCGGAGGCTGATACCACCCATTAGGCCAATCAGTACTGGTTCCCTGTCGCTTGGAAATCAAGTTTGAAAATACATTCCTTGTCCATAGAAGTATGGTACTCGTGTGTGTTATCATTCCCATACCTGGTAATCGAGCCTTCCTTTTATAGGTAATATGTAGATTCCAGCCTCTAGGTTCATATACTAGTAACGTACACTGTATATAGGCGGAGACACTGGGGGACGACAGGAAACGCTTAATTCGTCATCACTTTCTGTTACCTCAGCTTCTCATTGCGTTTTCGAATTGATGTTTCGATGACTATGGCAATTAAGATTTCCATGGTCAGAATCAGCTTCCATCTCGAACAAACGGCCCGTGTTGCTCACCAATCTGATTAAGATACAGATCATCACTATAACTACCGTGTGTAATAGATAGTAAAAGTGAGGATCTGTAATTTAATCAGATTGGTTGCCTACCGACTTATACAAGTCTAGGTTACCGATTTGATCACAAATCTCCATTTTTAGTTGCATATATAGTATAGTGGGTGACGATGAAGTGAAACATATTCCAGTACGAAACAGTAGGCGATACAGAAAGGAAATGTGGGTTTAGTCAAGGGCAATATAGTTGACCAATCACATTTTATCTTTAACGAATATTTATTATGTTTGCGTCCACTCACTGTCGATTGATCTTGATTTAATTCCCCATTAAAATAATTTTCGAATATCACTAACTGCTAATTTCTCGGTGATTGTGGACTGAAATCTTATTGTAATGAAATCAAGGAAAACAAGTATACAAACACCTGTTTAAGTTTAAATGAAAAAAAAAATTAACTTCATATTTAGAAATGAAACCTTCATTATTAAACTGAGGTATGAGTATACTTTATTGCTGTAAACCACCACTTACCATTAGGCAATGTCTGGTGTAAATTAAGCATTACAGACATGCATAAACGAAAATAAGTTCTCCTGGTTTAATGTAACAGTTCCTTTTCATGGCACATCTCTACATTTCTTAAACGTCAAAGGGACGTCAAACAAAATAGCAGGTGTACACATGTACACTACTTAATCGAAGTGAACGAATGATTGAGAGTTAGCTCCCTTACCCTTACTATTGTATGGTCTCGTGGCAATCTCTGTATATCGCAACCCTTTGTTGTGTTTTATTGATAATAAAAGGGATTGGGCACAAATTACTAGAATGTTTTAGTGTCGCGAGTGTATTGCTTAGTATATATGCATAGAAAAAGTTATATTATCTGATTCTGAAAGGGAGTTACATATATATCCAAAAATCACATTTAGAGGCAGATATTCATTTAGTTCATGATAAATCTTAATTCTTTGTCCAATATATTATTATAACATGTAAAAAAGAAATGATGTGCGTCTTCAATAAGGAACAGAAACCACCTACAAGCGTTGGTCACCATTGCTGGGGTGTAACCGTGCTGAGAAGTAACTACATCAAGTCATTGTTTTACAGATACGCGTCTTTTATGTCACAATGAACACAATGTACAGCGCATTTCGACGAAGATTATGCACATTAAAAAGTTACGAATACAAAACCCCTGTTGTTTTTTTATTCGTAACTTTTTCACAAGCCTTCTTTGTTTATATTTAAAAGAACGATATTTCATTAAAGTTTCATTCACATTCTGATTTTTTTGTTTTAGCTTGAAGGAAACTCGCAATTTATAAGCTGCTTGCCCATTGACACATATATAACGGGCAACTCACCCATTTTACCATATTATTTTTTCCTCTATTGTACATCACTTAGAAATGTATAGACCACTTAGAAATGTATAGACCATGCACCATTGAGGCCAAAATTGAAAACAAAGAGAGTACGTGTATTGTTCTAAAGAACATTCGCTTTGTTGTGCTGTTCATATTTTTTTTTCTGATAGACAACGGAATTGGATTAGACTAAGTCCGTGGCTAGACTATACCTTTGTAAACAATGTCTCTCCGTTCCCCTATAGCTGTGGTACCCGTACTACAATCCGTGGTTAGACTATACCTTTGTAAACGATGACTCTCTGTTTCCCTATAGCTGTGGTACCCGTACTACAATCCGTGGTTAGACTATACCTTTGTAAACGATGACTCTCTGTTTCCCTATAGCTGTGGTACATGTACCCGTACTACAATCCGTGGCTAGACTATACCTTTGTAAACGATGACTCTCTGTTTCCCTATAGCTGTGGTACATGTACCCGTACTACAATCCGTGGCTAGACTATACCTTTGTAAACAATGACTCTCTGTTTCCCTATAGCTGTGGTACCCGTACTACAATCCGTGGCTAGACTATATATTTGTAACCGATGTCTCTCTGTTTCCCTATAGCTGTGGTACCCGTACTACAATCCGTGGCTAGACTATACCTTTGTAAACGATGACTCTCTGTTTCCCTATAGCTGTGGTACCCGTACTACAATCCGTGGCTAGACTATATCTTTGTAAACAATGACTCTCTGTTTCCCTATAGCTGTGGTACCCGTACTACAATCCGTGGCTAGACTATATCTTTGTAAACAATGACTCTCCGTTTCCCTATAGCTGTGGTACCCGTACTACAATCCGTGGCTAGACTATACCTTTGTAAACGATGACTCTCTGTTTCCCTATAGCTGTGGTACATGTACCCGTACTACAATCCGTGGCTAGACTATACCTTTGTAACCGATGTCTCTCTGTTTCCCTATAGCTGTGGTACCCGTACTACAATCCGTGGCTAGATTATACCTTTGTAAACAATGACTCTCTGTTTCCCTATAGCTGTGGTACCCGTACTACAATCCGTGGCTAGACTATACCTTTGTAACCGATGTCTCTCTGTTTCCCTATAGCTGTGGTACCCGTACTACAATCCGTGGCTAGACTATACCTTTGTAAACGATATCTCTCTGTTTCCCTATAGCTGTGGTACCCGTACTACAATCCGTGGCTAGACTATATATTTGTAACCGATGTCTCTCTGTTTCCCTATAGCTGTGGTACCCGTACTACAATCCGTGGCTAGACTATATATTTGTAACCGATGTCTCTCTGTTTCCCTATAGCTGTGGTACCCGTACTACAATCCGTGGCTAGACTATATATTTGTAACCGATGTCTCTCTGTTTCCCTATAGCTGTGGTACCCGTACTACAATCCGTGGCTAGACTATACCTTTGTAAACGATATCTCTCTGTTTCCCTATAGCTGTGGTACCCGTACTACAATCCGTGGCTAGACTATATATTTGTAACCGATGTCTCTCTGTTTCCCTATAGCTGTGGTACCCGTACTACAATCCGTGGCTAGACTATATATTTGTAACCGATGTCTCTCTGTTTCCCTATAGCTGTGGTACCCGTACTACAATCCGTGGCTAGACTATACCTTTGTAAACGATATCTCTCTGTTTCCCTATAGCTGTGGTACCCGTACTACAATCCGTGGCTAGACTATATATTTGTAACCGATGTCTCTCTGTTTCCCTATAGCTGTGGTACCCGTACTACAATCCGTGGCTAGACTATATATTTGTAAACAATGTCTCTTTGTTTCCCTATAGCTGTGGTACCCGTACTACAATCCGTGGCTAGACTATACCTTTGTAAACAATGTCTCTCTGTTTCCCTATAGCTGTGGTACCCGTACTACAATCCGTGGCTAGACTATACCTTTGTAAACAACTCTCTGTTTCCCTATAGCTGTGGTACCCGTACTACAATCCGTGGCTAGACTATACATTTGTAAACAATGACTCTCTGTTTCCCTATAGCTGTGGTACCCGTACTACAATCCGTGGCTAGACTATACCTTTGTAAACAATGACTCTCTGTTTCCCTATAGCTGTTGTACCCGTACTACAATCTGTGGCTGGACTATATATTTGTAACCGATATCTCTCTGTTTCCCTATAGCTGTGGTACCCGTACTACAATCCGTGGCTAGACTATACCTTTGTAAACAATGACTCTCTGTTTCCCTATAGCTGTGGTACCCGTACTACAATCCGTGGCTAGACTATATATTTGTAACCGATGACTCTCTGTTTCCCTATAGCTGTGGTACCCGTACTACAATCCGTGGCTAGACTATACCTTTGTAAACAATGACTCTCTGTTTCCCTATAGCTGTGATACCCGTACTGCAATCCGTGGCTAGACTATATCTTTGTAAACAATGACTCTCTGTTTCCCTATAGCTGTGGTACCCGTACTACAATCCGTGGCTAGACTATACCTTTGTAGCCGATGACTCTCCGTTTCCCTATAGCTGTGGTACCCGTACTACAATCTGTGGCTAGACTATACCTTTGTAAACAATGACTCTCCGTTTCCCTATAGCTGTGGTACCCGTACTGCAATCCGTGGCTAGACTATACCTTTGTAAACGATGACTCTCTGTTTCCCTATAGCTGTGGTACCCGTACTACAATCCGTGGCTAGACTATACATTTGTAGCCGATGACTCTCCGTTTCCCTATAGCTGTGGTACCCGTACTACAATCCGTGGCTAGACTATACATTTGTAAACAATGACTCTCTGTTTCCCTATAGCTGTGGTACTCGTACTACAATCCGTGGCTAGACTATATATTTGTAACCGATGACTCTCTGTTTCCCTATAGCTGTGGTACCCGTACTACAATCCGTGGCTAGACTATACCTTTGTAAACGATATCTCTCTGTTTCCCTATAGCTGTGGTACCCGTACTACAATCCGTGGCTAGACTATACCTTTGTAAACAATGACTCTCCGTTTCCCTATAGCTGTGGTACCCGTACTACAATCCGTGGCTAGACTATATATTTGTAAACAATGACTCTCTGTTTCCCTATAGCTGTGGTACCCGTACTACAATCCGTGGCTAGACTATACCTTTGTAAACAATGACTCTCCGTTTCCCTATAGCTGTGGTACCCGTACTACAATCCGTGGCTAGACTATATATTTGTAACCGATGACTCTCTGTTTCCCTATAGCTGTGGTACCCGTACTACAATCCGTGGCTAGATTATACCTTTGTAAACAATGACTCTCTGTTTCCCTATAGCTGTGGTACCCGTACTACAATCCGTGGCTAGACTATACCTTTGTAAACAATGACTCTCTGTTTCCCTATAGCTGTGGTACCCGTACTACAATCCGTGGTTAGACTATACCTTTGTAAACAATGACTCTCTGTTTCCCTATAGCTGTGGTACCCGTACTACAATCCGTGGTTAGACTATACATTTGTAAACAATGACTCTCTGTTTCCCTATAGCTGTGGTACCCGTACTACCGACTACGAGAGGAGGGTTTTGATACGTTTACCATAGGACCAGAGAAAGGAAAGACATACAACTCCAAACATGGCTACCCCTGTAAGGCTGAGGAGGGCATCGACAATGTGAATGCCAAGGTAAGAACTTTCTCGAATGCACCGTGAGAGTAACTCAATAACGGGAACACTTTTTATAAACTCATTTGATGCGAAATTGCATGAACAAAACGGAAGACCACTAGGTTTTATTTTGTTTTACGTCCCATAAGTTATTAACAGCTAATGTCATTTATCGCTATACGTGAATGTGTTGAGAACGTATATTTGGGCAACTTCGCAAGCCAAGGGTGTACAATACGCTACCCTCCTTTTCAGAAGGGAGAGTAGCGTATTGGCTGTATCCCACCTTCCCCACTTTTTAAAAAAACATATGGGGGAGAATGTTGTTAGAAGGATTATAGTCTGTTTCTGAATAATTTCGGAACTATTTACCTGTATTTACCTGTGTTCTTACCTGAGTTTTTACCTGTGTTTTAATCAGTGATGAACCTCTATATCTTATATGAATATACATGTTTTATTATACATTTGCACTTTAAATAAATAAATATTGAAAACAATGTTTTTAAATGGAAATTTTGTTTATCAATGTAATATAATTATGTTTATCATATCAGACTAGAATATTATATAATAAAAATTAGAGTGTGTTGTTTAACAAATCATTATTAATTAAAAATTTATAAATCTTTAAATATGTATGAATAAAATAAACTTAATTTTACTGCAATGTATGTAATATGAAATAGTATTAATAATATTGTGTATTTCTCTATGTGTAACATTAATGAAGTGTCAATAACCAGAACACATTTTGATATAATTGTAGTTGTTAAATATGAATGATATATACTAAATTATACTGTATTTTGTGTAATATGAAATAATATTGATTAATAGAAAAATAAAGAAATGAATAGTTAAAAATCAAAAATAAATGTTTTTATGAAGTAATCATGTGTTAAGGATGTACACCTCTGAGAAGTCAAAATTATCCTGTATAAAACTTTTTTTCTCATATATGTTTTTTAAAAAGGGAGTTCAAGGCATGACTGAAAATGCAAAGACAATGATATGTCAGTGTGCTCGTTTTTGTGCTATGATCGGTCAAAGATACCAATATGACATAATAAGCAATTTTAAGTGAATTTTATAGTTTTGACTAATTGCGCGATATCTTCATACAATATCTTCCAAATTTGTGATCCGAAATGTATGAAAGTTTGCAGAAATGACAAAATTAGTGTTTTCTTTTAAAATATCTCTAACTTAATATTTTTACTCAGGAAAGCAATTTGAGTTACCCCTACCCCTTATTTTTTAATGAGAAAATGATAATTTTTTCACCATTTTTTGCAGATTAACCGCTTAATACAAAAAGTTCTGATATCAAACTTTTTTTAATATTTAGCGTATGAAAAGAAAATGGGTCTCTCTTTCTAAAACCGTCATAAAAATGGGGGGTTAGTGTGCTTAATTTTTTGTCCCTGTATTATTTGTGTTATTTTTCACTTTATGGCATACTATTTCTATAAAATTGAACATTATAAAGTTGTACAGCAAAAATGAGCTAGCTATAATTAAAAATGGCTAAACACTGATGTTTTAAAGAGAGCGATATAGCATCAAAAAGGTGAAATTTTGGCCTTTCGCAAAGTGCATAAAATAGACAGAAATATGCATATTCAAAATGGCCGCCAAATTGGTGTTTTTTTTAAATTCATGTAAAAAAGTTCTACAGACACTTATATTTTTGACACAATTTTCAGATACATATTTGCTATTAAAATTGATAATAATTTCTTCAGTATAACAAAAAATCTTTAAATGAGACAGAAACAAGACTTGAACGTGACTGGAACCTCAGAAGTGTTCATCCTTAAGTGTTAAATTGCTGTTAATTTAATAAGTAATAAGTATAGATATAAATCAAAGTATTTTTCACTATATACTACTATATATACTACATATAGGCTGTATAGTCATATACAGGTAAATGACACAGGTAACTTTCACACAGGTAACTTTTACACAGGTAAGTTACCTAGTATGAAACAGACTATAATTGGTTTGCCATTGTTCTCTTATATCAACACTTTCCTTTGTTATATAAAAAGTGGGGAAGGTGGGAACCCCCCAGCGTATTGTACACCCTTGGCTTGCAAAGTTGGATTTGTTATACATTGTAACTTCAGAAAACAAGAAATGTGAACACGATATAATGTTGTGATTATTACAGACATGATGATTACTACTTGTAGTAATGTAGACAATTAAATAATGTGCGTCGTCATTTCAGAAGTGTGCTATCATTTTGAATAATGTATCTACATTATTGGAGTGTGAAATGCGTGTGTTTTTATTTTAGAGACAGAAGATGTGTGTTATTTTTTTAGAGAGACAGAACGATGTGTGTTATTATTTTAGAGACAGAAGATGTGTGTTATTATTTTAGAGACAGAAGATGTGTGTTATTATTTTAGAGAGACAGAAGATGTGTGTTATTATTTTAGAGTGACAGAAAGATGTGTGTTATTATTTTAGAGTGACAGAAAGATGTGTGTTATTATTTTAGAGTGACAGAAGATGAGTGTTATTATTTTAGAGAGACAAAAGATGTGTGTTATTATTTTAGAGAGACAGAAGATGTGTGTTATTATTTTAGAGTGACAGAAAGATGTGTGTTATTATTTTAGAGAGACAGAATATGTGTGTTATTATTTTAGAGAAACAGAAAGATTTGTGTTATTATTTTAGATAGACAGAAGATGTGTGTTATTATTTTAGATAGACAGAAGATGTGTGTTATTATTTTAGATAGACAGAATATGTGTGTTATTATTTTAGAGAGACAGAAGATGTGTGTTATTATTTTAGAGACAGAAGATGTGTGCTATTATTTTAGAGACAGAAGATGTGTGTTATTTTTTTAGAGATAGAATATGTGTGTTATTATTTTAGAGACAGAAGATGTGTGTTATTATTTTAGAGAGGCAAAAGGTGTGTGTTATTATTTTAGAGACAGAAGATGTGTGTTATTATTTTAAAGACAGAAGATGTGTGTTATTATTTTAGATAGACAGAATATGTGTGTTATTATTTTAGAGAAACAGAAGATGTGTGTTATTATTTTAGAGACAGAAGAGGTTTGCTATTATTTTAGAGAGACAAAAGATGTATGTTATTATTTTAGAGAGACAGAAAGATGTTTGCTATTATTTTAGAGAGACAGAATATGTGTTATTATTTTAGATAGACAGAAGATGTGTGTTATTATTTTAGAGACAGAAGAGGTTTGCTATTATTTTAGAGAGACAAAAGATGTATGTTATTATTTTAGAGAGACAGAAGATGTGTGTTATTATTTTAGAGTGACAGAAGATGAGTGTTATTATTTTAGAGAGACAGAATATGTGTGTTATTATTTTAGATAGACAGAAGATGTGTGCTATTATTTTAGATAGACAGAAGATGTGTGCTATTATTTTAGAGAGACAGAAGATGTGTGTTATTATTTTAGATAGACAGAATATGTGTGTTATTATTTTAGAGACAGAATATGTGTGTTATTATTTTAGAGAGACAGAAGATGTGTGTTATTATTTTAGAGTGACAGAAAGATGTGTGTTATTATTTTAGAGAGACAGAAGATGTTTGTTATTATTTTAGAGTGACAGAAAGATGTGTGTTATTATTTTAGAGAGACAGAAAGATGAGTGTTATTATTTTAGAGTGACAGAAAGATGTGTGTTATTATTTTAGAGAGACAGAAGATGTGTGTTATTATTTTAGAGAGACAGAAAGATGTGTGTTATTATTTTAGAGTGACAGAAAGATGTGTGTTATTATTTTAGAGAGACAGAAGATGTGTGTTATTATTTTAGAGAGACAGAAAGATGTGTGTTATTATTTTAGAGAGACAGAAGATGTGTGTTATTATTTTAGAGAGACACAAGGTGTGTGTTATTATTCTTGGCCTTGTCACTGTAGGACCTGGCCGGCCTGATCATACCTGGAGGGTTCGCACCTGACTACTGGAGGAGGGACAAACGCTTCCTGGACCTCGTCAAGGACATTTACCACTCAGGTAACGCTCAACTGTACTGTAACAGTGTCGTAATGAGTTGGAGCTATCGTTCTTTATCATATTCCCGGGTACTTATTCCGTTTGTAATGCATGCTGCAAAGGTATATATTTTCGCGGTAATCTTATTTTAGCGCTTTTCTTGCTAAAATATGATAGCGCTAATTGGAGTTCTAATATGCTTCTTATATAGTAATTATCTTGGATGGGCGAATGTATCATTGGCTAATGTGCAAAAAACCGACAATGCGCTAAAATTTGATCGCATCAAATTAAGTTCGTTTATAGTATATGTCTTACAACAATAAAGGTTGAATACGATTTTATTATTTTTTTTACTCATTTCAAGAAATACATTAGTTTTGGAGTGGTGTCATTTATTTGATAAGCACAAAGAAGGGTTTTGTATGGAACACCAAATTAACATGTATTCAATAATTGAAGATACATGTAGGTACATGTATAACTAATTGAAGATAAGTATAACTAATTGAAGACAGGTATAACTAATTGAAGATAGGTACAACTAATTGAAGACAGGTATAACTAATTGAAGATAAGTATAACTAATTGAAGACAGGTATAACTAATTGAAGATAGGTACAACTAATTGAAGACAGGTATAACTAATTGAAGACAAGTATAACTAATTGAAGATAGGTACAACTAATTGAAGATAGGTATAACTAATTGAAGACAGGTATGACTAACTGAAGACAAGTATACCTAATTGAAGATAGGTTCAACTAATTGAAGACAGGTATAACTAATTGAAGACAGGTATAACTAATTGAAGATAAGTATAACTAATTGAAGACAGGTATAACTAATTGAAGACAGGTATAACTAATTGAAGATAGGTACAACTAATTGAAGACAGGTATAACTAATTGAAGACAGGTATGACTAACTGAAGACAAGTATACCTAATTGAAGATAGGTTCAACTAATTGAAGACAGGTATAACTAATTGAAGACAAGTATACGTAATTGAAGATTGGTACAACTTATTGAAGATAGGTACAACTAATTGAAGACAGGTATGACTAATTGAAGACAGGTATAACTAATTGAAGACAGGTATGACTAATTGAAGACAAGTATACGTAATTGAAGACAGGTACAACTAATTGAAGATAGGTACAACTAATTGAAGACAGGTATGACTAATTGAAGATAGGTATGACTAATTGAAGGCAGGTATAACTAATTGAAGACAGGTATGACTAATTGAAGACAGGTATGACTAATTGAAGACAGGTATAATTAATTGAATATAGGTTTAACTAATTGAAGATAGGTATAACTAATTGAAGACATTTATGACTAATTGAAGACAGATATAACTAATTGAAGATAGGTATAACTGATTGAAGATAGGTACAACTAATTGAAGACAGGTTTGACTAATTGAAGACAAGTATACCTAATTGAAGATATGTACAACTAATTTAAGACAGGTATGACTAATTGAAGACAGGTATGACTAATTAAAGACAGGTATAACTAATTGAATATAGGTATAACTAATTGAAGATAGGTATAACTAATTGAAGACAGGTATAACTAATTGAAGGCAGTTATAACTAATTGAAGACAGGTATGACTAATTGAAGACAGGTATGACTAATTGAAGACAGGTATAACTAATTGAATATAGGTATAACTAATTGAAGATAGGTATAACTAATTGAAGACAGGTATGACTAATTGAAGACAGATATAACTAATTGAAGATAGGTATAACTGATTGAAGATAGGTACAACTAATTGAAGACAGGTTTGATTAATTGAAGACAAGTAAACCTAATTGAAGATAGGTACAACTAATTGAAGATAGGTATAACTTATTGAAGACAAGTATACGTAATTGAAGATAGGTACAACTAATTGAAGACAGGTATGACTAATTGAATATAGGTATAACTAATTGAAGATAGGTATAACTAATTGAAGACATGTATAACTAAATGAAGATAGGTTTAGTTTAACTGTAGATAGTACAGTTCAGTTGAAGATCGGTCCAATTATCTGTAGCCATCGTTCATTATTTAAAGATAGGTACAATTTCATTTAACCTATCTTCAATTGAATTAATAATTCTATGTCTCGAAAAGGATGAATTGATTTGTATTTGTGTCATTAGAGAACGATTTCGTGTTTTGTTTATGTGGTTTATTTTGCATGATTTGATGGTTATGTCTCATATGGGAAGAATTGGTTTGTTATGTATCATTTGTGTCATTAAAGAAATATTCGGTGTTTTTGTATATGTTCATATTGCATGAACGGGTTGTTGGTCACATGTATCAGAATAGAGAAGAAAGAACGGGTTGTTGGTCACATATATCAGTATAGGGAAGGAAGAACGGGTTGTTGGTCACATCTATCAGTAAAGAGAAGGAAGAACGGGTTGTTGGTCACATATATCAGTATAGGGAAGGAAGAACGGGTTGTTGGTCACATCTCTCGGTATAGAGAAGGAAGAACGGGCTGTTGGTCACATCTATCAGTAAAGAGAATAAAGAACGAGTTGTTGGTCACATCTATCAGTATAGAGAAGTAAGAACGGGTTGTTGGTCACATCTATCAGTATAGAGAAGGTAGAAAGGGTTGTTGGTCACATCTATCAGTATAGAGAAGGTAGAACGGGTTGTTGGTCACATCTATCAGTAAAGAGAATGAAGAACAAGTTGTTGGTCACATCTATCAGTATAGAGAAGGTAGAACGGGTTGTTGGTCACATCTATCAGTATAGAGAAGGAAGAACGGGTTGTTGGTCACATCTATCAGTATAGGGAAGGAAGAACGGGTTGTTGGTCACATCTATCAGTATAGAGAAGAAGGAACGGGTTGTTGGTCACATCTATCAGTATAGAGAAGGAAGAACGGGTTGTTGGTCACAACTATCAGTATAGGGAAGGAAGAACCGGTTGTTGGTCACATCTATCAGTATAGAGAAGTAAGAACGGGTTGTTGGTCACATCTATCAGTATAGGGAAGGAAGAACGGGTTGTTGGTCACATCTATCAGTATAGAGAAGGAAGAACGGGTTGTTGGTCACATCTCTCGGTATAGAGAAGGAAGAATCGGTTGTTGGTCACATCTATCAGTATAGAGAAGTAAGAACGGGTTGTTGGTCACATCTATCAGTATAGAGAAAGAAGAACGGGTTGTTGGTCACATCTATCAGTATAGAGAAGGAGGAACGGGTTGTTGGTCACATCTATCAGTATAGAGAAGTAAGAACGGGTTGTTGGTCACATCTATCAGTATAGAGAAGTAAGAACGGGCTGTTGGTCACATCTATCAGTATAGGGAAGGAAGAACGGGTTGTTGGTCACATCTATCGGTATAGAGAAGAAGGAACGGGTTGTTGGTCACATCTATCGGTATAGAGAATGAAGAACGGGTTGTTGGTCACATCTATCAGTATAGAGAAGGAGGAATGGGTTGTTGGTCACATCTATCAGTATAGAGAAGGAAGAACGGGTTGTTGGTCACATCTATCAGTATAGAGAAGGAAGAACGGGTTGTTGGTCACATATATCAGTATAGAGAAAGAAGAACGGGTTGTTGGTCACATCTATCAGTATAGAGAAGGAAGAACGGGTTGTTGGTCACATCTATCAGTATAGAGAAGGTAGAACGGGTTGATGGTCACATCTATCAGTATAGAGAAGGTAGAAAGGGTTGTTGGTCACATCTATCAGTATAGAGAATGAAGAACGGGTTGTTGGTCACATCTATCAGTAAAGAGAATGAAGAACGGGTTGTTGGTCACATCTATCAGTATAGAGAAGGTAGAACGGGTTGTTGGTCACATCTATCAGTATAGAGAAGGAAGAACGGGTTGTTGGTCACATCTATCAGTATAGGGAAGGAAGAACGGGTTGTTGGTCACATCTATCAGTATAGAGAAGAAGGAACGGGTTGTTGGTCACATCTATCAGTATAGAGAAGGAAGAACGGGTTGTTGGTCACAACTATCAGTATAGGGAAGGAAGAACCGGTTGTTGGTCACATCTATCAGTATAGAGAAGTAAGAACGGGTTGTTGGTCACATCTATCAGTATAGGGAAGGAAGAACGGGTTGTTGGTCACATCTATCAGTATAGAGAAGGAAGAACGGGTTGTTGGTCACATCTCTCGGTATAGAGAAGGAAGAATCGGTTGTTGGTCACATCTATCAGTATAGAGAAGTAAGAACGGGTTGTTGGTCACATCTATCAGTATAGAGAAAGAAGAACGGGTTGTTGGTCACATCTATCAGTATAGAGAAGGAGAAACGGGTTGTTGGTCACATCTATCAGTATAGAGAAGTAAGAACGGGTTGTTGGTCACATCTATCAGTATAGAGAAGTAAGAACGGGCTGTTGGTCACATCTATCAGTATAGGGAAGGAAGAACGGGTTGTTGGTCACATCTATCGGTATAGAGAAGAAGGAACGGGTTGTTGGTCACATCTATCGGTATAGAGAATGAAGAACGGGTTGTTGGTCACATCTATCAGTATAGAGAAGGAAGAATGGGTTGTTGGTCACATCTATCAGTATAGAGAAGGAAGAACGGGTTGTTGGTCACATCTATCAGTATAGAGAAGGAAGAACGGGTTGTTGGTCACATATATCAGTATAGAGAAAGAAGAACGGGTTGTTGGTCACATCTATCAGTATAGAGAAGGAAGAACGGGTTGTTGGTCACATCTATCAGTATAGAGAAGTAAGAACGGGTTGTTGGTCACATATATCAGTATAGAGAAAGAAGAACGGGTTGTTGGTCACATCTATCGGAATAGAGAATGAAGAACGGGTTGTTGGTCACATCTATCAGTATAGAGAAGGAAGAACGGGTTGTTGGTCACATATATCAGTATAGAGAAAGAAGAACGGGTTGTTGGTCACATATATCAGTATAGAGAAAGAAGAACGGGTTGTTGGTCACATCTACCAGTATAGAGAAGGAAGAACGGGTTGTTGGTCCCATCTACCAGTATAGAGAAGGAAGAACGGGTTGTTGGTCACATATATCAGTATAGAGAAGGAAGAACGGGTTGTTGGTCACATCTACCAGTATAGAGAAGGAAGAACGGGTTGTTGGTCACATCTACCAGTAAAGAGAAGGAAGAACGGGTTGTTGGTCACATCTATCAGTATAGAGAAGGAAGAACGGGTTGTTGGTCACATATATCAGTATAGAGAAAGAAGAACTGGTTGTTGGTCACACATATCAGTATAGAGAAAGAAGAACGGGTTGTTGGTCACATCTATCAGTATATAGAGGAAGGAACGGGTTGTTGGTCACATATATCAGTATAGAGAAAGAAGAACGGGTTGTTGGTCACATCTCTCGGTATAGAGAAAGAAGAACGGGTTGTTGGTCACATATATCGGTATAGAGAAGGAAGAACGGGTTGTTGGTCACATCTATCAGTATAGAGAAGGAAGAACGGGTTGTTGGTCACATCTATCGGTATAGAGAATGAAGAATGGGTTGTTGGTCACATCTATCGGTAAAGAGAAGTAAGAACGGGTTGTTGGTCACATCTATCGGTATAGAGAAGTAAGAACGGGTTGTTGGTCACATATATCGGTATAGAGAATGAAGAACGGGTTGTTGGTCACATCTATCGGTATAGAGAATGAAGAATCGGTTGTTGGTCAGAATAGAGAAGAAAGGGACATATAGAGGACGTTTCATTATATAGAGGGACGGATGAGGTTCTGTTGGTCATCTTTTTAGAAGGTTTTTGCTATGGTGTCATTCATGTTAAAGTAACGTGCCTGAAAAGCATCATGATTTTTTTGTGAGTTCTTCTGACAGTAAGATAATCATTGTTGATAATAAACAATCGCTTACTCTTTCGACTCTATTTTGTACTAGGTCATGATAATCACCTGGAAAGTTCAAGGTGCGGTTGTCTCTGTCGATATGACCCAGTGAACTTTAAAACGCCCATGCCGGTTATATCATATCCATGCGGTCGCACTCATGGTTTATTCTTTAATGATAAAAACTGTTATTTTTGACAGAAAACACAAACAAACCAAAGACTAATATCATGGATTTCCACCTTTTTTATTTGTCCCGACCATACATTGTTATCAGAAGTGAAGTTGAAGATGTGTTTTCTGTGGCAGAGGTCGTAGCCTGCTATCGGGGTTATCGTTTGACCTGGGCGGTTATACAGTTCAATCGTACATGGTAATAAATGTTTATATTTGATAGTTTATCATACCGTCTAGAAATAAGTTCAAACTGTAACAATAAATTGTTTAAAATGAAGATTACCTTGGTCTTTGACAGGTCAATAGTACGATTACATACGTGTGTAAGTTCACACTTGATAAGTATCTAGAGATATATGACAACAGGTAAACAAAGGATTTAGGGCGGGTTTCGTCGTCAACCTAGTATTACGTCGGAAACCAGGAAACAACATATCATAATAATGGTAGTAAAATATACAGTCGAGAAATAAACCAGTGATCTCTTGTCGTCTTATATCTCACCATCCATTGCAGTAAATCTGGTCACTTCTTAATCTGGTTATACACCGTTTGGGTTGTTACATAATCTTGACACGCCTTTGAAAACAAAATTTGAGAACTATTATCAAGTTTATGGT
Source organism: Mimachlamys varia (assembly GCA_947623455.1). Lineage (NCBI taxonomy): Eukaryota > Metazoa > Mollusca > Bivalvia > Pectinida > Pectinidae > Mimachlamys > Mimachlamys varia. The sequence goes on from OX392532.1 coordinate 3,551,259, forward strand.
CGCCATCCATGTCTCATTGTATCTTTGTGTGATATGAAGATGGGCGTGCTTACTTGTTGTGATTGGCAATGATGACTCGGTTCTCACTTTGAGGACTTGATGTTAACTTGGATGTGACCAGGATTTATATGGCGGGTGTCGATTATAAAGCAGAAGACGTTTACTCTTCCGGAACACCTTGTCTTACTCTCTTGTACTTTTGCATGGGTCTTTATGTAAATCTGCCCTTTTTGCACGATTGCGCAATATGATGTTTGCGAAACTTTTACGTTTAATTCATCGGCTTTCTGGTCTGATAACTAAACAAATAGAGGCTAATTCTGATGATTACAGTATTTTTCTGTGAATGGTTTATAATTATTGTGTTCATTATAGTGCGTTCTGCGGACATTGGTTTCATTTCAATCGTATAACGTGAGGACGGAACGATAATGTTCGTGTACTTATTTTATTGTAAGAAGACTTTTTAACGATGGGAAGAAAGTATTTTCGTTTATTCATCCTGTCTTGACGTCATTTGTTTAGATACAGCCAGTATTAATCAGTACAGAAGTAGTGTTAAAGTTCACGTTACACTTATCGGTTAAGTTTTACGTCTTGTGTCGTATATTTTGACAAAATAAACTAAGCTTCACTGTTGTGGACAATATATAGGTACAGACTAGAATTACTTGCTTCTAATTATTTGCCTGGATTGCAGCGCTCAGGGACGAAAGATTGGATAATAGAGTTCAGCCATTATGTGACATGTCTTTGTATGGACTTGTCCGCCGTTCTTACCCTCCTTAGTCCTGATAGCCCACTTAAAGTATACTGTCTCTACATATACCATTTACATAACAAAAGTAAAACACAGTTGTTGTTTTTTGTTTTGTTTTTGTTTTGTGTATTTGCTTTCTTTTCATACTTTTGTCAACAGAAGCAGGAGTAGAGTTTTATTTTGTTAAACTGACGGTTAACATGATTATAGCTTAAAAAGCTTGCCGTTCTGTCGAGAGAACCCAGTGTCTACATTTGTTTTGCCAGTTTTTGTTTTTACTTCCTTTTGTTGTTGTGTTTCATCACTCATAACAGAACTGTCTCGGTATTATGCGTTCACATTTACGATTCAAGTCTTGGAGCACATTTTAATAGTGTATAGATTACATATAGAATGTTGTTGCAATGTGCAGCAGGAGAGATAGGTAACGAAATTGATATCGATCACAATTTGATCTGAATCGACTAGATATAATCTTTGCCCTATTACACGTTACAAACACTGCAGCACATGTTCTAACACGAGAGTCCGGGCAGATCTGGACAGGCATGGGAGATAACTGGAGAATGTTATCGTGGAGCACCAGGGTATTTGACTTCCATGCATAACTTCTACAGATACATGTATCTGTCTGTGAGGTTTATCATGCCGTTGTTATAATTGTTATAATTGTTCATTGTTATAATATAGAAGATATATCATTTGTTATAATAAAGAAGATATATCATTTGTTATAATATAGAAGATATATCATTTGTTACAATAAAGAAGATATATCATTTGTTATAATAAAGAAGATATATCATTTGTTATAATATAGAAGATATATCATTTGTTACAATAAAGAAGATATATCATTTGTTATAATAAAGAAGATATATCATTTGTTATAATAAAGAAGATAAAATATAATGTATATCATTTGTTATAATAAAGAAGAAATATCATTTGTTATAATAAAGAAGATATATCATTTGTTATAATAAAGAAGATATATCATTTGTTACAATAAAGAAGATATATCATTTGTTATAATAAAGAAGATATATCATTTGTAGTAATAAAGAAGATATATCATTTGTTGTAATAAAGAAGATATATCATTTGTTATAATAAAGAAGATATATCATTTGTAATATTAAAGAAGATATATCATTTGTAATAATAAAGAAGATATATCATTTGTTATAATAAAGAAGATATATCATTTGTTATAATAAAGAAGATATATCATTTGTTATAATAAAGAAGATATATCATTTGGTACAATAAAGAAGATATATCATTTGTTATAATAAAGAAGATATATCATTTGTAGTAATAAAGAAGATATATCATTTGTTGTAATAAAGAAGATATATCATTTGTTATAATAAAGAAGATATATCATTTGTAATATTAAAGAAGATATATCATTTGTAATAATAAAGAAAATATATCATTTGTTATAATAAAGAAGATATATCATTTGTTATAATAAAGAAGATATATCATTTGTTATAATAAATAAGATATATCATTTGTAATATTAAAGAAGATATATCATTTGCTGTAATAAAGAAGATATATCATTTGTAGTATTAAAGAAGATATATCATTTGTTGTAATAAAGAAGATATATCATTTGTTATAATAAAGAAGATATATCATTTGTTGTAATAAAGAAGATATATCATTTGTTATAATACAGAAGATATATCATTTTTAGTAATAAAGAAGATATATCATTTGTTATAATAAAGAAGATATATCATTTGTTATAATAAAGAAGATATATCATTTGTAATATTAAAGAAGATATATCATTTGTAATAATAAAGAAGATATATCATTTGTTATAATAAAGAAGATATATCATTTGTTATAATATAAAGAAGTTATATCATTTGTTATAATAAAGAAGATATATCATTTGTTATTATAAAGAAGATATTTCATTTGTTATAATAAAGAAGATATATCATTTGTAATAATAAAGAAGATATATCATTTGTTATAATAAAGAAGATATATCATTTGTTATAATATAAAGAAGTTATATCATTTGTTATAATATAAAGAAGTTATATCATTTGTTATAATAAAGAAGATATATCATTTGTTATAATAAATAAGATATATCATTTTTTACAATAAAGAAGATATATCATTTGTTATAATAAAGAAGATATATCATTTGTAGTAATAAAGAAGATATATCATTTGTTGTAATAAAGAAGATAGATCATTTGTTATAATAAAGAAGATATATCATTTGTTATAATAAAGAAGATATATCATTTGTTATAATAAAGAAGATATATCATTTGTTATAATAAAGAAGATATATCATTTGTTACAATAAAGAAGATATATCATTTGTTATAATATAAAGAAGTTATATCATTTGTTATAATAAAGAAGATATATCATTTGTTATTATAAAGAAAAAATTTCATTTGTTATAATAAAGAAGATATATCATTTGTAATAATAAAGAAGATATATCATTTGTTATAATAAAGAAGATATATCATTTGTTATAATATAAAGAAGATATATCATTTGTTATGATATAAAGAAGTTATATCATTTGTTATAATAAAGAAGATATATCATTGGTTATAATAAAGAATATATATCATTTGTTATGATATAAAGAAGTTATATCATTTGTTATAATAAAGAAGATATATCATTTGTTGTAATAAAGAAGATATATCATTTGTTATAATAAAGAAGATATATCATTTTTAGTAATAAAGAAGATATATCATTTGTTATAATAAAGAAGATATATCATTTGTTATAATAAAGAAGATATATCATTTGTAATATTAAAGAAGATATATCATTTGTAATAATAAAGAAGATATATCATTTGTAATAATAAAGAAGATATATCATTTGTTATAATATAAAGAAGTTATATCATTTGTTATAATAAAGAAGATATATCATTTGTTATTATAAAGAAGATATTTCATTTGTTATAATAAAGAAGATATATCATTTGTAATAATAAAGAAGATATATCATTTGTTATAATATAAAGAAGTTATATCATTTGTTATAATATAAAGAAGTTATATCATTTGTTATAATAAAGAAGATATATCATTTGTTATAATAAATAAGATATATCATTTGTTACAATAAAGAAGATATATCATTTGTTATAATAAAGAAGATATATCATTTGTTATAATAAAGAAGATATATCATTTGTTATAATAAAGAAGATATATCATTTGTAATATTAAAGAAGATATATCATTTGTAATAATAAAGAAGATATATCATTTGTAATAATAAAGAAGATATATCATTTGTTATAATATAAAGAAGTTATATCATTTGTTATAATAAAGAAGATATATCATTTGTTATAATAAAGAAGATATATCATTTGTAGTAATAAAGAAGATATATCATTTGTTGTAATAAAGAAGATAGATCATTTGTTATAATAAAGAAGATATATCATTTGTTATAATAAAGAAGATATATCATTTGTTATAATAAAGAAGATATATCATTTGTTATAATAAAGAAGATATATCATTTGTTACAATAAAGAAGATATATCATTTGTTATAATAAAGAAGATATATCATTTGTAGTAATAAAGAAGATATATCATTTGTTGTAATAAAGAAGATATATCATTTGTTATAATAAAGAAGATATATAATTTGTAATATTAAAGAAGATATATCATTTGTAATAATAAAGAAGATATATCATTTGTTATAATAAAGAAGATATATCATTTGTTATAATAAATAAGATATATCATTTGTTATAATAAATAAGATATATCATTTGTAATATTAAAGAAGATATATCATTTGCTGTAATAAAGAAGATATATCATTTGTAGTAATAAAGAAGATATATCATTTGTTATAATAAATAAGATATATCATTTGTTACAATAAAGAAGATATATCATTTGTTATAATAAAGAAGATATATCATTTGTAATATTAAAGAAGATATATCATTTGTAATAATAAAGAAGATATATCATTTGTTGTAATAAAGAAGATAGATCATTTGTTATAATAAAGAAGATATATCATTTGTTATAATAAAGAAGATATATCATTTGTTATAATAAAAAAGATATATCATTTGTAATATTAAAGAAGATATAGCATTTGCTGTAATAAAGAAGATATATCATTTGTAGTAATAAAGAAGATATATCATTTGTTATAATAAAGAAAATATATCATTTGTTATAATATAAAGAAGTTATATCACTTGTTATAATTTAGAAGATTTATCATTTATTATAATAAAGAAGATATATAATTTGTTTTAATGAAGCAGATATATCAATTGTTATAATATAGAAGATATATCATTTGTTATAATAAAGAAGATATATCATTTGTTATAATAAAGAAGATATATCATTTGTTATGATATAAAGAAGTTATATCATTTGTTATAATAAAGAAGATATATCATTGGTTATAATAAAGAGTATATATCATTTGTTATGATATAAAGAAGTTATATCATTTGTTATAATAAAGAAGATATATCATTTGTTATAATAAAGAAGATATATCATTTGTTATAATAAAGAAGATATATCATTTGTTTTAATAAAGAAGATATATCATTTGTTATAATAAAGAAGATATATCATTTGTTATAATAAAGAAGATATATCATTTGTAATAATAAAGAAGATATATCATTTGTTGTAAGAAAGGAGATATATCATTTGTTATAATAAAGATTTTAAAATTCGCAACGTCATGAAGTTACTCTTCTGTTTTAATCAGAGATCCAAAATGCTCGGACAATTTGTGGGGTTTTAGCTGACATCTTCGAGTATAACTTGATGAACCACATGGCGATGTGACTAGAAAAGATTGACTCTATTTGGCGTATTACATACATGTATGACTACTATATATATGGTTTGGTTTTTGAGTCGTTAATTTATGTACTTAGTCTAAACTTTATTTTATTTCTTTTCAATTCAAAATCATAGTGAAGAGCGAATACACAAATTTTGAAATTGGATTTGGAAACAAGTTTTGCAACTTATATTAATCCATCTCCTATTGGACTCCAATGTATGTACTTACTTGTAGTGAATACGTATGATCACATTTCATGTAGTAAATAAAGCTAAAGTTCATTGTTTTCCATAAATCATAAATCCTATTTCATATGCAAAACAAATTTTATTTTTGTTTGTTCGTAAAACCTGTTCAAAATTTGAATGGAGATTGCCTTTTGTTTATATATGTCTCAATAAGGCCACGGATAAAGGGCATGCAGCATGTTCAATGATTGACCTTGGCGAATGTTTTATCGCACCAGTAACATAGGTGTAGGAACTACTAATATCACTCTACCATGTTAGGTTCATTATCCTGGTCAGGTATTATAAAAAGGTATGCTAATATGGTTATGGTATAGGTATAATACGGATATAATTAGGTAAAATATTGGTATAATACTTTTTTCAATAAATGTACAGGTAAAATATTGGTACAATACCTGTACCATACAAAACCAAATATAGGTATGATCCCCTATATGATACATTGTGCGGGTACGTGACAGGGATCATACAGAGTCCGTGTGTATGTATCTGGACTGTCAGGTGTGTTCACAGGGACATATCTGATATATTGCAATAATTATGATAATAAGTTGGAAATATGTAACATCCGATTTGGCTTTATTCACATGTTCTGACACGAGAGTTCGGGGGTAGGTCTATACGTACAGCTGAGATAACTGGAGATGAACGTCATCCTAACCTTCAATGTATTGTTGAACAGTTATTGGACTCGACCAGTGGGCGTTCTGTCTACGTGATGTCACTATAACTGACGAGAGTCAGTCTTCACACTTAAATTTTTTCTTTTAGCAAAGTTATGAAAAGTATTGTTTCGTTTTGCTGAGTATATATACTTAATATTCAATGTACGTATTTAACGCGATACAGCGTTATTTAATAAGACATTTCATTGTACAACGATGTGATGAAATTGTATCGTACAAATGACAATCTACCCGAGGTATTTCGCCTATCGATATCGAGCATACATTAACAGTTAAAATAGTAAACAAGTGTCGAGAAAAACTCAAAATACGAACAGAGACGAGGGGGTGGCACCGCGAAAAACTCAAAACACGAACAGAGACGAGGGGGTGGCACCGCGTAAAACCTGTTCGAAATTTGAATTTGAAATGGGATTTGGAAACAAGTTTTGCAACTTATATTAATCTATTTCCAATTGGACTGTAATTTATGTACTTACTTGTAGTGAATACGTATGATCACATTACATGTAGTAAATAAAGCTAAAGTTCATTGCTTTCTATAAATCATAAATCCTATTTCATATGCAAAACAAATTTTATTTTTGTTTGTTCGTAAAACCTGTTCGAAATTTGAATGGAGATTGCCTTTTGTTTATATGTCTCAATAAGGCCACGGATAAAGGGCATGCAGCATGTTCAATGATTGACCTTGGCGAATGTTTTATCGCACCAGTAACATAGGTGTAGGAACTACTAATATCACTCTACCATGTTAGGTTCATTATCCTGGTCAGGTATTATAAAAAGGTATGCTAATATGGTTATGGTATAGGTATAATACGGATATAATTAGGTAAAATATTGGTACAATACCTGTACCATACAAACCTTATAAAACTAAATATAGGTATGATCCCCTATATGATACATTGTACGGGTACGTGACAGGGATCATACAGAGTCCGTATGTATGTGTCTGTACTGTCAGGTGTGTTCACAAGGATAGATATGATATATTGCAATAATCATGATAATAAGTTGGAAATATGTAAACTCCGATTTGGCTTTATTCACATGTTCTGACACGAGAGTTCGGGGTAGGTCTATACATACAGCTGAGATAACTGGAGATGAACGTCATCCTAACCTTCAATGTATTGTTTAACAGTTATTGGACTCGACCAGTGGACGTTCTGTCTACGTGATGTCACTATAACTGACGAGAGTCAGTCTTCACACTTATTTTTTTTCTTTTAGCAAAGTTATGAAAAGTGTTGTTTTGTTTTGCTGAGTATATATACTTAATATTCAATGTACGTATTTAACGCGATACAGCGTTAGTTAATAAGACATTTCATTATACAACGATGTGATGAAATTGTATCGTACAAATGACAATCTACCCGAGGTATTTCGCCTATCGATATCGAGCATACATTAACAGTTAAAATAGTAAACAAGTGTCGAGAAAAAACTCAAAACACGAACAGCGACGAGGGGGTGGCACCGCGAAAAACTCAAAACACGAACAGCGACGAGGGGGTGGCACCGCGAAAAACTCAAAACACGAACAGAGACGAGGGGGTGGCACCGCGAAAAACTCAAAACACGAACAGAGACGAGGGGGTGGCACCGCGAAAAACTCAAAACACGAATAGAGACGAGGGGGTGGCACCGCGAAAAACTCAAAAACATGAACAGAGACGAGGGGGTGGCACCACGAAAAACTCAAAACACGAACAGAGACGAGGGGGTGGCACCAGCTGAATATTTTGTATGACTCCATACTACCGGAGGATCGGGTCTATATTTACTGACTGCAAGCAGCCTATATACTCCATACACTCTACTGACAGGTAAACATCTCGGACTGAGTGACTTGTAAAATATGAAATTTTGTCACATCGTTATGCTTTTGAACAATGACAAGGGTACACGTCAGTTTTCAAACGTTGTGACAGGTTTAATGTGTACGTCATGCATATCATCAGGTAAAGCTATGATGAGACCTGACAAATGTTTCGAATATGAAACAGCATTTCTGTATCAGCGTCTCAATATTTACCATTTAAGATATGTAAGCTGTATTAACGGTATCACAGAGTTGCTATTTCGATAATTATGAGAGTTATACGTATCAAAAGTATATAATAGATTGGATCAAGTTGTTAATCACTGTTTAGAATGCTCACAGCAATCCAACAATGTATAATGCTCACAGCAATCCAACAATGTATAATGCTCACAGCAATCAAACAATGCATAATGCTCACAGCAATCCAATAATGTATAATGCTCACAGCAATCCAACAATTAATAATGCTCTCAGCAATCCAACAATTTATAATGCTCACAGCAATCAAACAATTAATAATGCTCACAGCAATCAAACAATGTATAATGCTCACAGCAATCAAACAATTTATAATGCTCACAGCAATCAAACAATTTATAATGCTCACAGCAATCAAACAATGTATAATGCTCACAGCAATCCAACAATTCATATTGCTCACGGCAATCCAACAATTCATAATGCTCACAGCAATCCAACAATATATAATGCTCACAGAAATCCAACAATGTATAATGCTAACAACAATCAAACAATGTATAATGCTAACAGCAATCAAACAATGTATAATGCTCACAGCAATCCAACAATGAATAATGCTCACAGCAATCAAACAATGTATAATGCTCACAGCAATCAAACAATGTATAATGCTCACAGCAATCAAACAATGTATAATGCTCACAGCAATCCAACAATGTATAATGCTCACAGCAATCCAACAATATAAAATGCTCACTGCAATGCACCTATGTATAATGCTCACAGCAATCAAACAATTTATAATGCTCACAGCAATCAAACAATGTATAATGCTCACAGCAATCAAACTATGTATAATGCTAACAGCAATCAAGCTATGTATAATGCTAACAGCAATCCAACTATGTATAATGCTCACTGCAATGCACCTATGTATAATGCTCACAGCAATCAAACAATTTATAATGCTCACAGCAATCAAACAATGTATAATGCTCACAGCAATCAAACAATATATAATGCTCACAGCAATCCAACAATGTATAATGCTCACAGCAATCAAACAATGCATAATGCTCACAGCAATCCAATAATGTATAATGCTCACAGCAATCCAACAATATATAATGCTTACTGCAATGCACCTATGTATAATGCTCACAGCAATCCAACAATTTATAATGCTCACAGCAATCAAACAATGTATAATGCTCACAGCAATCAAACAATGTATAATGCTCACAGCAATCAAACAATTTATAATGCTCACAGCAATCAAACAATTAATAATGCTCACAGCAATCAAACAATGTATAATGCTCACAGCAATCAAACAATTTATAATGCTCACAGCAATCAAACAATTTATAATGCTCACAGCAATCAAACAATGTATAATGCTCACAGCAATCCAACAATTCATAATGCTCACAGCAATCCAACAATTCATAATGCTCACAGCAATCCAACAATATATAATGCTCACAGCAATCAAACAATTAATAATGCTAACAACAATCAAACAATGTATAATGCTAACAGCAATCAAACAATGTATAATGCTCACAGCAATCAAACAATGTATAATGCTCACAGCAATCAAACAATGTATAATGCTCACAGCAATCCAACTATGTATAATGCTCACTGCAATGCACCTATGTATAATGCTCACAGCAATCAAACAATTTATAATGCTCACAGCAATCAAACAATGTATAATGCTCACAGCAATCAAACTATGTATAATGCTAACAGCAATTCAACTATGTATAATGCTCACTGCAATGCACCTATGTATAATGCTAACAGCAATCAAACAATGTATAATGCTCACAGCAATCCAACAATGTATAATGCTCACAGCAATCCGACAATTTATAATGCTCGCAGCAATCAAACATTAATAATGCTAACAGCAATCCAACAATGTATAATGTTCACAGCAATCCAACAATTTATAATGCTCACAGCGATCAAACTATTTCTTTTCTTTTCTTTAGAGAACATAATTTTATTAAATGGCCATGATTATAAAGAAAGATGGCCACACAGACACGGCTGGTAAACAACGTTTAGTGACCACCATCAATTTGGTTATGTTGTTTTAACGACTTACTGTTAATGGAATGATGCCGATTTTTATGTAATAAGAATAATTTCAGCTAACAGTGTATACATACGATGTTGATACCTTGTACATCAGCGGCTACATACCTATCTCTGTCATGGTTACTGTTAATTGTATTCTATATGTAACCATATTCGCGTATTTGGTCTTTCTATAACCATCATTTAGCCTAGGAACCGTTATTGCGTTGAAGACACTTTCTTATGAACAGACTCATAGGCAATGACAGTGATGAGTCATCGTTCTAGAAACCGTTTGTTTTCCCATATATTTTATTATGTACTCTTAACAGAGTTGAGGATATGACGTCAGTATAGGCTGTGATGTAGTTGTGTGTATTTAAACAATCTAGAAAAAAATTTAATATCATAAAAACGTTATCTTAGACGCTGAGCGTGCATATACAGTGTATTTTATCTACAATCTATGGTATTATCTTACTACCTTACTTCCTTGGTACCTTCACGATGAATACATAGAATACATAAATGGCTTCTCATGTAATCTGTGATTACTGATTTAGTCTATAATATCAGTAAATCTTCGAATAACATATGCATGAACTCATCATTTATAAACCTAAGTTTGAAACCTAACGCTGTTTAAGCGGTCCTACCTGGATCGGACTTTGAACAGGGAAGGGATGTGTCCGTATCACTGAGGCTTGGTGGTCACTGATATCGAGAACAGGTAGATAAACGGGACGGACTGGTCAGTACACAATGTATAACGTCCTGGTCAGTACACAATGTATAACGTCCTGGATGGACTGGTCAGTACACAATATATAACGTCCTGGACGGACTGGTCAGTACACAATATATAACGTCCTGGACGGACTGGTCAGTACACAATGTATAACGTCCTGGACGGACTGGTCAGTACACAATGTATAACGTCCTGGACGGACTGGTCAGTACATAATGTATAACGTCCTGGACGTACTGGTCAGTACACAATGTATAACGTCCTGGTCAGTACACAATGTATAACGTCCTGGTCAGTACACAATGTATAACGTCCTGGACGGATGTACTGGTCAGTCCACTATATATAACGTCCTGGACGGACTGGTCAGTACACAATGTATAACGCCCTGGACTGACTGGTCAGTACACAATGTATAACTTCCTGGACGGACTGTTCAGTACACAATGTATAACGTCCTGGACGGATTGGTCAGTACACAATGTATAATGTCCTGGACGGACTGTTCAGTACACAATGTATAACGTCCTGGACGGATTGGTCAGTACACAATGTATAATGTCATGGACGGACTGTTCAGTACACAATATATAACGTCCTGGACGGACTGATCAGTACACAATATATAACGTCCTGGACGTGCTGGTCAGTACACAATGTATAACGTCCTTGACGGACTGGTCAGTACACAATGTATAACGTCCTGGACGTACTGGTCAGTACATATTGTATAATGTCCTGGTCAGTACACAATGTATAACGTGCTGGTCAGTACACAATGTATAACGTCCTGGTCAGTACACAATGTATAACGTCCCGGACGGACTGGCCAGTACACAATATATAACGTCCTGGACGGACTGGCCAGTACACAATGTATAACGTCCTGGTCAGTACACAATATATACCGTCCTGGACGGACTGGTCAGTACACAATATATAACGTCCTGTACGGACTGGTCAGTACACAATGTATAACGTCCTGGACGGACTGGTAACTACACAATGTATAACGTCCTGGACGTCCTGGTCAGTACACAATGTATAACGTGCTGGTCAGTACACAATGTATAACGTCCTGGACGTGCTAGTCAGTACACAATGTATAACGTCCTGGACGGACTGGTCAGTACACACTGTATAACGTCCTGGTCAGTACACAATGTATAACGTCCTGGTCAGTACACAATGTATAACGTCCTGGACGTGCTGGTCAGTACACAATGTATAACGTCCTGGACGTCCTGGTCAGTACACAATGTATAACGTCCTGGACGGACTGGTCAGTACACATTGTATAACGTCCTGGACGGACTGGTCAGTACCAATGTATAACGTCCTGGTCAGTACACAATGTATAACGTCCTGGACGTCCTGGTCAGTACACAATGTATAACGTCCTGGTCAGTACACAATATATAACGTCCTGGACGTACTGGTCAGTACACAATGTATAACGTCCTTTACGTACTGGTCAGTACCAATGTATAACGTCCTGGTCAGTACACAATGTATAACGTCCTGGACGTCCTGGTCAGTTCACAATGTATAACGTCCTGGTCAGTACACAATATATAACGTCCTGGACGTACTGGTCAGTACACAATGTATAACGTCCTTTACGTACTGGTCAGTACACAATGTATAACTTCCTGGTCAGTACACAATGTATAACGTCCTTGACGGACTGGTCAGTACACAATGTATAACGTCCTGGTCAGTACACAATGTATAACGTCCCGGACGGACTGGCCAGTACACAATATATACCGTCCTGGACGTGCTGGTCAGCACACAATATATAACGTCCTGGTCAGTACACAATGTATAACGTCCTGGACGTGCTAGTCAGTACACAATGTATAACGTCCTGGACGGACTGGTCAGTACACATTGTATAACGTCATTGACGGACGAGTCAGTACACAATGTATAACTTGAATTTTCTTAGTTTTTTCTACTTTGAGCTGACTTGATTTTGTTTCCATACCAGACTAAATTTGTTGAGGCAGGTAGCAAAATCCTTCCCAAATCTTTTGCGTTCACTTTCAGGTATAAATATAAATATAAATTTTATTTTACAATAATTATGAAACAAGTTATCCAACTTATACAAATCACTCTTGTTGGCCTGGATGTTAGCGCGCGAGGGGTGTTATTGTGGGAGGAAACCGGAGTACCCGGAGAAAATCCACGTGGTCGGGTAGGTTACCCCATACCTTTTACATCCGGTCGGGGAATCGAACCCCGGACGCCTTGGTGAAAGGAAAGTGCGCTATCCACTGCACCACCCGACCACTTTTAGGTATATCGACGATGCATTGTCTATAAACAATAACTATACTGATCTAGCCGGTCCTATACTTGAAAGCAAGGTGTCTGCAGACTCTTCTGTATCGAATATCATCCCTTATTTACATTATGCTGATGTGTTACTCTTGGGCTTGCCCCAAGTATCGGACTTTCTGTGATAGATAGACTACTGACAAACAAGTTCACTGCACGGATTCGAGAGGTGCAGGTTGTTGAAGAATATGATCAAGTTTTATTGTTGCCACCCTGGTCCCATTGAGAAATATTCTGTTTCCTTGAATGCTATAAAGTTGGGATTTTCTTAATATGGTCATCAGAATGCCTACTTGTTGTGATTGACGGAATACCTACTTGTTGTGATTGACGGAATACCTACTTGTTGTGATTGAGAATGATGTCCCCGTTCTCAATTTGAGGACATGGCCAATGTCGTCAATGAAGCAGAATACACTCTTTCGGAACACCTGGTCTTCTTATATTGTACAAGGGTGTCCGTATAAGTCTTTCCTTTGTTCCTATTTTGCCTGTAGTTAAATCAATTTTGAATTCGGATTATGGTTTATTGACGGCTCGGTAGTCTCTTATTTTGTTATTCTCTTATAATATATATGATTCCTTATTCTCAAATACACGTCAAGAAGCGAGGCTGAATTTGTCGAGGAGCTTATCAGGACAGATAGCAATTGGCTTACCGAGTCGATCGTATATACCCTTCTTAACCTGAGATTAAAGACACAGTACACTCTCCTACATCAGCTTCTTACCTCGATCTTTACTTAAACTATGACCAACACGAACAGCTTAACTACTACATCCCTTTCTTGATCGTAACATCCCTGCTTCTCCATCCCATGGTGTTTACATGTTGCAGTTCATTCGTAATTCTTGGGCTTGCTCTGAATATCGAGATTTTCGTGATAAATGTCAGCTGCTGATGAACAAACATACGGCACCAGGATTTGAGAGATGCAGGTTGATGAAGGCTATGGGAGAGTTTAATGGTCGCCATCTTGATCTCATAGGGATATATTCTGTATCTTTGTGTGATATGAAGACAGACATTTTTAAGCATGCTTATTGATGTGCTTACTTGTTGTGATTGACAATGATGACTCGGTTATTAGTTTGAGGATTTGTGTTTACTTGGATGTGACCAAGATTTACATGGCGGGTGTCGTCGATAAAGCAGAGGACGCTTACTCTTCAGGAACACCTGGTCTTATTCTCTTGTACTTTAACGAAGGTCTCCATGTAAATCTATCCTTTGTTCCTTTTTTGCCATTAGTTAAATCGATTCTGAGTTCGGATTATGGTTTTGTTGACGTTTTAGTATTCTCTTATTTTTTGTTTTTTGTTATTGACATATAAACAATGTATGTAATTGGTAGTTAGTTTTCTTTTGTGTCCAGTATAGCACAGGAATGTTATGGCACAGGAATGTGTCAAATTTTACACCTAAAGTTTGGGTCTGATATCAGTGGGGTGCTTCTTGACGTATTCTTGTTTTAATTCTTTTTTAATTTAAAATGCAATACGACGACAGGCATCATACCCAACTAGAGGGTCAGTTCTCTAAGGATTGCTGTAACGGCATGTTTTCATTTTAGTATTAAGCCGGGGGAAGTTTCAATTTCAATTTCGAAACTTTTAATTGACATAAGGACAAAAGGATTGGACAGGCAAAACCTAAATAAGTCATCTCCTCTGAGGCAGGTCATCAATAAGGTCAAATGGATGCTAAACTGTTTTGACGAATATATGCAATATTTGCAGGGAAATTTTGTTTGGCAATACGTTTTATAAACCGTTATAGGGAGGCATATGTTGTTGTTTACAAAACAAATTTTGATGTGCACCTGTAACTATAAGCAGTTCAATTGATAAAATTAAAGCTCTTAACAAAGGGATTAAAGAACACGAACCAAAAGGACGAAGTGAGGTGTCTTCATGCATTTCTATTGTTATGTGGAGAGGAGAAAGTTTTCATAATTCGTTTGAATTGATATCGAATGTTGACAGTGTATTAGGTATAAAACGGACCTAGACTTGATTTATTATTGAACTGAGGACATGTAACAAAAGGGATGGAATAGGTTTTAAGCTCATAAGCAAAGTCTGCTACAATTAAATTTTCCCGCGTTTCGGTAGTATAAGCCGGGAAAATGTTGTATAAACGGCTCGTGCTACTCGCTCCGTACGTGAAACATGTCACGTGACTCAGATTGAGTCGGGCATCGTGGTAGGGTGAAATATCATTATCTAGCTGTCCAGCGGTACAGTAAACATGGATTCAAACTCGGGCGTTAAGGCCCTAATCACAGCAGCGATTTCTGAATCACAGAATTTAATTATGGGTGAAATGAAGAACTTATTTCAGTCCATGTCATCACAAAATGCGCGGCTGGTGGACACATTTAGCGGGGTACACAAATTCAAAAAGCGAGGAAACGAGGAACAACACAAACACAACGTGGGTGTTTTGAACAAATTCAAGGAAGTTGGGACTATTGTTGCCTCTATGGACGACGTAAACGCACCAAGCCTGATGGAAAAGGTCGAGCAAGGTATCCAATTAGTGTCTCACCGACAAAAGCTGATTAAATTAGCGGATTCGTCCGACGCTGGTTGGCTCGCCGTTAGCGAGTATGAGACAAATCCCTTGGCTGACGACAGCGACGACGAAAGAAAGATTATCAAGGCTCAATCACGAGCAGACAGAAAAATTAAGGCGGAACGACAAAAGCGTCAGAACGAAAGGCGACCATACAACTCGGCGTTTCGACCACAAAACCAACAGAGGTCCGGGAACGGGGATACAGACAACAGCACCAGGGCCGCACCACTGAGGAAACCGGGAAGATGTTTCAATTGTGGAGACCAGGGGCATTGGAAAGGGGAGTGTCCCAAGGGAGCAAGGCCTACAAACGATAAGATAAGTAATGTTTCTTTCATTCATTTGAATACTGTAAGAAAAGCCGTCGAGGGCGACGCAGTGACGACGCCAGTAGGTAGGCTGTTGGCCCATGTAAAACAATGGGAGAAAATCTCACAAAATGATCATATTCTCTCGGTAATAAAAGAGGGCTATAAAATACCGTTGAAAACCACCCCGGTAAGTACTGTTTTAGACAATAATAAATCGGCTAAGGATAATGCCGAGTTTGTTACACAAGAAATACAAAATTTGGTTAAAAAAGGATGCGTTTCCCTGGTTACAGAACAACCTGAGGTAGTAAACCCTTTGACAGTGGCTTGTAACAAAAAGGGCAAGCTAAGGTTAGTACTTGACTGCAGACATATCAATCCACATTTGTTTCAATTTCGTTTTAAGTACGAGGACGCTGAAGTAGCAAGAGGTATTTTTGGCGAGGGCGATTTTTTATTTAGCTTCGACCTCAAATCTGCTTATCATCATATCATGATTTATCCGCCACATTGCACATTTCTAGGGTTCAGTTGGCAAGGTAAGTTATATGTATTCAATGTGCTGCCTTTTGGTATAAGTACAGCCGGGCATATCTTCACAAAAGTAACAAAAGAAGTGGTTAAATACTGGCGAACGAATGGTTTAAACATACTGATGTATTTGGACGACGGGCTAGGGGGAGGTAAGTCTGTCGAGTCGGTACGAGAAATCGGTGAGCAGGTGCGCTCTGACCTGATAAGCTCGGTTTTCTAATAGCCGAAGAAAAGTGTACATGGATACCCGTACAGAGACTACAGTGGTTAGGTTTCATATGGGACACAAAGACTAACAGGTTACATGTATCACCTGAGCGTATGCAAAAGGTCACTCAGTGTTTGGGGCACATCAAGGCTCAGTTGAGCGCAGGGAAACGCATAGTCAGCGTTCGTTTTCTGGCGTCCATCGTTGGACAGTTAATTTCAACCCATGCGGTTTTGGGGGATAGGGCTCGTTTCCATACACGCAGTATGAATAGTTGTGTTATGGAAAGATTGTCGTGGAATTCAGCGATTGTTGTAACTAAGCAAGCTGAAAGCGAAATCGATTTTTGGCGGGAAAACATTCTGATAATGAACGAAGAGGGTTCAAAGATTAGTCATTTGACAGACACAACGTTTGACGTGACGTTGTTCACTGATGCCTCATTTGAGGGTTACGGTGGCTATTTAGCTAACGGCGATGGTTTTTATAGCGGTAAGCAGGGCATGTTTGGGACATGGAATGATATAGAAAAGTATGCTAGTTCAACTTGGAGAGAAATGGAAGCAGTTAATAGAGTTGTTAAACACAACTTGCCGCTATTGACAGGTAAGTCGGTAGAATTAAACACGGATAACAAAAATGTGCAGACTATTCTCTCAATAGGGAGTCGTAAAGAACACTTGCACGAAATCGCCAGCGATATCGTAAGTACATGCCATTTGGCGGACATACACATATGCCCGAAATGGATTCCTAGAGAGGAAAACTGTATCGCCGACGATTTGAGTCGGCAGAGTGATTGTGATGATTGGGGTGTACAAACATGGGTATATAGAAAGTTGTCATTTCTATTTGGCGAATTCACCGTCGATTGGTTTGCATGTGATTACAACAGAAAGTGCGAAAAATTCTATTCTAGGTTTTGGTGTCCCGGGACCTCGGGAATAAACGCATTTGCTTTTAGATGGAGTTCAGAGTTCAGCTGGTTGGTTCCCCCACCAAGTTTGATAGCCAATACTATCCAGAAGATAGAATCTGAAAAGGCAAAGGGGGTATTAATAATTCCAGAATGGAAATCTGCAGCATATTGGCCTAAAGTAGAACAGTGTATTAGTAACGGAGTTTTCAAACACAAAGTATACTTCAAAGGAGAAGGTTTCACCCACAAAGGGAGAGGCAATAACGGTATATTCGGTAGGAATTCACAGAAATTTAGATTCATAGCTCTACTTTGTATCTAATTAGGCTTTGTTTTCATCATTCAGGCCTAGATCTACGTACGAATGTGACAGCGGCCGTAACCGGAAGTGGAGTCGCGGGTGACAGCATGTTGGGCAATTTATCCGGAAGGATGGCACATTTCCTACTACAATCAAAAAGTGACAATACGACCAAGGCATATTACTACAGTTTCAGGAGGTGGGAATCTTTCATCAAGGGACATGGTTTCAGTTCCTTACCGGCACAGCCCATACACGTGGCGTTATATATAACGCATTTACTGGACAATAACTGTTCTTATCACTCTGTTAATTCTGCCATTTACGGGATCAAATGGGCTCATGATCTTAATAATTTTATTGATCCCACAAAAAATGCTTTTGTATCAAATCTTCAGGAGTCGGCCCGCAGAATTGCTAGGCCAGCAGTTGGTAAAAAAGATCCAGTGAGTGTGGAAATGCTTGTTAGTTTGTGCGATATGTTCAAAGATTCAAGCGATTTACTTGTTATCAGAGATTTGTGTATGATACTGTTGAGTTTTGCAGGTTTTTTGAGATACGACGAAGTCAGTGCATTGCGCGGTGTCGATATTGTGACACAGTCAGCTCTCCGATAGCTACTGGTCAATATAGCCTGAGGAAGTAAAACTCAAACTCTAGCATGAATGGAGAAGATATGTTAATTATATAATGACTTCACGATATACCATGTATATTTGTCTTATGTCCAAATGGTCAGGATTTGATGGGGTTAGGGACCGTGTGATGGATGATGACTCGGGGCATTGCATGACCGTATATGCGAAACGGGCAGTAATGACCTCACGATAGTGACCTTGTGAGGATGGGGTTATGGACAGTGTGATGGATGATGGCTAGGGAAATGCATAACCGTGTACTGGATATAAATATAAGCTAGATTGGACAGCGGTAGAGTAGGTCCGGGGACAGTGGGAGAGTAGGTCCGGGGACAGTGGGCGAGAACGTCCGGGGACAGCGAGAGAGAATGTCCAGAGATAGCCAGCGAGTAGGACTGGGTGAGGTTCACAGGAAGATGACCACGGTCACATAATGATAGTGGACATGCTAACACAGCCAGGCTATGTATTTAAGAGCTATATAGGTTTTAATATGGCTCAAGTTATAAGGTGACCTATAGAGACACAACGCGACGGTATTATACGATCGACGATATGCTGTATCACCTGTACATATATGCTTATGCTTCATGTGAATAAACAATGTCTATTATCAACAATTACGTCACAGTTCTGTGTATTCATTGTGTCACAGACGTGTTATTTTGGTGGCCGTGACCAAGGATTTGAACAGTGTTTCAAGATATCAAACGGGATCTGAGCCACTCTGCAAATATGGCGGATTCCGAGGAAGAAAGTGCAGAAGAAGATGTCAACAAAGACGGACAAGTGTAACAAAGAGAACAATTGGGACAAAGACAGAGATTGGTAAGTGATTTAGTTTTATCTTGACACTGAAGTAATTTTCATTATGACAAACATTGATGCAAGTTCTGTTTTTCAAGAAATTAATTCACAACTTTCGAGCTTATGTTCTATGGTAGGAGTACAAAATGTTACTCAAATAGTTCAACCATATTCAGGAAAACCAGAGATATTCAAAGCATGGATAAAAAATATAGAAAAATATGCTAATTCAGTAAACTTACCAAGAGATAAATTAAACCTTGTAGCACTTCAAACTAGTACAGGACCAGTTAGCGATTTTATTCAGAGGTATTTAAACGTAAATAAATCTACCGATTGGGATTTATTAAAGAAGGAATTGACATCTATTTTTGATGAAATTACTGATCCCCATCATGTTTGGTTATCATTAGGAAATATAAAACAAAAAACAGATGAAACTGTGCAAATTTATGCAGAGAGATTTCTAGGAGAATCAGAACTAGTGTTAAAAGGGCAAGATAGATCATGTGCAAATGTTATAGAGAGGCAATTGATAGGGTTCTTTATTGATGGGCTTAAACATGATGATATCAAATTTAAAGTTATGAGAGAAAACCCTAAAACATTTCAGGCAGCCTGTGATCATGCAGTATCTGAACAAAATCTTTTATTAAGGTTCAAATTAAGGAATAGAGACAATAAAACGCAGTCTGATAGACATAAAACAACCACTCAGGACAGGCAAGTCTGTCAATTTTCAAGGGTTAAGTGTTGGGAATGTAGAAAATTGGGACATTTAAAAAGGAATTGTCGAAACACAATATGTTGGTATTGTGGACGGGCAGGACATGTACAAAGAAATTGTAGAGAGAATAAGGCGCAAAACATTAGACAGGGAAAAGTAAAACACTTTGTTCATAGGTTAGCCGATAGGAGTAGTGAAATAAAAGCTAAGATGCCAGCAGAAAAGAAAAATAGAAAATCAGTTGATAGGAAAAAGGGAAATAACAAAAACAAAATTCCACGTTTTAAGATAGAACTGGCAGGTACCCCTAATTCATGTAGAATTAAAATTCAAAACCAGAGACTTAGGGCACTCGTAGATTCAGGAGCGGAAGTGTCATTAATGCATCGAAGGGTTTATAAAACTTTAAAGCAAAAACCGAAACTAAGTAAGAAAACAATTAACTTGCAAGCAGTAAATGGTAAAAGTATTCACATTGATGGGCTCGTAAGCATGAAGTTCACTATAGGCAAGGTCGAGTGTTGCCATTCGTTCTATGTTGTATCGGGAATTAACAGAAATATTATATTAGGTCAGGATTGGTTAGTGAACAATGGTGTGAGACTTTACTATGATTTAGGATGTTTGAAAGTTAAAGATACTTATGCGTCTCTTGAGGACGATATTCATGTGGCTTCTGTTGTAAGACTTGCATCAAAAACCATAATAAAACCTCAAACAGCGCAGGTGTGCATGGGAAAATTCAAACAGAGTGCAGGCATAGAAAAGTCGGGGTTATGTGAAATATCTGCTATTAATACAGGTGAAATTGCTCAAGAGCCGGGATTAATGGTATCAAGTTCCATAGCAAAGCTTAAAAACAACAGAAGGGTGCCCATTTTTGTTGTGAATAATACAAACAAAACCTTCCAACTGAAAAAGGGTAGTGTTATTGCCAAGGTAAATTCATTAGAGGAACAACATGTAGGGACCATTAATGCATGTACTTCTGATACACCCCAGACAAATGAAACTGTAAATATGACAGAAGTTAGTGTACCAAAAAGCAACCGTAGTGAAATTCAAAATTTGATAGCGAATAATAAGGATTTATTTGCAGAGAAGGATATTGAATTAGGTCATACAGACACAGTTAGAATGAAAATTGATACAGGTGACAACAGGCCTATAAAACTGAGACCTTATAGGACACCTTTGACGCAGAGGACAGTTATTGACAAGACTGTTGACGACTTGCTGCAGGCAGGTATTATTAGTAGATCTAAATCGCCTTGGGCTTTTCCAGTGGTTATAGTTGACAAGAAGGACGGTTCGAAACGATTTTGTGTTGATTTTAGGGCTTTGAACAAGATAACGAAACAAAATTCCTATCCGTTGCCATTAATTGACGACATTCTAGCTTTATTAGGAAACGCAAAATATTTCACGACACTAGACTTGAAATCAGGTTATTGGCAAATTTTAATGGAAGATGAAGACAAAGAAAAGACAGCTTTCGCCTGTCATAAGGGATTGTTTCAATTCAATGTAATGCCTTTTGGGTTATCAAACGCACCAGCTGTATTTCAAGAACTTATGTCAGAGGTTTTGCAGGATTTAGATCAATTTGCTATAGCATATTTGGATGATATCTTAATATATTCAAAAACAGAAAAGGAACATTTGGCTCACATTGAAGAAGTTTTCTCGAGATTGAAAAAACACAAATTAAAATTGAAATTAAAAAAAGTGTCAATTTTTCCAAACAGAAACAAAATACCTTGGATTTGTGATCAATCAGAATGGTGTAAAACCTGATCCAGAAAAAGTAAAAGCTGTGCGTCAAATGGTAGCTCCCAGTTGTGTTAAAGAAGTTAGAGGGTTTATTGGAATGTGTAGCTATTATAGGAGATTTATACCCAACTTTTCCAAAATTGCGGAACCTTTAATCACTTTGACAAAGAAGTATGCTAAATTTCACTGGACACATAACTGTCAATTAGCGTTTGATCAGTTGAAAGATAGTCTCACAGTAGTCCCATTGTTAGCTTACCCAGACATAACAAAACCGTATGTGTTATACACAGATGCTAGTGACACATGTATAGGAGCGTGTTTGACCCAACCTTGTGATGAAGGTCAGAACATATTACCTAATGTAAGGAATGAGAAGCCTTTATACTATCTATCACATAAGCTATCTGATACACAAACTAGATGGTCTACCATAGAGAAAGAAGCATTTGCTATTCATTATGCCCTGCAAAAATTAGATCACTTTTTGCACAATGCTGAGTTTGTAATCAGGACTGATCATAAACCTTTGAAGTATTTGTTAGAATCACCTATGCAAAACAAGAAAATTCAACTTTGGGCTTTAGGAATAGCAGGATACAACTGTAAAATAGAGTATATAGCGGGAGTTGAAAACACTTGCGCTGATTTGTTATCGAGATCCCCACTTAAGGAAGATAAACCAAATGAAGATTTGACACCAGATCTCAGTGATAAGGCGTTTGAAATTAGTGCATTAAATTCCAACAAGTTCAATCCGAAAGACTTTGCTAGTTGTGAAATTGGGAAACCTGTTATGACATTGCCTGAAATAGAAATTTTAAAGCCAGGAGACTTAGACATGGTAGTAGAACAGGAGAAAGATGTAGAGATACAGCAGTTAAAGAGACAATTAACTGACAACAAGGTGGGAAAGTCGGTACAGAACAAATACCTGATAATGCATGACATATTGTATTATTTGTCCAACCCAGATGTTGATCCAGTTGTTAGACTATATGTACCAGATCATTTGAGATTTAGAGTAGTGACACAATACCATGATGAGAATGGACATATGGGCATTGACAAGACATTTGACGCTATTAGGTCTAAATATTTTTGGCCTAACATGTACAAACAACTGTATGAGTATGTCTCAAGTTGTGTACCGTGCCAGAGGCGTAGTTCGAGGAAAACAAAGCCCCCCTTACAAGAAACTGATATACCCCCATATCCGTTTGCTAAGTTGGGACTAGATCTATCAGGGCCATATCCAGAAACCCTGTCAGGGAATAAATACATAATTAGTTTTGTAGATATATACAGTGGTTGGCCTGAGGCCTTTGCCGTCCCTGATAAGTCAGCAGAAAATGTAGCGCATTTACTATTAGAACACATAGTACCCAGATTTGGTTGTCCATTACAAATTATCACGGATAATGGGACAGAAAATGTTAACAGGGTAATGAAAGAGACTTTAGAAGCATTAAATATAAGTCATGTAACAACTTCTTACTACCACCCACAAAGTAATGCAAAAGTTGAAAGATTCCACAGAACTCTCCATGATGTTTTGGCAAAGAAACTTGAAAATGACACAGCCACATGGGATGTGTATTTAAATCAAACTTTGGCTGCAGTTCGATTCAACATAAATGAATCATCAAAATTCTCCCCATTTTATCTGTTATACAACCGTGACGTTGTACTACCCATTGACAACTTGCTTCAGCCGCGTCGTAAGTACTTAGGGGAAGAACCTCACAAGATTGCATTAGAAAAACAACATCAATCATTCACTCTAGTGCATAGACATTTGAAGAAATCTAAAAGGAAACAAGCAAAATATGCGAATAAAAATAGTAAAGAAATAAAGTTTCAAGTAGGAGACCCTGTGTATATAAAGAACCATCTAAGGAAAAATAAGCTACAAGACAAATGGCGCCCATATTATAGAATAGTGGAGCAAAGGACACCAGTGACATTTATTGTTAAAAACCAGTTAGACGGTACAAGTACAAAATCACATGCGGAACACCTGAGGCTAGCTGATATAGACGATTGGGAGATACCCACGGGTACTTCCACCCGTCCAATTAGAAAACCGCATTTTGTAGTCCAACCAGAAGATAGTTCTGATTCAGAGGCAAGTTCAGATTATGCTGAGTTACCTCCCCTCGACAGAATTACAAAGAGATTCCGCCAGGAAAGGGATAATTCATCGGATGAGGATGATATTCCTTTAATGGAGTTATCTAAACTTTTAAGGGAAAGAAAAGCTAGACTTGAATCACAAGAACAGGATAGTTTAAGTAGTGATATGAAGGAAAATGTTTGCCGAGATGACCAAATAAGTGAAGATAGTTCAGATTACATGTCAGTTGATGAGGAAATTTAAAAGTAATTTTATTTTGATAAATGATAAAAAATCAAAAATAGAAATAAAACCTAAAGAAATGTTATTAGATTAAGTATAGAACACAAGAACAGGATAGTTTAAGTAGTGATATGAAGGAAAATGTTTGCCGAGATGACCAAATAAGTGAAGATAGTTCAGATTACATGTCAGTTGATGAGGAAATTTAAAAGTAATTTTATTTTGATAAATGATAAAAAATCAAAAATAGAAATAAAACCTAAAGAAATGTTATTAGATTAAGTATAGAAAGATTAAAATAGAGAAACAAAGAAAAGTTATTAGATGTAATCGTATCTAAATGAGTGAAAATAGTAATTTTGTAAGTTTTGATATAATTCATGAAGAACTGAACGCATCAATGTAAATTCATGTGAGAATGAAAAAGGTCAGGTAAGCTAATCACTTTGCTGAATTACAAATTGGTGTCGGCTAAAGCTGAGGATGAGAGTACATCTTTAGAGAAGTTTCCTCTACGCCAACCATGTAGATCGACGACAATCTACGTCACAGATCAACAGAAGATACAAATCAGTGTTGATACACTGGAAGTTAAAGAGAGACAATGAAAACTTTTGAAATAAAATGTTGTACGAACATTCCGTCTGCAGACGTCAGGAGGGGAATTTTTCATACGGAAGATTATTCTGAAATTTCCTTTTCCTAACGGGAATAAGTAGTATGCAACCGGAAGAAGTTAATTTTACTTTTCCAACCGGAGACTGTTATACGTGATATGTGTGTATACTCATATACTTATGTGTGCTGGACTAATTAGAACACGATATCGGGAACAGGTTTAATTATACGGAAGTGAATCTGAAAACCTATTTCTCCGACCAGAGAGATCACAAGAGACTATCATGTTGTGTGGAAATAATGGAACATTAAAAGGAGAACTATGAGACATTTGCAATTATTGTTTAAATTGTTCATGTATTTCGTGAAATTCTACAGGTCAATGTAGATCCGGAATCAACAATTCCATAGTGACGAACTCATACAGTAACGTGGCCATTCATTGTATATAATATCATATATCATATTATCTTCGTGTGTGAATTTTTTGAGTAATGAACATTATAACGTGAACTCGTAATGTCAGACGTGACATGTACTTGTTATATGATTAACCTATATAGTAATTAATATCAAAACAATGTGATTCTATCCTGAGTAAGTTGATCATTTATTGTTAATCAATTTGCCACATGCTCTCTTTGAAATATCTAATTTGTAAATATCAGAATTGTGAAATCGTAATTTATTCAATTCGAATATGTCATTTGTTGTTAATAATTGTATGCAACACTAACAGTTATGTATGTTGACTTACATGATGACTTTTGAAAAAAGACTTGACAGGACATCATAATGTTGCGTAGGGACGTTAAAATGACTTATTAAGATCTTCTAAAGGGAGATACGCTGTAGGTTAGTGTTCCATAAATCGAATAGGGTATAAGATGTTTGGTGGTGGGAATAATGTGATGGATATTGTACTGTACTTAAACGATAGATTGGTAGATTCTAGAATGTTTATTTCATGCCTAAAAGAACTTTGATAACACAATCAAATTTCTTGATAAATAGGGGACGATTGTGACACAGTCAGCTCTCCGATAGCTACTGGTCAATATAGCCTGAGGAAGTAAAACTCAAACTCTAGCATGAATGGAGAAGATATGTTAATTATATAATGACTTCACGATATACCATGTATATTTGTCTTATGTCCAAATGGTCAGGATTTGATGGGGTTAGGGACCGTGTGATGGATGATGACTCGGGGCATTGCATGACCGTATATGCGAAACGGGCAGTAATGACCTCACGATAGTGACCTTGTGAGGATGGGGTTATGGACAGTGTGATGGATGATGGCTAGGGAAATGCATAACCGTGTACTGGATATAAATATAAGCTAGATTGGACAGCGGTAGAGTAGGTCCGGGGACAGTGGGAGAGTAGGTCCGGGGACAGTGGGCGAGAACGTCCGGGGACAGCGAGAGAGAATGTCCAGAGATAGCCAGCGAGTAGGACTGGGTGAGGTTCACAGGAAGATGACCACGGTCACATAATGATAGTGGACATGCTAACACAGCCAGGCTATGTATTTAAGAGCTATATAGGTTTTAATATGGCTCAAGTTATAAGGTGACCTATAGAGACACAACGCGACGGTATTATACGATCGACGATATGCTGTATCACCTGTACATATATGCTTATGCTTCATGTGAATAAACAATGTCTATTATCAACAATTACGTCACAGTTCTGTGTATTCATTGTGTCACAATATTAAAGTTCGCGATGATCATTTATTATTGTACATTGCTAAAAGCAAAACCGATCAATATAGAAACGGTAATGAAGTTCTCATTAGCAAAGGCCGTACGTTAGCCTGTCCTTACCAGATGTTTCAGAAATACATGGAGCTATCCGGCATTGTACTTGATAGCGAGTTTTATATTTTTCGTCCAATTTTTAGGTCAAAGGATATTTGCAAGTTAGTTTACAAAAACAAACGTTTGAGTTACACGAGAGCCAGAGAAACGATTCTCAGCAGATTACGTCTAGTCGGAACAAATCTTAATCTTGGTTTGCATTCTCTGAGATCAGGCGGTGCTAGCGCGGCCGCTAATTCGAGTGTGAACGAGAGGTGTTGGAAGAGACACGGACGCTGGAAGAGCGAGGGTAGTAAGGACGGTTATGTGGTGGACACGGTGGATAAAAGGTTAGGCGTGTCCAGGTCCTTAAAGCTGTAGGCTTCGCTATTTGGCTCCAGTTTCGTACGGAACCCCCAATTGTTGCGGTTCTACGCGACACGGCAGGCTAGTCGGCCAAATGAAGTATTTGTGTAGACTTTGTTTAATTCAGTAGATAGAGGAGGCTTATACTTAAATTTTCCCGCGTTTCGGTAGTATAAGCCGGGAAAATGTTGTATAAACGGCTCGTGCTACTCGCTCCGTACGTGAAACATGTCACGTGACTCAGATTGAGTCGGGCATCGTGGTAGGGTGAAATATCATTATCTAGCTGTCCAGCGGTACAGTAAACACCAAAGTTTTTAAGTTTGCAATGCACTGAGATATATCTTTATACAAATTTAATTTTGTTCAGGTAACCGTATATAACGGAGCTTACGATGTACATCTTGTAGGGATTAGGGATACTGTTATTGTGTCAGTACTTTGTCCATCGCAGATCAGTTCAAGGTTTTCCAGAGTATTTTCATATGCATACTTCAAAGTTGAAAAAGAAGGATGTTTTTATCTCTGGTTTTTAGCCCAGGACTAGATCTTTAATTTTAGGTTTTGCAATAATTATAGCCTTGAATCTTGAAAAGTGCGGAAGTGAGGTACATGTAGTTGGTTTTGTGCGTATACACACATGTGTTACAGTTGTAAATTTGCTTCTAAAATGCATAATCATAATAAAACCCGGCTACTGTACGCGACACGGCAGGCTAGTCGGCCAAATGAAGTATTTGTGTAGACTTTGTTTAATTCAGTAGATAGAGGAGGCTTATACAATACAATATGCAATGATTTGTCAAATGCATCAATTTGGATATGGAAGATAGTTAGTGAAAATTTCGAAATTAAAACAAACCGAAAAAAAAATCAATGAAATTCAGCACATGACAGATTTATGCGGAGACCACTGAACCTTACAAGTCATCCAGTTGTGAAACTACTATTTACTGTTGTGATGTGAAAAATACACCAATAGGGTTTTAAATATTGGTTCGTCGAAAGAACATTGTGTCGGAAGAACATTGTGTAATTAACATTTATACAAGACATTAAGACTAAAAAGCCGCTATACAATATACAACCTGACAGTGTATAGTTATACTATGTGTATTACGAAATGTCGACATGCATTTAAAGAAATGAGCTTCTCCGAAAATAACAACAACATTTCAACTTTCTTAGGTGGCAAATCATTTATTACTTCGGGGAGATAGAGATGTAATGAGAAATAAAATAAATAAAAATAATAAATTAACAGGTGCGATGATCAATCGTTACTGTTGACTGTCCATTTTCTGCTGTTTTGGCTGATAATTTTGTTTATTTTCTGCATTTTACCAACTGCCCGATTTGATATGGACATGTTAGTGACATGAAATAGATATTTGATTATTTCCATGAAATGTTACCTAACATTGGTTTTATACAACACAACTAACGTTTAGTAATTATTACGACTATTAGAGATAATGTGCATTCCTATTAATTCGAGTTGGTTTAAATCATAGATCAGCGAACAAATGTAAGGTGTCGTTATGATTTTGTCTTAAAATAATATTGCATTTACTATAAAGTATATGATAATGATACCATACACAACATTAACAAAATACATTTCTAAAAACAATGTGTCATGTATTTCATCTCCTTAATGCTAACTCAATTGTTTTCGAAAAGAATGTAGAAATGACTAACCGCTTCACTATTATCGAACATGTAAATGTTGTAATGGTGGCAGGACGTCATTGCACTAACGGTACATAGAAGGGTGACATTTACCTCTGATGTTTTGCATAATAGACGTTCATATAAGCAACAACATTCGATATACAAATACTAATGTGCAAAACTACAACTTATGTAATGACTAAGTGAGATTTCTACATTCCTGATAAAGCAGGAATGTCTGATTTATGAAAGACAATGTCAGAACAAACATGTTCTCTCTCTTTGTCAACACGAGCACCACGTGCGATGTTTATACGTCAGCACGAGCACCACGTGCGATGTTTATACGATGGTTTGGGGAGTCGTGTAGAGGTAGATATTGTATCCAGAGAGGGATGAATCTTGTACGTGTCAATTATCATGTCTGCAAGCGTTTCAAAAACGTCATTCACCGTTTGGGTGTTGTCACTACGTATTTCCATGTACGGTATTCCGATATGTTCCGCCAGTTTTACGGCCTTTTCCTTCGGAACCTCTCGGTCTTCTGCATCACAATTGTTTCCGACTAGAATAGTTGAGATCATTTCCGGTGATGTACAGTAAGCTTCCAGATCATTATACCTACATCAGAAAGATACGAAACAGTAAGCTTCTAGATCATTATACATGTACCTACATAAAAAAAAAGATACGAAACAGTAAGCTTCTAGATCATTATACATGAACCTACATAAAAAAGATACGAAACAGTAAGCTTCTAGATCATTATACATGTACCTACATAAAAAAGATACGAAACAGTAAGCTTCTAGATCATTATACATGTACCTACATAAAAAAGATACGAAACAGTAAGCTTCTAGATCATTATACATGTACCTACATTAAAAGATACGAAACAGTAAGCTTCTAGATCATTATACATGTACCTACATTAAAAGATACGTGGCAATAAGCTTCCAGGTCAATGTGTTCTAACGATGACGACATAATGCATGTATTCGATAAATCTCGAAATAGATTAAACAATGCATCTGGGAAGTCAATGTTCCTGTAGGCAACGACCAAGTTTTTCCTTCCATGTTATACTGAAATATTACATAGGAGAATGCCTATCTGAAAAGTGTTGTTGTCTCCCTTGTTTCACTGGGAAGTGTTTTGAAACGAATTTGCGCCTTGTAAGTATGATGTCATAATGGGAATGACGTCATCCGATTGTTACATGGCGCCAAATCATACCAAAAACTCTTCCGGGAAGGCCCTCTTGTATCCACCATTGTTGCATATCAAAGGGAATAACAACACTTTCGGGAAAGGCCTATAGGGGTTAGTTTATCTGGCAATATTAACTATAACATACACTAGTAAAGCAGTATTATCGCCACGTTTGTATTTGATATCCATGGGTGGGGGCGTCCGGGGTTTGTTTTAATAAAGATATTCTCAGTATATTAATGGCGTCGCTCTATGTAACACTGAACAAAGAGTTCAGTTGTACACAATATCTACCGTGTTATCGTTCACATTGTGTATAAATATAGAATCTATTTATGGCTGTTTAGTTTACCTCGTGATAACAAGATTACCAATACATAACGACTGGAAGTTTTCATTTCTATATTTAAATACAATGTCAATGGATAAACAAACTAAAAGGAAAACAAACTGATCATTTATAAATTGCATGGTTCTTGATTTAGTTGTTGGGTATTTAGCATTGTAAATAACGTCCTATGTCAGTACTTAACTGTGTTTGGTAGTGCTATTGATGACGTCATACATTAAAGGATTTATAATGTTCCCGACGTGCAATGTAATGGTACTACATTGCATCATATTATTATATATTTTCGTTAGCTAAATCTTGTTTGTGATAAAAACTTATGCTATCCCACTAGCGGCTAGGGACACACTCCTGGTGGTATAAACTGTTAACTAGAGACAAACTACTGGTGGTATAAACTGTTTACTAGAGACATACTGCTGGTGGTATAAACTGTTTACTAGAGACATACTACTGGTGGTATAAACTGTTTACTAGAGACATACTCCTGGTGGTATAAACTGCTATCTAGAGACATACTCCTGGTGGTATAAACTGTTTACTAGAGACATACTCCTGGTGGTATAAACTGTTTACTAGAGACATACTACTGGTGGTATAAACTGTTTACTAGAGACAAACTCTTGGTGGTATAAACTGTTTACTAGAGACATACTCCTGGTGGTATAAACTGTTTACTGGAGACATATTCCTGGTGGTATAAACTGTTTACTAGAGACATATTCCTGGTGGTATACACTGTTAACTAGGGACATACTGCTGGTGGTATAAACTGTTAACTAGGGACATACTCCTGGTGGTATAAACTGTTTACTAGAGACATACTCCTGGTGGTATAAACTGTTTACTAGAGACATACGCCTGGTGGTATAAACTGTTAACTAGGGATATACTCCTGGTGGTATAAACCGTTAACTAGGGATATACTCCTGGTGGTATAAACTGTTAACTAGAGACATATTCCTGGTGGTATAAACTGTTTACTAGAGACATACTGCTGGTGGTATAAACTGTTTACTAGAGACATACTCCTGGTGGTATAAACTGTTTACTAGAGACATACTCCTGGTGGTATAAACTGTTAACTAGAGACATACTGCTGGTGGTATAAACTGTTTACTAGAGACATACTGCTGGTGGTATTAACTGTTTACTAGAGACATACTCCTGGTGGTATAAACTGTTAACTAGAGACACACTCCTGGTGGTATAAACTGTTAACTAGAGACATACTCCTGGTGGTATAAACTGTTTACTAGAGACATACTCCTGATGGTATAAACTGTTAACTAGAGACATACTGCTGGTAGTATAAACTGTTAACTAGAGACATACTCCTGGTGGTATAAACTACATTAAGCTGTCTAGTTGATTTGCACTTACCAGGATTGGACGTTGTCGAAGGTGTGTCCTTTTCTGACGTCAAAGAGGATAAGACAGCCATGCGTGCCCCTGTAGTAGGATGACGTAAGGCTCCGGTACCTCTCCTGACCTGTAAAACACAGAAACAACACTCGTACATTATAACTGTAATATTAGAGGATCATTGATAAGGGAACCGCATCAATATAAACATTAAAGAAACACTAGAAGACAAAGGCTTACCATGCAACGGTAGGTCTTAGATACTTAGTATTCTATACCAAACAAGTCTAGGTTTCTCAGATGTCAAAATTTAAAATTTCTCATCTATTTAGGTAATACCATTAATGCATGTCACAATATTAGTGTACATTATCGTTTCCAGCATAGGCAATTAGCTAGGCACTTACGCGTTTGTGAAATATATGTGGTAATGGCGTCACTTAACTTTAGAGGTAGATGCATTATTTATGTCTGTCTTTTGCGCTCATTTTGTACATTTATTGTCATATTGTGTGCTGCATTTTCAGTATGAATTTCAATTTTGATAACCGAATTCATTATATGATAGATTGACGTTGATAAGGCAGGGGTTTAGTATAAACTGACCACTTGTTTCACGTACTGTTGTGAGTGACCACATACAAACAGAACCATATGTCGTGTTCAGCACTCAAGGTCATTTTATTTTATTATCGTTTGCTCTGGCATAAACTGACCATTTCATGACGGACACGTGTTTACACAGCTGTCGTGATTTCAATAAGGTTCAATGTCACGTGAAGATGGTGAAACCAGGTGTATACATGGCAGGAATCACTTTGGGGCTAGATTTGGGGATTTTTACCCATATTATTCCTGAAAATGTCATTTAAAATTCAAAATTGTATCCTTATATAGAAAATCTCATAGGAATTTTGCTAATATCATAAACTCCCTCAAATTCTCCCATAGGCTTTAAGAGCCTGACTTATCCCTGTGACATTGTAATATTTACCAATAATCTGCAAAATGTTTACAAGATATCTATACATTTTTCCTATCAGTGACCTGTGCTATTTTTTACTGTGTCTGTTGGGTGGAGACGTCAACTATCGTTGACCTGGGCTTTTTTTTACTGTGTCTGTTGGGTGGAGACGTCAGACCCTGTTATCCACTCTACCCGAGCTACACACGATAAAACGTTAACGGTACTGGCAACGGTCAAGGCTGTTAATGTTTGGTTTATATAAAACACTGGACACTGGCCAGCAAACGTTTTCTCTGGACACGTGTCTGACCACCTACGACAAAGAATGACCAGCACCTTCACGATCCGTCACACAAAGTGAATACCTATGTTATCGTGACTTGTCAATTCAAAGGATCAAAAACAAGAACGGACCGCTAGGCTGTTTCTTACTGTGCTTATCGTTTTAGTACGACGACGTCGTGTTGCCCAAAATGAAACAAGTTTTTATGTAGTATATGTAGTAGTAGTAGTGGTAGTTCATATAAATATTTCTTTAGGCGTTAATGTTTTAATTCCAATACATTAAATGTATGGCGATAATGCACTGAGAAGTGTAAATCCGCACTATACATTGCCTGCTTGGGACACCGTTTAAACGTCTGATGTTGTTACGTTAGATCTATAAATACGATATTCTGAGGAAGAACAAGGATTATATAAGTATGTGTATGTACCGAGTGTCTAGGTCTCTGTAAGTATCTATGTTGTTAAACGTACGTACGTCAGGGTATGTAAGATCATAACGAATTGTTCGTTACTGTAGGTATAGGTATTTACGATATTGTTCCAGATTGAGCCGGTTGTATTATGTCATCATGTTTATATAGCTGTACCATATATGTGACTTCTACAAACGTTGAGTGGCTGTAGTAAACCTACTGCAGAATGTCATTGCTCTCTTTAACATTAGTTCCAATAAAATGATTCCCCCCGGGAACAATTAACCTGAGATACAGGTAACAATAACGATACTACAGCTGAAAGTACAACACTTCAGTTAACTTAAACACTGAAGACATTATTTACAATTAAATTGCATGGCAATGGTCAACTGTATAGGGGGTTATTGTACCAGGCTGTATATACAGTTAACTAACATAACGGTGAACTGTATAGGGGGTTATTGTACCAGATAAAATCTACAGTTAAATTACATTACAACGATCAACTGAAAAGGGGGTTATTGTACCAGACACAGTCTACAGTTAAATTACATTACAACGATCAACTGTATAGTGGGTTATTGTACCAGATACAATCTACAGTTAAATTGCATTACAACGATCAACTGTATAGGGGGTTATTGTACCAGATAAAATCTACAGTTAAATTACATTACAACGATCAACTGTATAGGGGGTTATTGTACCAGACACAATCTACAGTTAAATTACATTACAACGATCAACTGTATAGTGGGTTATTGTACCAGACACAATCTACAGTTAAATTATATAACAACGATCAACTGTATAGTGGGTTATTGTACCAGATAAAATCTACAGTTAAATTGCATTACAACGATCAACTGTATAGGGGGTTATTGTACCAGATAAAATCTACAGTTAAATTACATTACAACGATCAACTGTATAGTGGGTTATTGTACCTGACACAATCTACAGTTAAATTACATTACAACGATCAACTGTATAGGGGGTTATTGTACCAGATAAAATTTACAGTTAAATTGCATTACAACGATCAACTGTATAGAGGGTTATTGTACCAGATAAAATCTACAGTTAAATTACATTACAACGATCAGCTGTATAGGGGGTTATTGTACCAGATACAATCTACAGTTAAATTACATTACAACGATCAACTGTATAGGGGGTTATTGTACCAGACACAATCTACAGTTAAATTATATAACAACGATCAACTGTATAGTGGGTTATTGTACCAGATACAATCTACAGTTAAATTACATTACAACGATCAACTGTATAGTGGGTTATTGTACCAGACACAATCTACAGTTAAATTATATAACAACGATCAACTGTATAGGTGGTTATATATGGTACCATTATACTAAGCAAACTCTACAGTTGAATTGTATGACAACGCTTTGCTTTATACGGGGATTATTATACTCATTTGCTCCACGTATTGCAGAGTCTTTGTGTTGATCTGGTCTATTGTTTCGATCGCTTGCTATTTACTCTAGCGAATTATGTGATCAAAACAAAAAAATGAAACTTAATCGTCTCAAATTATGATATGGTTAGGATAAAGTGTACTGGTTATTCAAGTTTCGCGAAAGTTAATCGGCG
This sequence comes from Mimachlamys varia, assembly GCA_947623455.1. NCBI lineage: Eukaryota > Metazoa > Mollusca > Bivalvia > Pectinida > Pectinidae > Mimachlamys > Mimachlamys varia. The sequence goes on from OX392532.1 coordinate 3,586,888, forward strand.
CCAACTTATCGTGACGTGAAAGATACATAGTTTACAGTACATCAATGGCAGAATATATTGTAATTGGTGTTGCGTGTAACTGTTATATATATAGTATTATATAAAATCTAGTAACTGAAGTTGCATGTTTGCGAATATATTCGTTTAGCTAAAGTAGCAAATCTGCGTTCCATCACTTACTACATATCTACTAACGTAATATGTATCAATTATCATTTATAGGCCCAGCACTAATCCATTACATCATTATATAACAGTTGATCTAAACGTAACTATTGCAGGTATAAACATTGAACCTGGTCTCTCAATTGTAAAGTCAGGGCAATCACGTTTGTTTCTTATACAAGGTTTACCTGCGGTGTCACAGACGATCATTGTCACCTGCCCATTGGCCCGCTTTACGACCGACTCAAACATTGTCTTCCTCGGAAATACTACATTGGAGGATTTTGGAATATGACTAGAATGACACTGTTTTACAGGCTTTGGATGACACTTTTCTTTGTTGACTGTTTCAAAGGCTTCGAACGTTTTGGTTTTTCCAACACCACTTGCTCCCAGAAATATGACCTTCACTTTGAGATCTACACGAGGTTCTTTCTGAACGCCTTGTTTCTTTTTCAAGTGCGTTGTTTGTTTTATTAAATTACTTGTCATATATCCCTTGTTGTTTGGCGAGAGACGTTTGGTGCTGTCCGTCCTCCACTGTCGGACATCACTGACTGTCCGTTGTCTGGCTTTGATGTTGCTACTGAGAGCGAGTGTTCTGATGTTTTCGGTGGATAATTTTTGGACGAGGTCAATGTTATGTTGACGTTGGGATTTAGCATCTTCAGTATGCTGGTATAACAATGAATTGGAGTCATGTGTTTCCTCAATGATATCATTCAGTAATGAGTGCACAATGAGAGTCATGCTATTACCGAAATTCCATCTGTCTACCACAAAATCCAGTGGCGTTACACAGGAGCATAACACAGGCAAACTCATCCGTCATAGAAATCGATCTCTTGGACACTGTTGTCCCTCTCCTGTCACTTGGTCGCTGGTACCCGCACCTGTCACTGGGACGCTGGTGTCCCGCACCTGTCACCAAGAATTCCAATGTGTTGTACCTGCTTCAGGTACAGATGAAAGGAATATTCACATTTCTGTCGAAAATATTCATAGCTACATCTAACATAAAGTAATGAACTTAACAGTCACACATGTGGTACTGTAGTCTAGTGTGTTTAAATGAAAGTGAATTGAATTAACATTAATGTTTAACTTTATCAACTTTAAACGAGAGTTCAACTGTCACAGGTGTATAAACGTCCGATGGATGCGAAAGATAATATCTATATTGACCTCACGCCATCACACGTGCTTTTGAGTAGTATCGACGATAATGGAGATCGGCGTAGACCAATGAAATCCGTGTGTATAGTTTGATGGGCGGGACGACATTCCAGTGACAAGTTCACTATCGATAACACTGTGTTATAAGCGACCGGGTGGCCTTGAGACGTGTATACACATAGTCCTTAACAATAGGAGAAAACCTTGTAGTGCCCACCCTGACCCGGGCCGCCAGAGTTCACATTGGTGATCACCTCTCCTCAAACACTATAGTGACTGTAGATTTAAACTTTAAACCGCCCTAAAGAGTTTCCCTTTCATGGAAGGGATTTTTTCGTACTCGTTATAGTGCTTCTAAATCATGCTTTGATAAGTGTTTGTCGATATCAGATTTGTATGAAACAATAACGAAATTAAACAATATATTATTCAGATTCAATTTACATGCGACGGGAAAAAACTTACTGTTGACGATATGAGGGAACGCTTAGGGAATTAATTACTGTTCTTATGTATATATTTTTTTAGCCAGGTACGTGCTGTATTACACCTGTCTTTACACAACTCGTTTACGTACATCTGTAATATTAACAGGAACTATAAAACAAAAAATAATCGTCCCAAGTTCTCCTATCATTGATACGACTACAAACTGTTGTAATTGATGAGTGGTACAGAAAGATTAGAAATATTTCTAAAATGTGTTTTAATATATGTATCTCGTCAAAATATATGAAAAAAACGTTGAACATGGGAATGTACTTGACTGTTTCACAATTGGTCTCTAGGTATCCATAGGACTCTAAACTTTCCAATAAAAGTCATAAAGTACGTTAGTCGAAAATAAACACCAACCTTTTTTTATAAATTCCATAAGAAAGTGTATGGTTCTAATTTGGATTAACTTAAACTTGTGACAGGTATTTGTTTGCCTTCATTAAGTAAGAAATTGTTGAAGAATCAAATAATTACGAAGCCATGAAACTGCACTATCAAAAACTTGTCATGCGATTTGAAAATCTAAAATGACATTAGGTTTCTCATTTATCTTTTTGGAAATTGTTTTTAATGTTTTATTCAGCTATGATGCCGCATCAATTTGTCCATACCCTATAATAGGCCCAAAGCGAGTGGTCACAACAGCACAGTGAACTGACCATCGGACGGTGAGACAATGATATGTCGGAGTACGTGCTGTGATTAATTTGCTCAAAGTTAGGCCAATACCTCTAAGGTCAGCCTGTGAATAAGACATGTGTTGTCAGACTCGTGTCATGTGATTGTTAAAGTCGACATTGCTAGTGGTGTCCAGCTAGGAATAAACATAAATTATCAACAACCATGACAGCGCGTTTTGCGAAACGTAGTATATAAATCATTGTTTCAATAACAAAAATTGTTTGAACGTTTATACTTGTAAGAAATATCGATTCTGATATGTCTGAAACATTTCATGGATCGTAATCAGGACCACTTCATTTTATGTGGTCGGTAATGTTTACAGAATAAGTATCCTAGATAAGTAACTATTAACCAAGGTGGATAGTGTGTTGATAAGTAACTATTAACCAAGGTGGATAGTGTGTTGATAAGTAACTATTAACCAAGGTGGATAGTGTGTTGATAAGTAACTATTAACCAAGGTGGATAGTGTGTTGATAAGTAACTATTAACCAAGGTGGATAGTGTGTTGATAAGTAACTATTAACCAAGGTGGATAGTGTGTTGATAAGTAACTATTAACCAAGGTGGGTATGTGTTGATATTGCAGCGTTCCCGTTCACCTGGATGATGTCGAAATGCTTCAACATTTTTATATTTCACACTTATCTTGCAGTGCATGTTTGGTCAGCAAATCTTTTTAACACACCTATTTCAATATAGATACTATTTATATAACAGCACAGACCGAGGTATTTATAATTGCAGTAGCTTACGTGTTCTCCCAAGGTTTGAAAACGAGGACGTTAGAATTCTAGCCACCCCAATCGATCATGTGATCAAACTACGTCATAATCTCACCCTTGACCACTTTCTATCCTTTCACATTTACAGTTTCAAAACATTGTACAAAGCTCAACTATTCTATTCCGATAAAATAAGCCCAGCGAAGCGATATAAGATACCTAAAAAAGACAGATGTAAAAATGAAACTGTCAATAACTTAAAAACAAATCGTCTTGACAGGTTAAAAAATATCGACTTGTAAAACAATGATATAAAAACCTATGGAAATAAAATGTCTTCAAAAATCAAGTTCAGATATGTGCCAAGTAGTAAATCAATTAAGTCGATTGAATCTGCACATGTTAGGATGAAGTGCACTTGCCGAAATTAAGCTCATATACAAAATTCTCCAAATGAATTCGCACTAGAAGATAGATGGTAAGATGAGAGTAAGACACAGTCATAAACCCAATTGAAGCGCCAACACCTGACAGTCGTTATTAGTCGACGTTAGATATGTGAAATAGACTAGAGGAAGTCTCTTACGCATGTTTTTGTGTTTTATAACACCTGTAATACAGTTATTTATGAATGAGTTGCAGTGAGTCCCTCTACAGCAGATACGTTGTCTTTAAAACATGTTACTGGTGCTTGGTAGTTTTGCTGTTTATTTTGTCTGGTAATGACATATTGTTTTATATTTGTAATCCATTTCCTTTCCAAGTTATGCTCACTATTTGCTAATCGGTTAGCATAATATGATGTATTTAAACTGTGGATTTATAAACTTCTATTTATTTATTTGATTTGTCACAATCTAATTATATATCGCCCATAAATTACAGCAGCTTTCAGTTTATATGTGTATGTACGTAGTCCATCTAAATTAATCTGATTATCTCACAGGTCGGAATCTGAAATACGACATAAAATACAGGGGATTCCAAGAATTATTATTACATGATCAAAACAAATATATTTATTTAATGACGATAATGAGGAAAACCCTTCTGTAAAAAATTTATATTTCTGATAAGAGAGTTTCAACTTGTCGTTTTGTGATGTATTGACAGACGTACTATAGATAGAAACTAATGTGTACACCTGGTGATTCATCCGCGTGTGCGTTTGTATTTTCTGTTCGCCCATCTACCTTGTAATTTTGATACTTGAGACATGTTTTAAAGCTTGATGCCCGCTAGATTTCGGTGTTTTTAAAGATTTATCTCAGGTGTGGCAAACTATTAGTAAATCTAAGTTTCTTTCTATGTAGAAGTTAAATCTCAAGTTATTCATGGCAGCTGTACGGCACTATATATACATGTATTTACATTATTTAAAACTATTTTTCCGTTGGTTAGTGTAGAGAATGAAGTGCCATTTCATCAGTTTTGGTATCCGTGTGTATCTCTTTGGGACGCTCAATAGTTTTGCTACGTTTGAAAGAAGAAATCAACTTACTTAACTTACTTCTTGTTATTTTCAAGTATTTTGGTGAAATATTTTATATTTATTACATTTTTAACAGTGAAATATAGAAAATTATTCATACTGAAAAAGTGCTATTTTTCACTAGTGAGAAATATGATATTTTTCACTAGTGAGAAATATGATATTTTTCATTAGTGAGAAATATGATATTTTTCACTAGTGAAAAATATCACTTTTTCTGATTTGACCAATCAGAACGCTGCTTGCAAACGACATTTGGGAAAAGCAAAAGCTGCCACTGTAGATTGCGCTATAAAAATGTAATATACTGAATATCTAACAGTATCTTCAATAATACCAAACACATTTCACTCGTGTGGCTAATATTTTGATATTTTTCGCACGAGTGAAAAATATAAAGAAAATTTGCCCCACTCGTGAAACATATTTGGTATTACTGAAGACACTGTTAGATATCCTTTATTCCTTAAATCTAATTGATTTGATATCTTTAGTTAAGAAATAAATATTGATTCGTTCATTTTTTTTTTCAAATTGTGATTACTATTTTCTGTATCTTGCAGAAGACATTAAAGATCATTGTCCTAAATTCATATCTTTAACATACTTCAACCACAGTTACTTGAGTTTCTGTCAGTATACAAAAAAATGTTTATATATATATATGGAGCCGCGGCCCATTACAGAATGTAATGGAAGTATACCAACGTTATTTCTCAACTATTTGTAAACAATGCACATAACTTACTGGTTGCGAGTCTGTCGTGCAATTCTCAGACGAAACACCGACATTTCCGATGAATTAAGATATTAATCCATCACTGCATGCTAGTTTCGTTTCATCTAACGATTATTTCTCCGTCGCATAGACGGGTTTTTCATGACGAGCATACCAGCAACTTCTTCAAGCAAGCCACCATGGCTTCAACATATGTGACGTTACGAAGCCGCATGGAATACAAATGAATAAATAATGTTTTTTATTCAAATAAAATACATGCTGACGATTTTTGAGTCCATCAAATTATATACGAGTCCATGGAACGTAAATTGCATTTTTTTTAAACACGAAGAGATATTCTTATAAATGTTGAAATTTACATGAATAAGGGAGATAACTCTAAATTATTAAAGCGGTAAAATTTAAATATGACCGGCTTTATTGGTCAGTTCTGTCAGAGGCGTGTTGAACTAATCGAAGTATGACACAATTTCTTGATGTTTGTGCCTGGTAAGTTTAATTACAAATACTTCCGCACTGAATCGGTCAGAACGTGACGTCACATATGTATAAGCCATGGCGGCTTGCTTAAAAGTTGCCGGTGCGATCGTCATAAAAAATCCGTCTATGAGACAGAGAAATTATCGTTAGATGAAACAAAACTAGCATGTAGTGGTGGATTACTATATAAATTTATCAGAAATGTCGGTGTTTAGTCTAAGAATTGCACGACAGCCTCATAACAAGTAAGTTATGTGCATTGTTTACAAATAGTTGAGAAATAACGTTGGAATACTTCCATTACATTACTGTAATGGGAGGCTCATTTCACACATTATTTACTGACAGAAACTCAAGCAACTGTGCTTCAACCATGTTTGTTTTACTTTTGCATGATTCTTTCCTTAATCCTATTTAACTAGTTTTAAATTACACAATTCTGAGCAATTCAAGACAATTCATTTATTATTCATACCAATATTCAGGGATGAAAATCCTCCTCCAAAAAGAGAAATTCCTCCTTTTTAATAATTTTGCTGTAATGTTAAAACTCCTTAAACATGTGGCTTTCCTCAGTTTTCACAATTGGCTGTTTTAATCTCTGAATATTATAACCAACGAAATATTTGATGATTTCAATGACAGTGATTATTGAATACCATTAATATCCACCCCTTTACAAAACAAATTTAACAACCCCCATATTTACTGCATTTTGTTCAAAATATATCGTGAAATAATATCAGACTAATAATTTAAAAAAAAATCATAATTATAATTATAACAATCAATTTTCCTCAAACGACAGATAATAAAGTGGATCCTTTCATATTTTCATTTTAAAAAATCCTAATTTATACGATAATATCAGCAGTGGGAGTTGTTTAATCATGACATCATGTACTCCGACACCATCAGGAGAAAGGTTCGCTTTTGGATTAGAGAATATCAAGGCCTCAACAAAACCGTAATCCGAACTAAAAATCGATTAAACTAGGGGCAAAATACAAAAAAAAAGAAGGAAATATCCACATGGAGACCCTTGTAAAAGTACAACAGAATAAGACCATGCATTCCGGATGTGAAAGCATCTTCTGCTTCATCGACGACACCTGCCATGTAAATCTTGGTCACATCGAAGTAAACATCAAGTCCTCTAAATGAGAACCGAGACATCATTAAACTGTATGCAAACATTTTTCGATGCAAATTCCATGCAATCAAAATTACCGCAGCGCTACATGATTCCCAGGTTGAGAATGTTATTCATGCTAATAGATCGTAAAAGATTTATGTAATTATGAACATTTATTTAATATGATGGACTAGCTAGTATCTGAGTTGCAATTATCCAGTGAAATTTAGGTGAATAAAAGCTACTTCTTTTACATTTGTTTATTCATATAGCTGAAAAGGAATATGAGCATAGATGTGTTTACAGAGAAATATACCTACATGTATATATTAAATAGGTTATTTTCTGGTAATTTTTTTATTAATAAGACATAAGTATTTATATTTTTGAAATGATAAACTACTGAAATAAACACATTATAGATTTGTCTAAAAATCAACGAGAAAACAGAAGCGTCAACAAAACCCTAATCTGAAATCATTTTTATACAACCTGGGGTAAAACTGTTAAAACAAAATCGGCATCAGGACATTTATTTAAGGTCGTTATAACAACATATTTATATTGATGGTAGTCTCTGTAAGCGGTGTTGGCTGTTCACTTGAGTAAATCAGTCTCGTCTCTGTGGCAAATTGAATGATCATTTTGGCCTTTATGATAATTCTCAAAGTATGTTTACTAAAGAAAAGAAATAATAATAAAAAAAAAAAAAAATTAAAATCAGAGACTAGCCTTGTGTGAATAGTTGGTCACAGTTTGTTCCCATAGGAATAGCAACAGTTTGCTTGAAAAGCTTTCCTCCAAACTAAAAAAATATTGTCAACCAGGACTTCAATCTTTCGGACTATATCTTCTTCAGTATATTTCATTTCAGTTGTTTTCACAAAGTATGTTCCAAAGTAGCTCCGAACCATATATTTGTAGCTTTGTCCATCTTTCTATAAAAAGAAAGCTCTCATAATGAGACATTCTTTCATTCTGATATGTGATATTTACCCATATATATATATATCAAACATGCTGTTTAATTAGCAGAGCGTTCTGATATGTATTAAACATCTACATTGCTAGTTGTAAAAGATTTATCCAAGAAAATGAAATCCTTTAACTACATTTGTTCAAGCAATGAATATTACAATAGCGATACTGTACCAATGTTCAAAAAAGTATCGCCCCCCCACAACGTTACTTTATCTTGATTTCATTCATTATTGATTGTGTATAGAATAATGTTGTTAACTTAACTAATAAACAATTTGTTTTCTGCATGTGAATGTCAGCTCGCTATCACATATTTCACTTTGCTTATGTTCAACACGGGAGCATTTCTATTTTAAGTTGATATTTCGCAAACAGAATAATAGTTACCCTTGTGTCAGATAGGCCCCCGGACAATGGAACCCATACCATGAAAGGGACACTTTGGTGTTTTGGTCCCATATTCGATATACGCATAGTTAATATATTTTATGAGCTCTTAATTCATTTTACCACCAACGTAGCGTTACTTTTTGAAAACAAATAATTTATTGAAAATAATATTTAAAATATATCTATATATATATAGCACGTGTCATAGTCACAACATTGAGAAAATGTATATTCTAATGTTAACCTGCCCTTGTAACCATGATCAACAGCTCAGTCATGACCGATCCAGAGTTAAATGGCAAACAAATACCATTTCATGGTCATCTTCTTTTAAACTGCGTGCCAGTTTTTTTTCTGATTGTGGTAAACTAAAAATAACTATATTCTATAACCTTCATTTACGAATTTTACAAATTTCAATTAATTTCACAAACCATCCTATGCCATATAATATCAACTCACTTATGTTGATACACGAAGCTGCGCTCATGAAGACAATTTTTAAGTCGAGCTCACGTTTTACCTGTGACTTTTACTAAAGATAGACTTATAGATATGATACTTTTGGTATAAAAGGAATGTTTGCCTCTTCTCACTGGGTGATATTTTTAGCTCACCTGGCCCGGAGGGCCAAGTTAGCTTATACGTCCGTCTGTCAGGTGGCCGTCAACTTTTCCTTCAAATGACTTCTGAAATACCTTCAGACAGAGAGATCTTTTATTTGACTGGTAGCGTTCTTGTATGAAGCCGAACAAAGTTTGCGAAAAGAAATGACCTGAACCCATATTCAAGGTCGCAGGGATGAAATCTGTTAAAACCTTTAACAGCTTCTTCTGATCAACCAAAATGCCTAGAGGAATGATATTTTGCTGAAAAATTCCTTGGATAAAGCTCTACAAAGTTTGCGAAAAGAAATGATTTTGACCCATATTCTAGGTCACATGGTTTAAATCTTTAAATAACTTCTTCTGAAATACCAGAAGGCTTAGCGATATATTGCGCTGTTAGATTTCTTGAAAGAAGCCAACCAAAATGACATTGTTTTACTTTCAAGGTCAAAGGGGTGAAATATGTTTAAATCTTAAAGATTTTAGACGACTTTTTGGTTACAGGTAAGAGATTGATACCAGGTGAGCGATGCAGGCTCATTGGGCCTCTTGTTAAAAATAACGAGTAGACTCGTTATAGACGAGGATAAGTTTTAAAATGTATGGAAGACAGTGTGAACAACAGTAGATTTACCGGAAACCAATGATATAATATATATATGAATGAATGAAAGCTAGAAATAACGTTGAATTAAGAAAAGCCTCGCTCCATCGTATCAGAGTTGTATTGAATGTGATATGACACGTATTTAACGACATGCGAGTACACGGCATGACATTAGGAAGAGCATAGAGCAGGTGGTCTGTTAATAGTTACGTGATCAGTGGTGAATAGGTATAACTATATGCCTGTTCCCGTCAACAACTACCGCCACTGTACCCAATCTGGGACACTTTTACATAAAAATATCATGATTGTCCTTTATACGTTAATGTCAGTTCCAAAAATGTATATTTATTCGTGGTTCTCAAATAAATAGTACTGTATGCACAGCACGTAAATCAGGAAAGTTTTGTTTTAGTTAAATTGTCCAAGTTACGATTATCAGCCTCCAATAAATCCTACATATAGCTATGTTGTCATTTAAAAACCATCGAAAAAAACCCATAAAATTATATGAAATATCAGTATAGTAGAGTTAGGATGACTAGATATTTCGGAAAATGAAAAATATTTTATCGAGTAAACCGCCATACGTTTGTTTTTTTTTAATTGATTCAAAGAAGAAAATTTCATTATACATGTTTTTTTTTAAGAACAGCTTTTAACAGAAATATTCAGCTTAAAAGAAATTGAATTTGATTTCTTTAGATAATGTTTTGTTATTTCAATTGTTTATTTAATCGCTTACTATCTGATTTCTACATTGTACAAACATGTTTTAATTTTAATAAATAACGTTACCACCATATTATTTTAATTCTGTTTCGTGTCTACCAACTAATTAAGGAAATATCTAAACTATAGAGCATACTTTATTGTCAATGAAAACAGTATTTTACATTGTTGTACTATTACGCATTACAATAAAAACTGCGTGCAGAAATACTACTGTGGTATTTCTTTAATTTCTTCTGTGGATAAATAACGTGTACATATTGTAACATATGTAACAGTATGCCCTTTTCCTTACGAATTAAAGGAGATATAGGTAATTATGTAAGTACAGTTTTGCTGACGTTAGCACAGTTATTGTGTATGTAACAGATGGGAAGGTACAAAGCTATCTGGTCGCAGGGCCCTGTAACAGACAACACTTCCTCATATGTCCGTATAGACATCATTTCCTTGTTTGTCCTGCTTTGTTAGGACGGACTCAAGGAGTGGTTGTCCAGGTAAACATGTGTCAGTGTCAAACACACCAGCGTCCGCCGGGACCCCCATTCTGTTTCTATGTAAAGGCCAATGTAATCTTTAGCAGGTGTCAGCACTGTGGTAGTAATGATAAAATGACCCAGACTTATGTTTATTGTGTGATGCTATGTTACATAACAAAGATAATAAACCACCTTACAGGGTGGTTAGTATTAAGGAATGCATGTGTCATTTATTCAGAGATAAAAGAGATGTTACGGAAGATTACAAGCCTTATTGATTTTCCTACCAGACTCCAGGAAGTGATCATGTCAGCCGTCCATCAATCCCCATGACAACTATACCCTGACCGGCTTTAAGTACTTTTATATTCTAAACAAAGACATCTTGTGACTTTTTCGTATGGCTTTGCTAATCGCCGAATACCTATATTGATGTTCAATTCAGAAATGTTACGTCAGAGATCTTCCTTATATTGATGTCCCATTTAGACATAATTATTACGACAGACATCTTCCTGATATTGATGTCCCATTTAGACATACTTATTACGACAGAGATCTTCCTTATATGCCCTTTATTACAAAACGTATAGTTAATTATTTCGCTTTCCAGACTGACAATTTTGCTAAAGATCTTTTAGATGGGATTATTATTTTATATAGAATTTGCTAACGCCACGCTACCACAATTGGTACGCTACCCCATTTGGTACACGGTCAGAAAATTACTGGAAACGTTTTTGAAAATAATATTTCAGCATTTTCCTTTAACAGTATAGCAAAATAGATATTTGTCAGCATTAACATCAAATATGTTTGTATTCTGTAACAACTTACAAATTCACGATGACATGAAAGTAAAACTACCAGAAAACCAGTAAAAACGCCTTGCGTCGACGAATTTTGGAGGGGGTAATCCTAAGGAGGCGTAAATGTCGAGTTCTGGTCCTTATGACCGTATGATATCAAAGTGTGTATGTATACATGTAGTATGATATTTATAAAATAAATATATTCTGTTGAAATAGAAACATCTATTAGTCAAAATAAAAACAAATACCATAGCCTTCAGCCTTTTTAACAAATTTGGGTGCTGATCAAGGCTAAAAAACGGACCAAATATCCGTTTGTGTTTCAAAATTAAATCTTCTAGGATGATCATTTCTTTTTTTGAAATAAACCAACAAATGTTGTCTTTGTCAAAAACCATGAAACCTTCAAGGTTCAATATCTTATTTGTAAATATCACTGCAAAACTGTCAAACTTGTACCAATTGTGGTAGCGTTAGATAAAATAAATAAGACGTGATGTTGAAAAAGACCTTGTTAAAATGTTTTACTATAGAACGACCGTTAGAACTTTATCCGTGTCAATATTTAAAACTATGCATTATTTAATTAGCCTAGCCGTTGATTACAGGAGATACCTTTTCATTTTCCCTACACATACTGACATATATATCACGACATGCAGAATAATACTAAGTGGCCTATACCAACTACGGGATGAAAACACTGCAGGTGAACTCAAGCTGCACCTGAAAACAAAAGTTTGCACTTCATCACACTACATAACATCTGATAGGATAAGTAGTCTTACTACACCGAACAACATCAACTACAGGACTCACTTTACACCGGTGACATGTCTTAGATATACATTTACTTACTTTGGTTTAAGATTGTAGGCAGATCAAATTAAAACATAATATTTTAAAAGCATATTTTGATAACTATCAAATGAAATTACTTGATTCTAAGCAGATAAATTTCATCACCATATCTGAATTCTAGAGTTTTAGTGACTTGATTACATTTCTCTAATATTTTGCGATGCATCTAACTCAACACAAACACCGTGCATTAATTAACATGACTTTCACGAAATTGATACCTGAAACCCTGCAAATATTTCGGGAGCGGTATAGAACATGCATTTAAAAGTGAAAAATAAAACTGGCATTACAAAGTTTCTCGGAGGTTATATGTATCGTGACTAGGTACATCTATACGTTTGAATCCATTATTTGTGTCCTATCATCACAATGATTATATAGATTGATAACACCGCTGCTATACAGTACTGTACTTAGTGGATTATACACTTATCAGCATCAGAGCTGGATGGAGTTATAATATTTGCCTTTTATACAACAGTGACGATACAAATATTAATCAACTGCATCCTTGATCATTAAGTCACAAATTTAGCTGTAATGCGAGTTCGCGTCTTTGTATAAAGATGAAATTACATGAATAGAGACCTCACACTATAACTAAGACTTGTACATTGTAATTAAACGTCATATTCGCCTTCCTTCGTCAGTAAAATAAAGGAGTTCTATTGGAGTAGCATTAAGTGGAAAGGAATAAGACGGTTTCGTCCTGAACTGGAAAGTAACTTATGTATAGAAAACAAGTGACCTGATCGATGTTTTCGACGTTGTTTTCGCAATCACACTTTTAGATATGTACCAAAGGCTGTTATATATGTTATTCACTGTCAATGTTTAAATATACATAAAAACAAAGCACGTGTAAACACATAAATACATATATGATGAACTTACCTGCCGTGTCCCAGATATCTAGTTTGATGGCCTTGCTCTCCCTAGATAGGAAGGTTGTTGATTTGCTAGCGTATCCAGACCTGGGTAGGGAACCTTTGGACGACACGGACACCTGAAGAGATTTGGACATTTCATCCTCGTCCTCCCTATTAACAAATGTGTTCACCAGTAGCGTTTTGCCGACGCCTAAATCCCCGATCACAACAATTTTACATTTAAGAGTTCGTTGAGATTCCCGCTTCGTGGCCATTGCAGTAGAGTGAAAACTCTCTCATTTTCATTTGTCACCCTGATTTGTTTATCATTCACGATAACAATTGAATTCCTGTCACGTGATGATATGGACGCCGAGATCAAATAAGTGATTCACGCCTTCACGGTTTAGGGTGGTCCAGTACTTCAATCGGTTGATGTCCGTGCATATAATTAACTGTCGGCATAAATAGGTTGTCTCTGATTTAACGGGAAACTGGTCCATGTGGTACGATAGACTGATACAATAATCATAGTACAAACAGAATGTTCACAAGCGTGATTTCATTACTTCATTAAATTGAAATATCATCTTAACAGAACACATGTATGAGGTTATTAATTACATTACATGCAAAGTCGACCTTTCAAATATATTTATCATGGAGACTGTTGCAGATTCATAAGATTGTGGTAATTTTATATATAAATATTTTTTTTGTTATTCAGGAAAACCAATCGCTGCAATATGTCATGGTGCGTGGATGTTTTGTTCTGCGAAGATTCTGAAGGACAAGAAAATCACGTGCTTTGTGGCGATCAAAGACGACGTGGAGAACGCGGGGTAAGAATACTCACACCTGTCAAAACAATCAGAGAACGCAGGGTAAGAATACTCACACCTGTCAAAACAATCAGAGAACGCAGGGTAAGAATACTCACACCTGTAAAAACAATCAGAGAACGCAGGGTAAGAATACTCACACCTGTCAAAACAATCAGAGAACGCAGGGTAAGAATACTCACACTTGTCAAAACAATCAGAGAAAGCAGGGTAAGAATACTCACACCTGCCAAACCAATCAGAGAAAGCAGGGTAAGAATACTCACACCTGTCAAAACAATCAGAGAACGCAGGGTAAGAATACTCACACCTGTCAAAACAATCAGAGAACGCAGGGTAAGAATACTCACACCTGTCAAAACAATCAGAGAAAGCAGGGTAAGAATACTCACACCTGTCAAAACAATCAAAGAACGCAGGGTAAGAATACTCACACCTGTCAAAACAATCAGAGAACGCAGGGTAAGAATACTCACACTTGTCAAAACAATCAGAGAAAGCAGGGTAAGAATACTCACACCTGCCAAACCAATCAGAGAAAGCAGGGTAAGAATACTCACACCTGTCAAAACAATCAGAGAACGCAGGGTAAGAATACTCACACCTGTCAAAACAATCAGAGAACGCAGGGTAAGAATACTCACACGTGTCAAAACAATCAGAGAACGCAGGGTAAGAATACTCACACCTGTCAAAACAATCAGAGAACGCAGGGTAAGAATACTCACACCTGTCAAAACAATCAGAGAACGCAGGGTAAGAATACTCACACCTGTCAAAACAATCAGAGAACGCAGGGTAAGAATACTCACACCTGTCAAAACAATCAGAGAACGCAGGGTAAGAATACTCACACCTGTCAAAACAATCAGAGAACGCAGGGTAAGAATACTCACACCTGTCAAAACAATCAGAGAAAGCAGGGTAAGAATACTCACACCTGTCAAAACAATCAGAGAACGCAGGGTAAGAATACTCACACCTGTCAAAACAATCAGAGAAAGCAGGGTAAGAATACTCACACCTGTCAAAACAATCAGAGAACGCAGGGTAAGAATACTCACACCTGTCAAAACAATCAGAGAAAGCAGGGTAAGAATACTCACACCTGTCAAAACAATCAGAGAACGCAGGGTAGGAATACTCACACCTGTCAAAACAATCAGAGAAAGCAGGGTAAGAATACTCACACCTGTCAAAACAATCAGAGAACGCAGGGTAAGAATACTCACACCTGTCAAAACAATCAGAGAAAGCAGGGTAAGAATACTCACACCTGTCAAAACAATCAGAGTACGCAGGGTAAGAATACTCACACCTGTCAAAACAATCAGAGTACGCAGGGTAAGAATACTCACACCTGTCAAAACAATCAGAGAAAGCAGGGTAAGAATACTCACACCTGTCAAAACAATCAGAGAACCCAGGGTAAGAATACTCACACCTGTCAAAACAATCAGAGAAAGCAGGGTAAGAATACTCACACCTGTCAAAACAATCAGAGTACGCAGGGTAAGAATACTCACACCTGTCAAAACAATCAGAGAACGCAGGGTAAGAATACTCACATCTGTCAAAACAATCAGAGAAAGCAGGGTAAGAATACTCACAACTGTCAAACCAATCAGAGAAAGCAGGGTAAGAATACTCACACCTGTCAAAACAATCAGAGAAAGCAGGGTAAGAATACTCACACCTGCCAAACCAATCAGAGAAAGCAGGGTAAGAATACTCACACCTGCCAAACCAATCAGAGAAAGCAGGGTAAGAATACTCACACCTGTCAAAACAATCAGAGAACGCAGGGTAAGAATACTCACACCTGCCAAACCAATCAGAGAAAGCAGGGTAAGAATACTCACACTTGTCAAACCAATCAGAGAAAGCAGGGTAAGAATACTCACACCTGCCAAACCAATCAGAGAAAGCAGGGTAAGAATACTCACACCTGCCAAACCAATCAGAGAAAGCAGGGTAAGAATACTCACACCTGTCAAAACAATCAGAGTACGCAGGGTAAGAATACTCACACCTGTCAAAACAATCAGAGAAAGCAGGGTAAGAATACTCACACCTGTCAAAACAATCAGAGAACCCAGGGTAAGAATACTCACACCTGTCAAAACAATCAGAGAAAGCAGGGTAAGAATACTCACACCTGTCAAAACAATCAGAGTACGCAGGGTAAGAATACTCACACCTGTCAAAACAATCAGAGAACGCAGGGTAAGAATACTCACATCTGTCAAAACAATCAGAGAAAGCAGGGTAAGAATACTCACAACTGTCAAACCAATCAGAGAAAGCAGGGTAAGAATACTCACACCTGTCAAAACAATCAGAGAAAGCAGGGTAAGAATACTCACACCTGCCAAACCAATCAGAGAAAGCAGGGTAAGAATACTCACACCTGCCAAACCAATCAGAGAAAGCAGGGTAAGAATACTCACACCTGTCAAAACAATCAGAGAACGCAGGGTAAGAATACTCACACCTGCCAAACCAATCAGAGAAAGCAGGGTAAGAATACTCACACTTGTCAAACCAATCAGAGAAAGCAGGGTAAGAATACTCACACCTGCCAAACCAATCAGAGAAAGCAGGGTAAGAATACTCACACCTGCCAAACCAATCAGAGAAAGCAGGGTAAGAATACTCACACCTGTCAAAACAATCAGAGAACGCAGGGTAAGAATACTCACACCTGTCAAAACAATCAGAGAAAGCAGGGTAAGAATACTCACACCTGTCAAAACAATCAGAGAACGCAGGGTAAGAATACTCACACCTGCCAAACCAATCAGAGAAAGCAGGGTAAGAATACTCATACCTGTCAAAACAATCAGAGAACGCAGGGTAAGAATACTCACACTTGTCAAAACAATCAGAGAAAGCAGGGTAAGAATACTCACACCTGTCAAAACAATCAGAGAAAGCAGGGTAAGAATACTCACACCTGTCAAAACAATCAGAGAAAGCAGGGTAAGAATACTCACACCTGTCAAAACAATCAGAGAAAGCAGGGTAAGAATACTCACACCTGCCAAACCAATCAGAGAAAGCAGGGTTAGAATACTCACACCTGTCAAAACAATCAGAGAAAGCAGGGTAAGAATACTCACACCTGTCAAAACCAATCAGAGAACGCAGGGTAAGAATACTCACACCTTTTAAAACAATCAGAGAACGCAGGGTAAGAATACTCACACCTGCCAAACCAATCAGAGAAAGCAGGGTAAGAATACTCACACCTGCCAAACCAATCAGAGAAAGCAGGGTAAGAATACTCACACCTGTCAAAACAATCAGAGAAAGCAGGGTAAGAATACTCACACTTGTCAAAACAATCAGAGAAAGCAGGGTAGGAATACTCACACCTGTCAAAACAATCAGAGAACGCAGGGTAAGAATACTCACACTTGTCAAAACAATCAGAGAACGCAGGGTAAGAATACTCACACTTGTCAAAACAATCAGAGAACGCAGGGTAGGAATACTCACACTTGTCAAAACAATCAGAGAACGCAGGGTAAGAATACTCACACTTGTCAAAACAATCAGAGAAAGCAGGGTAAGAATACTCACACCTGCCAAACCAATCAGAGAAAGCAGGGTAAGAATACTCACACCTGTCAAAACAATCAGAGAACGCAGGGTAAGAATACTCACACCTGTCAAAACAATCAGAGAACGCAGGGTAAGAATACTCACACCTGCCAAACCAATCGGAGAAAGCAGGGTAAGAATACTCACACCTTTTAAAACAATCAGAGAACGCAGGGTAAGAATACTCACACCTGTCAAAACAATCAGAGAAAGCAGGGTAAGAATACTCACACCTGTCAAAACAATCAGAGAACGCAAGGTAAGAATACTCACACCTGCCAAACCAATCAGAGAAAGCAGGGTAAGAATACTCATACCTGTCAAAACAATCAGAGAAAGCAGGGTAAGAATACTCACACCTGTCAAAACAATCAGAGTACGCAGGGTAAGAATACTCACACCTGTCAAAACAATCAGAGTACGCAGGGTAAGAATACTCACACCTGTCAAAACAATCAGAGAAAGCAGGGTAAGAATACTCACACCTGTCAAAACAATCAGAGAACCCAGGGTAAGAATACTCACACCTGTCAAAACAATCAGAGAAAGCAGGGTAAGAATACTCACACCTGTCAAAACAATCAGAGTACGCAGGGTAAGAATACTCACACCTGTCAAAACAATCAGAGAACGCAGGGTAAGAATACTCACATCTGTCAAAACAATCAGAGAAAGCAGGGTAAGAATACTCACAACTGTCAAACCAATCAGAGAAAGCAGGGTAAGAATACTCACACCTGTCAAAACAATCAGAGAAAGCAGGGTAAGAATACTCACACCTGCCAAACCAATCAGAGAAAGCAGGGTAAGAATACTCACACCTGCCAAACCAATCAGAGAAAGCAGGGTAAGAATACTCACACCTGTCAAAACAATCAGAGAACGCAGGGTAAGAATACTCACACCTGCCAAACCAATCAGAGAAAGCAGGGTAAGAATACTCACACTTGTCAAACCAATCAGAGAAAGCAGGGTAAGAATACTCACACCTGCCAAACCAATCAGAGAAAGCAGGGTAAGAATACTCACACCTGCCAAACCAATCAGAGAAAGCAGGGTAAGAATACTCACACCTGTCAAAACAATCAGAGAACGCAGGGTAAGAATACTCACACCTGTCAAAACAATCAGAGAAAGCAGGGTAAGAATACTCACACCTGTCAAAACAATCAGAGAACGCAGGGTAAGAATACTCACACCTGCCAAACCAATCAGAGAAAGCAGGGTAAGAATACTCATACCTGTCAAAACAATCAGAGAACGCAGGGTAAGAATACTCACACTTGTCAAAACAATCAGAGAAAGCAGGGTAAGAATACTCACACCTGTCAAAACAATCAGAGAAAGCAGGGTAAGAATACTCACACCTGTCAAAACAATCAGAGAAAGCAGGGTAAGAATACTCACACCTGCCAAACCAATCAGAGAAAGCAGGGTTAGAATACTCACACCTGTCAAAACAATCAGAGAAAGCAGGGTAAGAATACTCACACCTGTCAAAACCAATCAGAGAACGCAGGGTAAGAATACTCACACCTTTTAAAACAATCAGAGAACGCAGGGTAAGAATACTCACACCTGCCAAACCAATCAGAGAAAGCAGGGTAAGAATACTCACACCTGCCAAACCAATCAGAGAAAGCAGGGTAAGAATACTCACACCTGTCAAAACAATCAGAGAAAGCAGGGTAAGAATACTCACACTTGTCAAAACAATCAGAGAAAGCAGGGTAGGAATACTCACACCTGTCAAAACAATCAGAGAACGCAGGGTAAGAATACTCACACTTGTCAAAACAATCAGAGAACGCAGGGTAAGAATACTCACACTTGTCAAAACAATCAGAGAACGCAGGGTAGGAATACTCACACTTGTCAAAACAATCAGAGAACGCAGGGTAAGAATACTCACACTTGTCAAAACAATCAGAGAAAGCAGGGTAAGAATACTCACACCTGCCAAACCAATCAGAGAAAGCAGGGTAAGAATACTCACACCTGTCAAAACAATCAGAGAACGCAGGGTAAGAATACTCACACCTGTCAAAACAATCAGAGAACGCAGGGTAAGAATACTCACACCTGCCAAACCAATCGGAGAAAGCAGGGTAAGAATACTCACACCTGTCAAAACAATCAGAGAACGCAGGGTAAGAATACTAACACTTGTCAAACCAATCAGAGAAAGCAGGATAAGAATACTCACACCTGTCAAAACAATCAGAGAAAGCAGGGTAAGAATACTCACACCTGTCAAAACAATCAGAGAAAGCAGGGTAAGAATACTCACACCTGTCAAAACAATCAGAGAAAGCAGGGTAAGAATACTCACACCTGTCAAAACAATCAGAGTACGCAGGGTAAGAATACTCACACCTGTCAAAACAATCAGAGAACGCAGGGTAAGAATACTCACACCTGTCAAAACAATCAGAGAAAGCAGGGTAAGAATACTCACACCTGTCAAAACAATCAGAGAAAGCAGGGTAAGAATACTCACACCTGTCAAAACAATCAGAGAAAGCAGGGTAAGAATACTCACACCTGTCAAAACAATCAGAGAAAGCAGGGTAAGAATACTCACATCTGCCAAACCAATCAGAGAAAGCAGGGTAAGAATACTCACACCTGTCAAAACAATCAGAGAAAGCAGGGTAAGAATACTCACACCTGTCAAAACAATCAGAGAAAGCAGGGTAAGAATACTCACACCTGTCAAAACAATCAGAGAACGCAGGGTAAGAATACTCACACCTGTCAAAACAATCAGAGAACGCAGGGTAAGAATACTCACACCTGCCAAACCAATCAGAGAAAGCAGGGTAAGAATACTCACACCTGCCAAACCAATCAGAGAAAGCAGGGTAAGAATACTCACACTTGTCAAACCAATCAGAGAAAGCAGGGTAAAAATACTCACACCTGTCAAAACAATCAGAGAATTCAAAACCATAATTCGAACTCAAAATCGGGTCAACTAGAGACAAAAGATGAAATTAGAAAATATATAATTACAAGAGAATAAGACCATGTACTCCGGAGAAATAAGCGTTCTCTGCTTCATCGACGTCATCCGCCATGTTCATCAAGGTCACATCAAAGTAAGGCTACGTCCTGAGACTTTATTCTCAATAACAAGTAGACACACTAATTTGGACTTTAATAAGTCCAAATTCATTGCAAGAAATATTACAGAATATGTCTAAATAAGATGGCAACTATAAAAATGAAAATGAATCGCTAGTAAGAAGACTCTTACAATGTCATAGATATTGTATAGGAAGCTAGGGTAAGATTATCATGTCATAGATATTGTATAGAAAGCTAGGGTAAGATTATCATGTCATAGATATTGTATAGGAAGCTAGGGTAAGATTATCATGTCATAGATATTGTATAGGAAGCTAGGGTAAGATTATCATGTCCTAGATATTGTATAGGAAGCTAGGGTAAGAGTATCATGTCATAGATATTGTATAGGAAGCTAGGGTAAGATTATCATGTCATAGATATTGTATAGGGTGAGATTATCATGTCATAGATATTGTATAGGAAGCTAGGGTAAGATTATCATGTCATAGATATTGTATAGGAAGCTAGGGTAAGATTATCATGTCCTAGATATTGTATAGGAAGCTAGGGTAAGATTGTCATGTCATAGATATTGTATACATGTAGGAAGCTAGGGTAAGATTATCATGTCATAGATATTGTATAGGAAACTAGGGTAAGATTATCATGTCCTAGATATTGTATAGGAAGCTAGGGTAAGATTGTCATGTCATAGATATTGTATAGGAAGCTAGGGTAAGATTGTCATGTCATAGATATTGTATAGGAAGCTAGGGTAAGATTATCATGTCCTAGATATTGTATAGGAAGCTAGGGTAAGATTGTCATGTCCTAGATATTGTATAGGAAGCTAGGGTAAGATTGTCATGTCATAGATATTGTATAGGAAGCTAGGGTAAGATTGTCATGTCATAGATATTGTATAGGAAGCTAGGGTAAGATTGTCATGTCATAGATATTGTATAGGAAGCTAGGGTAAGATTATCATGTCATAGATATTGTATAGG
Organism: Mimachlamys varia; assembly: GCA_947623455.1. Classification (NCBI taxonomy): domain Eukaryota; kingdom Metazoa; phylum Mollusca; class Bivalvia; order Pectinida; family Pectinidae; genus Mimachlamys; species Mimachlamys varia. The sequence goes on from OX392532.1 coordinate 3,608,854, forward strand.
AAGCTAGGGTAAGATTATCATGTCATAGATATTGTATAGGAAGCTAGGGTAAGATTATCATGTCATAGATATTGTTTAGGAAGCTAGGGTAAGAGTATCATGTCATAGATATTGTTTAGGAAGCTAGGGTAAGAGTATCATGTCATAGATATTGTATAGGAAGCTGGGGTAAGATTATCATGTCATAGATATTGTATAGGAAGCTAGGGTAAGATTATCATGTCATAGATATTGTATAGGAAGCTAGGGTAAGATTATCATGTCATAGATATTGTATAGGAAGCTAGGGTAAGATTATCATGTCATAGATATTGTATAGGAAGGTAGGGTAAGATTATCATGTCATGGATATTGTATAGGAAACTAGGGTAAGATTATCATGTCATGGATAGTGTATAGGAAACTAGGGTAAGATTATCATGTCATGGATATTGTATAGGAAGCTAGGGTAAGATTATCATGTCATGGATATTGTATAGGAATCTAGGGTAAGATTATCATGTCATGGATATTGTATAGGAAGCTAGGGTAAGATTATCATGTCATAGATATTGTATAGGAAGCTAGGGTAAGATTATCATGTCATAGATATTGTATAGGAAGCTGGGGTAAGATTATCATGTCATGGATAGTGTATAGGAAGCTGGGGTAAGATTATCATGTCATGGATATTGTATAAGAAGCTGGGGTAAGATTATCATGTCATGGATATTGTATAGGAAGCTAGGGTAAGATTATCATGTCATGGATATTGTATAGGAAGCTAGGGTAAGATTATCATGTCATAGATATTGTATAGGAAGCTAGGGTAAGATTATCATGTCATGGATATTGTATAGGAATCTAGGGTAAGATTATCATGTCATGGATATTGTATAGGAAGCTAGGGTATAATTATCATGTCATGGATATTGTATAGGAAGCTAGGGTAAGATTATCATGTCATGGATAGTGTATAGGAAGCTAGGGTAAGATTATCATGTCATGGATATTGTATAGGAAGCTAGGGTAAGATTATCATGTCATGGATATTGTATAGGAAGCTGGGGTAAGATTATCATGTCATGGATATTGTATAGGAAGCTGGGGTAAGATTATCATGTCATGGATATTGTATAGGAAGCTGGGGTAAGATTATCATGTCATGGATATTGTAAAGGAAGCTGGGGTAAGATTATCATGTCATGGATATTGTATAGGAAGCTGGGGTAAGATTATCATGTCATGGATATTGTATAGGAAGCTAGGGTAAGATTATCATGTCATAGATATTGTATGGGAAGCTGGGGTAAGATTATCATGTCATGGATATTGTATAGGAAGCTGGGGTAAGATTATCATGTCATGGATATTGTAAAGGAAGCTGGGGTAAGATTATCATGTCATAGATATTGTATAGGAAGCTGGGGTAAGATTATCATGTCATAGATATTGTATAGGAAGCTGGGGTAAGATTATCATGTCATAGATATTGTATAGGAAGCTAGGGTAAGATTATCATGTCATAGATATGGTATAGGAAGCTAGGGTAAGATTATCATGTCATAGATATTGTATAGGAAGCTAGGGTAAGATTATCATGTCATAGATATTGCATAGGAAGCTAGGGTAAGATTATCATGTCATAGATATTGTATAGGAAGCTAGGGTAAGATTATCATGTCATAGATATGGTATAGGAAGCTAGGGTAAGATTATCATGTCATAGATATTGTATAGGAAGCTAGGGTAAGATTATCATGTCATAGATATTGTATAGGAAGCTAGGGTAAGATTATCATGTCATAGATATTGTATAGGAAGCTAGGGTAAGATTATCATGTCATAGATATTGTATAGGAAGCTAGGGTAAGATTATCATGTCATAGATATTGTATAGGAAGCTAGGGTAAGATTATCATGTCATAGATATTGTATAGGAAGCTGGGGTAAGATTATCATGTCATAGATATTGTATAGGAAGCTGGGGTAAGATTATCATGTCATAGATATTGTATAGGAAGCTAGGGTAAGATTATCATGTCATAGATATTGTATAGGAAGCTAGGGTAAGATTATCATGTCATAGATTTTGTATAGGAAGCTAGGGTAAGATTATCATGTCATAGATATTGTATAGGAAGCTAGGGTAAGATTATCATGTCATGGATATTGTATAGGAAGCTAGGGTAAGATTATCATGTCATAGATATTGTATAGGAAGCTAGGGTAAGATTATCATGTCATAGATATTGTATAGGAAGCTAGGGTAAGATTATCATGTCATAGATATTGTATAGGAAGCTAGGGTAAGATTATCATGTCATAGATATTGTATAGGAAGCTAGGGCAAGATTTAGAATAAAGAAATAACGATACTTGTATTCAAATCAATGGAAAAATTGGCAGTTATCAGTCAATAGTCAAAACTGTTTTCCCGAGTTGTGAGGACCAACCTATGAACTATTTCCTAAGGCCAAGCTTGTCGGAAAATGTCGTTCGCATATAAACATAAACTTCATAATCAAGATCACATACACGTTTTGGCGCGTTCGTTTATAAGGAAACGTGTATTAGTGACGTCCCTGTTCAAATAGATTTACTTATTCTTGGCAGTATGTAACATGCATTGGATTAACCTAGAAAATAGTAAAGTTTCTTTTATACGTAATATTTTTCAAATAGAGAGTCAGGTAACAATTAAGCTTCTTTAATGAGCACATTGAAGCATCCCAGCTTAAATATCTAGGTAAGAAAACTGATTAATCAACAGGTTGCACCTGTCATGAAATAACTTGAACATGATGCAGAACAATGCCTTTACATTAGCATATACACTACACGCCGTATGCATAGTGACAGGAAAGTCATTTCCATGCCCTGCAGAAATTTGTCCTATAAAAATAAAAGCCAAATTCCAATACATTGCAACTTAATATAAACATTTATACAACTACGCGTTCTTCAATAATATGTTTTTGCGTGGATTTTAAAGTAAATATACTCTTTCCTGTTTTGCAATTGCTATATTCGAGTCAACAGTAATTAGTGAACGTGACAAAAGCATGTTTATTATTTCTGATCCTGATGATATGTCAAAGCTCTGTGGTATTTGTCCTGATCCTGATGGTATGTCAAAGCTCTGCGGTATTGTTTCTGACCCTGTAATCGTTCACGACTATACTCCTCGTACAGTCCAAGGTTGTGTTCACAATAGATAAAAACAAACAAGTGGATATCAATGTCTTCTAATCTACAGGCCACAAGTAGTGTTACTGCAGTCTGTATAGGAAATTCAGATATGGTTTTCATCTATATGTATGACGCATGGTTTGCCTTAAAGTGATTAATAAAACAATAGGAAGAATGGTGATATATTGTTGACGAATCCAAACATCAGTTTAATTATTTTGTTTACATATTTATTTCCTATTATTATATTTTGTAGGTGATAGCGTCGTGTGTCTAATGAACTACTTATGTATTGTAGGGCTCTATACGAAGATTCTCCGGTGGTGGTGGACGGAAACATGATCACATCGCGATTCCCAAAGGATTTGCCAGAATTTTGTAAAGCCATCATAAGTCAGCTCAAAAAGTAGCTGCTGTTGTCTGTAAAAATTGAAATGTTATAAGATTACTTTTAAATATCTATTAACGTTATCAGTGGTATATCAGTCATAAGTCAGCTCAAAAATAGAAGAGGAATGTTGTCATATTAATCAAAAGAAAAGTCAAGAAAACCTTTCAATCACATTACGTTGGGCAAAGTAATGACCTCAATCAAATGCCTAGTAAAAGATATATATATATTTGTGGTTATATAAGACAATCGAAGGCTAATGCGATAGCAATACATGTATGTGAAAACGGGATATATACGGATCAATTCAGTGACGGTATGAGCATTTAAGTCTTTGCATACTCACATATGCTTTCATAGCATTACAGTGTAGAATGAAGCAGCGTGCTGTATAAGATTATAAATGTACAATGTAAAATAAATGATGTAGACCTATTTATACAATGAACACCATGCGGTTGTAAGTAAACATTCCTACCTCAACAAACTATGTGCGTTAGTTTTATTATTTCGATAAAAAAAATAATTTATATTCACGACGTACTTCATTTTTTAATGTTACATATAATGATATATTTATGAGGACCACATCAGCTTCGGCCTTGTTCAATAGAACATCGATCGATTACCAGTACCTCGTGTCAAATATTTTGGACTATTGCACATACAACCATGATATTTGTATAATAATCATGAGGACCACATCAGCTGACAAGAACATCGGGATACATTGGATACTCTGGACACCACTGGATGACCTTGACTCTAATAATGACCCCAAGCTGATGTCTCAAAGCTACACCTAGATGCCGGACAAGACCACGATACTGGAGACTACATCGGCCGGGACAGGTCTCCGAATCAACAAGAAGACAGAGCTGATGAAGATCAACATACATGCCAACACACCAGGCACACTAGCGGAGAGCCCGTCAGGGAGGTTGAGGCCTTTGTCTACATTGGTAACATGATTGATAGGGATGCACAAATCAAGACGTCACAGCCAGGATTGGCGAGGCAAGAGTGGCGTTCATCACACTAAAGAATATCTGGGCATCCAAGGAGATATGCAAGGGAAACAACAGCAATGTAAATTCGGTTTTGTTATATGGATGCGAGACTTGGAGGACGACCACGACCATGCAGAAGAAACTCCACAGACGTTTTCCAACACATGCTTGAGGCGCATATTAAACATAGATGGCTAGAGAAGATCATGAATGAAGATCTGTGCGGGATCGAGCGGGACAGGAAACAGTGGCCAAACAGATTCTGGGAAGAAAGTTGGGCCGGTTAGGAATAATCTCAGGAAACCTGCTACTAGCATAGCACGGCAAGACCTGACCTGGAACCTCCGGGGAAAGAGTACGAGTGACCGGCCTCACAACAGTTGGAGGCGCGACACTGAAGCTGAATTACCACAGCAGGCAACCAACTGGAAGTTGATAACAGAAACAGCCCAAAACAAAGTTCGATGGCGAGGATTTCTCCAAAGCGAGCTATGGGTCTAAGTTAATAAGTATAATGATATATTATGATTCATTAGATGAGAATGCATCTGTCTTAAACAATATTCGCATGAAAAACTGTTTTTAGAGTTCGATGACATTGCTCTTTGATTTAGTTTACTTTTTTACTTTTACTATTTATTTTCACTAAAGTCATGGAACAGAATAATTACAATGATGTCATGTAGAACAGTTGTCAGTCGCAATGTTTTATCATAAATGCAAGTGGAATCAAAATTATTTTGTTAAACATTAACTTATGGTAAGAATGTGAAAAATACCGAAACTTTAACAAAACCATAATCCGAATTCAAAATCGATTAAAGTAGGGGCAAAATATAAAAAGGAAAGGTTTATATGGGGACACATGTAATGGTACAAGAGAATAAGACCAGGTGTTTTGTAATTAAAAATAATAACAAAAGTGATATAAATTCAATATCCAATAACCACGAGCCGTGTGACCTGTTTCTACCACATTCTCAGTTGGAAACCGTATATATTCCCGCCAAGTTGTGACGACGTCAACAATCGACGTCGTCGTAAACAATCAGCAAGTGACGTCGTTCCGGTCAAAGTTTATCATGTCAGCCAATCAAAATGCATTTAGAGTTTATTCCACGTGTGGCATAAACACAATTTGATTCAACAGTTGTAATGATTATTTAAAACCATGAGAGCTGAATAACGTCCACCAATTGTGGTAGATTACGTTTTAATCATCTCTACTTACGCAAGATTCACTATTTATTTCTACTCTCTCTGCTACTTGTACTAACTCCTCAGTCATCAATACTATTAAACGGTATCTACAAGGAAAATGCTTGACGTGATTCAAACGGACAAGATACTGTTGGACCATTGCTCAATCTTTTCAGAAATTAATTGCATGTTAACATGAACCATTTTCGGGAGGTTTGTGACATGAAAAATACTGATAACTAACTCTTCAAGATGATCTTTCGTAACATTAATTTGGATTTAGTTCGTTTTTATCGCTCTTTTGATAAATAATGTAATCCTTTTATTAGTAGTACATTGGAAGTACCGCTGAAAGTAAAAACAAATCCAGTTAAAAATGGACATCTTTCAACCCATGCTTACCGTTGATGAGGACTGGCTGTATAATATAGAAGAATAAAGGAAATGAAATATATTGTAACTTGTTAAAAAACATTTGGTATATGTAACTCGTTATAATATGTTACCCCGTGAATGCCGTGTTATGCAGATAATATATATTCATTTGATATATTTGCATGTTACAATGTTTAATATGACCTGTCGGCACTAGTATTGTGATTTAAACAAGAATAATACCAAAGCGTCAACAAAACCATAAGCGATTAAACTAGAGGCAAAATAGTAACAAAGGAAAAACTAAGTATTTGCATGGAGACACTCGTAAAAGTACAAAATAAAACCAGGTGTTCCGGTAGAGTAAGCGTCTTCTGCTTCATCGACGACACCCGCCATGTAAATCCTGGTCACATTCAAGTAAGTATCAATCCTCAAAATGAGAACCAAGTCATCATTGTCAATCACAACATCAAAACCATCCTTTTTCATATCGCACAAAGATAGAAAATATTTCTTGATGAGATCAAGATGGCGACCATAAAACTTGCCCATTGTCTTCATCAACCTGCATCTCTCGAATCCCTGTGTCTTAAGTTTGTTCGTAAGCAGTTGATATCTATAACGAAAATCTCAAAATTCAGAGCGAGCCCTAGAATAACGAATCAACTGTGACATGTTAACACCATAGGATGGAGAAGCAGGGATGTTTCTTTCAAGAAAGAAAAAGTTAACGATCGGAAAATAGGAAATCGTCACGTTTATCAAACAGCTTAGTAGTAACCGAAGTTGCCCGTGTTGGTAATAGTTGAAGTATGAAGTAGAGATCAAGGTAAGAAGCTGATGTAGGAGAGTCTGTTGTGTCCTTAATCTCAACTTCAGTAGGGTATATACGATCGACTAGGTTAGCAAACTTCTTGTTGTTTATAGACAACACATCGTCAATATGCGTGAAAGTGAAATTGAAAGATTTGGCAAGGTTTTTGTTACCCGTGCTGATAAGCCCTTCTACAAATTCTACCTCGTATGAAAACAAATACAAGTCAGCCAAAAGTGGGGCACAGTTAGTGCCCATTGGAATGCCAACAGTCAGTCTTCCTCAATATGTTTCAACCTAGCTTTTTCACAACCATGTATTTGTCGTCGAACACCTTTTTTGGAAAAAAAGCTCTCATAATGAGAGACCGAAGACGTTCTTTTAGTTTGGTATGTGGTATGGTAGTGTACAAGGTGAAAAAATCAAATGTTTTGATAAACGAACCATTTTTGAAAAGGGAGTGTTCAAGACTGATCAGAAGATCGTTTGAGTTTTTCAAAATCCACATCCCATTAATGCCAACTCTGTAGTATATAATGTCACAATAAGACGGAAGTCCTGATTCAACGGTACTAAGAATGGTAGTAAGACGTTTTGATATTGGCTTGGTTGAGCAATGCGACGAGCCAGCAATAAAACGTTGCTTATAAGGATCGTCGCTGTGTAGTTTATGTATCCAATATAGCCGAGGTACAGTAGGTCAGCGTTTTTATCCTTAACGGGATTTTGAATTATTGTAATACTGCAATAGGAAAATAATTTTCTTTCCAGCACCCCTACACTTTCAAGTCATTGCCAAACATCGTGTAACTTAATGATGAAAACATTTATTGATTTTGTATTTCAAAAGGCCTTTTCCTTTCAAATTTTATCACCAGTAACTGATAATAAAATATAAGCATTTTTTATAAGACAATATTTTGTTACGTTTTGTTTTGCAGCTCCACGTTATGTCCAGATCCAATAACTATAAACTCACAATCTCCATAACTCATAATCCACATATGATAGACTATGTATTCAATCTCCATCATCGACTTATTCACTATTCATACATATGAAAGAAATTATAGAAATCCTCTCCCATTGCCGACATATATAATGTACACTATAATTGAATAATCAAATTTCACTCTATAGTATAATAAATAGAGGATCTTACACGAGTGTCAATTTAATATGGAATTTATTAAACGAGTTTGGTAATTTAATATGTCACGAGCTTTTAGGCGAGTGACATATTAAATTATTTAACGAGTTGAATAAATTCCATATTACATTGAAACGAGTGTAGGATTCTTTTTATCACATAACTTATATTTATGAGAAAATATACAATAACTTTCAAATTAATTCTCTATAAGAAAGGCAGATTTCTTCTGTGACAGTACGATTTTCACTACCGAGACAATCATATGACGTCATGCAGACGTCATTTGTTTATGACGTCACAATAGTGTTATTACACGTGTGTAATACCATTTTTATGACATGGCCGTATGGCATGACTGAACGGGTAAGTTATGTGATAAATAAACCTACATATGATATACTTTCATTTAACAAGGATAGGTGGTTCATTAGCTTGATGATAAGCGCCAATAGAAGGTAAAATCCTCTTTGATATCACATCATGTGTCTATTGTTACCCTGTACTTATGTCTATAAGCAGATGTACATTACTTGTGTAAATAGCATATCTCATATCAGCTACCATTGACGTCATAACGTTGCTTTATTTTCCCCGCATTGATCACTATACATGTATTGCTAAAATTAAATGACCTTGATTGTGTATTTCACCTTGTCCGCAAGCTGATAAGCTTATCGCATACCGCAGCGTCCGTCGTCTGTCCGTCAATATATTCTAAAATGCGCTACTACTTATGAACGACTGAGCAGATTTTGACTAAAGTTGGTGAGACGTTACTTTGGGGAAGGGGGGGGGGGGGGGGGGATTTTGTATAAATGGTATGTATCGGCCCCGGGGCCTGAGGGGCGGGGCCTCAAATGGGATATTTAGCAAATTCTTTAAAACCTTTCTTCATCTGTAGGAATGAATAGATTTTGTCCAAACTTCGTCTATAGCGTCCTTGGGACACGGGGGGCTCAATTCTGTATTAATAGCTGCGCTCAGTTCGGGGAAATATATCAATCACTTTAAAATCGTTCTAGTTCAGTTTGATAAAGATAGTTTGATTTCAACCTTCTTGACCATTCAATTCTTTCCATGACAGTCTGTATTCTTGAATAAAATATCACCCTACAAATAATCGACACTAAACACTCAGCGACAGCGTGAGGAACACTATATAAGACTTCTTGACACTACTATGCCATATGAGTACAACAATCGTATAGATTCGGTGGGAAACTTATTGAGTCCTGGATGAAGTAAAACATATGTAATGTCTTTGTTCAATTCTCAAAAGAGACGCCATCTGAGTTATAATATTCCAGCAAAATACAACGTTAAGTTCTGTTGGATACTTTGAAAGGACCATTAGGTGTACACCACGACAAGACGACACGTTGTATGCACTTCCCCGGGCTGCATAACTAACTCTGCAAACGACTCAAACAAACATGTTCCAGATGATGAGGACAAAGTGGCAGAAATTCGACGTTTTAAGCCTGTTCGAACGAAAGGTCAAGAGGTAACATTGACTCGGCATTTCATGAGTCGAATTTGCTGATAAGGGGATTGATGCCATTAACATCAGCAATCTTTGACCAATAGTCTGTTTGAAAAAAAAACATACCACTGTAATTCCGATATACAAGTACTAATTATTTCCTAGTTGTTCTGTACCTATTGCACCTAAGCTTTTCAATTATAAGCAAACACTGCAACAATTGCGTATAGATGCCCTTAATAAAACTCTTACCTCAGCATGTTCATGTTCTTCGTCTCCATATACCTATCGTTCAGCAGGACACATACTTGTAACTGGTAGTCCGAATACAATCCCTAACATTAATTCACGGGAGCTTTACATGAAGGGTCCTAAGTATCGAGAGACTCCATCCATCAATTGGAATTAGAATTTCAAGATCCTTATGGACTCGATGGAAGATTATGCCAGATGTTATATGTCATATAAACTTTCAATCCCATAATGTATACTACATTTATAATTCTGAAAAATCACTTTATAATGTACATGTACCAGAAAATAATTCCAAATTGTATACTGATTATTATTTCAATATAACAACATGTGAAACACAAATGACTAACTTGAGTACTTATATATGGGCATATATGCACATGTGTGTGTGTGATTGTTAGCAATGTACATCAAGGGAATTACTCTACAGATCACGCTTGACTCCCCGTCAAGGATTCTCCTGTCTCCTACATTAAACAGGGACGGTCAGTGGCACCAATAGGACGAGAAAAAGTGATAAAGATTGTTCCGTCATTGGTTGGAACCCGCGACCCTTGATGATCTACCGCTGAGCTAAAGGGAAAATTCATAAAGCTCACACTTGTAAGGAAACCTAATCAATGCACATCATTTACATATTGTATACCAACTTTCGCCCTTCGCCAGCAAAATCAATATGTCAAGTGTTGTCACAGAAAACTTTTCATGCTCTCCCATGATTTAAACTTGCCACCCAAGTTATTGTAAAATATTAGTGTAAAAAGGGAATCACACAGACGTTTGGTATCTTGTACCTATAATACCAATTACAAATTTCATACATTTGCTCGTGTTTATTTTAATTGAATCAGTCTTGAGTGAGAGAGCATAAGCTTTAAGCTTGCTGTCAAATCAATATTTCACTATACATTATTAGAAGATTCTCGCCGTCATCACCAGTTACAAAACTATAAACTAATCCTCATGAAATACCGTTATATTTCAGGAAAGTGTTAAATATATAATTTCACAATTATGAAAATAGTTATCAACTGAAATTAATCGCTCTTAATAATGGAGATAGCAGCGCTCATGTTGTATTATTGCGATCGAAGGCGATAACCCATGTGGTCGGGCAAGTGGTCAAAACCTTTACTCGTTCAATAGACATATTGAACCAAGCCTCGGGATGAAAGACAAGTGTGTCTCTGCTGGATGTCATGCTCCCTGTTAACATTGTGTTTGGTAAGTATTCCTTACCACCTTTAACAGCTTTCTTTAAAAGAAGACTCCGCGTCCCAATCCAATGTTTGTTCTCATCTCTCATTTGTAGATAGATTAAGAAGAATACATAGTATTTGCGGATTATCGTTGAAAATGTATTTAATTGGAAACACAAACAAAAACAAGATTTGCTCATTACCTTTAATTCGATCAATAATATCACAAATATCAACAACGGATTTCAATCATTAAAACATATATCAACAACATATAGAAAGTATCTTTCAGGTAAAATATCAAAATATCGCTTACAGCTGGGGTCAACAAACATTTCCATTCGACATTTTTTTCATCAATACTTAATTAAAGATTTAAATAGAGATATAAAATAATAAAATCTGACTATGACCTCGTACGAAAGTGCTTATTTCATTGTTTAAGATATAAATATCTTGTAAGGACAATTAACAAACAAATTAGTATTCCAATCAAACAGAAATATCCCCTACAAAAATCAGAGAATATCAAATCGTCAACAAGACGATATTCCGAACTCAAAATCGATTAAACTAGAGGTACAATAGGAACAAAAATAAGATTTACACGGGGACTCTCGTAAAAGCACAAGAGAATAAGACCAGATGTTCGGGAAGAGTAAGCATCTTCTGCTTCATCGACGACACCCGCCATGTAAATCTTTGTCAAGTTCAAATAAACATCAAGGTCTCAAAACGAGAACTGAATATCATTGTCAATCACAACAAGTAAACACACTAATGAGCATATTCAAAAACGTCCATCTTCATATCACTTAAAGATACAGAATATTTCTCAATGAGACAAAGATGGCGACCATAAAACCTGCCCATAGTTCTGATCAACCTGCATCTCTCTCTCGAATCCTTGTGTTGTAAGTTTGTTAGCAGTCGACACATCGTCGGAAACCCACGGTACACTTCTCTCACGTGGGCCAGAATCGATATAAATCTTCGTTTCCCCGAATAGAAGTTTATTCGGAGATTTCGACCAATCAGAATGGTCATTTCTTGTGACACTCTGTTAGATCATTTTACCGTGACCACGACCAGTATATTTATGTAAGCATGACGCCGATGTCAATCCCCGTATAGTAAGACCTTATATTTTATCACAATTGACACAATTATAACACAATCGACAGGTTTTGTTGACAGGCGGTGCTACAGATTAAGCGGGATACCCCGGCTGGATGTAGTTACGGATGAAACTATCGATATGATTGACTGCTAATTTAGTACGTAACGAGAGTTTCCATCGAATTTAGCCCACGATATGCTAACTTCAGAGAAGTGTACCGTGTTTCCGACGAAGCAGTCGACTTCGATCACGAAAATCACGATACCTAGAGCACCAAATATCCAATCAACTGCGACATGTTAAAGGCCCAATATACGTAACTTCAGGGAAATTTTCGTGGTTCTGAAAAATTCTGGGAAAAAATCCAGTTGATAACCATGCAAAAAATAAGCCTAAAATGAAGTAAACCTGAGCGGTAACTAACAAGAAGCTCTTGACAAAAAAATCCAAAGAATTGAAAATAATTCAGGTTGGGCCCACTTCAATAACAAACCGAAGGTAGAAGACGGTTCAAAATGGACGCGTGTTTACAAATACTGAGTTTCAACTGCTGTTGTACCGGTAACCGCGTGAGAATTCGTCTAGATTATTGCTGATATCAGTTAATCTTAACTAAATCAATAAATCTAATAAGTTATTAGGCTTGATTTTCGCTTCAGGTTTTGCCGAATGTTACGTATATTGGGCCTTTAACACCAAAGGTTGGAGGGATGTTACTATCAAAAATGGAAAGTTTACGATCGGAAAATTGAATTCATCAGGTTTATCGTTTAGCTTAGTAGTAAGCTGCCCATGTTGGTCGTAGTTTAAGTGATCGAGGTAAGCTGCTGATGTAGAAGAGTCTGTTGTGTCCTTTATTTCAAGTTCAGAAGGGTACGTATATACCATTGACGTGGTCAGTAAACGTCTTGTTGTTTATAGACAACACATCGTCAATATATCTGAAAGTGAAATTAAAAGATTTGGCAAGGATTTTGTTACTTGTCCTGATTAGCTCATCAACAAATCCAGCCTCGTATGAAAACAAAAGCAAGTCAGCTAAGAGTGGGGCACAGGACACTAACGTAGTAATAATATGCACATCTCCACAAATGATACATCAAAACATAGTCCCTTCTACTGATTCAAACACAACATTTTACAAATAGATGATTAAATGAAGTTTTAAAGTAGCTTTTATCCAATAAAAATAATTCAGGTCAAGTAGGCAACACAATAATACTTACACATACACTATTTCACTTTTCATCCAACATTTCAGTTCCAGTGTTACTTATACAGTATAAGACATGTAGAGGCTAACTGGACCCGCACATACATGTATCAGTGGAGCGCTCCTTTACTGCTCATTACGGACAAGATGATCAAAAAATCTTTACATTGGTTCCTTTTCTGCTTCAACTAAATAAACTTCTTGTTACATTTCTAATCGTTTACTTGGACTACATTTACACACACAAACAAGATTTGTCAAAATACTGTTTTGACCTCTGCACCTCCTAATTACTGTAAACATCCCGTATCTAATTTGGACAAGGTACTACATGTAAACACATTTTTGTATTGTATATCCAAGTCCCTAACTCTATCTAGTGAAGTCAGACCTGACGTTTCAAGTGACGTACTGTTGAGTGTCAACGTTTATCAGATTGATAACTCCATGAAAGATCCGTCAAAATTAATAACTTATCGATCAGCATGTAAGGGTGTGTATCAACATTACTACCCTGTAAACCTGTACGTTAAAATTTACACACACACACAAATGTACTGTGTAGTGCATATATATATATTCGGACATGTAATATTTTCACTGTATATTTCATGCATTTTGACAAACTTTCAACAATTTTTCTTGACTTTGTTTATCACTGGAATCTATTGAAATTTCACATACATGAAGAGACTGAATTATTTGCTCATTCCTCCTATAGTATTTGCATAATTTTCCGTAGCCGATTTCCAGCGATATTTCATGTATTTATGCAATGGTATTATATTAAATGAGAATAAAGAAGAATACGACGGCATGGTTTTGTTACTGTGCATACATTCGTCTATTTCTAAAACTAAGCTATTGAAAACAATTTAAATTATCCAATGAAGGAGCTAACCATTCTTAATATGTGTATGGAATTTCAAGAAAATCCATTGAAAAACGATATCATAATTACATGGAAAGCTTTGTCAAAATGCATGAAATATATCACATTAAAATTGGATGTCCAAATAAATATTGCACTACACTGATGTACGTATCTAACATTTGACTGATTTGTTCCTGGCCACTCTATAATAATTTGGTTCTTTGCAGCCAATGCCTAACATAATGATACCAAAAACCAAAATTATAACACATGCATAATACAATTACAATACACAATACGTAAAAAATATCCAAGTAAAAACTGCAGTATCACATCTAAAATAATATGTCGTGAACATGTATAAGGAGACAAACTAAAAATAAATACCGAACCTGGTCCTTAAGTAGAGGTGGATTTTTAATCCGAGGTTAGTTCAAACATCGATGGAGTCATGTTAGAAATTTGTTATTGTTTAAACGGTTACGACAATGTCATTTCGTTACTGATCATTGTGTTATTAGAATGAACGGTTTAGCTCAATCCCACCACAAGATGTCATCACTTCCAGGAATGCTTCTTTTTCTAAACAAATATTCACAATTTGAATTCGGTGTGATTCTACTGTTAGATCTCGTAATACCGTGTTAACTTGTTTTCCTCTTATCCCAAAAGATTGTGGAAATTAACCCACAACAAAGTTTCAATAGACACATTATTATATGCATAAATCTCAAAAAGTGATTGAAATAAAGAAATTATAAAACAGTTAAATTTGTGCTTAACCAATTAACGTTGTATTGCTATATTTTAATCACATATTCACACAACTGATGCTATGCCTATAGTCCAAACTTTTGTTGTAGCTTGTCTATTGTGACAGCGCTCCCTCCACACACTATAACGAGGACCGAGTTCACAGTGCCCAGTTTACCCTCCTTCTGTAAACGGGGAATGACGTCACTGTACACTGCTGCCAGACTGGCACCACATGCGGGCTCCACCAACATCCGGTGGTCCTCTGAAATAACAGGCAGTAAATCAAGATACGTATTTCTTATTCTGTATTTCCATGATAATAGACTTTTACGACATAAATATGTACATATATCGTACTGAAAGTATCTGATAAAAGAAATCACAGGTTCCAAATCTTTGTAAAGAATCAGTTCAATGTTTGCATCTTAATAATTATGCATAGTAGTTACAATAAACTCACCTGAAAATTTAATACAAGCTTCTACAGCTTCCTGGTCGGTCACCAAAGTAGGGCGGATCTTATGTTTTGTGGATTTTTCAAGAGAAGCAGCACATGCAGTCAGGGATCCTAGACTTTTAGCAACACTGAGGATATTTAAGAGTCAGGGTACAATTATTGATGGAATTCCGTGCATAGGAAATAGTCTCTAAATCTTTTTATTATTTTTTGGATGAATTAATGGATAGGATACACAATGTCCTGACTAGTTACATGTATGATTTAGTTATACAGTATCTATTACTAAATTTAAGAGGTGCAGCATACGTGTGTGTTACGTGATCTCTTCAATATTTATATATACTGTTCGCAAAGTGTAACATCAACCCTTTTACCTGTAAAATCTATTTTCAGCCAGTGTAGAATTCGGCCTCCACAGTTTTAAACCATTAACCCCAAAAGACACATTTGAACTCTTCCAACGGGAAGGGTTGGATAAATCCGTTATGATATTTTCAGGGGCGAATGGGTAAAAGCTCACTCAAATGGAAGGAGCAAAATGTTCTCCTTACACAGTACACAATTCAGTCCCATCCCAAAGTTTGATAAATGTCAAAGACCTTTTTTTTTCTTGTTAGCTTCAAAACTGAATGCATCATTTTATTATTGATTCAAAAGAGTTTTGATGTGCCAAGTATCATGTAATTGTAATAAATGAAGGGCATTAGTTTCTACATGCTATCACCTTCAATGCTGTAGATAATCATAAGTTATGATAACTGAAAATCTGTAGAATTCAAAATGTATTAGAATACATTAAATTTGATTCATATGTGTCTTTCGTTTCAGCTGAAAAAAACCCTCACGATATCTCCTACACACTACAATAAGATATGTAGAAATAAAGGCTCCTCAACAGCCAAGGACAGATATGGTCTTAGTATAGTCTACCTGTCATCAATATGTCTCGACCACTCAGAGGTGGCAATATGGTGACGACATCTAAACCACAATGAAAAAGATAACTATTCTTGGATTGAGGAGAACTTCCTTCATTTATTATGGATGATTCTATCCTTTTTTAAAATTGAAGTACTTGCTTTCTGTCTAATACACACAAACTTTGTGAAGATGTTTCATATAAGTATACAACTGTATACAATTTCAGAACAGATTTAGATATGAAGCTATCTGCTGTCACAAGGACGTCACACTGTAAAATAAACAAATTAAAGCCAAACTGAAGAAAACTCCCAATACATACCTGGTTATAGCAGGTAGCGTAACAAGTTTCCCAGCTTCTACCGCCTTATAGTAGCTCTCAGCACCCTCTGTTTCCATGGCAACCACAGGTACATCGTTCCAGCCTACATTCCACATACCCTGTACAACTCCCGTCAGTAGTCCACCTCCTCCAACAGCCGCCACGACCACGTCTGGTCGCACTGGCATCTGTTCTCTAGCTTCTACCATCATAGAACTGTGGCCTTCCCTGTGGTCATGGATGAAGAACAGTTCTACATTGGATAAGGTTATTTTGTTTGAAACATGATTTTTTCTTTTAGGTCAAATTTGCGTTTTCCTTTTAGGTCAAATTTGTGCTTCAATTAATAGACCGAAACATTAGATATGCACTTTGAGTTGACAATTTATCACGAGTCAACTTTTGTGACTTTACTTTCAATGATTTAACAAATTAATTAATAAAATCCTTAAAAAGGGTTAATTCTATTTTAATAAACGTCTGTTCAACAGTTAAGGACATTCAAGGATGTTAAATCAGTACATACATCACCAGTAAACTCAACATGGTTGGCAAAAGTATGATGATTTAATGAAAATGATAATTTTGTATATTACATATGTAGTAGCAATGTATATCATGGCTGACTCAAACAGGGGATCAGGGATGGGGGAGCATCATAAGCATACTGAAACACAATCGGTTGGTAATATAGGTAGGCTTATTTGTAGTCATCTGTTCATTTGTGTTTCAAAATATATGGTCATTTCCTTGGTTATTACAAAATTTATCAATTTCAAATCTTACCAAATATCTGGATGGTCAAAGGGATGTACGTATACACAACCTGCAAGTACCAAAATGTATAAACAAATGATACAGGGAGAGTGTCATGAAATATCTGTCTTACAGAAGTAAATTATGTTCCCAACAAATCACACCTTAATCTGACCTCTGCCCTCAGTTTACGATCATGACCTCAAAGTAAACATCTTATCAAAGTCAAACTCAATCAATGATATACAGGCCCCAGTATCCATAACCATTATATCTCAGAATCGACAGGCCCTGTCATACTATAGTACAGTGTTCATCCTGTGTATAACTATAGTGAAATAAGGGGAGATAACTTTATATACATGTACTATACATCACTGTGCAGTGGAAAATGGAAATATAATCCACAGTTACAACGAAATAAGGGGAGATAACTTTATATACATGTACTATACATCACTGGGCAGTGGAATGTTATCTACGGTAACAATGAAATTAGGGGAGATAACTTTAAAGACATGTGCTATACTTCACTGTTCAGTGGAAATGTAATCTACAGTTACAATGAAATAAGGGGAGATAACTTTATATACATGTACTATACATCCCTGTTCAGTGAAAATGTAATCTACAGTTATAATGAAATAAGGGGAGATAACTTTATAGACATGTACTATACATCACTGTGCAGTGGGACATGGAATCCACAGTCACAATAAAATAAGGGGAGATAACTTTATATACATGTACTATACATCACTGTGTAGTGGAAATATAATCTACAGTTACAATGAAATAAGGGGAGATAACTTTATATATATGTACTATACATCACTTTGCAGTGGAATTGTAATCTAAAGTTTCAATGAAATAAGGGGAGATAATTTTACAGACATGTACTATACATCACTGTGCAGTGGAAAATGGAAATATAATCCACAGTTACAATGAAATAAGGGGAGATAACTTTATATACATGTACTATACATCACTGTTCAGTGGAAATGTAATTTACAGTTACAAGGAAATAAGGGGAGATAACTTTATAGTCATGTACTATACATCACTGTGCAGTGGAAAATGGAAATATAATCCAGTTACAATGAAATAAGGGGAGATAACTTTATATACATGTACTATACATCATACTCCAACAATGTTAGAGGTTTAACATCACTGTTCAGTGGAAATGTAATTTACAGTTACAAGGAAATAAGGGGAGATAACTTTATAGTCATGTACTATACATCACTGTGCAGTGGAATGTTATCTACGGTAACAATGAAATAAGGGGAGATGATTTTATATACATGTACTATACATCACTGTTCAGTGGAAATTTAATTTACAGTTACAAGGAAATAAGGGGAGATAACTTTATTTACATGTACTATACATCACTGTGCAGTGGAATGTTATCTACGGTAATAATGAAATAAGGGGAGATAATTTTATATACATGTACTATACATCACTGTTCAGTGGAATGTTATCTACGGTAACAATGAAATAAGGGGAGATAACTTTATAGACATGTACTATACATCACTGTGCAGTGGGACATTGAATCCACAGTTACAATGAAATAAGGGGAGATAACTTTATAGACATGTAATATACATCACTGTGCATTGGGACATGGAATCTTCGGTTGAAACAAAATAAGGGGAGATAATTTTATATACATGTACTATACATCACTTTGCAGTGGGACATGGGCTTTATAGTTAAAATGAAATAAGGGGAGACAGCTTTATATGAATGAACTTTAAATTACTGTTCAGTGGGACATGGAATTCATAGTAGCAATAAAATAAGGGGAGATAGCTTGATATGCATGTACTATACATCGCTGTACAGTGGGACACAAAATCTGCAGTTAAAATGAAATAATGGTAGATAAGTTTATGTATATGTACTATAAATTACTGTGCAGTGGGGCAATGAATGTTAACAGAGGGCTTTACCATTCATTTATTTATCTATTTTGAGAGTTTTACATCTCCACATGGCCGTACGACCTTCAGTGGACGACGGGTTTTACCACAGTTGATGACCATTATATACCCAGTTGTAAAACACCGACCAGAGTTATAAAATGTTTATCGGGAGAGGTATCTGATACTGACCTGGGTCTGTAGCCATCTTCTGGGCGTATGCATTACTCTCATCCCAAACATCCCCATACCTTATCACCTTAGCTCCCTGTGTCAACAATCATATTTAATTACATAATCAATCTACAATACCTGGTACATTGAACAGCAAGCATTGATGTCTCATCAACAATAACTCATTTATCTAACCAACCACAAAAATAGCCTCTTAAAGAAAATATGGATTACTGAATGCTTCAATTCTTTCAAATTTTTTTGCAGAGCTGACTGTTAAAAGATTGAAAATCCTACATTTTTAGTATTAAATCTTTGTATCCATGTATATCTAGTAAAATCCTTGTTAATTCCGATAAGTTTCATAACATATTATCCTTCAAAAGTTAAATCTAGATTGTTCTGAACTTATAGCATATTAAGAACTGTTAAACTAATAACTAAGGAGAACAATGATAACTGGGTAGACTTGTGCCAGAGCCAGCTCACAAAGAAACACTCTATACATATATATCTACTGATTTGTCTTCAGGGGACATGATATCCCTATCATAATCCATTCCTTCATGAATCACAATTTACGCGATAACTAAAGAAATGATTAAAGAAAAGTCATGCTTACAAAGTTTCTGGAGCAAAATATATAGTTTGAAAGGCCATAACTCTGGGGGAAAAATAGTCAAATTGCAAATTCCTTTTCTCCTAATTATCTAGACATGAAGCAGCTGATAGGAAAACAGTTGCCTTTACCGGGCACAGACTTTTTCAATGACTAACTCTGGTGTCGTGGGCTTTTATGGACATTATCACCCTGTCTGCCTGTTTCTTAGATCCATACGATATAAACATTCACATCAGTCAACAGGGAAAACAACTCTTACCAAGTCCCTGACTATCAGTGACTAACTCTGGTGCTGTAGGTTTTATGGGCAGATCTAGACAGGCAGAAAGGGTGATTCTTAGACACATACACTAAACATTGACATCTGTCAACATGGGAGACAACTCTTACCATGTCCCTAATTTTATCAGCGACTAACTCTGGTGTTGCAGGGTTTATGGGCAGATCTAGACAGGCAGAAAGGGTGATTCTTAGACCCATACACTAAACATTGACATCTGTCAACAGGGAAAACAACTTTTACCCAGTCCCTGACTATCAGCGACTAACTCTGGTGCTGTAGGGTTTATGGGCAGATCTAGACAGGCAGAAAGGGTGATTCTTAGACCCATACACTAAACATTGACATCTGTCAACAGGGGAGACAACTCTTACCATGTCCCTGACTATCACTGACTATCTCTGGTGTTGTAGGGTTTATGGGCAGATCTAGAGTTTCTCCACCGATTTTAGCCCACGGTATGCAAATGTCAGAGAAAAGTACTGAGGGTTTCTGACGATGCTAGACAGGTAGAAAGGGTAATTCTTAGATTCATACACTAAACATTGACATCTGTCAACAGGGGAGACAACTCTTACCATGTCCCTGATTTTATCAGCAACCAACTCTGGTGTTGTTGTTGGGAGGACGACTACGGCGGGCACAGAGAGACAGTTGGCTGAATAAGCCACAGCTAACCCTGCATTGCCACCCGAGGCACACACAAACCTGGTAGCCCCATTCTGTATAGCCTGCAAAAAAGTATACATTTTAAAGAAGTTATTTTCTTTACATACAAAACATTTCACAATTCAAACATTTTCTTTCTGACAGATTTGAAACCACTCAATAGTTTATGTTAAATGTACTTCCATACTTGAAAATCTTTTTGCATTGTCATGAAGGGGAGAGGCATCAATGTGCTCAGAATGAAAAGCAGCAAAATGTGTACATGTACATGTATAGTCTCGGGTAAAGTGCAACACTTTAAAATGGCATCTGCTGAGCTGTTTCTCTGGATGAAATCATCTTATCTTAGAAATTAGGAATAATTAAGCAAATCAGAGATTGAATAAAACCAATGTTTATAGAAGTGACTGATGCCTCTCAGACACAAACACTGACCTTTTTACAGAAGTGACTGATTCCTCTCTGACACAAACACTGACCTTTTTACAGAAGTGACTGATGCCTCTCTGTTTGAAGGAGCCGGGTATCTGGAGGTTCTCCAGTTTAAGGTAGACAGAGTAACGGCCCTTAGACATCGGGATACTGTGTATACAGGGTGTCCTGATATAGAGGGCAGCACTGCCATCTCCTGAGCCAGCCATTTTGTCACAAATGTTGTGTTGAGATCAGCTTACAGTTCCTTCAAATATTACAACAGAATTACTTCATAAACATTTTTTTTCTTCTAGCTTAGAAACCTACTACATTACAAACACTTGCCTAATTTGACTTTAAAACTTCTATTAAAACCAATCACTGATATTTCTGGCTCGGACAGATACGGAATATACACCAACTTCATATATACTTGTATTCCACCTTCACCAACAATGTTTAGAATTTATCCTACGCTGTTTTGGTAAAAATCTTAACATATAAATTTACAACCCATGTATTAACTTTTTATCAGCCAAGTTTCTTGCTTCCAACACAGAAGCTATTCTAATTGATGAATGAATTTTATGAATGGTAATCTGCCTCCCTCTTTCTCATAGTCAAAGGCTAATTGTATAAGTATTCTGGCCTTAATCACTGTCAATAGACAACCAAATCATTTATACAAGTGCCTGTGTTGAGAAAATGGTATTCTGCCGCTTTTAAGAGAGATTTTGGATGTGATGGCACAAGCATCAGTGTAAATATTGCTAATTGTCCTGACTTATTGGGTTTTGTTTTTCAGAGCTACAATGTATGTGCCACCAAGAAAGAGGATTTAAGTGGAAAATTATTAGTATCATTATCAACATAATGCACCCTAAATTCTAATAATATGTTAGATACCATTAAACATCTTATTGTATACATGTACCTTTCAGACCAGATACTCTATACACAAATTAGTTATTTTACTCCAGGAGTTTGTTCAGCATGCAGCTGCTTATTCACCTACATGACAGCTACACACCTGGATGGTACATATTTAAATCAGTATGTACCAGGTACATCTACAATTATATTGCATGTAAAATGCATAAATATTCAATGATGTGATGGAAAGGTGAAGTCATTGTTTTTTTTATTTTTGTTTTTGTTTTGTTTAAGGCGTTGACATGCAAGGAGTCTGCATAGCTGAAGCAAAGTTCTGAAATGGAATATACTAATGTTCATCATGAGATATAAGTCAAAGATATTTTCACAGCTGCTATTTATAGATATCCAAGTACAAGATCCAAGATATCAAAGATGTTACAAGTACATTGCATGTGCAAAGCTACAAAATGTTAAAATTTAAGTGTATGCTTGGGTTAGTATGGAATGTGTTGACATCATTCCTGAACAATTCAGAAAATAAACAGGGGGCATCAGCCAGTGCTCCAACGTAAGGTGAAATTGTCTATTTATAACCTACTTTCACTTTAACGGATTTTCAATTTCATAAGAGAAAATATTAATAATGACTTCAGAATTTATATTAAAATATATAAGTTGAAACGAATTAAACATCGCCTTTGGCAGTTATCAAAATGAAAGGATCCGTATCGGCGAGTCGAAGGAGTTCACAGCCTGATAACTGCCATCAACTTCAAGCACTTTAACCTATCAACCTATAGGTGGTTCCTATCGTTTACCTATGGTCTTTAGATGAGCATAAAACAGATGTAAGCCGCTATAAACTTACCTGTGGAGTATATATTGTTCACGACCTTGGTTGTCCTATGATGTGTCTTTATAATTAGCCCTTTTCTCTTCCTACCTGTAACCTTCTTGTGGTGTCGAGACCAAACCATGTGTGTCAGATAAGCGCTCTGTAACGAATAATTTGATTGGTCGATAATGGAGGTGTGTACATTGTGCAGCAAAGTTTAGCAGAGTTATCTCTCTTTTGCTTTCACTGAAGAATTCATCGATTGGGAGTAACCAACTTCCTACAAACGATCACAGTTGCTTGAGTTTCTGTCAGTATATATAAAAAATGTATATATATATGGAGCCGCGGCCCATTACAGAATGTAATGGGAGGCTCATTTTGCACATATACATTTATTATTTACTGACAGAAACTCAAGCAACTGTGAAACGATTAACAATTTATCATTAGATAACTTGGTATCATTTGGTGTCTATCAATTACACTCAAAATGAATAATTCGCAAACATTCGTTGGATGGAATTTTCGCTATTGTTTATTTGTTTATCTTCTTTGAAATTCAATATGGTCTGTTATCTAAAACGTGTATACAGCAAGTGGAATATAAATACATGTCAAGCAGGTTGGATTTTTACCTACTGGAATAAATATATATATATATTCAAATACAGATATCTTCATTGAAAATGAAGATACATGTATCTCTAATCTATATCTTTACTTTAATACAGATTTTTCTTTGGAATAAAGATATCTTTATTTCTACTGAAATGGAGATATCTTTATTTCAAATAAATTTGTAGAGACAATCTGTGTAAGCTCTAGATCTTCTGAGCTTTCATTGTTTTGTTCTCAATATTCGACGCAAAATAAATCTTCTGTATAGATCTGTATCTGCCAGATGTCACAACTGCATGGCGCCGTCATGTTTGCGTAACCGTAAAAAGAATTTCGAATCATCGGAATCAAAAGTTTAACAGCCATTATTTATGGTGTAACCAGACGAAATGGATCCATTTATGTTCCATGTTTCAAAATCTTGAAGGAACCAGACAATGTCCGTCAACGAATAGTTATTGTTGTGAAGCGTGAACGGCGCCATATTTGAACAAATATAAGTCCGCCGAGCATGTAGTTTTTCATTGTGTATGTAAGCTAATTTATTCGCAGTCAGAGTTTAAGCTCAAGAAGGGAGGTGTAATATATATACAGAATGAAACTCAAATTTCTTGCGTCACAGTATTAATATTGCGTGATATATGAAACAGAAAAAAAAAGTTTCCATAGTTTGTATTGATTGACTGATTAACTTCACAGAATGTTAATAACATCTGCCCGAGTCATACTTTCAACCGTAATTCAATAATGTGTCGCTTCGAATTTAGATATGCTTCCCGGAACTTCTACCGGAAAAATACGATACATACAGGCTTGGTCAGCTTTACAAAGGAACCAGTCATGATATAGTGCGTAATACGTATATTGTGTATCAAGTAAACAATCATGATTTATCCTAGCCACATTTCATAAATGCACCTCAAACTTGGTATTGTATCATACCAGAGACCTGGCTTTATATCATACATCCAAAGGTGTACATTTCCGATCAGTGTATAATACAAGGTTCAAGAGCTTGACATTAGTATTGTGATACATTATGTGGATGTCACATTAAGTGAAAAGTGTAAATGTTAGTTTCGTATTTTGCCAATTTGCTGGCTCTACTTTAAAGTTAACGCTGCCTCGTTTTCAATTTCCATGTGCTCGCTAAGGGATAAATCTGTTTTGCTGTATATTGGCCAATACATGCTCTGGTGTCCAGCTAAATAAATGTTAATTTCCATACCCGCCTGCCCTCCAAGTATAATTACTAACGTGTGCTTAGTTGTACTTTTTGGTTCCATTTTGTTCTGTGGGATTTTATGTAAGTGTTTTGTTCTATGTAGGCCTTGATGTTTCACAATTTTTACAAGGTTGAACACTGTCTTTGTCATATAATGTAGAATTAAGCATTGAACAGCTTTCAGTTCGCAATTATGGGCATTATTAGCCCATAACTGCCAACTGAAAGCAGTTCAACGCTTATATTTACCACTTGTGATTTTTAAAAAAAAATCACCTACATTGTAATAAACGGAATTCAAGTTTCGCTGCCATGTTCGGCTGTGAGCCTTTTAGCAGCACTGTCGTTTTGTTCCGCGTAAAAAGAAGTGCGTAAGATAATAGAAAACCAGACAAGAATACTGAATGTAATACAAATATTTAATATTAATTAACATTATGCAAAAAAAAAAAAACAAAAAAAAAAACAACAACAAACAAACAAACTAACTAACTAACAACAAAACAAAATATAAACTATCCGTCTAGTTTTTCAAAAAGAAAAAGTGTATCTAATATTATTCTGCAATTGCTATTGGGCAACATTATTAATGCGCCCGTTGGCAGTTCATGAGATGGTAATGCTCAACTACTGTTGGTAAGGTTATATAGTTATAATGTCATAGAGTGATAAATATCTATTCATTACAGGCGGGTACGTATATACGTAGCCAGGCCTGTTTAAGATGACCAATACATAATCTGAACATGTATTATGCATTTTGTCATTTTATTGAATTTTTACAAAGGAGGTTGTGAGGTAATTTTGAGGTTGATTTGATGCTTGTTAGGTGTAAAATAAAATCCAAATGTGTTTATTTAACATGCAGTCTGTTGTGAGAGACTAAAATGCAGACGTGGGAAAAGATGGGTCTTTAAATCTTTCCTGAATGTGGCCAGAGTATTCGCTTTTTTTTTATTATTGTTTTTGGACACTGTCAAACAGATATATAATTCTGTCTCCGACTGCGGTGATTTTGACAGCTGATTAAGGGTAGCAACTTCCCGAAGGTACTGAGGAGGTGTTTCATCCAGTGCCTTGTATGTGTGCAGATTTGTGTGGCCTGCATCAGGGAAAGCCGAAGGCTATGACGACGGCAAATCTGCCCAAAATCTATTGTTTTGTAAAGTGAGGTCTGATCAGAAGGTCTGATGCATGATGACACACTGGCACACTGTCAGAGTTCTCTATTATAGGACTGTATCCAGTATAGCAATCAGCCACTCCGTACGACATAAAATATCCCATTGTCGATGACGTCAAATGCAGCTGACTAACAAGCAAGACAAATAGCACTCTACACTTATTATCTGATGCAGAATCTTTGTCATTATGTATATCTGCGATTCTGGTTTTCGTCGTGGAGATTTTGGTTGTACCACGGTATTTGGTCTCATTTCTGAAATTACATTAGTTTAGAAATTTTGGATTCCCACCTTTTGGCCCCTTGCATTACTGAAGAGTCCTATGAAGACGAAACAGCTGTATGATGCAGCTTAATTAATTTTTTCGGCATACTGTATCTATTACTAAATCTAAAAGGTGCAGCATATGTGTGTGTTACATTTTGTACGTCATCTTCAATCACATAAGTCTGCAAGGTGCGTGTTGCTCAATAAGGGCTTCTATACTGTACTAGCTGTATACAGTTCAGCAAGATCATCTAATAGGCTGAAAGGCAAAAGAAGTCTGGATGTGTATCATTGAGTGCTTGTATTGAAATTTCGCGGAAGTTTCGCCTCGTATTTGTTTGATCTGGCTTACTATGATTCAGTGGTACGCATTGTCCTAAATTGCTAAGCGTTGGCCTATCAACATCCTTTTTCGCACTTGGCCAACGCATTTTGCGCAAGTTTTTTTCGAAGTTTATTTCTGAAAATCTTCCTAACGATGTTTACTGTTGTCCTTGTTCGCTGGTCTAAGAGCCAGGAGAACAGATATGTTATGCAAACGTGATTGTAATATCAACCTGCATTGACAGAAAAAAACACAAATCGGAAATATCACGGTGATGCAGAGGTTAGTCGCCTTCGTGATAGACAACACAGTTTGCCTCTTGGTACAAGTACATCACGAGATGACATTGTATCGTGTTCCTAACGGGGTCGTTATGCCCTTGTTCTGACCTTTGAACTTAACCTCAACTACTAAAACACCGTTTATTCTGGCATCAAAAAGAAATTTTCGTCAAGAGATAATATATTATGCTTATTAATAAACCTGATTCAATTTGATATCAGCATTACTCCAGGAATAAACTATAGAGTAATGTCTTTGGACGATATCCCCACTACCATCTTTACATATTTGTCCGACTCAAGGTCAGGTCAATGTGTAGACGTGGTAGACGTCCAATCATTTGTCTTTGTGTCTCACCAATCACAGTCGCTGGTTTAGAAAGCGAGTGTGAGCACTAAACCTGAAAACAAGGATGGCACCCTTTCGACATCGCAATTTCGCGCTTAAGAACATGTTTTGTGTTGGCTAACAAAAATGTATGCATCAATCCTGAACTGTTTAAATGATTGCATCTCTTTTTAGAGTCCGGCATTGCATCAGCCAGGTGTAAAACAAGCGAAACGTAACTCTCAAAATCAGAAAAATACCCCATAATGGCACCATACATACATACGAGAATAGCACATTTAGAATTTAGAATTAGATACAATCGCGCCAATAACTGAATAGAGCTGCACCATACATCACTTTCGTCCTTCTCAGACTCGTCATTGATACTTAAGCTATGCCAAGAACATCAATAGTAAACGAACTGGTTTGTAAAAGACACGGAATTAACGAAACTATCAATGCCAGTGATTGGGACCACCCATAGTAAAATGAGGTGAGCCTCATTTGGCCTTTTTACATTACTTTCTTAGCTTGAAATACATGATTGTGTTGATTGATATAATGATAAATAAGAACATTTGGAAACTCTAACGAATTTTACTTGATTTGCACATTAAACAAATGGTGATGTATGGTTAAAAGCTTGAGAACGTAACATCAAATAACAGCGTCAGTGCATATGTAACAATGTGGAGAAAGACCGCACTAAAGATGGAGTAGTCTCCTCTTTGAATTCACTTACTCCAAAGGTTTTGAGCAATTAAATCGACGATGTTCTATAACGAAGTCCAGTGTTGTCACAATACTCGACGTGGTGACTAGATTTGTAATTTGTCGCCAATGTATGCAAAAACTCAAAATTTCGATAGGTACGCAGAATTTTCATGCATGTCCGCAAATTTTGTTCCAAGTTTGTGGTTCTCAAATAAATCCAATTCGTTCATGGGCATTTTTTCCTCCGATAATCTCACTTGCCTTTTTCCGGTGTGGAAAATCCTCCAGAAAGTTGGTCAATATATTCATCATACCAGAAAATCACTGTTTACATATTGGGAAATTGGCTTGATCAATCTACTCAACAGCTCCTTACACTAAAATTGTGATCAACTTAATTTATAACAGCAAGTCATCAGATAACTCTCTTACCAATATAATTACTGCTATATATAGGTTTTATATAATTGGCAATCTGTTCTGAGGTACCTCTCATGCAGATCTATATTTAAATGTGTCATCTAGATGACATAAAAATCTAAAATAAAACCAATGACTGTCACTACAATAAAATCATTTAAAAAATCTATTAAATTATTTAAAGATGCTTGGGTCTTGATAAGATAATTGCTCCCATCCCCCGCCTCCATGCCTACTTCGTCGAAGACGTTTAAATGATGCGAGACGCTCCACTTGTCATGGTAGACTGTGACTCGTTCGGTAGCCTATTTCATTGCAGTCATCAATGGCGCAAATGATTGTTAAATCCAGGAGCGGGGGTACAAACTGCACATCGATCTGGATGGTACATGTACGTTGCCTGTCACGAAAAGATTTTCCTCGTTAAAAAGTTCAAGTTTGAATATTTATGACGGAAACTGTGACGAATAAAATCCTCACCGCCAAACGCTGACGAGTAAATCAGTCGTCAGCCTAATCAAGGAGAATACTTTTTCACACTAATTGTTAATTAACACTAGAGTTGTGTTATTGTTCATTAATGCAGTTAAAATGTACATTTGAACAGACATCGAATTCACAAACTGATGATAATCGTTACCCAGAAACCACTATCGAGCTATCCTCGCCTTTCGTGTCCCATAACCTATCTACTTCCCATCACAATATACCTACTGTTACATTACCAGGAACTGCACTGGTGTACATCTATCTGTTGGAACTATAGAACACTGCCAAATAGAAGCTGTCTTAAGGCCTATCCAGTCTGTCAGCAGACTTTGTGTCTGGTTCATCATCGGACGTACATGTATATATACATTACGCGTCCCCTCTTGGGCCCCTTCGTCAAATTGACCGAGAACGCTGTCGCCTGACGCGTGATCAGCGCTATTTTTATCGGGCTTTCCCGAGGAATGCAATTTTCCAAGTGGCTAATAAACACATTTTGAGTGGACTTTGAATATTGAAATAACAGGAAAATGTATCAGGTAGTGCAGACAGCATGTACATTCAAGAACTTCATTGTAGACTTCCCCGGGATGCCCCTTTAATGTCACCATACTGTTGTTCAAATGTCACAGAACATGTCAGAGATAAGAAAGCGGTGACTGACGATAAGCCGTGGTTCAATAATCAATGTAAGCAAAGGTTCAGAGAATACAAGATTGCACTTTCTACTTGTAATTTATGTAAAACAGTCGAAAATCGTGAAAATCTCATCAGTTGCAAGAGGTCTTATAAAAAACTTGAAATAAAGTTGAAGCGTGAATATAAGCTTCACCAGGGAAATATGTTAGAATATCTTAGAAAATATAACTCAAAACGGTTTTATAAGCAATTCAAAAAAAAGAAAGTCGGTTAATTCACAGACGATATCTCTAGATGAATTTCAAAAACACTTCTGCAATCTTGCATCCTCTGATATAAAAACTGATGAAAGTATTAATAACTATATGAACCAGTATGATGACATACCCATTCATACTCCAGTGTTTGATGAACTTGATGTCGATATTACAGGTTTTGAAATAGAATGTGCAATCCGAAAACTTAAATCCAACAAAGCGTGTGGTATCGACGAAATGCTGAATGAGTATTTTATCCATTGTTCTGAAGTGTTTGTACCTTGTCTTGTTATACTTTTTAACAACATTTTTAAATCAGGTATCTATCCTCGAATATGGTCAGTTGGAAATATTGTTCCTGTATTTAAGAAAGGCGATCCAAGTAACCCTGATAACTACAGAGGTATTTCAATCGTCAGCTGTATTGGTAAACTTTTTATTTCTGTATTAAATGATAGGTTAGTGAAAATCGACATGGAGCACAATAAGATAACTGATGCTCAGTTTGGATTCAAGCGGAATCTTTCAACGACAGATGCTTTATTTACATTACAGGCGCTGATTAATCGTACTCTTACAAGTAAAAATCGTCTATATTGCTGTTTCATCGACTATACCAAAGCTTTTGACATGATAAATAGACAGAATTTATGGTACAAGTTAATAAAAGAAAGTATCGAAGGTAAAATGTTAAATATTATCAGATCACTTTATAAAGATGTGAGATGTTGTGTAAAAAACAATGGCGTTTGCTCAGATTTTTTTGACTGTAAGATCGGTCTTTTTCAAGGAGAAATTTTGTCTCTGTTATTTTCATTATATGTGAATGATTTTGAGATGCAATTTATAGAAGACAACTGTCCTTCAATTGACTTACAATTAATTAACATATTCTTACTTATGTATGCTGATGATACTGTTATCTTTGCCGAAACACCCCAAGGCTTGCAAAAAAATGCTAGACTCCTTGCTTAATTACACTACCAAGTGGGGCCTAACTGTTAACACTTATAAGACTGTCAGCTCACAAATTAAATATTGAATCCGGGCGATATGTTGGCATTGATAGAAGTAAAAGATTTTGTACTCTATGTAATCATAATGATATAGAAGACGAGTTTCATTTTGTTTTAGTTTGCCCTAGGTATTCTGATTTAAGACAGAAATATTTAAAATGCTATTATAGAAATAATCCAAGTGTATATAAGCTTACACAATTTCTAAATACAAAGAATGTTAAAGACTTATGTAATCTTGGGAAATATCTGTTAGCGGCAAATAAGTGCCGATCACAAGCATGAGATATACATGTGTATAAATATTTATATATTTTTTGCAATGATAATAATGATCAATGTTGCTATTATACTACTGCATCGTTCATTCTCCTGTGGAAAGTTTAACATTTTGTATATATGTAAATATCCTGTATATTATATGTTTACACTGATAAGTCGTAAGACTTAAAGTCAATAAAGAACTTGAACTTGAACTTGAAGTAGGCCTTAAACCTGTGACCCAGTGGTGGAGCCTAGTGGTAGCAGAATGTTAGACACCTGAACCACTTAGCCACAACGTAAACAAAGCACACCGCACCTGCGATCCTTAATTAGCTACCTGTGCAGAGCAATCATTAATTGATAAAGCACGTAGAGTACAAACATGCGAACGACTACGGATCACTTCATTCACACTCGATAACACGTCACAACCCTCAGCTGTCAACACACCTGAGCCAGAATCGTTGTTGAGTGTTCATAATAATGACAATAATAATATTAAACTTTATTTTCTCAGGGTCAAATATATGTTAAGCAAAAGGCTAACCGTCCACATGGTCCCCTTGTTAGTAAAAAAACATGTGTTAGTCAAAGTTTTTATATATATATATACATGTATACACACACAATTAACAGCTGAAGTAAAGTCATATCACACTTATCTTAATTAAAACTATCACAGAATGCATGAGTCTCATGCATAAAATAGCATGTGGCTATTATACATACATACTGATATAGCAAAAGAAATACAATTTGACATGGTTATATGCTAATATAGCATAATCTAAAAATTCACTTATGTTACGAGACTATTGGGTAATAACCTATTTATAACTATAATATATCAGGTAGCCAGTAAGATACAGGTAAGTATTGTAAAACGTATAACTATGATAAAATAGAGAAGGAGTAAACAAACTAAAGTTTAGCACATTCATGTGAAAACATTAGAAACAAGTACTAATTGTAATGGGGGACCATTACAGAAGTCCCCCAAACCCCCGCAGTACTGTCAACAATGCTGAAATACATGTACAAACCAAATTTCACGACCAATCAGAGGCCAGGAAATTACGGCCATTTTGTTGAATTGCGAAACCAAGGTTACGGTTTTGTTCGTAGAGTTGTAACAAGCGTACATATTAAATTTGAGCGAAATCGGATAATATCTAAATTTCAGAAGCCAGTATTTGGCGGCAATTTTGTTTTATCGAAAAAGCGAAGTTACGGTATTATTTGTGAAGTCACAGCACACCTACATTTCAACTTTAAGCGAAATAGGATAATAGTCTCAAAGAAATCAGAGAATACCGAAGCATCAACATAACCATAATCCGAACTCGCAATCGATTAAACTAGAGGCAAAATAAGAACGAAGGGAAATATTTACATGGATACCCTTGTAAAAATACAAGTTCATATTTTGTCCCTAGTTTAAACGATTTTGAGTTGATTATGGTTTTGTCGATGCGTTTTATTCTCCAATTTTGTTCTTGTAACAGATTATTTTCAGTTCTGCCTTCAGTTAAAGTAAATTATGTAGTATTGTATACTGACTATCGCATGACCCTCGATCAAAGTTGACATTTAACTCCTATAAACATACAATGAGAAAACTATATCAATTCACCTGTATTTTATGTTTAGAGTATTTCATATAGAAAATAAAAAATCATAATGTATTTTATACGATTAAAATTTCTTTTTTTTCTGTGAGGTTTTTATGTAGCAGTTGATGATTAAACAGATTCCTGTCAGTCGTCCGATATCCGATATTTGTTCCTTCCTTGCCAAGAAGAATTGGTAAATTAATACAAATAGTGTTACCATGATAACTGTCTACGAAACATTGTCTTTAATTCTTAATGACGCAGTTGTTAAATTGTTAGCCGATTCCGAAACAACCGCCGCCTAGTTATATTGAATCAATTGGGTGGTTAATCTCCCAAAGTATGGATTTGTTATTTCTTTAAACTTCAATAAAAAACATATCTAGTTTCTCCTAACTGTGACATGTCACACAGAAATATAGCTTCGCTCTAGCACTTGTTCCGGACATTCACACATTAGATTTAATTCAAACTTAAGTTAAATCAGCAAATATATAAATTACACACAAGAGTTAGTTAAACTTGAATTAAGTCTGCAAACATACAAATATTACACAATATTTAGTTAAATACTAGCTAAGTCAGCAAACTTACAAATATTACACAAGAGTTAGTTAAACTTGAGTTAAGTCAGCAAACATACAAATATTACACAAGAGTTAGTTAAACTTGAGTTAAGTCAGCAAACATACAAATGTACAAATATTACACAAGATTAAATTAAAACACTAGTTAAGTCAGCAAACATACAAATATTACACAAGCTTAAATTAAACACTAGTTAAGTCAGCAAACATACAAATATTACACATGATTTAGTTAAATACTAGTTAAGTCAGCAAACATACAAATATTACACAAACTTAAATTAAACACTAGTTAAGTCAGCAAACATACAAATATTACACAAGATTTAGTTAAACACTAGTTAAGTCAGCAAACATACAAATATTACACAAGCTTAAATTAAACACTGGTTAAGTCAGCAAACAGACCATTATTACACACGATTTAGTTAAATACTAGTTACAATATGTAAGTCAGCAAACATACAAACATTACACAATATTTAGTTAAACACTAGTTAAGTCAGCAAGCATACAAATATTTCACAAGATTTAGTTAAATGCTAGTTAAGACAGTACACATACAAATATTACACAAGCTTTAATTAGACACTAGTTAAGTCAGCGAACATACAAATATTACACACGATTTAGTTTAACACTAGTTAAGTCAGCAAACATACAAATATTACACAAGATTAATTTAAACACTAGTTAAGTCAGTAACATACAAATTATCTAGTTGTCATAGATTGTGAACGGGTTACATATCGACCAATATTGATCCCGATCTAGAGTGGAATATCTCTTCTTTCGTGGTGTGTAACTTTGTTTGCATATGGTTGATAACGGTCAATATTATGAATTCCACTAACAAAATGATAACAGAAACGGAATACTAAATATATTTATTGTTCTATTATGAGCTGATCACGATAAAGACTGATATTTTTTTGCATTATTTATAATCGATATATTTATAGTCGAGAGTATATAATTAAATAAGTCTACATTCCAAGAAACACTGATATAATCCATTTGTTGACTTTCATGTTTAAAACAAAGAGACATTGCTCTCACACAGTCTGTTTTTTTTTATCTTTCTACTAGAATACAAAATCAAGCTATAAAATATGGCATGAACAAATAGTGTGTTATGTGTGTATACGGCAGCACGAGATCTCCATCAACAGGCAGGCTTGGTTCGCGGCCCTCTACCATTCTACAACGTAACGTGCATACACGGCGCTGCTTGTCATTGATTATTGTGGGAGTCTAATGTACACCACTGCCGACTTTCAGTTTAAATATTGTTTGTTATTCCTAATTACATATAGACCATCCATCTCAGCCACTGTGACGTCACCGCAAGCATCATCTGCTCTTTGTATCACTATAAACACTGGACGGATACGAGACCTGGTTTCCGGAATTCTCCTCGCCATGTATATAGTCCTGTTTCCAGCGTTCAGCTGATGTTGTGGAAAAGGCCAAGAGTTGTCAGGTTTTATCACAGGAATCAAGTAAGGGTTTACAGTAATGGAATATACACGTTCACGCCATGGTTAGGAGCCTGTTAGTCAGTTTTCATCAGTAAGCAAAACAGGCACTTGGTTCCTAGTCGGGACGCCCGTAACCTTTGGGACCGTGATAAACGCATTGAGTGGTGTGCTGATGGCGTAAAGAAGGGCTCTCAGGGTAGGGAAGTGAATGCTTTAACTGCATCCAAGGACATCGGCTCTCTCAGGATAGCTTTACTCGATATCATCTCCCCGGTACTGACTCTGGTTAATGTTATCACAAGTGAAAGGTACGCTAACAACGCCATCGGAATATTTGTCCCAAACGAACTACAGCTTTGCAATGTTTTCCCGTGATGAATATAAAAAGTGTTTAATTAATTTCTGAATCAGCTGTTACTTAAATACTCATTAAGACTCGAGAACAGATTTATTGGGGAACAGTTCTGTTGTGAACAGCATGCTGACAGTATCATGCAACACATGGACTTATTTTACGACAATAACACGGTTACCCAGTTAATGTTTGGCTATGTGTCGTGACTTAAATGTCGATGGACAACTACGTAGTTAACTTCTTGTGTCTTTGGTTACCAAGTAGTCTGTAGGATACCGTATCTAGACGTTGCGTTGACATTCTGTCCGTTTGACACCCTGCCGTATACCCGGATGTTACATCGGCCTCTAGCCACTTGCTGACAGCTAGTCTGTTCGTCCGACAACCTATCATATGGCCGGGTGCTACATAATCGTCACATCATTGGCTGGCAGGTAGTCTGTCCGTCCGACAGTCTGCCGTGTGACTGTGTGCTACATGGTCGTCCTGCCAGTAGCTGATAGCCAGTCTGTCCGTCTGACACCCTGCCGTATAGTCGGGTGTTAGCCCCCTGTCAAACGCTGACGGCTGATATACAGTGTGCTATATTGAGTGGTAGGGCGGGAACGATTTGTCGGGCGAGCGTCGGAGCTACTGATGCTGAAAATGACTCTGACAGGCGGTAAGTATGACGTGTCTTCCTTTGTACACTTTCGTTATGCCGTTCTGTAGTAACGAATAGGAGTATATAGATTCCTCTTAGCAATGGGTTCGTAACTAGGACAGAGTCTCGCTGAAATGAATGCTGCTACAAAATCTACATTAATGTTATAAGAATACCATAGGACCAGTTCTAGCCTTTCTCAGCAGACAGTCTGTTGTTGAACTGAAGATGGTATTGTCTTACTGGTGATGTTGATATTATCCGTGCTGTCTTTGCAACAGGCTTATTTTATCTCTGGTTCAACTGGCAATACGTTTCTTTATTTTGTTTTATTAAGATTTTTATATTAAAGTAACGCATACTCTTTTCTTTACATATGTTCACCCGGGAGAAGGATCATTGATAAACTGAAGATGATAGTGTTCCTTATTACTACTAAATACACCAATGTGTGACTTGGTAATGACAATTTTCTTTTTGGTTCAACTCGCCAAATTGTTATCTTTACTTTTACAGTTTCCCTTTAAGTTACATGTATACATAGCCTGTCCATTTTCATTGCAATTACAAAAATAGTTGGTGGGAAAACAAAGTAATAACCTGGCAGTGACATGTCAGTCGTTGTCCTATATGATTCCACGTCGATCGTGACGGTACCAAATTGTACGCTGATCACCGTTGTACATGTTGTGCTACAGACGGGATTATCCGGAACGTATTTTGTTGAAGTCCATTTCCTGTTTCGTGACCTATGTATCGGCGTGGATATATACGTTCTCGTGTTTTATAGTTCTGAAGTGCCCACAACGTTGTTATTTTTGTAGCTACTACATATATACAAACATGCGACATGCGTAGCATTTTAATGTGAACATTGATCGTACATGTTGCTCTTGAAGTCATGGTGTCGTGAGTTAATAGGGTTTCTGATAAAACATGATGTAGACAAAGAGATAGGCTGTCCTTCTACCAGACAGAGAGATACTACCGATGTGTATCATCACGGGTTCAGCTGGGACACGACCCAGTAAACAGTATTTGTAATACAGGTACAATGTAATGTGTAACAATTCAAGGAAATAATATACAAGCTATTAAATTAATGAGGTTGTATGGTGACGTGAGCCAGGTGTGATGAGGCACGCGTCATTCGTGTCTTCTCCATGTGTGACATTTCTACTGCCAATAAACGAGCAAACCATCTTAACATGTGGTATTTATTGATATTGATAGTATATTGCAAAACAACAAAAACCAAGTATACAGTCAAATGTGCACCACGTTTAGTATACACAAAACAGCAATTAAGTTTAACACAAAATTTGTTTTCACGTTTAAGCTTTCATGTTATGAACATTTTTAAACATTTCATATTTTCACAATGTATTTTGTATACTTGTATTAGAAATTAAAAGTCTCCTATCTGCGTTCTTTCCTCTCCGTAAGGGACCTCTTGTAAATCGGTCCTTTGTTAACACTTTACCTTTGTTGTGTATCATTTTTTAGTTCGAGCTATGGTTTTGTTGACTCTTCGGCCCTCTCTTCTGAAACTTTTTCATCATGTTTTTTGTAATGTTTTTTTACCGATGAAAAGAACGTGTTTGGAAATAAAGTTGATATTTTCCTACTGTGAGTAAGAACACCCAATATTTATATATACAATACGAGTGATGTTGCTATGGTTACATGAGCTACGTTAACGTGGTAGTTACATTGTAGCATCATATAAAACATCTTCCACGGTCTGAACATATCTGTTAAAAACATTAACCTGACCACTTTGCCAGACAAAATCTTAATATGAACACCTTGTAGAAAATTACGTCCCGAACATAACACACTGAGTACTGATATGTATCAATCATCCCTAAACTTCCCTGTGATCTTCATTTGACGTACCTAATCTTAA
Organism: Mimachlamys varia; assembly: GCA_947623455.1. NCBI lineage: Eukaryota > Metazoa > Mollusca > Bivalvia > Pectinida > Pectinidae > Mimachlamys > Mimachlamys varia. The sequence continues at coordinate 3,646,758 of OX392532.1, forward strand.
CATTGACCGAACTGGAAAATAGACAGGCCTTCGGAATCGAGGTAGACTAGACATGGGTGTCTCTTATGATATCAGAATGGTTCTCCCACATTTTTTTATTTGTGGAACATTAAAGAAATCCGAGCTGATATTTTATTACCCCTTTTTGCTACCCCTTTTTGCTTCTGAATGGAAATTTAACTACGTATTAGAATTCCTTTGTGTGTCTCGCCGCAACTACTCGATTTTACTAAAGTCTCGTGTGATCGTGTTAGTTGTACTGATTCAGTTGCATATGGTTTGATTTACCGCTTATATTCCTTGGTGTGGTATAGCTGTTTTGATGTACTGTTTATATACCTGGTTTGGGTATAGCTGTTTTGATATACCGTTAATATACCTGGATGGGGTATAGCTGTTTTGATGTACTGTTTATATACCTGGTTGGGGTATAGCTGTTATGATGTACAGCTTATATACCTGGATGGGGTATAGCTGTTTTGATGTACTGTTTATATACCTGGTTTGGGGTATAGCTGTTATGATGTACAGCTTATATACCTGGATGGGGTATAGCTGTTTTGATGTACTGTTTATATACCTGGTTTGGGTATGGCTGTTTTGATATACCGTTAATATACCTGGGTGGGGTATAGCTGTTTTAAAGTACTGTTTATATACCTGGTTTGGGTATGGCTGTTCTGATATACCGTTTATATACCTGGTCGGAGTATAGCTGTTTTGTTTTACCGTCAATATACCTTGTGGGTTATAGCTGTTTTTACATACCGTTTATATACAGCTACGCTGCCCACTGTTTATGTACATGTACTGGGGGTTTGCTTGTTTCTTATTTCTTCTGTTTCATAAAAATAAGCTTTATACAGTGACAGAATAAAGACAAGCAAAAATACAACTCTATCAAGAGTTGTGCTGCCGCTGTCTGGTGGCGGTCACAGGTTCCATTTATGTCTGTAACACCTCTGTCGGGGAGACACCAGATACACAGATCAGGATCCGTTTGTCATGACAAGTCGTGCTACATATACTGTACAGTGTTTCGTGATGCCACACTGCAGCCTCTGTGTGCTTCAATGTTACAGTGTCATTCAGCTGATACATACCTTTTACCACACCAACACGACCACGACGATTGAAATCATATAAATATATGTTCATGTCAGCTAGGCAAGCATCAACCTGCATAGCAACATAACATCAACGGGAAAAATTATTAATGTTTTAACGATAATACCGAAGCGTCAACAAAACAAAGATCCGAACTCGAAATTCATTGAACTAGGGACAAAATAAGTACAAAGGAAAGACTTATGCGGAAACCATTGAATAAGTACTAGAGAATAGAACTAGATATCCTGAAATAGTCAGTGTTTTCTGCTTAATCGATAACACCCGCCATGTAAATCTAGGTCACATCCAAGTAAATGTCACGTCCTCAAAGTGAGAACTAAGTCATCATTCTCAATCAAAACCTTTACGTCATACAAGGATGCAAAATATTTCTCAATAAGACCAAAGTGGCACCCATAATACTGTGTACAAAGCACGGAGTTTACAGGTTCCTTATTAAATTCTGAGAGTCAGAAAAACGCTTAGCCGTAGTTTTGTGAGTGTGGAGCTCTAGTTACTTTAATCAAAACAGCCGGTTCAGAGTTTAGAAAGGAAATGACTAGGTTTGCGATCATTTGTCCTGCTGCAAGTTGTTCCAAACACAAAAATGTTGAAATTTGCATTGTTGCAAGCTCTTAATATCGACTTTATGCGACATGTCACCGTAGAGATATATAGAACAAGGGGTGTTAATAGCGAGAAAAATGGTAAGTTCACGACCAGGAAACCGAAATATTATTGTGTATTGCACAGCTTAGCAGTAAGCCCTTCCATTTTGGCCACACTGCATTTAGAGGTCGACGGAGCAGATGAGGTAGAATAGTCTTCAGTTTGTATTTGATTTTGACTTTTGTGCTTTTCAATCAATATGCTCCAAAATAGTATAGATCGATTTATTTTATATCACCTATTTCTGTTTTTAAAAACATGAATCAACTGTAATAAGGAGGTTAGGGCACATTCTTTTATTTGCTATGGAAAATAAGGTCAAAAGGAGGAAATAAAACTGTCTGACAGATAACATTTTATAATCGACCATTTTTTGGAAAATTCAACGACTGTTTCATGTAATTTGCCTCTTCTGTGTAGAGTGTGACGATAGACTGCTGTACCTGTATAAACCCGATATAATGATTCTAGTATTAAATGGTAATTACATGTGTATAAGTTTGGATAATACTTTCAAAGTGGAACTTGAACAGCCAGAGATAAAACATTGTATTTCAGTGTAGTTTCGGTAACCAATACAAACAGGATAGGTCTGTATTATAGTCATTAATTGATATTCAAAGAGATTGCTTTTAAAATTTAAAAAAAAGGCAAAGGCCAGATTTCTTTTGTCAACAAGCATACGTATTTGAAACCATCCATGAAGCTTCGGATCTTCTTAGAACTCATGGGTTCGTTCTCAGTTTCGGTTGCCTTTAATAAACCGTTTTTGATGTTGTCTCTGAATAGGAACCTTTTTTTCATTTATTTGGCCCAGTGCATTGACGTTGTGCAACGGAATATATTACAATTGATTGACAATAATCTGATCAACAACCTTACCCTTCATGCTTATCTATTTCTGTGTGATTATCGTTCATACATACGGTAAAGCAAATGTGTTCGTTAGTGAAAGATTAATCAAAACCATCATCAACGTTTGTCCCTAGTGCTTGCATCAATGGACAATGCATTTCTGTTTTTTTTCTAACAGCAACACATTGGGAGTCTGGAATCACTGCCGCTGTTCCAGTATTGTTAAAAGATGACGTAACGAGTAACCAACCTTATTGTAGAAAGCATACCTCATTAGCCTAATTCTTTTCACATGAATACGAATCTGATCCGGATTAATTATAATAATAGCTGCTATAAATAACCGCCGCTAGCACGAAACGAATCTCTTAAAAATCCAAATCACTGTCGACACGTTTTATAGGAAACAAATCCTTCTTAAGCGAATACGTCCCTATTATGAGCCGACCCGAGGAGATTCCGAATTCCTTGTAGGCAGCTTTAGTCAGCGAGCAGCAATGCAGAGTTTCGTCATTTAAAAATGCGTAATTGAAGGGTTTATCAGCGCTGTTTATTTTATCACAGCTTGCGGAGAATTCTGTGACCTTCCGAACTTCTCGGTCAGTTTGATTAATGAAGTTCCTTAACACACAAGTCATATATCATAGAGTCCAAGAACGTGGATGTAGTCGAGAGGAAAGATAAGCTACATGACTGCATACTCTATAACTGATATTCTAGTATTGTTGAATTATTCTTAACACACCTTAAATTAAGCAATTACTTATTGTCGCTTATTAAAAGCGCCAAATAATAATAATCAATGAATGAAGCTCGCATACTATAGAAAGCTGTTGCACTACTGCGCGACGCTGATGACGTACATAAAAGCGCTCTTATATAAGCTTACAGTTACAATAACACACGTTACAGGTTAGTATGGTCATGGTTCAATTTTTAGACTTAATTTTATGAAAATTTATTATAAAATAAACAATGGAAGAGTGTACAAAACCAAATGAGTTACAAAACGAGGAATTGACATTTAACGAATACACTTGTTTCCAAACTGTTGCTGTTCTTCACTAAAGTCATACCGTAAGGGGTCTCTATGACATGAAACGCTTGGCTATCAAACCTGGTGTTTTAGGATGTATTGAGTCTTTCGTTATACAGAGGGTCCGCGGTGGCTTATCTAGAGCAATTGTCAGGAACTTGCCGCAGCTCGGTGTGTTTTCTCCGAGATTTTCTTCGAGGGTAATGGGTTAGAATGACCCTTAGAGTGGCCCCTTTCTCAGCATGTTCATAACCTTCATCGGCATATTGCTTTGGTCAACTGGACATCATCACCATCATAAAGCTGTATACAAGAGCTTTTCATGGAAAAGTATCGAGAGACTCCATCTATCAAACCGAAAGCAAATTTTAAAATACTTATGGAAGGTATTGTCAGACAATTTGCTAATGTTAAGCATGTTGAATTGGATTCGCTCACAGGGTTGGTGAAGTATGTCATATCCTCTTTCCAGAAAACAATAAGCAGAATACACAAAATTAAAACTGAGCAAAAGTCTATATTTCTTAGTTCTGTCTCTGATGTTCGAACAATACACAATGATCTACATGATAAGTATGTGATTGTGTCTGCAGACAAAGCATCTAATAACTTGAATTGCTTACAAACATTATTACATTTATTGTCTGCAAAAAGAACGTTAAGGCCTGCTTTATAACCAAACTAACCCTAAATATCTATTATGGCCCTGTTGAGAGGGCACTATTGCCCCAAAATATTGTCGAGGGATGGAATAGTGTCCAAGCCGAAGGCGAGGGCAATATCTCATTACGATACAATACTATGAGGCAATAGTGCCCTCTCAACAGGGCCATAATGGGTTTCGTGCATCACCCTTTAATTTTAATGCATACATGTATGTATACAACAAAACTCGTTTTATTGTGATAGACCATTGCCAGCTTTGGATCGTTTCCAGAGTCAGCTATTTTCAAGCAGAACAGTAGCACGACGTAATAGTGACGTAACTCAATAGTGACGTCATAATAGATTCACGTTGAATATCGCGCCAAATTTGATAGTGCCCGCTCATCATAGTACCCATTGGTGTAGCCAATGGGAAGGCAGTATTCAGTCACGTGATGTACTAAATACACATTGACCATTTTATTTTCGAACAATGAAAAATACTTATTGATCATGCAGCAGCATTACAATATTTACATTACAATCAAACTTGTATCGTTTGCTCTGCTAACTTTTAATCTGATTGTGACACTGCATGCATAAGAAGTAGAATAAATGGTAGGTGAAATTTTGAAAAGTAGATATTTTAATCAATCTTGAATACCCCGTCCTAAAAAATGTATCGTCTATCATAATATTTGATTTGTCCACCCTGTAACTACCATACCTCAAATAAATTGAAAGAACGTCTTCGACCATGTCATTTTCGAGAACTTTCGTTTCCTGGAAAGTAGGTCGACGATATAAATATATGGATGTGAGCTGTCATGGAACATTCTTGTGTAAAAACACACAACACATGCTACGATACAATATTCAAAAGACGATAGAGTACGAATGATGAAATTCCTGGTTCACAATTTATTTCTTGAGTTTGGCGGCTCCTTTGATGAAAATAGGTTCCAATCGACTGTTGGCATTCCTATGGAAACAAACTGTGTCCCAGTCTTGGTTGTCTTGTTTTTGTTTTCATAACAGGTTTAATTTGACGAGAAGCTTACCAGGACAGATAGCAAAAGCCTTTCTTGATGGTAAGACCCATGCTTCTCCAACCCTGGGGTTTACATGTCGCAGTTGATTCGAAATTGTAGAGCTTGCTTTAAATGCCAAGATTTTTGTGATAAATGTTGGCTGCACATAGATTCGGGATATGTTAGTTGGTCAAGATTATAGGGAACTTTATGGTCGCGATCTTGGTCACGTCGGGAAATATTCTGTATCCACGTATAGTTTAAACGTTTTGAACATGCCAATTAGTTCCGTACTCGTTGTAATTGAAAATGATGCGTAGTTTCTCACTTTGAGGCGTGACCAAGCTTTACACTACAGATATCATCGATGAAGCAGAAAACGCTAACACTTCCGGAACACCTGGTCTTATTCTATGGTACATACTTTTATTTGCTCCTTGTCAAATCAGGAGATATAGTCTCACGAGATTTGACGCAATTCATCGATTCGGTGTCCAGATTGTGTTGTTGTTGTGGTATATGATTGTCTATTTCTCGTTTGTACAATGATAGGATGTATACTGACTTCCCCCTTGTTTTAGTGTACCGGTGTTGTTGTGGTATATGCTTGTCTATTTATCGTTTGTACAATGATTGGATGTATACTGACTTCCCCTTGTTTTAGTGTACCGGTGTTTATGTACATGGTGCCGTATACAGGTAGTTAATATTTACATAGTTTTGTTTTATTGTAATCTGTTACAGCATCGTCATATATATTGTAGATGTAAATCGATAACACAATCTACAGGTACAATTCTACAAAAGTGTGCATGTTACTGTTTTCTGAGAAACTTCTGATAATGTTTAGGATAGTGAATGTCTTGCACGGATAGCCGTTGGTTAGAGATGTCACAGTCAGTTACGGTCTGACTCATATCGAGGTCCAAAGCTGTCAACGTTGATCAATGAATGGCATATTTATACTGTCTTTAACCAATAGTATTACGACGGATATGGTGTGATTTACGTCCTAAAAGACAATATAGCAACAACAGAGGATGGCCGCTACGATTTCGATGGGTGCCCCGAGTTTCTTGATAATCATATTGGGTAAAGTTTGTTATGCAGTCAATCGATAGAAAGATAGAAGGTAGCTTATGTTTACTCAAATTTACATCCCAAAGCATCACTGTTTATCAGAAATACAGAATTCTAGGGGGAAATAGGCCTGGCGCTTTATCACAACCTCGATATAAAAAAAATAAACTACAATATGGTTGTGACATTTTGTGATAAATAAGTAGAAACAAGAATTGTATCTAACTCTAGATTACGTAATAAATTGTCTTGTTATCGCCAGCAGGTGAATACAGTCGGGGACTGACGTCATCAGTTTGCGTATAAGACAGATGTTGTCAGTATCGGTGGTCGATAATGAATGATACGTGTTTAGTATGGCCAGTTGGACTCAGCAACGCTTGTTAATCTAGACTTCCAAAGCAGTGTACCCCCACCAGTGTCTGGGGGCGTTCGACACACGATATTGTTTCCATTTAAACAAACATATCTATATGAAACTGTTTATTTATGGCATTTCGTGTTTTCGTTTTGTCACCCACGAAAATATACCAACTAAAAAAAATTACGAAAAAGCGAAAAAAAAGGTAACGTTTAATGGAAATTAAAAAAAAAATGGCGACCAAAAGCCAGTAGTATTGGGAAAAAATGCCATTTTCTTCTTATCTTTATTTTCTATTTCGTTATTTTGCTGTTGCGAGTTAATTTGTTTTGCGTCCATTTTTAATTGACAATGAATCTGCATTAACTTTCTTGTCAGACAAGAAGTATGAATGAATACACAAATAAACTACCTTACACTAATTCTACGAAATTAAAAATCTTCTTAAACTACTTTAGTGCTCAGGGATGCGAATGTACAGGACCCAGTAGCCAATGACCCCTACAGATTTGGAACTTTGGCCATTTATTACTACTGCAACCTTTCTTCTGAAATGAGCTGGACCACTAATTCAGAACAGTGTTTCTATATTTTCTAGGTCTATAAAGCATTGAACTGCTTTCAGTTAATTTGGCTTTGTACAGTTGGCATTATCAGCCCATAACTGCCAACTGAAAGCGGTTCAATGTTTATTTTTACCATTTGCGATTTAAAAAAGAATCACTGTATAGCCTCAATAATGGGATTCAAGATTCCCCGCCATTCTCAGATGTGAGCCTGTTAATAGCTCTACCATGTTGTTCCGCGTAAAAACTAGCGTAAGATAATAGCAATCAGGCAAGAATAATCACAGTATTTCAAATTTTTGATTTAAATTAACCTAATGAAAATGAAAACTATAAACTGTCCGTAAATTTTTCAAAAGATTTTTTTTTTTTTTATGATTTTTTCGGCAACTGCTGTTTGGCCACATTATTAATGCGCCGGTTGGCAGTTTATGAGATGGTAATGTTTAACTACAGTTGGTAAGGTTATATAGTGACACTATCATAGAGTCGTTAATATTACACGATAACTACAAATGCGCTATTTAATATCAATAAACAAAAAAATAATTCCATTCTATATTATTCCTCCTTGGCAAACAAATCTTGCATTATTTTAATAACATAAGTTATGCATATAAAACGACAGTATGCAGTTAAAGAGAAGGCAAGTACAACTGTAATTAATATGTTTTAAGATTAAAAAGTTTAAAATGTACTGCGGCTGACTTATCAATCAAAGATCATGCTGCTAGGAGGACAACTACCCAAGTAAAAGTTGATTCAGTATATTACTCAGAAATACTTATGAACGTCATCCAGAAATTTCTGTAATCATTTTTGGGCGAAAGAGTATGTAATTGTATATTTCAATTCAATATCCTCACTATATGAATCTGAATCAATAGATGTACTTATAAAGTATGACAAATTTCAACTTATTCTAATTGGTTACATAGTCATGGTTTTATTGACAGATGCTTCACAAATTTCGTACTGTGATTAACATGGTAAGTGCAGTTATCCAGTGCTGGAAGAGATTGTCGTTCCAGCTGCTATTGAGTCCTGGCCTTTATAATAACTTTGCCGTCTTTGATAGTACTCGATAGGTTTGTTACGTCTTAGAGACAGCTGGGTCAATGACACAAGTGTCGTTCCCGATGGTGACAATAGGATGAACATGACAAGTTATCTATCACCTGCTTCATTCACACACAAGTACTTTTCGGTATCATGTAAGGTGTCAACAATTAGTGAGCCATGCGTCATGAATTATCTTATCAGGTGTCATCAAGTATGGTGTCATACGTCATCAAGTATGGTTTCATACGTCATCAAGTATTGTTTCATACGTCATCAAGTATTGTCATGCTTCATCAAGTGTCGTATTCAGGCGTGATCAATTTGGTTTGGTTTATTTTGTTAAACGTCCTACAGTATTAAGAGCAAGTGCCATTTAAGGATGTGCCAGGTTTTGGAGGTGGAGGAAAGCCGGAGTACCCGGGGAAACACCACCGACCTAGGCCAGTACCTGGCAACTGCCCCTCGTGGGTTTCGAACTCGCAACACAGCGATGGAGGGCTAGTGGTATAATGGCGGAACACCTTAACCACTCGTCGGCCTTGGCCCCTTCAGACTTGATCAAGTATCTAGCAGGCGCAATACAATTTAATAACATGCTAGGAGTTGAATAACATTTTAATACATAATATGTGGTATCTGGGATTCAGAAACCGAGCAATATATGCATCGTTGTTTATTTTACTTGTTGATACGAGTGATGGAGTACCTATAGCCATTGGTAATTTTATTGATAATTTTGATGTTATGACGTATGCCGAGATTTTCTAAACACTTATCTGGAACGTTATAGATAGCTTATAAAAGAGAGAGAGGTGTGGCAAAGACGTTGAACGCACAGGACCAAGTTATACATTTTCCTGAACTAATTTGTAATTAGAGATGCATACCCTGCAATTACTCCTGCTGCAATCAGTGTTGTGGTAGCTAAACCATCGTTGGTTAGTAGATCGATCACACAATGTTGATAGAACATGGTGCACAATCACGAAACCGCTACATGTCATCAACAGTGCCACTCGTCAACACAGATGGTTGTGTTGTAACAGTTACAGAACAAACATTTTATGTAACCACCGATTCCGTATTTGCTACTTGAACTCAGATCATCGGTTCAATATCTAAACTCATCACTCTATGCGATATTTGAACTCATATACCAATTTCATTGCCAAAACCAGATACCAAATTTGATATTTGAAGTCGTCCCCAATATGATATTTGAACTCATCTTCAATATGATCATTGAACTCGTCCTTAATATGATATATGAACTCGTCGCAAATATGATATTTAAACTCGTCCCCAATATGATATTTGAACTCGTCCCCAATATGATATTTGAACTCGTCACCGATATGATAATTGAACTCGTCCTTAATAAGATATTCGAAAGAGATTTCAAAATCAGATCCGCAATTTAATTCTTAAACACAGACCCTCCCCCTACCTATACAATATTGTACAGATTTCAAATTGGATAATTTAACAAAGATCAGAAATGTAATTTTCTTTTCAGGTGAAAATGACAAACATGTTGTATATATAAGGGAAAGCAAACCATGATATAGGGATTGCTGATCGATACACATTAGATTGTATTTTAACATTCTTCCAAGTATTTTTCTGTTGCTATATACTGTATTGACTGTAAGGATAGTTCGACCGTTGGGTTCCTCATCGCAAGTACAATTTGTATAAGCTAAACTTAAAAAATAACGAAGCGTCTTCACAACAACATTCCGGACTCAAGATCAATTTTAACAAGGAGTAAAACATTAACAAAAGAAAGATTTTCATAGAAACCCTGGAAAAAGGGTAAGGATAAGGAATATGTTTTCGATAATATGATGATGGCGACCATAATATTCATCAGACTGAAGTCACGAATCCTTGTACTGTTAGTTCGTTAGTCAGCAGCCGACATCTATCACAATAATCTCGATATTTAGAGCACAACATTGATAAAAGAATCATCTGCGACATGTAAACACATTATTTGAGAAGCAGGGATGTCGCTGTCAAGAAGTGTAAAGTTAACAACAGGAACATTAAAATATTTACGTTTTATCGTATAGCCCTGTAAAACCTAAGTAGTAAGATGTCTCTGTTGGTTATATCGTAAGTAAAAATCGACATTAACGGCTGGTGAAAAAGGATATGCGATTTCAAGTTCAGAAGAGTGTGTACGATCGACTATGTCAGGAAACGTCATTGCTCATTAGTGTGTTTAATTGTTGTGATTGATAATGATACTCGATTCTCGTTTTGAGAACTTGATGTTTACTTGGATATAACAAAGATTTACATGGCGAGTGTCGTCGATGAAGCAAAACACGTTTACTCTTCCGGAACACCTGGTCTTATTCAAATGTACTGTTTCGAGAGTCTCCATGAAGATCTTTCTTTCGTTCCTATTTTTGCCTCTAGGTTAATTGATTTTGAGTTCGGATTATGGTTTTGTTGACGCTTTGGTATTCCCTGATTGTTTTCCTTCAACACATCGCTGAAAGTGAAAATACAAAATCTATAGTTAAGATTTGTGTTACCCGTCCGGCAAAACTCTGCCTCAAATTCAGCTGGAATGAAAACAAAAAACAAGTCAGGAATGAGGCACAGTTTGTTCCCATATGAATACAAAGTAATCAGTGCGTAAATGTAATCAGTTTTCTTCAGTCAACAAGGAATTCTAACTACCATTGTACAAATGTATTAGCTTTCCAGAAAACAAACTGACAGCGATTTACAACCACAAAAGTGTTCTCTTATTGGTCGATTGGCTATGGATAATAATTGACATAATATAAACATTGTTTTATACAAATATCGTTACTTTAAAATTCCGAAAATATGCGACAATGATAGAGTCTTTAAACAAAAATTTTTTTTTTTTAAAAAATAGATATATATACAATTCATATATCTATTAATCTTGCTAGGTTTAGAATTATTAGAGTTTGTACATCGTCCTATATCGACACGTGCCATTAATTACAGGACCAGGTAGTTGTCGCCATCTGTTAATACTCTACATGTTGTATTAGGGGTTATCAGCCTTCCAGCTAACTCATGACGGTCGCGATAGTTCCGGAATTGTCACTAATAACACTAGCCCAATTTCGTCCCTCGCCAAGCAAGGTCAGCTTTCAACACTAATCGACATAACATGTACAACAAATGTGTTTTAATTAAACCTCGCCACAGCTACGAATCACCTTTGGAAATTAAAAATCGGCAGTTGAAATAAGAAATTATTGACAACATCGGTTAATGTTGGTAGCTTACTAAAGACGTGTGAATTAATTATATTTTCTATTTTGGGATGAAGGAATCTAACAATGCTTTTAACTGCCGGCCTGGGTCCGTTATACTACCTCGAATCCGTAGATATTTAATGGATTTGGGTCATTAATCGTAAGACTGCAATGCTGTGGGCGAATTCACTCTCGTAGCTTTATAACTTGTGTCGCTTTGAAGTCAATAAAATATTGTCAATACAATTAGAAGATTTATCAAATTAATTATGATTTGCTGTTTATTGTGAGTGTGTTTACGACCGTGCCGATCATCGCTTATGAGGATACATATAGATTTACCATTACACCGGTTCGGTCTGGTTACAATGTACCACACTGGGACCGGCGTCCCTAAGTTCTAGTGCTGGCGTTTTGGCTGATTGTGCAGTTTTAGATCATATCAATTTCCATATCTGTAATTGTGATTAAGCAGGTTGACGTAGAACGTGTGTTCTCGGAGATGGATGACTGTTTAGAAAGTTATCTGCAGCCAACGTTTCAGATCGTCAAAGAAGATTTGTCATCATTTGCGAATCGACACATTATAGTGCAGTTGTTCGTTGACGTCTGTCTGTGTAAACACTAATACATATCCCTACATACTGTGTACACTACGTAAACACTTATACATATCCCTACATACTGTATACACTAGGTAAACACTTATACATATCCCTACATACTGTGTACACTACGTAAACACTAATACATATCCCTACATACTGTGTACACTACGTAAACACTTATACATATCCCTACATACTGTGTACACTACGTAAACACTAATACATATCCCTACATACTGTGTACACTACGTAAACACTATTCTCTCATGTCTAGGTGTGTAATACTGGCCTGTCTAGGGCAATACACATATGATCGCTGTGGTTGTATTACACCCCTACCCATGCAATACAGCCACTGCGTGACGTCACAATGGCGCAACAATGTCGTGACGTCACGAGTTCGGTAAAATCTAATGCCGAAAAAAGAAAAATGGCAACGGGATGAAATTAAAACCTTTCACGATATTTTAACCGTGTACATTAGAAAGCTGTGATTATTTTTTCTGCGCAAACTAAGTTTGCAAATATGGGGTATGCTCGATCTCGCTGTCTCATTTGTTTTCGTCAAAAACATTCAAGGAAAAATTTGATATTTTCAAAATTGTGGCCAGTCAAAAGTATTTTCATGGTTTTTGAGCTTATTCGGGTAGTTGAAATGAGAGAAAAATACTCTTTCATGACCAGAGGTGTAAGATAGGGAAATTCCACCCTCGGGATTTTCAAATTTGGCAAAACCCTCGGCAAAGCCTCGGGTTTTACCAAATTTGAAAACCCCTCGGGTGGAATTTCCCTATCTTACACCTCTGGTCATGAAAGAGTCTTATAATACATATCCTACATACTGTGTACACTACGTAAACACTAATACATATCCTACTTACTGTGTACACTACGTAAACACTAATACATATCCCTACATACTGTGTACACTACGTAAACACTAATACATATCCTACATACTGTGTACACTACGTAAACACTAATACATATCCTACATACTGTGTACACTACGTAAACACTAATACATATCCCTACATACTGTGTACACTGTGTTAACACTAATACATATCCCTACATACTGTGTACACTACGTAAACACTAATACATATCCCTACATACTGTGTACACTACGTAAACACTAATACATATCCCTACATACTGTGTACACTACGTAAACACTTATACATATCCCTACATACTGTGTACACTACGTAAACACTTATACATATCCTACATACTGTGTACACTACGTAAACACTTATACATATCCTACATACTGTGTACACTACGTAAACACTTATACATATCCTACATACTGTGTACACTACGTAAACACTAATACATATCCCTACATACTGTGTACACTACGTTAACACTTATACATATCCCTACATACTGTGTACAGGACGTAAACACTAATACATATCCCTACATAATGTGTGTGTGTAAACACTTATACATATTCCTACATAATGTGTATATTACGTAAACACTAATACATATCCCTACATACTGTGTGTGTGTAAACACTTATACATATCCCTACATACTGTGTACACTACGTAAACACTTATACATATCCCTACATACTGTATACACTAGGTAAACACTTATACATATCCCTACATACTGTGTACACTACGTAAACACTAATACATATCCCTACATACTGTGTACACTACGTAAACACTTATACATATCCCTACATACTGTATACACTACGTAAACACTTATACATATCCCTACATACTGTGTACACTACGTAAACACTAATACATATCCCTACATACTGTGTACACTACGTAAACACTAATACATATCCTACATACTGTGTACACTACGTAAACACTAATACATATCCTACTTACTGTGTACACTACGTAAACACTAATACATATCCCTACATACTGTGTACACTACGTAAACACTAATACATATCCTACATACTGTGTACACTACGTAAACACTAATACATATCCTACATACTGTGTACACTACGTAAACACTAATACATATCCCTACATACTGTGTACACTGTGTTAACACTAATACATATCCCTACATACTGTGTACACTACGTAAACACTAATACATATCCCTACATACTGTGTACACTACGTAAACACTAATACATATCCCTACATACTGTGTACACTACGTAAACACTTATACATATCCCTACATACTGTGTACACTACGTAAACACTTATACATATCCTACATACTGTGTACACTACGTAAACACTTATACATATCCTACATACTGTGTACACTACGTAAACACTTATACATATCCTACATACTGTGTACACTACGTAAACACTAATACATATCCCTACATACTGTGTACACTACGTTAACACTTATACATATCCCTACATACTGTGTACAGGACGTAAACACTAATACATATCCCTACATAATGTGTGTGTGTAAACACTTATACATATTCCTACATAATGTGTATATTACGTAAACACTAATACATATCCCTACATACTGTGTGTGTGTAAACACTTATACATATCCCTACATACTATGTACACTACGTAAACACTAATACATATCCATACATACTGTGTGTGTGTAAACACTTATACATATTCCTACATACTGTGTATATTACGTAAACACTAATACATATTTCTTCATACTATGTACACTACGTAAACACTAGTTCATATCCTACATACATGTACAATGCTTAACTTTGGTACTTTAGAATGAACAATTTAGTTTCATACATGTACACTCATCTAACATGCATGATCAAAAATAATATTCGAGGTTATCGATTATCAAAATCACTATACGTGTTTAAACACCCGAAAGCGCAAGTGCACATGAAATCATTATCAATATTGATATAACTTACCTCCGCCGCCAAGCTGGCACGTAAGATCATAGCTGTTAATAGGACGTAGAGCACAGATGAAGTCTGTCAGAATACAAAGTATAGGACGTGTGATTTCGTTCCTAAACCATCAAAAGACTGGTGTGTCAATTTCTATGAAGTGCCATACCCTGGACATAGTAAAAAAGTACACATAATTATGATAACGAATTCACTCTGTTTAGAATGAATATTTTGGAAAGGACGAATTCATTTTGTTAAGAATGAATATTTAGGAGAGGAAACGTCTGGTCATTTTTCATTTTTTGTAGAATTTGTGTGTTACACTTATCAAACATTATGTAGAATTTGTGTGTTACACTTATCAAACATTATGTAGAATGTGTGTGTTACACTTATCAAACATTTGGCTTATATGGTTTAACGCCATGCTATGGTTGTCTGTGATAGAGTACAGTTTGCATGTTTAGCTTTTGCTTTCTTTCTATATATTTTGTTAATTGCTCGTTTTTACAAATGTTTGTCCCAGAAATAGCGCTACAGCGCTAACGTTACTTTGTTTATATATGCGACTTCAAATAAAGTTTCTTGCATCTTGTAGATGTTCGTTACATTAGTCGCATCTAACGATCACATTGATGCATGTAACAGGCCAACTGTTCAGGAATGGTCAGTGGTACCTGTTGTTCTGTATCCCAAGGTATCGACATACGACGATACAATGTACCATCGGTCTCGTAAAAGAATACATCTATACGAAGGCTTGTTGTTGTATTGACATACGACGCTATCATCGGTCTCGTAAAAGAATACATCTATACCAAGGCTTGTCGTTGTATTGACATACGACGCTATCATCGGTCTCGTAAAAGAATACATCTATATGAAGGCTTGTTGTTGTATCGACATACGACGCTACAATGTACCATCGGTCTCGTAAAAGAATACATCTATACCAAGGCTTGTTGTTGTATCGACATACGACGCTACCATCGGTCTCGTAAAAGAATACATCTATACGAAGGCTTGTTGTTGTATCGACATACGACGCTACAATGTACCATCGGTCTCGTAAAAGAATACATCTATACGAAGGCTTGTTGTTGTATCGACATACGACGCTACAATGTACCATCGGTCTCGTAAAAGAATACATCTATACCAAGGCTTGTTGTTGTATCGACGTACGACGCTATCATCGGTCTCGTAAAAGATTACATCTATACCAAGGCTTGTTGTTGTATCGACATACGACGCTACCATCGGTCTCGTAAAAGAATACATCTATACCAAGGCTTGTTGTTGTATCGACATACGACGCTACCATCGGTCTCGTAAAAGAATACATCTATACCAAGGCTTGTTGTTGTATCGACATACGACGCTACCATCGGTCTCGTAAAAGAATACATCTATACCAAGGCTTGTTGTTGTATCGACATACGACGCTATCATCGGTCTCGTAAAAGAATACATCTATACCAAGGCTTGTTGTTGTATCGACATACGACGCTATCATCGGTCTCGTAAAAGAATATACAATTGTATATATACCAAAGCTTGTTGTTGTATCGACATACGACGCTATCATCGGTCTCGTAAAAGAATACATCAATACCAAGGCTTGTTGTTGTATCGACATACGACGATACAATGTACCATCGTTCTCGTAAAAGAATACATCTATACCAAGGCTTGTTTTTGTATCGACATACGACGCTATCATCGTTCTCGTAAAAGAATACATCTATACGAAGGCTTGTTGTTGTATCGACATACGACGCTACAATGTACCATCGGTCTCGTAAAAGAATACATCTATACCAAGGCTTGTTGTTGTATCGACGTACGACGCTATCATCGGTCTCGTAAAAGATTACATCTATACCAAGGCTTGTTGTTGTATCGACATACGACGCTACCATCGGTCTCGTAAAAGAATACATCTATACCAAGGCTTGTTGTTGTATCGACATACGACGCTATCATCGGTCTCGTAAAAGATTACATCTATACCAAGGCTTGTTGTTGTATCGACATACGACGCTATCATCGTTCTCGTAAAAGAATACATCTATACCAAGGCTTGTTGTTGTATCGACATACGACGCTACCATCGGTCTCGTAAAAGATTACATCTATACCAAGGCTTGTTGTTGTATTGACATACGACGCTATCATCGGTCTCGTAAAAGAATATAAAATTGTATATATACCAAGGCTTGTCGTTGTATCGACATACGACGCTGCCATCGGTCTCGTAAAAGAATACATCTATACGAAGGCTTGTTGTTGTATCGACATACGACGCTATCATCGTTCTCGTAAAAGAATACATCTATACCAAGCCCTGCTGCATGTTTACTTCCATAGTTTTTCGGGGAAATCTGTCCCTGGGGAAATTTTAGAGAATGTTAAGCTGTAACAAAACCTAAAGGTTGAGCAGAGCTACGATTGTGTTCATTCTAATATTACTGCCGGTTAAAGTATGGATTTCTCCCTGTTTGCATTGTAATCCCACCCTGCCGGAAACAATTTCGAGCACGACATGTTTTCATTTACAGTTTCAATGTAACGCATTTTTCTGATCAGTTTTCTTTTCCTCACAGTTGAACAAATATTGATTTTGTTTTCCTTTCAACATGAATGAGATATAATGTTAACAACTTACATGTATGTAACAGAATTACGCGTAACTTTGATCCGAGAGAGCTCTCACGTGGCTTCACCAGTAATAGAACACGAACTGAAAACACGTGTTCGTGCTGTATAATTTAGGGGTGATGAATTATTGCAATCAAACACACGCTAGGAAAGTGATCTATCATACTGAAATACATAGCAGGTAATAGGACATCCCAAGATATCTCCGGCTGATAGCACGTGTAACGGGGTAGTGTTCTAATCACATACCTGAGCTGTGATAAACACTACTAGTAAAACACCCACCGGGGATCCCCGTGTACTCCATGTAACTTAGTACATAGTGTACATTATAGGAATTACACCTGTTGGATAATACCAACATCAAACGAGCGTGTAATTAAGGTTTTACAACCTAAACACAGGTCGCTGGAATATAATGTTTTTACTGGAATAATATTGCTTCGCACCATTTTTGCAGATTATGTAACTGTGTGAGTTTCTGTTTAAAGGCCCAATATACGTAACTTTCGGCAAAACTTGAAGCGAAAATCAAGCTTAATAACTTATTATATTTGTACATTTAGTTCGGATTAACTGATATAAGCAATATTCAAGATGAATTCTTTCGCGGTTACCGGTACAGCAGCAGTTGAAACTCGGTATTTGTAATCATGCGTCCATTTCGAACCGTCTTCTACCTTCGGTTTGTTGTTGAAGTGGGCCCCACCTGAATTATTTTCAATTCTTTGGATTTTTTTTGTCAAGAGTTTCTTGTTAGTTACCGCTCAGGTTTACTTCGTGTTAGGCTTATTTTTGCATGGTAATCAACTGGATTTTTTTCAGAATTTTTCAGAATCACGAAAATTTCCCTGAAGGTATATTGGGCCTTTAACCATTTTAATATAATGTTAAGCTATATCCGACGTTAAGGGCGCGGTATCCGAGTTGCTTAGGTGTCCGACTGTATAAACTAGCTCCCTATCACTGGGACATCATTAACAAAACACAAAATTCAAATCAATGTACTTGTATAGCATATTTCATCTATATACGTTTAAGGGATAAATCAATTTATTAATAAAATTCATTTCTTTTCTAACATTTCTAGAGATATAAGCGTTGTTTACAGAAAACAAAGTGTCCATCTATATGTGTTCTTGGATGTTAACATGTTTTGTCATCATTCAACAAAAAAGGATTAGAAACAAGTAACTCAAAAAACGACTTATCCAACTTATAAATATGTTCTTATATAAATTACATGACGACAGTAACAAATATATCAATGTGTATACATATGGACAAAGAGAAAGGGAAGGAAAAGGAGGAACGATGAAGAAACAGAGAAGAATAAGAAAGAGATATGATACAAAAGTTTTCAATTAGTAAACATACTACTGACATTTTGCTTTTTATTTACTTGTCATTTTTATTGTGAATATTCCCATTTCCTTCATCAGGTGATCCCAAAGCCACCTAGTCACACAACCACCTAGACACACAGTCACCTAGTCACACAGCCACTTAGTCATACAGCCACCTAGTCACACAACCACCTAGACACACAGTCACCTAGTCACACACAGCCACCTAGTCACACACAGCCACCTAGTCACACAGCCACCTAGTCACACATAGCCACCTAGTCATACAGTCACCTAGTCATACAGGCACTTAGTCACACAGCCACCTAGTCACACAACTACCTAGACACACAGCCACCTAGTCACACAGCCACCTAGTCACACAGCCACCTAGTCACACAGCCACCTAGACACACAGCCACCTAGACATACAGTCACCTAGTCACACGGCCACCTAGTCACACAGCCACCTAGACACACAGCCACCTAGACACACAGCCACCTAGACACACAGTCACCTAGTCACACAGCCACCTCGTCACACAGCCACTTAGTCACACAGCCACCTAGACACAGCCACCTAGACACACAGCCACCTAGACACACAGCCACCTAGACACACAGCCACCTAGTCACACACAGCCACCTAGACACATAGCCACCTAGACACACAGCCACCTAGTCACACACAGCCACCTAGTCACACAGCCACCTAGTCACACAACCACCTAGACACACAGCCACCTTATCACACACAGCCACCTAGTCACACAGCCACCTAGACACACAGCCACCTAGTCACACAACTACCTAGACACACAGTCACCTAGACACACAGCCACCTAGTCACACAGCCACTTAGTCATACAGCCACCTAGTCACACAGCCACCTAGACACACAGCCACCTAGACACACAGTCACCTAGACATACAATCACCTAGTCACACACAGCTACCTAGTCACACACAAACACCTAGTCACACACAACCACCTAGTCACACAACCACCTAGTCACACACAGCCACCTAGAGACACAGCCACCTAGACACACAGTCACCTAGACACACACAAACACCTAGTCACACACAGCCACCTAGTCACGCACAGCCACCTAGACACACAGTCACCTAGACACACAGCCACCTAGTCACACAACCACCTAGTCACACACAGCCACCTAGTCACACACAGCCACCTAGTCACGCACAGCCACCTAGACACACAGCCACCTAGTCACACAGCCACCTAGTCACACACAACCACCTAGTCACACACAGCCACCTAGTCACGCACAGCCACCTAGACACACAGCCACCTAGTCACACAGCCACCTAGTCACACACAGCCACCTAGTCACACACAGCCACCTAGTCACACACAGCCACCTAGTCACACACAGCCACCTAGTCATACACAGCCACCTAGTCACACACAGCCACCTAGACACACAGCCACCTAGTCACACACAGCCACCTAGTCACACACAGCCACCTAGTCACACACAGCCACCTAGTCACACAGGCACTTAGTCACACAGCCACCTAGTCACACACAGCCACCTAGTCACACACAGCCACCTAGTCACACACAGCCACCTAGTCACACACAGCCACCTAGTCACACACAGCCATCTAGTCACACACAGCCACCTAGACACACAGCCACCTAGTCACACAGGCACTTAGTCACACAGCCACCTAGTCACACACAGCCACCTAGTCACACAGCCACCTAGACACACTGCCACCTAGACACACAACCAGCTAGACACACAGCCACCTAGTGACACAACCACCTAGACACAGACACCTAGTCACACAGCTACCTAGTCACATAGTCACCTAGTCACACAGTCATCTAGACACACAGCCACCTATACACAGAGCCACTTAGACACACAGCCACCTAGTCACACAGTCACCTAGTCACACAGCCATCTAGACCCACAGCCACCTTGTAACACGACCACCTACTCCCACAGCCAACTAGTCACACAACAACCTAGTCATACAGTCGCCTAGTCATACAGCCATCTAGTCACACAGCCACCTTCACACAGCCACCTAGTCATACAGTCACCTAGTCATACAGCCATCTAGTCATACAGCCATCTAGTCACACAGCCACCTAGTCATACAGCCACCTAGACACACAGTCACCTAGTCACACGACCACCTAGTCACACGACCACCTAGTCCCACAGCCACCTAGACACACAGTCACCTAATCACACAACCACCTAGACACACTGCCGACTAGTCACACAGCGATCTAGTCACACAGCCACCTAGTCACACACAGCCACCTAGACACAGAGCCACCTAGTCACACTGCCACCTAGACACACAGCTAACACAATGTGCAGGTCGGTCGCTACATTGTCAAGCTGAAGAGGTTGTTTATGTGTAGGTGGACCTAATCAATACCGAGAATAAGCTGCTGCTTCCGGTACATATAACAAATATGTAAATGAGAGAACATGGCCCATCACCAGTGGTAACGAACGTATCATTGTAGCCAGTAAGGGGCCTGGCTGTATGTCTATCAGTGTTTAGACCTCAATACAATATGAAAAAAATTGCGTGAAATCATTACGTGCAAATCACAGACGATTAAACCCGTTTGGCATTTTCAGCTCTAACGTTTAAAAGATGACGATGCAATGTTATGCAGATTTTAATTAAGTGACTTGGACAGCCGGACATTTATTTATAAAGGAGCATATCATAACAATAAAATTAAACCACGTGTCTTAAACGGCTGTATACTATAAATATATTGCTGTTATAGAACACCCACGTACATTGTAGGGTAACGTGCCATGTATTACCAACATAAACGTTTATAGAATTAGCTCTATAATACAATTGCTTTTCAAAATCTTAACATATGATGGTTGTTAAAAGAGATATAATGAACAAATGCGCCTTCTTCTCCTATAATCTAATACATAATTTCAAAAGTTTCGCGCAAAGATCAGTCAAAAATGACATGGATATCTCCGATCAGACAATAAAGACACCAAGGTCTCGGGTGATAAATGATGTGATATAACATCTTATGAATTGAAATAGACAAACAATACCCTCTATGTATCCGTGAGATCTGTCATACGCAACAAAGATCAGGCATACTGGCACCTAAATAAAACAATAAGAGAATCCATAATCCGTACTCCAAATCAATTAAAATAGAGGAAAATATGAATAAACGAAATATTTACATGGAGAACCTCTTAAAAGTGCAAGAGAATACGACCATGTGTTCCGGAAAAATAAGTGTCTTCCGCTTCAACGACGACACCCGCCATGTAAACCTTGGTCACATCAAAGTTAACATCAAGTTCTCAAAATGAGATCCCAGTCATTGTCAATCACAACAAAGGTGCACACCAATGCGCAAACAAAAAATACGTCCATTTTCATATCACACAAAGGTACAGAATATTTCTAAATGAGACCAAGACGGCGACAATAAAACTTACCCATAGCCTTCATCAACCAGCATCTTCCGAATCCCTGTGCTATAAGTTTGTTCGTCAGCAGCTGACAAATATAAAGAAAATCTCGATATTCAGAGCAAGCCCTTGAATAACGAATCAACTGTGAGAATAAATATTTTTTCGCAATCGGACATTTCCGTGACGTCGACAAAAATAAGTTTCACGAGTGCAAGACACATTCGAACAGAGTTAATAAATTATGCAAATATATTGGAGCAATCACGTGTCACAAACTAAAGAACACTCACATATATATATATTAAAGGGCGTAAGTGTGAAAAACTAAAGAGCAATCACACATTTATATATTAAATGGAGTGTATGTAACAAACTCAAGAGCAATCACACATTTCTATATTATAGGGTGTAAGTGTAACAAACTAAAGAGCAATCACACATTTATATATTAAAGGGAGTGTGTGTAACAAACTCAAGAGCAATCACACATTTCTATAGTATAGGGTGTAAGTGTAACAAACTAAAGAGCAATCACACATTTATATATTAAAGGGAGTGTGTGTAACAAACTCAAGAGCCATCACACATTTATATATTAAAGGGAGAGTGTGCAACAAACTCAAGAGCCATCACACATTTATTTATTAAAGGGAGGGTGTGTAACAAACTCAAGAGCAATCACACATTTATATATTTCAGAATGTAAGTGTAACAAACTAAAGAGCAATCACACATTTATATATTAAAGGGTGTAAGTATAACAAACTCAAGAGCAATCACACATTTCTATAGTATAGGGTGTAAGTGTAACAAACTAAAGAGCAATCACACATTTATATATTAAAGGGAGTGTGTGTAACAAACTCAAGAGCCATCACACATTTATATATTAAAGGGAGGGTGTGCAACAAACTCAAGAGCCATCACACATTTATTTATTAAAGGGAGGGTGTGTAACAAACTCAAGAGCAATCACACATTTATATATTTCAGAATGTAAGTGTAACAAACTAAAGAGCAATCACACATTTATATATTAAAGGGTGTAAGTATAACAAACTCAAGAGCCATCACACATTTATATATTTAAAGGAGGGTGTGTAACAAACTCAAGAGCCATCACACATTTATATATTAAAGGGTGGGTGTGTTACAAACTCAAGAGCAATCACACATTTCTATAGTATAGGGTGTAAGTGTAACAAACTAAAGAGCAATCACACATTTATATATTAAAGGGAGTGTGTGTAACAAACTCAAGAGCCATCACACATTTATATATTAAAGGGAGGGTGTGCAACAAACTCAAGAGCCATCACACATTTATATATTAAAGGGAGGGTGTGTAACAAACTCAAGAGCCACCACACATTTATATATGAAAGGTTGTATGTGCAAACATGTCCAGCACGAGTCACAGAGAAACACTCTAAACATAAGAATTGTTTTCTTATCGGATCGAGCAAATTAATCCTAATAGCCACGTATTCAATTAACAAGATTTATCCCCTCATACCTTGACCGAAATAGAACGCTATCCCTGACATAATGACATACTGGTTACATTAAACGATCGGGTATACAGGTTTATGTTTCCACGGCCGGGCTGTCTGCGACATGCTTCAATGTCAGTAGTTGTTGTTCATTCCTACTAAACAAAAACTGCAATTGAACAGAAGAGTGAGAGAGTATTTGGTATTTCATGGACTGTTTCCGATATGATGGACACGTATCTGTGATCTAAGCTCGGCCGTGATGTCGTCTTTACTGACGTCTCATATGAAATGCAACCGATCTTCAAAGACCAATATCTTTAAAATATCAAATTCGAATTATAATCGTGGCTATATTAGAAAGAGTGAGCCAATGAAATGGTGAGGACGCTTTAATTAATGAGTTTTGGTGCAGCTGATGGTAATTTATCTGCCATTCAATATACCATAAAGCGCAATGACGTCATCGACTCTCCCAGAGGATAGAAAATGGCAACATTAAGATCCAAGGTGAAGCAAAAACAATGTTAAGAGATCATAATTCTAAATCGCTGCCATTGTTCCGCTGATGGGGGTGTTCAGATAACGGTTACAGCCACGAAATGTTATTTTGCAAATTCAAAATTGAAATTTTAATTGAGGTTTTCTTGTCACAAAACTTTTGGATTCAAAATATATTTTTCGTAAAAAAGCCAAAATATTCGGTCTTAAAGATTTTAAGTATTTTTATATTAATTACCAAACAATAGGGAGACCCGTCGTGTTTGTTTTATTGTATACATTCAGTAAAAGTACAAGAAAAAAGACCAGATGTTCCAGAAAAATAAGTGTCTTCTGATTCATTGACGACATCCGCCATGTCAAACGTGGTCAAATTCAAATAAATGTCAAGACCTCAAAGTGAGAACCGAGTCACCATTCTCAATCACAACACGTAAGCACACAATAAGCATACTCAAAAACGTCAACCTTCATATAATCCAAAGATACAAAACATTTCCCAAGGAGTCAGATGCCGACCATAAAACTTGCTTATAGTTATGGTCAACCTGCGTCTCTCGAATCGTGCAGTAAGTTTGTTTGTCAGCAGCCGACATAGATCACGAAAATTTCGATATCTAGAGCATGTCTAAGATAATAATATACATTAGTAGAGTATGATCACAAAAATTTCGATATCTAGAGCAAGTATAAGATAATAATATACATTAGTGGAGTATGATCACTGAAATCTCGATATCTAGAGCAAGTATAAGATAATTATATATATTAGTAGAGTATGCCTTTAAAAGTTTTGCATTCGTCTTTGGCATATGCTGTTGTTATCAACTTTTTTATTTACAAACTTGCCTCGTGTATTCATTAACACGAGGACTCGACGAGTCTACATAACTTTATAATGACATTTAAACAGGATGCTACAGTACCAGGTGAGAAATAAGATACTAGCACTGACTGGGTAATCTCCACATCGCCATGGTTATATTATACACAACCACTAGGTCATCTCCACATCACCGTGGTTATATTATACACAACCACTAGGTCATCTCCATATCACCATGGTTATATTATACACAACCACTAGGTCATCTTCATATCACCATGGTTATATTATACACAACCACTAGGTCATCTCCATATCACCATGGTTATATTATACACAACCACTAGGTCATCTCCACATCACCATGGTTATATTATACACAACCACTAGGTCATCTCCATATCACCATGGTTATATTATACACAACCACTAGGTCATCTCCACATCACCATGGTTATATTATACACAACCACTAGGTCATCTCCATATCACCATGGTTATATTATACACAACCACTAGGTCATCTCCACATCACCATGGTTCTAATATACACAACCACTAGGTCATCTCCACATCACCATGGTTCTAATATACACAACCACTAGGTCATCTCCACATCACCATGGTTCTAATATACACAACCACTAGGTCATCTCCACATCACTATGGTTGTATTATACACAACCACTAGGTCATATCCACATCACCATGGTTATATTATACACAACCACTAGGTCATCTCCACATCACTGTGGTTATAATATACACAACCACTATGTCATCTCCATACCACCATGGTTATATTATACACAACCACTAGGTCATCTCAATATCACCATGGTTATATTATACACAACCACTAGGTCATATCCACATCACCATGGTTATATTATACACAACCACTAGGTCATCTCCACATCACTGTGGTTATAATATACACAACCACTATGTCATCTCCATACCACCATGGTTATATTATACACAACCACTAGGTCATCTCCATATCACCATGGTTATATTATACACAACCACTAGGTCATCTCCACATCACCATGGTTCTAATATACACAACCACTAGGTCATCTCCACATCACCATGGTTCTAATATACACAACCACTAGGTCATCTCCACATCACCATGGTTCTAATATACACAACCACTAGGTCATCTCCACATCACTATGGTTGTATTATACACAACCACTAGGTCATATCCACATCACCATGGTTATATTATACACAACCACTAGGTCATCTCCACATCACTGTGGTTATAATATACACAACCACTATGTCATCTCCATACCACCATGGTTATATTATACACAACCACTAGGTCATCTCCATATCACCATGGTTATATTATACACAACCACTAGGTCATCTCCACATCACCATGGTTCTAATATACACAACCACTACGTCATCTCCATATCACCATGGTTATATTATACACAACCACTAGGTCATCTCCATATCACCGTGGTTATATTATACACAACCACTAGGTCATCTCCACATCACCATGGTTATATTATACACAACCACTAGGTCATCTCCACATCACCATGGTTATATTATACACAACCACTAGGTCATATCCACATCACCATGGTTATATTATACACAACCACTAGGTCATCTCCATATCACCATGGTTATATTATACACAACCACTAGGTCATATCCACATCACCATGGTTATATTATACACAACCGCTAGGTCATCTCCATTTCACAATGGTTATTTTATACACAACCGTTATACAAAACCTGTAAATCAAAATAATACATCAAACTATGAATGTTAAACCAGGCAAGTATAATATTACTGATTAAGAAAGTTTGGCTATGTTTCTGCTTCTACATAAGTCTAGAACATTTCACCTCCCACTTTTTGGCCACCAGCATCACTGATGAGTATTAGAAGGACGAAACAGATGTATGATGCAGTTTAATTACATTTTTTGGCATACTGTATGTATTACTAAATTTAAAAGGTGCAGCATGTGTGAGTGTGTTACGTCATCTTTTTGAGGACAGTTGCACTCGTTGCATTGTATTTGGTTCTTACTACGCATTTCCAATGTATAGTCTCATTATAGTATAGAAGTTACGCGATTCTGTAAATAACTAGGAAATAAACGTCACAGCTGAAGATAGAGATTAGCCAGTAACAGATCTGTAGACATACTTACGAATCAATCAGTCGGTCCCTCAGTACTGAAGGATATACCTTGTATATATAGAAGACATGACTCACATGTCATGTGATACAATACCAAGGTTTTACGTGCAATGCAACAGTTTATGTAGCATGTTTTATTACGGGACAAGGAAACCTTTCTAGACGGTTCTAATATCGCAGTAAGCACACGCAAATATATTGTCCAATGAACGCCAAACTGACTACTAAATGTACTTACATCTGCGAAATAAATAGATGCACAACGAACGAGCAATCTGTTTCCAGTGTTTCGTTAAAATGGCCAGTGTAATATATCATAGCTTTGTCTACGGGATCGGAACACATAATTTCTAAATTATGAAGACAGGAGAGGGTTTCACTATTCGTTTAGGCTAATTTTGATCCGTTCTCAAACATGTAATTTATTTGAGATTTTAATTAGAACATGGTCCCCGTATAGTATAGTAATTTGCCTTCTCTAGAAAACAGACGCCAATATTTACATCTTTGTTTCTTTTATAAATGTGTTCATTGTCTGTT
The DNA here is from genome assembly GCA_947623455.1 of Mimachlamys varia. NCBI lineage: Eukaryota > Metazoa > Mollusca > Bivalvia > Pectinida > Pectinidae > Mimachlamys > Mimachlamys varia. The sequence goes on from OX392532.1 coordinate 3,674,905, forward strand.
TGACTGTTCATATCTTGTATAAAAGATTTGCGTTTAGCTCCAAGAAAATGTTTACGATCCTCTGTATATTTGCTATTTAGCTGTCCTCATAGTAGGCTAAATGTTAGAAAATTAAGTTCTTTTAATTGTGTAATTAGAACTTTCAACCGAATTACTAGTTCTTTTGACTGTATATTTGAGTGTACTCTGTCGTCATTTAAATCACGCCTACAGGCAGTATATGTTTTAAATAATTCCATGTTTAGGTACTACATACCATACTTTACTATTATCAATCTTATACATTAATTGCATGTTCTTATCCGTGATAGTTTACTATACCTTTTAATCATTGTTATCAAATGTGTAATTTGACCCGTGAGTCTGTTGAATTGAATCCAATAGATAAATAAATAAAACCAATAAATATTTATACTAATAAAACATGGTCCTCGTAGTTAATTAATACTAATTAAAACATGGTCCCCGTAGTTAATTAATACTAATTAAAACATGGTCCCCGTATATTAATTATGCTCATTAAAGCATGGTTCCCATAGATTATTTATACTAATTAAAATATGGTCCCAGTAGATTAGTTATACTTATTTAAACATGGTCCCGTAGATTATTTATACTAATTAAAATATGGTCCCAGTAGATTAATTATACTAATTTAAACATGGTCCCCATAGAGTATTTATATTAATTAAAACTCGAAAAGAAATTCGGAAGTTCGATGGTGCTAATTGAATTTTAAAATGAAATAATGCCTTTATATTTGATGGTTATCTGTTGTTCGTGGATTTTGAGGAATTTTGTTATCGCTTTTAACACGCAAAATACAGTGATTAATTTTCCGACAGAACAGTGTAGCAACACCTTCAGAGATATAACAAAGAGACATGTCACGATCTATTACTGGGCACGAGAAAAGGGGGATTGATATTTGAACCATAATCGCTCCTGTTACATCACAAATAATCTAATCTGATTAATATCGGATTCACACTTCGGTACTTGTACTTAAACTCTCAAGTGTGATGGTATTTCAGATTGTAAGCGACATCATATTGCATTCTCTCAATTACTTCTCGGTCAATTTGCTAATACTTTAACAAAAGTGTCAAAGTTGTTGGTTAGGTCATCAATTTCTAATTTAATTCCAAATTTCACTGTAAATAATTGAATCGTTAATTCCAAAACGGCAAAGCATTTGTAAACAGTATAAATTTGTTCTAATCATTCAAATGTATAGCAATATACAACCTATGTGTTACAAACTACAGTAGTAAGTTATATATCGGTATTAGGGATACTTGTTGGTTTAATAGTTAACGGGCAGCAGTCATGTTAATTGCTGGAATCATTTAAGGATGGCCTTCCGGTGTTTGCAATGCGAGTATGTGTTGAGAGCTTGTGTAATTGGGAGTCTCCTGTATGTACGAGTAAGTCTCCATGCGATGGTCCGGATCTGTTGCCGATTCAAAGTGTAACATTGTACCACACTGAAGCATACAGCCGAAGGCTCCCAGCAGAACGCATTATACCGAAACAACGGGTGAAACAATCGTTCCACTCCCATGATGCTGAGCGTCAGTCAGAGAATGGTAACTACCATTTTTAAGACTCTCCCATAGCCTTACTCACAGGTGCGAATGCTCAACCATAGGCCAAAAAAGAAAGTGAAAGTTGATTAGAAGGAAGAGAAAAGATAAGATCCCAAAATTTAGGCGCCTCTTACGATCATGCAATGGGGGCAGCAGGTACAATTCTTACGCCTTACCTGCAGGGTAAATTCAAGCCTACCTAAGATGTTAGGATGGATATTCAAATATAACGTATGACAGTATAAACTTTATATCAACAAACTCTACATACAGGTACCAGCGTGATCGGAGGGTGATATACGTTACGATGTAACGGTGCCATTACAACGTGATCGGGGGGTGATATACGTTACGGTGTAACGACGCCATTACAACGTGATCGGAGGGTGATATACGTTACGATGTAACGGCGCCATTACAACGTGATCGGAGGGTGATATACGTTACGGTGTAACGGCGCCATTACAAGGTGATCGGAGGGTGATATACGTTACGGTGTAACGGCGCCATTACAGCGTGATCGGAGGGTGATATACGTTACGGTGTAACGGCGCCATTACAACGTGAACGGAGGGTGATATACGTTACGGTGTAACGGCCCCATTACAACGTGATCGGAGGGTGATATACGTTACGGTGTAACGACGCCATTACAACGTGATCGGAGGGTGATATACGTTACGGTGTAACGGCGCCATTACAGCGTGATCGGAGGGTGATATACGTTACGGTGTAACGGCGCCATTACAACGTGATCGGAGGGTGATATACGTTACGGTGTAACGGCGCCATTACAACGTGATCGGAGGGTGATATACGTTACGGTGTAACGGCGCCATTACAACGTGATCGGAGGGTGATATACGTTACGGTGTAACGGCCCCATTACAACGTGATCGGAGGTTGATATACGTCACGGTGTAACGACGCCATTACAGCGTGATCGGAGGGTGATATACGTTACGGTGTAACGGCGCCATTATAACGTGATCGGAGTGTGATATACGTTACGGCGTAACGGCCCCATTACAACGTGATCGGAGGGTGATATACGTTACGATGTAACGACGCCTTTACAACGTGATCGGAGGGTGATATACGTTACGGTGTAACGACGCCATTACAATGTGATCGGAGGGTGATATACGTTACGGTGTAACGACGCCATTACAACGTGATCGGAGGGTGATATACGTTACGGTGTAACGGCGCCATTATAAAGTGATCGGAGGGTGATACACGTTACGGTGTAACGACGCTATTACAACGTGATCGGAGGGTGATATACGTCACGGTGTAACGGCCCCATTACAACGTGATCGGAGGGTGATATACGTTACGGTGTAACGGCCCCATTACAACGTGATCGGAGGGTGATATACGTTACGGTGTAACGGCGCCATTACAACGTGATCGGAGGGTGATACACGTTACGGTGTAACGGCGCCATTACAGCGTGATCGGAGGGTGATATACGTTACGGTGTAACGGCGCCATTACAACGTGATCGTAGGGTGATATACGTTACGGTGTAACGACGCCATTACAATGTGATCGGAGGGTGATATACGTTACGGTGTAACGACGCCATTACAATGTGATCGGAGGGTGATATACGTTACGGTGTAACGACCCCATTACAAGGTGATCGGAGGGTGATATACGTTACGGTGTAACGACGTCATTACAACGTGATCGGAGGGTGATATACGTTACGGTGTAACGACGCCATTACAACGTGATCGGAGGGTGATATACGTTACGGTGTAACGGCATTGAAAAGTTTTTATCTCAGCCACAATAGCTCTTCAAATCCAGCTATTCAAATCCCGGTGCCAAAAGGCAGAACGGTCACGGGCAAGTTCTATAAAAACGTTGTTCTGAGAAAGTTGAAGAACTACTACAAAAGTCGCCGCCCCAAAACAGGTCTTAAGTATGTCCGACTTTTGCATGATAATGCACCCGATCACAAGGCACGTATTGTGACTGACTTTTTGGAGTCAGAGAAGGTTACCGTCCTTCCGCACCCTCCGTATTCACCAGACTTGGCCCCCTGCGACTATTTTCTCTTTCCAAAACTTAAATATCATTAACTGGAAGGAGATACAATTCGAGAAATGCCCTTGGATCTGCTGTTTATCAGTGTCTGATGGGTGTACCCATTGAAGAGTATGAAAAATGCTTCCAAAAATGGATTGACCGGCTAAAAAGGTGTGTTCTGGCTGGCGGAGAGTATTTTGAAGGGCAGAGCAAATTAAAATGAACAAAAGCACTTCCGCTATATGAGCACCGATGCAAGTGACATTATTTTTGGAACACTCCTCGTACATTCAACACTTTGCACTCATACATTTTTCGATTTGAAGTTGTGATATGGTACATCTTGTATATGTACAGAAGTATCTTGTTTGGTTGAATTTGATATAAGAATATATATTTGGATGATTGCTGGTCTGTTGTTCAAATGTTTACGATAGCTCATGACCACAACACCGGATGTCCGCTTCAGTGTAGTGTTACAAGAAGTATATAATAAGCGGTTATTGAACATTCTACTAAAATGTTTATCGAAATGTATTGAAAAAAGTTATATGGTTATTGCACCTTTTGTAAGTTTAATAAATATTTTAGATTGAAAATTTATCTAAATGAAATTATTTTTTTATTGCCGCATTTAAAAAAAAATTCTTGCTTTTTTATCTTGATTTTTTTTGCAATATTTCAGAGAGTGTTGCTGGGTGCCACACCACCTGAGAGCTGACGCAGGCTATACCACTCTAACTGGACCCTCTACTCCCGACACCTCCTAGCGTTCGATGCTTCTGATACCATTCCTCGGTTGGAGCGCTGCCCAAACAGCGTTCGATACAGCCTACTTTTCAGAGACGACTACGATTTGTTAGTGTTGTATCAGAGGTGTCAGCACGCCACGTGCACCGATTGCAGTGAGTAGACAAACCGCCAATTACACTGTACAAGTGCTGCTACACGGAGGTCTGGGACTGCCATTACGGGACGTCAGCTTCGTAACTGTTATACAATAAGGACTGGCGATATGAAATAGTATTAGATTGCACCATTCAATCGAGTTAGTATCATCACACATGTGGACATATCATCACACGTGGACATATACGCGATGACTTACACAGCCGTCAGTCACCTTAATGAGGAGGAGTACGTACAGCCTAGCTCCTAGTGACGGACGCCTTGCTCCTAGTGATGGACGTCCGTACCCAGTTGATGATGGACTAACTTGATTAGCGTGGACACTCAGTCAGTAATCGAATCACTAGCGGCTAAGGACCACTATCAACAGGACATGTTACGTCCGCTTTGATTTAGGAGATGTAAGTTTTGGCGCCAATACATTTTTATAAAGTGTGTAAAAGGAACTAACCTACATGTTGGTAACATTAGTGATGACAAGTTGTCAAACATTACCATTATTTATCATGTCCGTATGTTTATAAATGGCAGAGACATACGTCCGAACAGTGAACAACATTCCGTGTTATGTTTTATTTTAGATAACTGATTCCATGTTGTTTAATTATGATACTTCACGAGAACGACTTTTGATAGAGACGACTTTTGCATATGAAAAACAAACGTATATTGGCACCTGGTATTAAAATAAGTGAACACGTGAAAGATTTAAAGGTCACACATGCGCTGGAACCCAAAGGATGTACTGCTAAGATCGATGCGATATTTTCACCTGATAGACAGACAGGATTCCTGTGATTAAATATTCCCTGTGTTAATGAAAGTTTTACGATAGAACAAAACATGCTATCGTTAAGACATGCCATGTTTTATGTAGAGTGAAAGTCTATCTCTTCATCCTCAGCTTTGAAAGATATATCATCATTGTTTTGTCGATATAAACCACGCGGTGAAATCAACGTCCCTCGCGTGTTTGGGATCCAGATCAAGTTTACCTCCTGTTGAATACAGCAATGGAATTTAACACACGAGTTTGCATAAACGAAGCCTTATCTGTGCGGATGTAATGCTCTGTAACAGTTGCGGTTAGACGCTAAGCTTGTTTCGGTGGCTTACGGTAAGTCCACGCCGTTTTACATCACTGAGTAATCTTCCTTCTCATGCTTAAGTTGGACGATAAATCAGTAATCGTCAGCGCCCTCACAGCACGCGTGCGTCTTTAACCACGCAATTCATCACCCAGAGCTGATGTGTGGATGGATGCTATTGTTGGTACCGACGACAGAGTCTCGGCGAGATCTTACCGTCGTGTGTAGAATATGGCAGCATTTGGACAGCACTGGTTTACACCTTCCAACAAATCTTCACGGGTTGTCGTACAATCGGATGTAAACGTCACCCAAATATAGAAACAATTGTGCCGATTTCCTCTCCAGACTTAATAGCTGGCATTGCTTCATATTCATCATTCCGATTTTATTTTTCTCTGATAAATTCTTGAAAAAGGAGGTAAAAACGTTTTTGAATTTAGATACTGCTTGGCTAGTGAAAATGTGAGATACTTCTCGAGACAACAAGTAACTTTGTGGGGTCGCGTATCGTCGTACGTCAACGCCCGGATATGTTTCTTTACTGTTGCTTAAGTATCCTGCTGTGGTTGTAATAGCATAGTGAACCAGAGTAATTACCTACCATAACCAAAATGGCGTCGGACACAGAGATAACAAAGGAGAAGATGATTGTAGATCCCCTGGCCCACGGGCACACGAACGTGATGTCACTGATGGGAGGTGGCGGGGCGGAATACAACAAGGGGAGGAGGAGGAGCACGATCCATTCGTACACCCTCACGAGTTACCATACTCTCCCAAACGACCCCGCCACCATGAAAGCCGTGAGAGATATGAGCGAAACCAAAGCCCTTAAAAATGTCATTGTCCTCGGCTTCGCCTTCATGTTTATATTCACAGCGTTCATTTCCTTACAGGGACTACAGAGCACCATGAACTGGGAGGGTGGTGTAGGGGTTGTCTCCCTTAGTAGCATGTACCTTACCACCATTCTTTCTTGTATCGTCGCACCATTTATCATCAAGAAACTAACAACCAAGTGGACAATGGTCATGTCGTTCATTTTCTTCACGGGATATTTCGCAGGAAATTTTCATCCTGAACATTACATGTTGCTTCCGTTGGGAGTGGTGCTCGGGTGTTTGGCCGGTCCGATGTGGAGTGCACAGGCAACTTCCATAACCACCATCGCACTTGCGTACGCTGAGCATTCCCATATCCAGGATCAGGATGTAGTGATAAACAAGTTCATGGGGATATTCTGTGGGCTGTACAGGACAAGTAATATATGGGGGAATCTCATAACCACCCTGGTCATGTCTCAGAACAAGACTTTCTCCAACACATTTCAGTATTACAACACGTCAACTAACTTTACGTGCGGTTCGACCTATTGTCTGATAGAGGAAGGGATGGAGGATCAGGCCCGGTACTCCGCCGATACTATAACTATCATTCCAGAGAGTACCCGGATCATGCTGCTGAGTATATATCTGGGGTGTGGGGTGATGGGTGTGGTGATTCTCATCTCGTTGATGGATCAGTGCGACCAGAACAAGGATGACAGCGAGAACCTTACGTCCAAGGAGTTATGCTTAGCCACATTGGAGATGCTGAAGGATTCCAAATGTCAGCTCTTGGCACTGATGGTGGTGTTCGTGGGTCTAGAGCAAGGTTTCATGTTCGGCGACTTCACCAAGGTAAGTGTCTTTAACTATACCATTTGTTAGATCCCACTGCCCTGCAGGTAAGGTGCAAGAATTGAACACGCTGCCCCCATTGCGATCATATCATTTCCGTTCTCTCTAAACAGATTTCTCCTTCCTAAAAAATAGAGAATACTGAAGCGTCCAACAAAACCATAATCGGAACTCAAAATCGATTTAGCTGTCTCCCTTGACACTACCTTGCTTTTTACCTTTAGTTCAGCGTCCTTCCATGTGAGGAAGGCTATGGGTTCTATCCCAAAGCCGAGACGTACCAGAGTCTCTAACAATGGTACACTTGTAGTTACTACTCCCTGATGGACGCTCAGCATTATCGGAGTGGAACGGCTGGTTCAACCGATGTCAGTATAGTATGACTGGGTGTGGTGTTCTGTGGTAGCACTTTAAATCGGCAAAAATTCCAGACTATCGTAAGGAGCCTTACACGACATAACACAGTCTCCCAAATACATACGCACCCAACACGCATCTGCGTCGCTTACACCAGGAGGCCGTCCTTAAATGACTCTGGCTGTTAATAGGACGTAAATCAATCAAACCAAACCTAACAAAATTGCTCGTTTTATAGAGATTCACCAATGTCCCACTGTGAGCGGGTTTTGTTACGCGACACATGTGTCTTTTAATGAACGTGCACATTTTGGGGTTCCTATACGATATGAAGGTTATAAACCTGGTCTAATGATTAAAATAAGTCAAGGTCGACATCTTGTAATTTTTATATGTTGGGGATTCTTTTTGATAAAATGGATTCTCGTTTTCTAATTTATTTTGGTTTAAAGCACACTTTCCATCAATTCCAATTTGGGGGAAATAGTTGTAATTAGAATGTTTAACACTAGTACTTCCGAACGACAATGCTCGTGTTCGTGAAAGTTATCATCAAAACGAAGGTCACATCAATATATGTTTACAATGTTACGTACAATAGAGTATTGCATGTGATGGATTGCCAGTCTCTTTCCCTAAACTTTTGTAAGCACTTCATTGGTGTATACAGTAGATCTTCATCGTGACCCACAAACCTAATAGCTACCGACTGGGTTGTGATATACTGGATGTTGTCTGTTACACTCTTAGTTTGATGTATAAAAACCCTATTCTCATAGGTCTGGGTAACGCACGTGTCTGTTAGTAAAGGTAAGACTATCATCTCGTCAGATTAATCTTGTTGGTAATGTAAAAATAAATAAGAGAATACCGAAGCATTAACAAAATCATAATCCAAACTCAAAATCGATTATAACCAGGGGCAAAATATGAACAAAGGAAAGATTTACATGGGCACCCTTGTAAAAGTACAAGAGAATAAGACCAGGTGTTCCGGAAGAGTAAGCGTCTTCATCGACGGTTTATTTACGACATCCACCATGTAAATCTTTGTCACTTCCAAGTAAACATCAAGTTCTCAAATTGAGAACCAAATAAGGTAAGACTATTTACCTCGTCAGATTAATCATGTGGTAACAATATGTTACAAAGCGATCAATTCAAATATTGATACCAAAAAGAGAGTTATATGTGGAGTTAAGGGGCACAACAAAAAGTAAAATAAAAATGAAAATAATTTCTTTCTATTTCGTTTCACCTTTTTTGTTCGCTTCTGGTTCGTTTCTATTTTGATAATACCCATAGCTTAGTTAAGGCATCGGAGGGTAAAACTAAACTAGAAAATAAAGGGAAGTTACATGTACTTCCTTTTTGCAATGAGTAAATCAGTTTCAACATAAAGAGTAAATATGATCATACTGCTCGTAATACTAAAGTGGTTTTAGACATTTCGCGCAAACCTTGCCTCAAACTTTAGTTTCTGTCCTGACAAACAGGGCCATTAATGATCCTACAAACTAGGTCGGAACCTTAAACAAATTTTGCCAATTATCAGGGTAATGGTTGAAGGCATTTAAAGACATTAAAATGCGACACATTCACCCATTAGGACCAGGCTGAGGTAGAAATAATTAAACAATTACAGTGAAAGTATAACATATGTTAATTGGTAGGGCAGATCTAATTGCCCGAATGTTTGCGTAAAATAAGATTCTGAGAGAAAACCAAGCATGCGGTTTGGTTAATAACACCATACAACGCTATAACTACTGATGATTGTATCTAATTAAATGAATTAGGATTCTCACGTTAGTAATTGATTCATAATTTCTAAAGAATATTGACTACTGAAAAGAGGTAAACAATTTGTATCATAGTAACCGCATGTGCTGTGACGCTACCAAGAGGAAGCTAATTTCTCGCCATTTCTTTGTCCAATGGTAACAATGGAAATTAAAATCCTTGAAGGACCCGATCTAAACTACAGGCCACAATACACATATCATGTTACTTAATACAAGTAGTTGGATGTAGTAGTAGTAAAAACAAGTTACAGTAACAACTTCTGGTGAAGTAACAAAGGGTACAGTATAAAAAATCAGAGAATACCAAACCGTCAACAAAACTCAAAATCGATAAAACTAGGGGTAAAATATGAACCCTCGAAAAAGGGCCGCGGTGGCCGAGCGGTTTCAGTTTCCCGATATTCTTCCGCTAGCCCTCCACCTCTGGGTTGCGAGTTCGAATCCCAGGTGGGGCAGTTACCAGGTACTGACCGTAGGTCGGCAGTTTTTCTCCGGATACGCCAGCTCTCCTCCACCTCAGAAATAGGAGGTTAAACAAAATAAATCAAATAAATGAACTAATTAAAAAAAAATTACAAGAGAATAAGGTCAGGTTTTCAGGAAGAGTAAGTGTCTTCTGTTTCATTGACGACATCCGCCATGTTAGTCTTGGTCACATCCAAGTAAACATCAAACCCTCAAAATGAGAACCGAGTCATCATTGTCAATCATAACAAGTGAGCACACTAATGAGCAAACTTAAAAACGTGCAGCTTTATATCACACAATGATACAGAATATTTCTCAATGATACCAAGATGGTGCCCACCAAACAGCATCTCCCGAATCCCTGTTCCATAAGTGTGTTCATCAGCAGCTGACATCTATCACAAAATCTCGATATGCAGAGCACGCCTTAGAATAACGAATACAAGTTAAGGCTAAAATACGGGTTAGAGTAACATATACAGGTTACAGCAAACAAAAGGGTTAGAGTAAAAATACAGATTTCAGTTACAAATACAGGCTACAGTAAACAATAAGGCATTTTTATAAATAGGTGCAGCATCACGATAAAGCAACATTTTTTATTTAAAATTTCGATAACGACATGTGAAGAAAATTTTGGAAAGATGAAAGCATGTTCTTGTATTATTTGTAATATATAATTAAATGAAATGTTTGAATATCAATCCATAATGAATATGGATAAATAGGCGATACGCAGGTAACCGTAGATAGTAGATCATTTAATGAGACTAAAATATCCTAAAAACTGAAATTTGCAATAGTCTGAAATATAATCATTACATACATATATATAACAAGCCAGCTTTAAAAGATCAAATTAAGATCCATTTACCTATATACATGTATTTAATACAATAGTTTAATATATCAGATTCTCTATAGATGTGTGTAGATATTGTACATTAGCGGGGTTTGTAAGAGGTGAATGCCCGGCCTCATGACAGACAGGGTTAGATCAAGTAGCATGGCAATGGAGATCGGAGACACCATAAGGCAACGGAAGGCAACTGATCGAAAATAGATCCAAGGTATTGTGATGCGGGCTTGCTCACTTAATCAACTTGGTTGTCTTCATCATAAAATACTGGGGAATAAAAAAACTTATTGAAAACAATTTGTAGAGGCGTAACATTGGACTTTTATCCAGTTATCAGGGGGCAACTCTCCAAGGTTCTCCACTTGACGATATTGTTCACACACAAAAGCAACACATCCACTCAAAACTAATGGACTATAATGCTGCAGTTTCTGTCCCTTTTCTTATCTAGTTATAGCGAATTTTATCACATGTTTATTCTTACCATACACCTCGTGTTGAGTGAATTCCGTAGTTTTCCGATTAATGCACGTGTTCGTTTGTGCTCAAGTGTTGCCGAGCCTTAACGGATCAAATCAGCGTTTATACTTTTAATCTCAAATCTACACAGGAAATTGATTGCCAGAAATCATCAGTGTCCTTCAGTAAACAGTTTAAATATACAAGGTAATGTAATATCACCGATGTAAGTTTAGATAGAAATTCTTACGAACAAGGAATATTGCTTGATGATACGAAGGCCGATTAATAAGTTGTGAGTCTTGCATTGCAGACGGTAGGAACGAAAATGTCCTTTTCCAGCCCTACTATACCCGGACTATTTAAAGCTGTGCGCCGAAGGACTGGTGTCATTTGTGTCATAAAGGTAACATTCTAAAGTAAACAAGGAAAGCGACTTTTGCAAAATGAACAAAATATGAAAAAAGGTCTTGCAGCTAAGGACATCCATACTTAAGGGTAGCGACATTAGGTAATGATGTCCCTTCATTTTCTACAGAGGAAAGGTGGGTGACGGAATTTGTCCATGGTAGGGGCACAGCATTGGGAATGACGCCCGTCCTGGAAGACTTGTCACTGTTGCAAACCAAGAAATAGTCGATCAAGTCCATGATATTGCTAAGGCTAACAGGCGAGTTACAGGGATATCTATAGCCATCACATGGTGGGATTACATAGATAAAAAGTACACTCCATTCTTACGGAAGATATTGCAATAAGCAAGCTTTCAGTCCGTGGTGTACCACTACTTCTGAAAGATGTACAGAAGCACACAAGGCGGACTTTGTCGCTTGATAATCTGATCTTTTTACAGTCAGATCCTACTAACTGCCTGCAGAGGTTAGTGACTTTGGATGAGACATGAGTCAATCATTTCCCCCATGGTCCTAACTACAGTCTAAATAGTCGACGCATCCTGATTCAACCCCACCAAATAAGCTAGGCAAATACTGTTCAATCAGCTGGAAAGGCTTCTGTTTTCTGATATGATGATGATATTTTGATGGTAGATTATCTGCTAAAGGGAAAACAATCAATGAGTCATATTTTGCATCACTTCTTAGGCAGTTAAGAGAAAATAGTTAAACTCAAGGACTACGGAAAACTTAGTAAAGGTAGGTTGTTTCGGCAGAACAATGCCTCTGTTCATAAGTATGGCATTGCCATGGCTTACATTAACCATTGTGGCTTTGAATTAGATTAAACATCCACACTATTCGCCTGATCTTGCTCCATCAGACTTTCATCTTTTTCCAAAGGTGCAGTTTCAAAACTGCCCTCGCTTACATTTCCTTCATACTTCACATGTCAATTACCTGTGACAAATCAATCATCCAAATATATTTCTTAATTTATTTCATTACCTGGGAGTCTTAGGATTGCACCTTGTCGAAGTCCTTATAACACAAGATGGGTACCCCAACATTTTTCTTTTCTAAATCACTATCTTATTTCAAATTTAGATTTTACCTAGTGGAATGCAATAAGGGGACCATAAAGATTATTCTAATACCATATTGGCATATACCTATGTAATGAAATGATTGTTTTTGTAAACTTAATTTGAAAATTACTCCAAAAATTAAACAAAAACCGACACAAATGTCAAGTTCGCTTCAATATTTATATATGTTATGGTATGTGTCAAGCTATGATTTTTATTCAAAATAAGGGCATATATATCCTCTCTACGTGAAAAAAGTTTCGTGCAATTTGGAAATCGGTAAAATAGTTTTTGAAACTGAAATAATGAATGTGGTCAAATTTTTTAGACATGTCAGTTTTATTCAAAAATGTCTTAAAGTTTCACTGAAATACTTCGTCACCAGGTAAAGATAAAAGTCATGAAATAATCATTTATTATCATCAGTATACGCCTCAGAAAGTGTAAATTTTTGCTTTGTTGGTTGGAAAATAATTTTCAAGCAAGAAGTATCCCACATTTTCCATCCCCACTGTTGTACAAGAAGTGCTACTACTAATGCATATGTTAGTTTCGCACTTGTATGTAATATTAAGTATGAATTGATAAGGTAAATACTACACAGTTCGATTAAACATCATAAAGAACTCTTTTTCCTAGGATACATGTCTCATCATTCTGCTAAGGAGCCCTTGCCACATGCAAAAAAATTCAAGTCAGCCATGCTTTCATAAGTTAGTTCTTCACACAATGTATGTGGTCTTGCATCTAAATGGATTAGACGTAATTATACCCATTCAGACTTTCATAACACACACTTATTGACAGTGATGATAAAGTATGTTAAGTTTCATTTGGATCACTCATGAAAGATGGTAGTAATTCACTGTACAAAATATATCACAAAGAAAGGCGGCCATTTTTTCAGCCATCTTGGATTTTTTCAAAAACAAAATCATGTCATGCACTACCACTCATCATGATGAAAAAGTATGCCAAGATTCACTGAGATCCATCAGGCTACATGTATGTAGAAGTAGTTCCCACAACAAAATATAAACAGAAGCGCCATTTTGTCGGCCATTTTGAATTTTTTTAAACCAAAAACATGTAATGCACTACTACTCATCACAATGATAGAGTACTTCAAATGTCATTGGGATCCACCGAGACATGTAGAAATAGTTCAATAAACAACTGTTAACAAATGTGAGACCTGACATGACCAACCGACCAGACAACATGCGCGATTCCTATATATCCCCCTCCCTCCAGCCCTAACCGTCACTTTGTGAAGCGGGTCATTATAACAGGGTCACTGCTGGTGTAAAAGAGACACATAATGTAGTAATACAGGTCTTTGTACCCAAAGGGGTTAAACCTTTAAGATTTGAACAAAGAAGTAGTCTCAGATGTGCAACATAAGGCCCATTTTGGTCTCTTGTTAGGATTTGCAAAAGAGAGACCTTTTCACTGACAGGTGACTCACTTTAATTTGTTTTGGTATGTAATAGATTACATAACATGGCAAGCTTTAAATCGGCGCATCTAGATATAACCAACAAAATGTTTCAGTCAACATGGTGTGTTTTCATTTTTCAAGAATCTGCATTTTTGAAACTCTGCAGCTTAAAATTATATGTTACCGGTTGTAAAATGTCTTCAAATTCCTTATGCATTAACAACAGATATATGGCCTAATTTATAGTTGAAATTATACCTTGACAACAACTGAAACATATTTAAAATGAAAACTGAAATTTGGTAAAAATACATTTTTTGGTCGATTTTGGGAGAAAACATAATATTTTTAATTTTTTTTTTCATTTTTACTCAAAACAAATGGGGGTATGCATCGGCCTAAACTGATAGGTATTATTTAACAGGTTTTTCTGTAAATTAAAATTTATAAAACATGAAATATTGATAGTGTGGCAGAAGTTAACTGGAAGATACCCCTTTTTCCGGTCAGGACATGAAAAAAGTCAGCCCTGCTCAATTCTGAGTATGTGAATGGAATTGAAAAGTCCAGTAATATCTCAGATGCACTTCAGGCAATAACCAAATGCAGTATTAAAAAATTCTAAGCGTGGGCATATCCCTATGGAAATTCATCATAGGCTGAAACTCCACCTTCGCTCTATAATTACTAGCATGTTCGGTTAATGTCAGGGTAAGGGTTAAACCTACTTAACCCTAAAAGTGTGTTTATGCATCGCATCTTAAACATTTTCTTACCCTAGGCGACACAGTTTCTAATTTAAGGAAGTGTTATAGAGGTGAAAAATTACACAATTAATTTAGATCATTGCATCGCACTTGAATCAGAGACAGATTCTGAAATGTGATGTGATCTACAGTAGAGTGCAGTACAGATTAGAGTAATAAATCTAAGGATGGCTACACGTGTATATGTATCTGTACAACAGAGACAGGCATCGCGTGCTCAAACACATATTTATAGGCAAAACTAAACGATAAATAGATAGTTAATTAATCTTCAGAGAACACGCATTGTCATGATGTGCAGGTGTTCCTCGCGTGAGGGCACGTGTACTGTTTTCTAAATAACATTTCAGTTACACAGCTATTTATAGTAACTGTTATGGTCTTAGTTTATGATATTGTAAAGCCTCGCATTTTAACACAATGGCTGTTGTTTTCATTATTCTTTCCCTTTCAACATAATTTTCATGAAGAACTCCTACCAAGTTTCATTAAAATATTTAAGATAATTCTTATCACATTAGATTCACGATTTAAAGAATGTTTGAACTATGTACTGCTGGGATGAAAAGAAATCCGTAACTGATGTTAAACTACAGTTACGTGCCAAAAGTCTTTCAATTTTTTCATTTTGCTATATATTCTTTGTATTTCCAACTTTTTTCAATGAATTTTCCTGACTACCTTTAAGGATGGATTTTTGAATTTTTTTGTCATTTGGTACAGAAATATACAAGGTTTCCTCTCATAATATTTACTTAATTTTTCGTTGTGTATTTATTTAGCTATACAGAATTATCTACACTGCTAATTTCCGTGTGACGCCATTTCTCTATATAAGGCTACCAAAATTACGTCAAATGGCGTCCCGAAAATTGGATGTTGTAAATAAACTATGATTTCTCTAGTGATACATAACGGAACAAGAAACAGCAAACAATTCTCTATAAGTACACACAATCATTAAAAATGATCCATAAACGAAGTCATGAATATTCATTGAAAAAAAGTTGGAAATACAAAGAATATATAGCAAAATAACAAAAATTGAAAGACTTATGGCACGTCACTGTATTTATTGCCACATGAAGATATAGGTCGGGGATGCTGTACAGAATTATCGGGCTGACACTATCTAGTATCTACAGTACAGTACTATAAAGGGTATCTCAACACGATGCCCTCATTTCGGCAATTGGTTGAGGGTTCATCTACAGTTCGGAAGGTCCCGGGTTCGAACTGTCTGGCCGTGCATTTTTCCTCTCCTGTTACATTTGGTGCCTGTGAACAAACCTTATTTCAAGTATTGGGTGCATACTTAGTAAGGGGATACCCGAACCTGGGTTGTAAATCGTGATGTCTTCGGGGTCGAAGACTTTGTTAAAGGAGGGAGGAATGTACCGGATCTAGACCGGGTCGATCGTCGGCGAACAGATACATAGCTCAATTGGTTAAGGGTCCGTCTGCATTTTTCCTCTCCCTTTACACATGGTACAGGGTGATCAGGTATGTCCACGGACAAAACTAAACAATGAATTTTTGACTTTATTGATATATAACATATCTTCTGGCTCCACAGAGCGACTGACATTAAACAACACAACTTATATATACTTATTTGCCACTAGCTCTCCGACAGAACGTAGAAAATATCTAACAAATATAAAAGCCGATTAAAAAGAGAACTATTATGTAAATGGAATCCACAAAAGTAAAATATCTCGCAAATACCATGTTCATCGACAATCTGAAGTTTGCGTTATTTGTGTGGCGTGTGTGGTAGGTGGAGTTAAATTAGAATTTTAATTTTACAACGACAAATGCCTTACTGTAACAAATAAACAACACTATCCTCTTCACGAACGAAACAGCACTTTATAATGACGATCACTAGTTCGTCCCGTAACACCGTGAAAATGCTACTCATCCAATGTAAAAGATTGGCATTGATTATGGTGCCTTGTAGGGACTTTGCCTTTAGCTCAGTTGGTAGAGCATCGGGCTGGAGAGCTTAGGATCGCGGGTTCGAGTCCCAGCTGTCGACACTATCCTCGCCCTATTACTAACTGGTGCCGAGGACTCCCCCCGTTTCAGAGGAGAAGCCTTGGCGGGGAGTCACAAAACCTGGGTTAGAGATTTAGAAAAAAGGGTGGATAGTGTAAAATATGTGCATTGTTTAGGGTGCCTTACAAGCGTGAGCTGTAGTAAAGTTCCCTTTCGCTCAGTCGGTAGAGCATCGGGCTGGAGAGCCAAGGATTGTGGGCTCGATACTCAGCGATGGCAGCATCTTGATCACGTTTCCTCGGCCTGAAACACTACCATTGTTAAAGGTTGCCTTAGTGACTTAATTTTATACGTTTTAAAACTGACAGAATTAACAAGTAAATTCTAACATTTATTTATCATTTCAATATATAACGTTTTCATCATCCGGGGCGATCATCTTTATTAACGTATTCAGCCGAAACTATCAACAGCTGCCCGGTTACCCTGCGCTATTTCTAAACAATTGTACATCAACATAACAGCATATGTTTGTCGGTGTCTAGAGGTCTACATCACCCCAATAACACATGTTTGTCGGGGTTTAGAAGTCTACATCACCCTAATAACACATGTCTGTCGGGGTCTAGAAGTCTACATCACCCTAATAACACATGTTTGTCGGGGTCTAGAGGTCTACATCGCCCTAACAACACATGTTTGCCGGGGTTCAGAAGTGTACATCAACCTAACACCACATTCTTATCGGGGTGTAGAGATCTACATCGCCCTAACAACACATGTTTGTCGGGGTCTAGAGATCTACATCGCCCTAACAACACATGTTTGTCGGAGTCTAGAGGTCTACATGAACTTAACAACACATGTTTGTCGGGGTGTAGAGGTAGCAGACGGAACAGCCGGTCAGACGTGCCGTCTTTTTACACGTGCCACCGAGCACCGCGCCCCCTGGTGGCCAGTCGTTTCGATCTGACGCTAATGGTGTTATGTCGTTTACAATTTTCTTCTTACTAATGCTTGCTCTTTGGCCCACAGACAACTCAGCCTGTGGGATCTACAATCTGTCGACACACTTCCTCGCGCTGTTACTTACTTCTCTTAAATAAAAGGTAGTCCATCTCCCAAGGCGCATATCAAGGAAACCGTAGAAATACAAGTGAACTTTCGTAGAAATAAGAAAACCCATTGTTTCCTGTGTAGACCAATATATTGAAAACCATGTATAAATCGCTCGCCTTAGAATGTGAAGATATCTGAGATTGCACACAGACAATTAACAATGTTACACCAGAGAATCAATCAACAAGAAGTTTAATCTTCGAGAAATCGTAGTAAGTTTTAAAATACATAGATTACAAAAGCAATTTCACGTCAACAAAATGTTATATATCAATGGTTATGCCCCAGTTCCACAAACGATCCTTAACGTATGGAAATTCCTAAACTTAAACTTAAACCAAAATACCAAAACGTTTGTGACCACATGAACTCTCTTGATATATTCCATAATAAGCGATATAAGGTGAGAATTTTAAGTTACACAATAACTTGTATATGAAACCAGAAAACCAACAATGTCGTTGTACTCTCAAGTGTCTATACCACCCAATAGGGAAATAATTTTTTTGACCATTATGGCTGTTTTAACGCATACACGTTGATTTTGTTTTGACCTGGAAACGCAAATGGCGGTTGTCAATGACATCCCATAAAAAGTAAAGGGAGCTATTTCTATAATAAAAAATGCCATGTTGACAGTCTATAAGAAGACTGTTTTTAGGAAAAATAGTTTAACTGCCGAATTGAAGGTACAAAATGCAGATTGCATAATAAAAAGCACCAAACTCAACAGTTTATTTGATTTGCCTTAAACACAGTTTTCTCACTGTGTTCAGAAGTCTTAATAGTATCCAACAGGAACTTTTTAATAAGTAAAATATATCCAGGTATGCATTTGTGAGTAAAGCGTTTCATAGTGGTGAAGCAAATGTCCCTGTCGTGTGTTTTAGACATTTTAGAGTACAACGACTTTGTTATTTTAATGATCTACATGAGCTAACATTCCAGCCTTGGAACATACAATTTTTCGCATGTTTTGCCAAAATAAACAAACACCGTGGCAAATAATATGTCAAAATCATGCTCCTTGGTTAGCCATAATACTAAAATATTATTTTGTAAAAGGTTTTGAAAACGTTTAAAGTTGATTAATGTTGAAAGGTCCAAATCCATGACAGAAACCCAAGGTGTAGTCCGAATAAAATGTTTATTTTCTTCGGCTTCGGCATACAAATGCTTACAAAGATAAATACTTGATATTTGCAATAATTCTGGCGAGGCAGAGGCCCCGGCCAGAGACGGGCAGACCGCTGTCTTACTCTGTCCGTGTCCCTATCTCTGTCTATCTTCTGTCTATTTCCATCACGGTTATACATTGTATGCCAGAATGTTACCTAACATTGTCAAAACCCTACCTGATTTATGATATTATTTCTAGGTAGGCTATGACTGATGATTCATTCTGACACTACGTTGTGGACAGTTTAGCCAGAGGTACCTACCTAACTATCGGAAATATATATATATATGGCATGTTAAAAATGACTACCCAATCAACAATTTACTTAAAATAAACACGATATTGGCTCAATACATACCAAAAATTGATCAACTTCTGTTAAATAGACGAAATAGTGATGAATAAGCTTGTAAAATATATACTGTAGTTGATCCTTAAGGAAAGTTTCTTAACTTATTATCATTAGTATTGGTTGGTTTTTTTTGGGGGGGGGGGCTTTGGATATATCAAACTTACCTCTGTATTTTTTCCTGAGCATATTACTGTGGTTGTATATTCAACGTGAACGTTGCATGCCAACAATGTGATACATGTACTAAATGCCATCTGGAAGGTAATCTCGCTGAAAGGTCGTTGGAATGACTATATAATAATCTATAAATAGTTATTTGCCACAACATAACTACACATTGCAATGCGTTCACGAAATGACCAATGTCCATTGCGGTCACCTCTAACATCTTGGTGACACTGGATAAAGAGAAAGTTACACTGGTAAACGCTCTCTTCGACAATAAAAAACATTACAGAATACCAAACCATAACCATAGTCCAAACTCAAAATCGATTAAACTATGGCCAAAATATGACAAAAGAAAAGATGTACAAAGAGACCCTTGTAAAAGTACAGGACAATAAGGCCAGGGGTTCCGGAATAGTAACCGTCTTCTATTTCATCGGCGACACCAGCCATGTACATGTTGGTCACATCCAAGTAAACATCAAGTCCTCAACGTGAGAACCGAGAATCATTTTCATTCACAGCACGTAAGCAATCGCATGAGCATACTCTTAAACGTTCATCTTCATATCATACAAAGAAACAATATTTCTAAACCAGGCAAATATGGCGACCATTATAAGCTCATATTTCTGATCAATCTGCATCTCCCGAATGCCAGTGAAATAAGTTTGTCAGCAGCCGACATCGATTACTATATCTCAATATTTAGAGCTGGACCTAGAATAACGAATCAATTTCGATATGTAAACACCAGTTTTGAGATGCATAGATGTTACTTTCAATTAATGAAAAGTTCATGATTGGAAAATTGCATCGTATAGCTTAGTAGCGGGCTGTCCATGTTGGTAATAGTTTAAGTAGAGATCGAGGTAAGCAGCTGGTGTAGAAGTGTCTGTTGTGTTCTTTAAATCAAGTTCAGAGGGGTATACACGATCGACGTGGTTAGCAAACTTCTTGATGTTCATAGACAACACATCGTCGATATATCTGAAAGCGAAAATAAAATTTGGCAAGGTTTTTATTACCTTTCTTACTCAGCTTAAATTGGTACACATCTTGTCCCCATGGGAATGCAAACAGTCTATTGGAAAACCTTTTTTGAAAAAGAAAGTTCTCATTACGAGAGATAGAAGACTTTCGTTCAGTTTTTTATGAGGTATGGTTGTGTACAGGGTACGTAAAGTGTACGTTTGATCGTAAAAACATTTTTAGTTAATGTAACTAAATAATGAAACTTCAGAAAACTGATTCTGGTGTTTCACTGCATCGCCTACTGCAACTTGGCAGGTGTCGTGATGTCAGTGTTAAATACGTCACAGTCCTTATATGGTAATTTCAGTGTTCAATTCGTCACATCCCATATATGGCAATGTCGATGTTAAATACGTCACAGTCCTTATATGGAAAGTCAGGATTAGATACGTCACATCCCTTATATGGTTGTGTCGGGGTTAGATACGTCACATTCCTTATATGGTAATGTCGGGGTTATATACGTCACATCCCTTATATGGTTATGTCGGGGTTAAATACGTCACATCCCTTATATGGTAATGTGGGGGTTAAATACGTCACATCCCTTGTATATGGTAATGTCAGTGTTAGATACGTCACATCCCTTTTAATGGTAATGTCAGGTTTATATAAGTCACATCCCTTATATGGTAATCCTGAACAATTCGTCTTTTTTCTTTGTGTTCTGGGTGTCGTTCAGCGTTATAAAATATGGTCTTTATTTGATCTGCCAACTCTCAGAACTGGACCGGCATTTGTCAGCAGCGTCAAGGGATTCCATTTCTTAACCGACCAGAGGATTATGTGTTACGAATTTCGGAATTTAACACTAAAAGTTAGACATTCTCAAAATGTCATTTAGATTTACATGCTATTGTTACAATAAAACTGACTACCTTACCTGGACTAGAATGTCGATTGTGGTTTACAGCACAAACCATAACGCGAAGTAGAAATCGGAAAAAAATGAAGAATATAAATGAAAAACACTAAATTAACGAAACGGTGATCGTCTTATGCGTCACCGATGACGTCATGCCATAACAACGCCACAAACGCGGATAGTGAAAACAGAACTTTGATATATCCTAACTTAACCGACATGTTTTTGTCTTTAAAGCTGAATTTGTCGAGGAGCCGATCAGTGCAGGTTAAATAAACCTTGTCAAATCTATGATTTCACCTTCAGGTTTACCGACGGTGTGTGGTTCAATATGAAGACGATTGCTTACCACGTCAATTGTATTTACCCTTCTCAACTAGAAATCAAGGAGAGCACAGGCTTTTCTTCATCACCCGCTTACCTCGACCTCTACTGTGACCAACAGGGGCAGCTACATGTAACTATTGAGTTACACGACACACGTGAGCTATCCCTCACTTGATACTGGTAGTGCCATCTCTGTTCCTCAAACCTATGGTGTTACCATTTCGCAATTAATGCCTTATTTTAGGGTTGCTCGATCGAAAAATCGAGATGTTTGCGATGGAGTCGGCTGCTGACAAACTTAACACATACTCATTCGTGAGATACAGATGGCTGAAGATCATGAGCAAGATTTATGGTCGCCATCATGATCTCACTGAGAAATATTCTGTAGCGATGTTGCATATAAAGGTTGACCTTTTTGAATATTTCTCATTATATTCCTTGTTGCTCCAAAGATTACCTTAGTTCTTACTTTAAGGACGTAACTTGTATTTGGATGTTACCTAGATTTACATGACGGGAATCGTCGATGAAACAAAACTTTACTCTTCTTGAACACCTGATCTCATATTCTTGTACTTTTCCAATGGTCCACGTATAAGTATGTCCTTTGTTCATAGTTTGTCAGACACATTTCAATCGATTTCGAGTTCGGATCACGACGGTTTTTCCGATACTTCGATGTTCTCTTATTTTTCTTACAATCCTGACGATGGTAGCGCTTTACGCGCCTCCTATTCTGTTTCAACTATAGATGTAGTTGAAATTAAAATAGGTTTCCAACCTTTCGGTCCGAAGCACCACTGACGAGTCCAAGAAGGACGTATCACCTGTGTGATTCTGTGTAATTCTTATTTAGCATGATGTATTTAAACTAGACGTACTTCAAGGTTGAAAGAATTAGGTCCGAAATCGTGTAATACACTAATATGTCGAATATTTTCATACAGGAACTTCATTTGATATTTCTAGGGGTAATTTAATAATTTGGTTAACTTTATATATTTACTTGTGCTCATTTAACAAAAGAGAGTAAACAGCAATATGTCCATGTTTATGTTGACTTTTAGAGGGACATTGCATTGACATTGAAATAATCAGACGCGTATCGTAGTCAGTGATGGTTCGTCCCTCGTTTTCTGTTTGGAAAGCGTTGAAGAAACTAAGTAAACTCATTCCGAGTCGGAATATAGTTTCTAATTATATTGTTGCTAGTAGCATTTAGAAATAATCGTTTATGATTTACCGATGAAATATTTTGATAAATTCCCATACTTTAATATTAATTTTCCTCACAGCAGGCCAATGTTTTGAAACAGTTGCGTTCTA
This sequence comes from Mimachlamys varia, assembly GCA_947623455.1. NCBI lineage: Eukaryota > Metazoa > Mollusca > Bivalvia > Pectinida > Pectinidae > Mimachlamys > Mimachlamys varia. Next base: position 3,698,228 of record OX392532.1, read on the forward strand.
AACGCTGTAGCTTATTCACATGTTGGCTACATTTCATCAAGTACACTGACAGGGCCCTATATTTGTATGCACAATGACAGGGCCCAACATTTGTATGTACACTGACAGGGCCCTATATTTGTATGCACAATGACAGGGCCCAACATTTGTATGTACAATGACAGGGCCCTACATTTGTATGTACAATGACAGGGCCCTATATTTGTATGTACACTGACAGGACCCTACATTTGTATGTACAATGACAGGGCCCTACATTTGTATGTACAATGACAGGGCCCTACATTTGTATGTACAATGACAGGGCCCTACATTTGTATGTACAATGACAAAGCCCCACATTTTTATGTACACTGACAGGGCCCATACATTTGTATTTACACTGACAGGGCCCCTACATTTGTATGTACGCTGACAGGGCCCTACATTTGTATGTACACTGACAGGGCCCTATATTTGTATTTACACCGCCAGGGCCCTATATTTGTATGTACACTAACAGGGCTTACATTTGTATGTACACTGACAGGGCCCTATATTCATACACTGACATGGTCCCTAATTTATATATACACTGACAGGACCCCTACATTTGTTTATACACTGACAGGGCCTTACCTTTACAGGTATATACACTGACAGGGTCTTACATTTATAGGTATATACACTGACAGGGCCCACCATGTGTTACGTTAATGTCCTCTGTCAGAATCTCCAGGGAACCTATGGGTAGAGCTCATTTAACCAGGATTAGGATTCATAAAATGTATCTTTTGTCTACGGAATCGTGTCATGGCCATTTATCATTTGCGAAAAAATCCACTTCCTCAATTAACTGCAACCCAATACACTGGAATCATATATAACAACTTGTCTGTCGGTAAACCCCTAAACCGTTTGTGTGGAATCGTATAGCAACTAGACGTTACAGACAAATGTAGGCTAGAGTAGGTGAAGATTCCAAACTTAACAAATGTCTTTTGTGTATCATTGACCTTTCCTCAGTCAACGTAAACACTTCGACCCAAACAAACTCCAACAAAACAAATATACCAGAGAATACCAAAGCGTCAACAAAACCATAATCCGAACTCAAAATCGATTAAACTATGGACAAAATATGAACAAGGAAAGATTTACACTGAGCCCCCTGTAAAAGTAAAAGAGAAGTCCAGGTGTTAGGGAAGAGTAAGCGTCTTTTGCTTCATCGACGACACCCGCCATGTTACTCTAGGTCATATCCAAGTTTAAGCTCTGGCCTAAACGTGAGAACTGAGGCATAACACTCAATTACAACAAGCTGTCTTACAAATGAGCATATTCAAAAACATCCATATCATACAAGGATATAGAATATTTCCCAATGAGACCAATATGACGACCATAAATGTTGCTCATAATTTGCATCGACCTGTATCTCTCGAATCCCTGTGCCGTCAGTTTGCTCGTCCGCAGCTGACATCTATCACGAAATTCTCGATGTTCAGAGCAAGCCCCAGAATAACAAATCGATTGCGACATTTAAACACCATAGAGTAGGGAAGCAGGGATGTTACTGCCAAGAAAGGGAATGTTCATGATCAGAAAATCGAAATCAGTCATACATGTAACAATCAAGAGTGGTTAACATAAGCTTGTAGCATATTACTTCAATTTATCTTGAATTCACCACTGATATCGGCCGATAACTACTGTCAGATAAAGCAGTGCTTTATCTGTCCATACAATGTGCTTTATTCGTCCATACAATGTGCTTTATCTGTCCATACATCGTGCTTTATTCGTCCATACAATGTGCTTTATCCGTCCATACAATGTGCTTTATCCGTCAATACAATGTGTTTTGTCCGTTCATACAATGTACTTTATTCGTTCATACAATGTGCTTTGTCTGTCTATACAAAGGCTTTATCTGTCCATACAATGTGCTTTATCTGTCCATACAATGTGCTTTATCCGTCCATACAATGTGCTTTATCTGTCCTTACAATGAATGTGCTTTATCTGTCCATACAATGTGCTTTGTCTGTCTATACAAAGGCTTTATCTGTCCATACAATGTGCTTTATCTGTCCATACAATGTGCTTTATCCGTCCATACAATGTGCTTTATCTGTCAATGCGATGCACGTGAACAAGTATTTCCTGATTGACTCATGAATTTATTACGGTTGATTATCGGAAGTAGATAAAATCTGTGAAATATTTTCATACACAGATGCGTGAAATTACATTCTGTAGACTACATTGTATTGCGCCCCGACTTTCTTAAAAAAATAGATCTTTAGTTTTATGAATGGATGTTTTCCTACGTGACCAAGCGGTCGCATGGCTTCTGTGCAATAAAAGGTAAATAAATAACGTTTTTGTTCTGCTTCATGTGAATATCTGTATTGAATGGTTGAAGGATAGACATAATACATGGTAAGAAGTTTACAATACAGGGTTTGTTTTTGGCTAGGGACGGTAAGACGAAGATTGCTCGCCAACTCGTCTTTCCTAACACTCGCCAAAAAACAACCAAACGCCTTATCACTTTTTAAGTAATTTGAGAGCTCGGTGTCTTGCCCTTGTCGAGATTGAATGTAGAAGAAATCACCAGTTGGTCCATATTCTGTCGTAGTAAGGAGAAAACACAACGTCCATAGACCGTTTATATACTTCTGTCACATATTGGTAAGAAACCAAGGGTAAATCGACACCAAGTAGACTGTTAACACGGCATAACTACGGCAACACGGACGGCCGCACAGTAACAGTCATTGTTAAATTCGATCAAAAGATAAATCGTCGAAAGCAAATCTGATCCTTAAATTGTCATCCCCAGCACGCCGGACCAATACTGCTCATTGGTGTCAGGCTGTTTATCTGTCAGTGCTCGCCAATCCTCCGAGGCGGGTGATTGCCAGTGTGGGATGGTGCAATGAAAATAAATCACAGCCAAGCCCTATTTGGTATGGGAACGTAATGGCGCGGGATAATTGTATCCGTGTCCACGCGAGACTTGATGTGTCTGCGCGTAGACTTCATCAGGTTGAGCGGGAATTACCGTCCGATTTGGCGGGAATCATAGACGCTTCCGTATTATTTCTCAATGAGCAATTCCGAGCGAGTGCTTGACTGGCACCAGACAAAGTGGTGTATCAGGCCACGTTTATTGTGTAACACCAATACACAACAATTGACTGGAAGGGTAAATAAGGCATCGTTTCCCCCTCGTGTTTAGTGTTATGACTATCGAATCTCCTAGTTTGTATAGGCTTCTTACTCGTTTTCTCTTCCGAATAGTTTAGGTTTCACCCCTTACGCAGCATCAGAGGCGAGTCCAAGAAACCCACGACGAATACCTGTTTATGTTTTTTTATTACAATGTTATTATTTCATCATTATTATTTTATCATCAGCAGAGTTCTATAAAGACGTCGTATTCTGTCGCTAATTAATTTCGCATCACATCTTTATTAATCTGGAAATACATACTTATCAAAAGCTTTTAACTCTCTTCATAATCATCTTTGCTGGAGAGGTGAAACTAACATTTAACCGTTATCAGAGGACGCATAGACCATACTGATGTTGGCATGGGAGTAATATTTAGAGAACTGGGTTCTTACTTTAAAAATGAACCACCAAGTAAAAGAAAAGTTACATTTATCAGAGATTCACCCTTATCTTTAACATTATATTTGTCCGGTTCTGTTTCTGTTCATGTTTACATAAAACAGGTCTGAAACTTACAGATGGGTGTAAATATGAACTTCGTGGGTATATATAGAAATACGGAACAACGTATTTCTGAATATTTTAAAATGTGCATTTATAATATTTCGATCTAATCACGTATGTATACACAACATTGATTACGCTTATATATACTGTATGTTCAACATGATGTCTGACATGAGGCTGATCACATTGTACTTGTAAACGTAGGGCGCGAACAGTAAAAATATACAGCCTACGGAATACCACGTTGCTTTCCGTTGGAAGCTTTTAGCTCCGGTGCTTATCGGTATTTTACTAGCTTTTAAGGGTCAAATTAGCTTAATTTAGGCTGACGGTAATGTCAGGTGCCGCAACCTACTGATTCTGCGGTGATGAAACAAGGTTCATTGCTTAGAATTCACCGCAGACACCAAGAACAGCTTTCTCCTTGATATTCAAGTTTCCTCCGGCATCAAAACCATGAACTTAGGATATGAAACCGTTAAAAAATAAAAACACGCACACAAAACTTAATTCATAAATCGAAATCCTCAGTATTATAAAATTAATCCGTTGCATAATTATTATTACCGATTCCATTTGAGGGTCAGACTGGTTTACGAGCTTTCTCTGTGAGGAGCTAGATTCAGTTCTACAGGATGTCTGCAAGTAGGGGAATGTTTAAACATGGGGGAATATTTACACGTAGGGAAGAATGTCTACGCGTAAGAGGAATGTTTTCACGTGAGGGATGTCAATACGTGGGGGAATGTTTACACGTGAGGGAATGTTTACACGTGGGGAAGAATGTCTACCCATGGGAGATTGTTTACACGTGAGAGAATGTTTTCACGTAGGGGAAGAATGTCTACGCATAGGGGAATGTTTTCACGTGAGGGATGTTTTCACGTGGGGGAATGTCTACACGTGTGGGAATGTTTTTACGTAGGGGAAGAATGTCTACGCAATGGGGAATGTTTACTTACATGTGAGAAAGTTGCTCACGCGTGAGAATTCTTTGGGCTTTGTTTAAGCATGGGACACTTTTTCGCGTGAACTTTAAAGATATTACATGTACAATGTAAGTAAGCGCCTTTCATCCCGTCAGAGCGTTTGTTTACGCGCGAGTGGGTGTAAACGCATGGGTGGATGTACGTGTTTACCATTGACTTGAGAGGATGCGTTAGTGAGATAATACGTGTACGGTTGGGGCGTTGTCATGGAATCTACCATCGAACGTTAGTCATGTCATCGTATCATCCCGAAATCGAACGTGAGTCATGTCATCGTATCATCCCGGAATCGAACGCCTCATACACGTTCAACCGCGGATGAAAGATGTTCCCAAAACCTTTTAATATCAAATAGCTTATATGATAGACTCTTAGCTTACGCTTTAGATGCCGCTCACTTATTTCTGTAAGTACCTTTAATGACCTTCAATAACCTTTATACGTGACAATACTTTGTATGATGTACACCAAGTAGATTTGTAAATTAATTCTCGGTTTATCTAATTGTCTTCATCCAATCGTTTCTGTTTTCTCACCCTGTCGAAGACACCCTGTGCATGCAAATGACAGCTTTAATGAAAGGTCGCATGACGTCAGCTACAGACAAACCACTGACTCTGATCGTGTGCTGGCGGTACAAACTCTGGGTGACCCGTCCGTACGCCTCTCAATAGTGTAATGTCAATACGGTTCAACAGCGGTTGCTTAAGGATGTAAAATTAACGTAATTAGCGAGGACAAACGTATGTTTGAGGCACATGATGACAGTTCTGTGGTATCCCACGTAGAGTCGATATGAACCAGCCTCTGGTAAAATCAGGTCTAATCAGCGTGATCTCAGACGATCTGAATACCTCCCAAATTGTGCCTAATAAAACTATTCATATTCAACATGGCGTGAATAGAGCTAGATATATACAGAGGGGGACAACATGGCGTGTATAGAGCTAGAGATATACAGAGGGGGACAACATGGCGTATATAGAGCTAGAGATATACAGAGGGGGACAACATGGCGTGTATAGAGCTAGAGATATACAGAGGGGGACAACATGGCGTGTATAGAGCTAGATATATACAGAGGGGGACAACATGGCGTGAATAGAGCTAGAGATATACAGAGGGGGACAACATGGCGTGTATAGAGCTAGATATATACAGAGGGGGACAACATGGCGTGAATAGAGCTAGAGATATACAGAGGGGGACAACATGGCGTGTATAGAGCTAGAGATATACAGAGGGGGACAACATGGCGTGTATAGAGCTAGATATATACAGAGGGGGACAACATGGCGTGTATAGAGCTAGAGATATACAGAGGGGGACAACATGGCGTGAATAGAGCTAGAGATATACAGAGGGGGACAACATGGCGTGTATAGAGCTAGAGATATACAGAGGGGGACAACATGGCGTGTATAGAGCTAGAGATATACAGAGGAGGACAACATGGCGTGAATAGAGCTAGAGATATACAGAGGGGGACAACATGGCGTGTATAGAGCTAGAGATATACAGAGGGGGACAACATGGCGTGAATAGAGCTAGAGATATACAGAGGGGGACAACATGGCGTGTATAGAGCTAGAGATATACAGAGGGGACAACATGGCGTGAATAGAGCTAGAGATATACAGAGGGGGACAACATGGCGTGTATAGAACTAGAGATATACAGAGGGGGACAACATGGCGTGTATAGAACTAGAGATATACAGAGGGGGACAACATGGCGTGTATAGAGCTAGAGATATACAGAGGGGGACAACATGGCGTGAATAGAGCTAGAGATATACAGAGGGGGACAACATGGCGTGAATAGAGCTAGAGATATACAGAGGGGGACAACATGGCGTGAATAGAGCTAGAGATATACAGAGGGGGACAACATGGCGTGTATAGAGCTAGAGATATACAGAGGGGGACAACATGGCGTGAATAGAGCTAGAGATATACAGAGGGGGACAACATGGCGTGAATAGAGCTAGAGATATACAGAGGGGGACAACATGGCGTGAATAGAGCTAGAGATATACAGAGGGGACAACATGGCGTGAATAGAGCTAGAGATATACAGAGGGGGACAACATGGCGTGTATAGAACTAGAGATATACAGAGGGGGACAACATGGCGTGTATAGAGCTAGAGATATACAGAGGGGGACAACATGGCGTGTATAGAGCTAGAGATATACAGAGGGGGACAACATGGCGTGTATAGAGCTAGAGATATACAGAGGGGGACAACATGGCGTGTATAGAGCTAGAGATATACAGAGGGGGACAACATGGCGTGTATAGAGCTAAAGATATACAGAGGGGGACAACATGGCGTGTATAGAGCTAGAGATATACAGAGGGGGACAACATGGCGTGTATAGAGCTAGAGATATACAGAGGGGGACAACATGGCGTGTATAGAGCTAGAGATATACAGAGGGGGACAACATGGCGTGAATAGAGCTAGAGATATACAGAGGGGGACAACATGGCGTGTATAGAGCTAGATATATACAGAGGGGGACAACATGGCGTGAAATGAGCTAGAGATATACAGAGGGGGACAACATGGCGTGTATAGAGCTAGAGATATACAGAGGGGGACAACATGGCGTGAATAGAGCTAAAGATATACAGAGGGGGACAACATGGCGTGAATAGAGCTAGAGATATACAGAGGGGGACAACATGGCGTGAATAGAGCTAGAGATATACAGAGGGGACAACATGGCGTGAATAGAGCTAGAGATATACAGAGGGGGACAACATGGCGTGTATAGAACTAGAGATATACAGAGGGGGACAACATGGCGTGTATAGAGCTAGAGATATACAGAGGGGGACAACATGGCGTGTATAGAGCTAGAGATATACAGAGGGGGACAACATGGCGTGTATAGAGCTAGAGATATACAGAGGGGGACAACATGGCGTGTATAGAGCTAGAGATATACAGAGGGGGACAACATGGCGTGTATAGAGCTAGAGATATACAGAGGGGGACAACATGGCGTGTATAGAGCTAAAGATATACAGAGGGGGACAACATGGCGTGTATAGAGCTAGAGATATACAGAGGGGGACAACATGGCGTGTATAGAGCTAGAGATATACAGAGGGGGACAACATGGCGTGTATAGAGCTAGAGATATACAGAGGGGGACAACATGGCGTGAATAGAGCTAGAGATATACAGAGGGGGACAACATGGCGTGTATAGAGCTAGATATATACAGAGGGGGACAACATGGCGTGAAATGAGCTAGAGATATACAGAGGGGGACAACATGGCGTGTATAGAGCTAGAGATATACAGAGGGGGACAACATGGCGTGAATAGAGCTAGAGATATACAGAGGGGGACAACATGGCGTGAATAGAGCTAGAGATATACAGAGGGGGACAACATGGCGTGTATAGAGCTAGAGATATACAGAGGGGGACAACATGGCGTGAATAGAGCTAGAGATATACAGAGGGGGACAACATGGCGTGTATAGAGCTAGAGATATACAGAGGGGGACAACATGGCGTGAATAGAGCTAGAGATATACAGAGGGGGACAAGATGGCGTAAATAGAGCTAGAGATATACAGAGGGGGACAACATAGCGTGTATAGAGCTAGAGATATACAGAGGGGGACAACATGGCGTGAATAGAGCTAGAGATATACAGAGGGGGACAACATGGCGTGAATAGAGCTAGAGATATACAGAGGGGGACAACATGGCGTGTATAGAGCTAGAGATATACAGAGGGGGACAACATGGCGTGTATAGAGCTAGAGATATACAGAGGGGGACAACGTGGCGTGTATAGAGCTAGAGATATACAGAGGGGGACAACATGGCGTGTATAGAGCTAGAGATATACAGAGGGGGACAACATGGCGTGTATAGAGCTAGAGATATACAGAGGGGGACAACATGGCGTGTATAGAGCTAGAGATATACAGAGGGGGACAACATGGCGTGTATAGAGCTAGAGATATACAGAGGGGGACAACATGGCGTGAATAGAGCTAGAGATATACAGAGGGGGACAACATGGCGTGTATAGAGCTAGAGATATGCAGAGGGGGACAACATGGCGTGTATAGAGCTAGAGATATGCAGAGGGGGACAACATGGCGTGTATAGAGCTAGAGATATACAGAGGAGGACAACATGGCGTGTATAGAGCTAGAGATATACAGAGGGGGACAACATGGCGTGAATAGAGCTAGAGATATACAGAGGGGGACAACATGGCGTGTATAGAGCTAGAGATATACATAGGGGGACAACATGGCGTGTATAGAGCTAGAGATATACAGAGGGGGACAACATGGCGTGTATAGAGCTAGAGATATACAGAGGGGGACAACATGGCGTGTATAGAGCTAGATATATACAGAGGGGGACAACATGGCGTGAATAGAGCTAGAGATATACAGAGGGGGACAACATGGCGTGAATAGAGCTAGAGATATACAGAGGGGGACAACATGGCGTGTATAGAGCTAGAGATATACAGAGGGGGACAACATGGCGTGTATAGAGCTAGAGATATACAGAGGGGGACAACATGGCGTGAATAGAGCTAGAGATATACAGAGGGGGACAACATGGCGTGAATAGAGCTAGAGATATACAGAGGGGGACAACATGGCGTGTATAGAGCTAGAGATATACAAAGGGGGACAACATGGCGTGAATAGAGCTAGAGATATACAGAGGGGGACAACATGGCGTGAATAGAGCTAGAGATATACAGAGGGGGACAACATGGCGTGTATAGAGCTAGAGATATACAGAGGGGGACAACATGGCGTGAATAGAGCTAGAGATATACAAAGGGGGATAACATGGCGTGAATAGTGCTAGAGATACACAGAGGGGGACAACATGGCGTGTATAGAGCTAGAGATATACAGAGGGGGACAACATGGCGTGAATAGAGCTAGATATATACAGAGGGGGACAACATGGCGTGAATAGAGCTAGATATATACAGAGGGGGACAACATGGCGTGTATAGAGCTAGAGATATACAGAGGGGACAACATGGCGTGAATAGAGCTAGAGATATACAGAGGGGGACAACATGGCGTGTATAGAGCTAGAGATATACAGAGGGGGACAACATGGCGTGTATAGAGCTAGAGATATACAGACGGGGACAACATGGCGTGTATAGAGCTAGAGATATACAGAGGGGGACAACATGGCGTGAATAGAGCTAGAGATATACAGAGGGGGACAACATGGCGTGAATAGAGCTAGAGATATACAGAGGGGGACAACCAAGCAATTCATATTGGCAAGTGCTGTTAGGGATTGGCTCCCGACTTTAGGTGTATGGATTTCTAAGCAATGTATTGACGTTTCGTTTCCTGTTTGAATGCATTAAAATTGATACAGAACACACGGCCAGTATGCTATCTTTTCTAGTTTCTAGTACATTTCAAAAACCTACTCAACGAAAACCAAGCGTTTCTGTTATAACCTTACAGCCCATCGTCGTTTGACGGACTGTAATTTCTGTGTGTCAGTGTTCAAGGAGACATGAAGGCTTCTGATGTTTAACCTTGCCTAGTAGTTTACATTCAATATTATATACAATGATCACGCTTTCTGACTTTTCTTTAAACAATAGGGCCGTAGAAACTGCAGGAGAACTGGAATATATTTGAGTAAATACTTTACAATTATAGCCGTTTGATGAGGTCGATACATGGTTTAATCAACCTGAGAAAAAATATTAGCCGAGGACGAAGGCCGAGGGGAAAATACCAACCGAGGACGAAGTCCGAGGTTGATATTTTTTCTCTGGTCGATAAAACCATGTATCAACCGAAATCAAAAGGCTATAATTGCATATTACATGTATTAGAAATTGATATTCTTTACATTTTCTGATTTGCTAAAACTTGGTAACCTGATGTTTCTACTTTTAGAACACCGAGTCAATATTGCGTTTATGATAGGGGTAATTATTGTGACGCCATATTACCCCTCTCTTTATGACGTCATAATCATATATTGCCTTTTATTTTATTGTGTTTACTCTATTTAGTGTGTTTACTTGTTGTGATTGACAATGATACTCGGTTCTCGCTTGAAGAATTTGATGTTTACTTGGATGTGACAAAGCTTTACATGGCGGGTGTCGTCGATGAAGCAGAAGACGCTTACTCTTCCGGAACACTTGATCTTATTCTCTTGTGCTTTTACGAAAATCTCCGTGTAAATCTTTCTTTCGTTCCTATTTTGCCTCTAGATTAATTGATTTTGAGTTCGGATTATGGTTTTGTTGACGGTTTGGTATTCCCTGATTTAGCAGCAGGTGAAAGAAGCTATCCGAATACGTCGCATTGGACCGGTTCTCAATCGAGATGAGGAGGGGGGGGGGGGGTGATATATGACCAATTCTTAAAAAAATCATTGCGTAATCGAGCCATTTTGGTACAATTATATTTCTACGCTTGAAAATAAAGCCGAAATCGACATCGATTTTCGTTAAAAAAAAACCCAGATTTTACACCTTTGTCAACATATACGCTATATACTGGTTAGTTACCATTCTAGTCCTCGAAACGTCGCATTTAACATTTAGTGGTTGTGTAACAATGATCTTCTCATAACAGATCGGGAAATGTGTATCAATGTAAGAGCAACAGCACTTAGGTGTTTGTGATGATATGATTAGCAGGCCCATCGGAAGGAGTTTATTTGGAAGCTATCACCTTCTCATTATTTACAGGTGTTTGGTGATAAGCGTCCCTTTCTGAGAATGGATATTTTGTCTTCTTTAAACTTACTCGTGACATGATGGTAACAATGTATTTTCATAATAAATAAACAGCAACAAACAAAAAACAAACAAAAATTATAAATAATAAGTTTTGAGTGCAGAAGGGACATTTCTCCTCGTGACAGTATGACAAATCATAATATATATTTTTCCGAAGGCTGCTTCCATGGGGGAAATACGAGGGACACATGCACATACCCCCTCCTCCTGTAACCCCCACTCTACCCCTCCTTCTCCAAACCCCACTCTACCCCCTCCTCCTCTAACCCCACTTTACCCTCTCCTCATTTAACTCCCACTCTACCCCCTCCTCTAACCCCGACTCTACCCCCTCCTCCTCTAACCCCCACTCTACCCCCTCCTTCTCCTACCCCCACTTTACCCCTCCTCCTCCAACCCCCAGTCAACCCCCTCCTTCTCCAACCCCCACTTTACCCCCTCCTCATTTAACTCCCACTCAACCCCCCTCCTATTACCCCCACTCTACCCCGTCTCCTCTAACCCCCACTCTACCCCCTCCTTCTCTAGTCCCCACTCTACCCCCTCCTTCTCCAACCCCCACTTTACCCCCACCTCATTAAACTCCCACCTCTACCCCTCCTCCTCCAACCCCCACCTCTACCCCCTCCTTCTCCAACCCCCACCCTACCCCCTACTTCTCCAACCCCCACTCTACCCCTCCTCATTTAACTCCCACTCTACCCCCTCCTTCTCCTACCCCCACTTTACCCCTCCTCCTCCAACCCCCAGTCAACCCCCTCCTTCTCCAACCCCCACTTTACCCCCTCCTCATTTAACTCCCACTCAACCCCCCTCCTATTACCCCCACTCTACCCCGTCTCCTCTAACCCCCACTCTACCCCCTCCTTCTCTAGTCCCCACTCTACCCCCTCCTTCTCCAACCCCCACTTTACCCCCACCTCATTAAACTCCCACCTCTACCCCTCCTCCTCCAACCCCCACCTCTACCCCCTCCTTCTCCAACCCCCACCCTACCCCCTACTTCTCCAACCCCCACTCTACCCCTCCTCATTTAACTCCCACTCTACCCCCTCCTCCTCTTACCCCCTCTCTACCCCCTCCTCCTCCAACCCCTACTCTACCTCTCTCCTCCTCTAACCCCCACCTCTACCCCCTCCTTCTCCAACCCCCACTTAACCCCCTCTTCATTTAACTCCCTCTCTACCCCCCTCCTCTAACCCCCACTCTACCCCTCCTCCTCAAACCCCCACTCTATCCCCTCCTCCTCCAACCCCCACTCTACACCCTCCTCATTTAACTCCCACTCTACCCCCTCCTCTAACCCCCACTCTACCCCTGCTCCTCTAACCCCCACTCTACCCCCTCCTTCTCCAACCCCCACTTTACCCCCTCCTCATTTAACTCCCACTCTACCCCCTCCTCTAACCCCCACTCTACCCCCTCCTCATTTAACTCCCACTCTACCCCCTCCTCCTCTAATCCCTACTCTACCCCCTCCTCCTCTAACCCCCACTCTACCCCCTCCTTCTCCAAATCCCACTTTACCCCCTCCTCTAACCCCCACTCAACCCCCCTCCTCTAACCCCCACTCTACCCCCTCCTCCTCCAACCCCCACTCTATCCCCTCCTCTAACCCCACTCTACCCCCTCCTCCTCTAACCCCCACTCTACCTCATCCTTCTCTAGTCCTCACTCTACCCCTCCTCCTCCAACCCCCACTCTACACCCTCCTTCTCCAACCCCCACTTTACCCCCTCCTCATTTAACTCCCACTCTACCTCCTCCTCCTCTAACCCCCTCTCTACCTCCTCCTTCTCTAGTCCCCACCTCTTCCCCCTCCTCCTCCAAACCCCACCTCTACCCCCTCCTTCTCCAACCCCCACTCTATCCCCTCCTTCTCCAACCCCCACATTACCCCTCCTCATTTAACTCCCACTCTACCCCCCTCCTCTAACCCCCATTCCACCCCTTCTCCCCTAACCCCCACTTTTCCCCCTCCTCCTCTAACTCCCTTTCTTCCCCCTCCTCTAACCCCCACTCTACCCCCTCCTCTTACCCCCATTCAACCCCCTCCTCCTCTAACCCCCACTCTACCCCCTCCTCCTCTAACACCCACTCTACCCCCTCCTCCTCGAGCCCCCACTCTACACCCTCCTCCTCTAACCCCCACTCTACCCCTCCTCCTCTAACCCCCACTCTACCCCTCCTCCTCTAACCCCCACTCTACCCCTCCTCCTCTAACCCCCACTCTACACCCTCCTCCTCTAACCCCCACTCTACCCCTCCTCCTCTAACCCCCACTCTACCCCTCCTCCTCTAACCCCCACTCTACCCCTCCTCCTCTAACCCCCACTCTACCCCCTCCTCCTCTAACCCCCACTCTACCCCTCCTCCTCTAACCCCCACTCTACCCCTCCTCCTCTAACCCCCACTCTACCCCTCCTCCTCTAACCCCCACTCTACCCCCTCCTCCTCTAACCCCCACTCTACCCCTCCTCCTCTAACCCCCACTCTACCCCCTCCTCCTCTAACCCCCACTCTACCCCTCCTCCTCTAACCCCCACTCTACCCCTCCTCCTCTAACCCCCACTCTACCCCTCCTCCTCTAACCCCCACTCTACCCCTCCTCCTCTAACCCCCACTCTACCCCCTCCTCCTCTAACCCCCACTCTACCCCTCCTCCTCTAACCCCCACTCTACCCCTCCTCCTCTAACCCCCACTCTACCCCTCCTCCTCTAACCCCCACTCTACCCCCTCCTCCTCTAACCCCCACTCTACCCCCTCCTCCTCTAACCCCCACTCTACCCCTCCTCCTCTAACCCCCACTCTACCCCCTCCTCCTCTAACCCCCACTCTACCCCCTCCTCCTCTAACCCCCACTCTACCCCCTCCTCCTCTAACCCCCACTCTACCCCCTCCTCCTCTAACCCCCACTCTACCCCTCCTCCTCTAACCCCCACTCTACCCCCTCCTCCTCTAACCCCCACTCTACCCCTCCTCCTCTAACCCCCACTCTACACCCTCCTCCTCTAACCCCCACTCTACCCCTCCTCCTCTAACCCCCACTCTACACCCTCCTCCTCTAACCCCCACTCTACCCCTCCTCCTCTAACCCCCACTCTACACCCTCCTCCTCTAACCCCCACTCTACACCCTCCTCCTCTAACCCCCACTCTACCCCTCCTCCTCTAACCCCCACTCTACACCCTCCTCCTCTAACCCCCACTCTACACCCTCCTCCTCTAACCCCCACTCTATTATTACGTTTGTATCTCCGGAAGTACATCTTATCAATTATGTCTGTAGATATTAAAACAATTCTTTACTCGAAACAAGCCAAAGATCTGTTCACATTCATTGCTGCTAACCACAAATATTTTACATGCTTTACGAAAAGAAAAATACTTCGAACATACATACGTGTTTCTACAATTTAACCTTTGTATGGCTACTCGCCGCAAGTTGCAATAAGCTCACCCATAGCCATGACTCTTTGCGGAGAAGGATTCAAGAACAGTTATTTTTTATTACCCAGCATATCAAAACGTTTGGAAATGGTAATCAAATCCAAAAGAAAAATAAGGCGTCACGTGAAACGTTTCCATTTAAGCCTACGATTATATTTCACAAGTCATACCCATTTTCTTATCTGGCTTTTTAGAGAATCAGTGCGTTAGATATATATATCTTCATTACGTACACATTTTTATCTGTTTAAATTCACTTTTTGTGTCTATATGTTGGTATGTTTGATGTGGATAGCGATAAGTGCTATGTTTTGACAGACATTAATAGCATCCGTGTGGATCACGCATAATAAAATCCGTGTGTATGCCACTTTCGTCTAGTTATTTTGATGTTTATGTCGGGTTACTTTAGTGAGATGGAGATGTAGGAAGACGAACTTTTGTCACAACACAACGAATTGATAACGTATTGATCGCTATAAAATGGTATGCTACATTGTATCAGGAACATCACGTCTTGTTTCATAACCAGGACATCTACCGAACAAATATTACACACTGTTGTGTAAGGTATAGTCCAAGCTTACTTTAAAGGTAACCACTTACGAGAACATGTCTATTTACAGACACAAACATGAGCACAAGCACACTGCTGTAATACAGCTTATAGTGTAGTAGGATACATCGGTTATCAACACAATGTATACCAAAAGTAACTATATATGAATAGTACTTCACCCATTTACATACATACAGTGTGCTGAGCGGATCATACAACACAGAGATACATGTAATTAGCACAGCCTACAATGCAGTGATACAATGTACTTAGCATTGCCTATAATACAGTGATAATTAGCACTGCTTAAAACACCGTGATACTTAACACTGCCTATAATACAGTGATACTTAGCACTGCCTATAATATAGTGATACTTAGCACTGCCTATAAAACAGTGATACTTAGCACAGTCTATAATACAGTGATAATTAGCACTGCCTATAATACAGTGACACTTAGCACTGCCTATAATACAGTGATACCTATCACAGCCTATAATACAGTGATAATTAGCACTACCTATAATACAGTGATACTTAGCACAGCCTACAATACAGTGATACTTAGCACAGCCTACAATACAGTGATACTTAGCACAGCCTACAATAGAGTGATACTTAGCACTGCCTATAATACAGTGATACTTAGCACAGCCTATAATACAGTGATACTTAGCACTACCTATAATACAGTGATAATTAGCACTACCTATAATACAGTGATACTTAGCACAGCCTACAATACAGTGATACTTAGCACAGCCTACAATACAGTGATACTAAGCACAGCCTACAATAGAGTGATACTTAGCACTGCCTATAATACAGTGATACTTAGCACAGCCTATAATACAGTGATACTTAGCACTACCTATAATACAGTGATAATTAGCACAGCCTATAATACAGTGATACTTAACACTGCCTACAATACAGAGATACTTAGCACTGCCTACAATACAGCGATACTTAGCACTGCCTATAATATAGTGAATATAGTGATACTAAGCACTGCCTACAATACAGTGATACTTAGCACTGCCTATAATACAGTGATACTTAGCACAGCCTATAATACAGTGATACTTAGCACAGCCTATAATACAGTGATACTTAGCATTGCCTACAATACAGTGATACTTAGCACTGCCTACAATACAGAGATACTTAGCACTGCCTACAATACAGTGATACCTAGCACTGCCTATAATACAGTGATACCTAGCACAGCCTACAATACAGTGATACTTAGCACAGCCTATAATACAGAGATACTTAGCACTGCCTACAATACAGTGATACTTAGCACTGCCTACAATACAGTGATACGTAGCACTGCCTACAATACAGTGATACTTAGCACTGCCTACAATACAGTGATACTTAGCACTGCCTATAATACAGTGATACTTAGCACTACCTATAATACAGTGATACTTAGCACTGCCTATAATACAGTGATACTTAGCATTGCCTACAATACAGTGATACTTAGCACTGCCTTCAATACAGTGATACTTAACACTGCCTATAATACAGTGATACTTAGCACTGCCTACAATACAGTGTTACCTAGCACTGCCTATAATACAGTGATACCTAGCACAGCCTACAATACAGTGATACTTAGCACAGCCTATAATACAGAGATACTTAGCACTGCCTATAATACAGAGATACTTAACACTGCCTACAATACAGTGATACTTAGCACTGCCTACAATACAGTGATACTTAGCACAGCCTACAATACAGTGATACTTAGCACTGCCTACAATTCAGTGATACTTAGCACTGCCTATAATACAGATATACTTAACACTGCCTACAATACAGTAATACTTAGCACTGCCTACAATACAGAGATACTTATCACTGCCTATAATACAGTGATACTTAGCACTGCCTACAATACAGTGATACTTAGCACTGCCTATAATACAGATATACTTAGCACTGCCTACAATACAGTGATACTTAGCACTGCCTATAATATGGTGATGCTTAGCACTGCCTACAATACAGAGATACTTAGCACTGCCTATAATACAGAGATACTTAGCACTGCCTACGATACAGAGATACTTAGAACTGCCTACAATACAGTGATACTTAGCACTGCCTATAATACAGCGATACTTAGCACTGCCTATAATACAGAGATACTTAGCACCGCCTATAATACAGTGATACTTAGCACTGCCTACAATACAGTGATACTTAGCACTGCCTACAATACAGTGATACTTAGCACTGCCTACAATACAGTGATACTTAGCACCGCCTACAATACAGTGATACTTAGCACTGCCTATAATATGGTGATGCTTAGCACTGCTTATAATACAGTGATACTTAGCACTGCCTACAATACAGAGATACTTAGCACTGCCTATAATACAGTGATACTTAGCACTGCCTACAATACAGAGATACTTAGCACTGCCTACAATACAGCGATACTTAGCACTGCCTACAATATAGTGAATATAGTGATACTAAGCACTGCCTACAATACCGTGATACTTAGCACAGCCTATAATACAGAGATACTTAGCACCGCCTATAATACAGTGAGACTTAACACTGCCTACAATACAGAGATAATTAGCATTGCCTATAATACAATGGTATAACAAAGATTCCAATACAGCTAGATACAGAGCACATAACATAACTACAATACGGTGATATAGAGCACAGCTTACAATACGGTATGGTGGAGGGACATCGGCCATTGAACACTCGGTGCGGACGGTAATCTAACAGAGGTCACGAGAACGCTGGGCACTTCTAGATTCGATAGAAATAAACGACAAATTCAGAGTCGGAGAGCGATACTTGTACATACACTAAAACTGCCATCGATCTGTTTGTACAGACTGAAGATTGGTGGGCTGTGTTAAACACAAAACCAATAATCCCATGGCCAATTCCTTGTCTACATTTGTTTCAAATTACAGTTTCATTAAGTTCCATCACGATTCCATAAAAAAGAGCTTGATTTAAGAGGTAAATAGTATATATCATTCCACACTATCCAATCCGTCGCTAATGGTAACCAGGTTTTCGACGTTGTTACAACCCAGCCGATAGTTGACCTCTTTCCTTCAGCCATGGGTCTACTGGACAATACATTTCTTTTATTCAATTGTGTTTCTTCTCACGCAATCGTAAATACTATGGATTCCTTCGTGAAAGTGTGCTTCGTTGATGTTCTTCATGTTTACATCCATACTGTCTTCAATCGTCCATTTTGCCAAGACAAGCTCAGATAGAAACCGCGAGGCTGAATCGCAAATATCATAGTTTCTGTGTATATCTTTAATTATGATAGTTACCTTACTAAGACGAAGAAGCGTTCAGTTTGGGCCTTATTTTCTGAAATGGCCAAACTATGATATGTGTTACTTTCCTTATATTTCTTGGTAGAGAGGGCCGATCCCTTCACCCCTCCGTTCACCCCATGGATCCGAGGAATGTCTGCGACCTGTCAGGGTAGATTGATACAGCATACCTTTTGTCCATTCAAATGGAAATTGACTTATTGTCACTTCTAGTTGAGAATAAAATACACTGCCCCCCCCCCCCCCCCTCCAGACGGAGAGCAGTACCCTTCTTACCTTTTTGTTAACTACTGTTATGTCCAATACCAAAATGATCTTCAAAGGTATGCCAATTGTCCGTTATAATTGTATGAAGATGAGTGTAGGTCCCCAGTGAAGGCAGAGCGTGACAGACTAATATTGTGTCCAATTATAGGTTGCCGACAAGATCGTCTCCGATTTCACCGTGAAAAACGACATTGGCTGCTACATTGACTTCCGGCTGCGTCAATTTACTTCCGGAAACGTCCATCGGCTTCCGGCTGAGACCAATTAATCAACTTGGCGTTTACAGTCGATAAACAATTTGGAACCTGTCGTACTTAATGTACCTTAATGTAATCAAACACAAAATACCAAACCAAAGCTTTGTCAATCGGGCTAGTTCGCACCAATCTAAAGCTTTATTCATTTGGCTAAGGGCACCAAATAAAACCCACGAGAAGTTGTCCATTAGGCTAGTCCGCGCAAACAACCCCTTGTTCATCTGTTAAGTCCGCACCTAACGAGACCCTTTCCAATGAGCTAACACACGCAAAGAGAAACCGTTTTCATTAAAGCTAAACCATGCCAATTGAAACCCTGTCCCACTGATCAAGCCAAGCTAAAGAAAGCCCCTTTTCGTTCGGCTAGACCAAGCCAAATGAAATCCTTTTGCATTAAGCTAGCTAGTCAGGGCCATTTGAAACCCCTTTTCCATGAATCTGACTATTGTAGATCATGCCAAGTGGACCCTTTTGCATTAAGTTAGCTAGCTATCCAATGCCATGTGAAACCCTTTCCTTTTTCATTAAGCCAAATAATGTAGACCATGCAAAGTGAACTCCTTTTCCATTAAGCTAGCAATGCCAAACTACAACCATTGTCAATCAGACTAGTCCCCGCCAAACAAAACACTTCCCCTTCAAGCTTGACTGCGCCAGCACTGGGCCCGGTCTCTTTATATATCTCGCTAGCTATACCACCAGAGGATACTGAAATTGCCACTTGAAAACAATTTATACCGGTAATTGATACGCGTATATTGTGGGCACAATGATCTATTTTTTAGGAACCATTTTTCTACAGATATACATTTACAAATGTTTGTCTTGCCTGTTTTGTAAAAGTATTGTTCCTGGTGTTGTGCTTAATCGTGTGATCTATATTTCGAGTAAAAGTATTTGTTGTTTAAATCAACCCCATTAAAGGTCGATTGACTATGAAAACGGTTCCATTTGCTCTTTACTCAAAACGTTAAGCCAGTATTTCATTATTTTGAAACTTTACGTTGGAACAACATCATAAAAATTAATAAAAAATTAAATAAATGCTAGTATTAATTAATATTTACATGTTTAACAATGGAAACCCTCTGTGAAATACAACATCGCCCGATACCTTATATTTAACAATGGAAACCCTCTGTGAAATACAACATCGCCCCATACCTTATGTTTAAAATGGAAACCCTCTGTGAAATACAACATCGCCCCATACCTTATGTTTAAAATGGAAACCCTCTGTGAAATACAACATCGCCCCATACCTTATGTTTAAAATGGAAACCCTCTGTGAAATACAACATCGCCCCATACCTTATGTTTAAAATGGAAACCCTCTGTGAAATACAACATCGCCCCATACCTTATATTTAACATTGGAAACCCTCTGTGAAATACAACATCGCCCCATACCTTATGTTTAAAATGGAAACCCTCTGTGAAATACAACATTGCCCGATATCTTATGTTTAACAATGGAAACCCTCTGTGAAATACAACATCGCCCCATACCTTATGTTTAACAATGGAAACCCTCTGTGAAATACAACATCGCCCCATACCTTATGTTTAACAATGGAAACCCTCTGTGAAATACAACATCGCCCCATACCTTATATTTAACATTGGAAACCCTCTGTGAAATACAACATCGCCCGATACCTTATGATTAACAATGGAAACCCTCTGTGAAATACAACATCGCCCGATACCTTATGATTAACATTGGAAACCCTCTGTGAAATACAACATCGCCCGATACCTTATGTTTAACATTGGAAACCCTTTGTGAAATACAACATCGCCCCATACCTTATGTTTAACATTGGAAACCCTCTGTGAAATACAACATCGCCCCATACCTTATGTTTAACATTGGAAACCCTCTGTGAAATACAACATCGCCCGATACCTTATGATTAACATTGGAAACCCTCTGTGAAATACAACATCGCCCGATACCTTATATTTAACATTGGAAACCCTCTGTGAAATACAACATCGCCCCATACCTTATGTTTAAAATGGAAACCCTCTGTGAAATACAACATTGCCCGATATCTTATATTTAACAATGGAAACCCTCTGTGAAATACAACATCGCCCCATACCTTATGTTTAACAATGGAAACCCTCTGTGAAATACAACATCGCCCGATACCTTATGTTTAACAATGGAAACCCTCCGTGAAATACAACATCGCCCGATACCTTATGTTTAACAATGGAAACCCTCTGTGAAATACAACATCGCCCGATACCTTATGATTAACATTGGAAACCCTCTGTGAAATACAACATCGCCCGATACCTCATGTTTAACATTGGAAACCCTTTGTGAAATACAACATCGCCCCATACCTTATGTTTAACATTGGAAACCCTCTGTGAAATACAACATCGCCCCATACCTTATGTTTAACATTGGAAACCCTCTGTGAAATACAACATCGCCCGATACCTTATGATTAACATTGGAAACCCTCTGTGAAATACAACATCGCCCCATACCTTATGTTTAACAATGGAAACCCTCTGTGAAATACAACATCGCCCCATACTTCATGATTAACAATGGAAACCCTCTGTGAAATACAACATCGCCCGATACCTTATGATTAACAATGGAAACCCTCTGTGAAATACAACATCGCCCCATACCTTATGTTTAGCATTGAAAACCCTCTGTGAAATACAACATCGCCCGATACCTTATATTTAACATTGGAAACCCTCTGTGAAATACAACATCGCCCGATACCTTATATTTAACAATGGAAACCCTCTGTGAAATACAACATCGCCCCATACTTCATGATTAACAATGGAACCACTCTGTGAAATACAACATCTCCCCATACCATATGTTTAACTATGGAAACCCTTAGTGAAATACAACATTGCCCCATACCTTATGATTAACAATGGAAACCCTCTGTGAAATACAACATCGCCCGATATCTTATG
This sequence comes from Mimachlamys varia, assembly GCA_947623455.1. Classification (NCBI taxonomy): domain Eukaryota; kingdom Metazoa; phylum Mollusca; class Bivalvia; order Pectinida; family Pectinidae; genus Mimachlamys; species Mimachlamys varia. The sequence continues at coordinate 3,720,590 of OX392532.1, forward strand.
TTTAACAATGGAAACCCTCTGTGAAATACAACATCGCCCGATATCTTATGTTTAACAATGGAAACCCTCTGTGAAATACAACATCTCCCCATACCATATGTTTAACTATGGAAACCCTTAGTGAAATACAACATCGCCCCATACCTTATGTTTAGCATTGAAAACCCTCTGTGAAATACAACATCGCCCCATACCTTATGTTTAACATTGGAAACCCTCTATGAAATACAACATCGCCCGATACCTTATGTTTAACAATGGAAACCCTCTGTGAAATACAACATCGCCCCATACCTTTTGTTTAACATTGGAAACCCTCTGTGAAATACAACATCGCCCCATACCTAATGATTAACAATGGAAACCCTCCGTGAAATACAACATCGCCCCATAGCTTATGTTTAACAATGGAAACCCTCTGTGAAATACAACATCGCCCCATAGCTTATGTTTAACAATGGAAACCCTCCGTGAAATACAACATCGCCCCATACCTTATGTTTAACAATGGAAACCCTCCGTGAAATACAACATCGCCCCATACCTTATGTTTAACAATGGAAACCCTCCGTGAAATACAACATCGCCCCATACCTTTTGTTTAACATTGGAAACCCTCTGTGAAATACAACATCGCCCCATACCTTATGATTAACAATGGAAACCCTCCGTGAAATACAACATCGCCCCATAGCTTATGTTTAACAATGGAAACCCTCCGTGAAATACAACATCGCCCCATACCTTATGTTTAACAATGGAAACCCTCTGTGAAATACAACATCGCCCCATACCTTATGATTAACAATGGAAACCCTCTGTGAAATACAACATCGCCCCATACTTCATGATTAACAATGGAAACCCTCTGTGAAATACAACATCGCCCCATACCTTATGTTTAACAATGGAAACCCTCTGTGATATACAACATCGCCCGATACCTTATGATTAACAATGGAAACCCTCTGTGAAATACAACATCGCCCCATAGCTTATGTTTAACAATGGAAACCCTCTGTGAAATACAACATCGCCCCATACCTTATGATTAACAATGGAAACCCTCTGTGAAATACAACATCGCCCCATACCTTATGATTAACAATGGAAACCCTCTGTGAAATACAACATCGCCCCATACCTTATGATTAACAATGGAAACCCTCTGTGAAATACAACATCGCCCCATACCTTATGATTAACAATGGAAACCCTCTGTGAAATACAACATCGCCCCATACCTTATGATTAACAATGGAAACCCTCTGTGAAATACAACATCGCCCCATACCTTATGTTTAACAATGGAAACCCTCTGTGAAATACAACATCGCCCCATACCTTATGATTAACAATGGAAACCCTCTGTGAAATACAACATCGCCCGATACCTTATGTTTAACACTGGAAACCCTCTGTGAAATACAACATCGCCCCATACCTTATGTTTAACAATGGAAACCCTCCGTGAAATACAACATCGCCCCATACCTTATGTTTAGCATTGGAAACCCTCTGTGAAATACAACATCGCCCGATACCTTTTGATTAACAATGGAAACCCTCTGTGAAATACAACATCGCCCCATAGCTTATGTTTAACAATGGAAACCCTCTGTGAAATACAACATCGCCCCATACCTTATGATTAACAATGGAAACCCTCTGTGAAATACAACATCGCCCCATACCTTATGATTAACAATGGAAACCCTCTGTGAAATACAACATCGCCCCATACCTTATGTTTAGCATTGGAAACCCTCTGTGAAATACAACATCGCCCCATACCTTATGATTAACACTGGAAACCCTCTGTGAAATACAACATCGCCCCATACCTTATGATTAACAATGGAAACCCTCTGTGAAATACAACATCGCCCCATACCTTATGTTTAGCATTGGAAACCCTCTGTGAAATACAACATCGCCCGATACCTTTTGATTAACAATGGAAACCCTCTGTGAAATACAACATCGCCCCATACCTTTTGATTAACAATGGAAACCCTCTGTGAAATACAACATCGCCCGATACCTTTTGATTAACAATGGAAACCCTCTGTGAAATACAACATCGCCCCATAGCTTATGTTTAACAATGGAAACCCTCTGTGAAATACAACATCGCCCGATACCTTATGATTAACAATGGAAACCCTCTGTGAAATACAACATCGCCCCATACCTTATGATTAACATTGGAAACCCTCTGTGAAATACAACATCGCCCCATACCTTATGATTAGCAATGGAAACCCTCTGTGAAATACAACATCGCCCCATACCTTATGTTTAACAATGGAAACCCTCTGTGAAATACAACATCGCCCCATACCTTATGATTAACATTGGAAACCCTCTGTGAAATACAACATCGCCCCATACCTTATGATTAGCAATGGAAACCCTCTGTGAAATACAACATCGCCCCATACCTTATGTTTAACAATGGAAACCCTCTGTGAAATACAACATCGCCCCATACCTTATGTTTAACAATAGAAACCCTCTGTGAAATACAACATCGCCCCATACCTTATGTTTAACAATGGAAACCCTCTGTGAAATACAACATCGCCCGATACCTTATGTTTAACATTGGAAACCCTCTGTGAAATACAACATCGCCCCATACCTTATGATTAACATTGGAAACCCTCTGTGAAATACAACATCGCCCCATACCTTATGTTTAACAATGGAAACCCTCTGTGAAATACAACATCGCCCGATACCTTATGATTAACATTGGAAACCCTCTGTGAAATACAACATTGCCTGATACCTTATGTTTAACAATGGAAACCCTCAGTGAAATACAACATCGCCCGATACCTTATGTTTAACATTGGAAACCCTCTGTGAAATACAACATCGCCCCATACCTTATGATTAACAATGGAAACCCTCTGTGAAATACAACATCGCCCCATACCTTATGTTTAACATTGGAAACCCTCCGTGAAATACAACATCGCCCCATACCTAATGTTTAACAATGGAAACCCTCTGTGAAATACAACATCTCCCCATACCATATGTTTAACTATGGATACCCTTAGTGAAATACAACATTGCCTGATATCTTATGATTAACATTGGAAACCCTCTGTGAAATACAACATCGCCCCATACCTTATGATTAACATTGGAAACCCTCTGTGAAATACAACATATCCCGATACCTTTTGATTAACAATGGAAACCCTCTGTGAAATACAACATCGCCCCATACCTTATGATTAACATTGGAAACCCTCTGTGAAATACAACATCGCCCCATACCTTATGTTTAACAATGGAAACCCTCTGTGAAATACAACATCGCCCGATACCTTATGATTAACATTGGAAACCCTCTGTGAAATACAACATTGCCTGATACCTTATGTTTAACAATGGAAACCCTCAGTGAAATACAACATCGCCCGATACCTTATGTTTAACATTGGAAACCCTCTGTGAAATACAACATCGCCCCATACCTTATGATTAACAATGGAAACCCTCTGTGAAATACAACATCGCCCCATACCTTATGTTTAACATTGGAAACCCTCCGTGAAATACAACATCGCCCCATACCTTATGTTTAACAATGGAAACCCTCTGTGAAATACAACATCTCCCCATACCATATGTTTAACTATGGATACCCTTAGTGAAATACAACATTGCCTGATATCTTATGATTAACATTGGAAACCCTCTGTGAAATACAACATCGCCCCATACCTTATGATTAACATTGGAAACCCTCTGTGAAATACAACATATCCCCATACCTTATGATTAACATTGGAAACCCTCTGTGAAATACAACATCGCCCCATACCTTATGTTTAACAATGGAAACCCTCTGTGAAATACAACATCGCCCGATACCTTATGTTTAACATTGGAAACCCTCTGTGAAATACAACATCTCCCCATACCATATGTTTAACTATTGATAACCCTTAGTGAAATACAACATCGCCCCATACCTTATGTTTAGCATTGGAAACCCTCTGTGAAATACAACATCGCCCGATACCTTATGTTTAACAATGGAAACCCTCTGTGAAATACAACATCGCCCGATACCTTATGTTTAACATTGGAAACCCTCTGTGAAATACAACATCTCCCCATACCATATGTTTAACTATTGATAACCCTTAGTGAAATACAACATCGCCCCATACCTTATGTTTAACAATGGAAACCCTCTGTGAAATACAACATCGCCCCATACCTTATGTTTAACAATGGAAACCCTCTGTGAAATACAACATCGCCCCATACCTTATGTTTAACATTGGAAACCCTCTGTGAAATACAACATCGCCCCATACCTTATGTTTAACAATGGAAACCCTCTGTGAAATACAACATCGCCCGATATCTTATATTTAACATTGGAAACCCTCTGTGAAATACAACATCGCCCGATACCTTATGTTTAACAGTGGAAACCCTCTGTGAAATACAACATCGCCCCATACCTTATGTTTAACATTGGAAACCTTCTGTGAAATACAACATCGCCCGATATCTTATATTTAACATTGGAAACCCTCTGTGAAATACAACATCGCCCCATACCTTATGTTTAACATTGGAAACCCTCTGTGAAATACAACATCGCCCCATACCTTATGTTTAACATTGGAAACCCTCTGTGAAATACAACATCGCCCCATACCTTATGTTTAACAATGGAAACCCTCTGTGAAATACAACATCGCCCGATATCTTATATTTAACATTGGAAACCCTCTGTGAAATACAACATCGCCCCATACCTTATGTTTAACATTGGAAACCCTCTGTGAAATACAACATCGCCCCATACCTTATGATTAACAATGGAAACCCTCTGTGAAATACAACATCGCCCGATATCTTATGTTTAACATTGGAAACACTCTGTGAAATACAACATCGCCCCATACCTTATGATTAACATTGAAAACCCTCTGTGAAATACAACATCGCCCCATACCTTATGATTAACATTGAAAACCCTCTGTGAAATACAACATCGCCCCATACCTTATGATTAACATTGGAAACCCTCTGTGAAATACAACATCGCCCGATACCTTATGATTAACATTGGAAACCCTCTGTGAAATACAACATCGCCCCATACCTTATGTTTAACAATGGAAACCCTCTGTGAAATACAACATCGCCCCATACCTTATGTTTAACAATGGAAACCCTCTGTGAAATACAACATTGCCCGATACCTTATGTTTAACATTGGAAACCCTCTGTGAAATACAACATCGCCCCATACCTTATGTTTAACATTGGAAACCCTCCGTGAAATACAACATCGCCCCATACCTTATGTTTAACAATGGAAACCCTCTGTGAAATACAACATCGCCCCATACCTTATGTTTAACATTGGAAACCCTCTGTGAAATACAACATCGCCCCATACCTTATGTTTAACAATGGAAACCCTCTGTGAAATACAACATCGCCCCATACCTTATGTTTAACAATGGAAACCCTCTGTGATATACAACATTGCCCGATACCTTATGTTTAACAATGGAAACCCTCTGTGAAATACAACATCGCCCCATACCTTATGTTTAACAATGGAAACCCTCTGTGAAATACAACATCGCCCCATACCTTATGTTTAACAATGGAAACCCTTTGTGAAATACAACATCGCCCCATACCTTATGATTAACATTGGAAACCCTCTGTGAAATACAACATCGCCCCATACCTTATGTTTAACAATGGAAACCCTCTGTGAAATACAACATCGCCCCATACCTTATGATTAACAATGGAAACCCTCGGTGAAATACAACATTGCCCCATACCTTATGTTTAACATTGGAAACCCTCTGTGAAATACAACATCTCCCCATACCTTCTGTTTAACAATGGAAACCCTCTGTGAAATACAACTTCGCCCGATACCTTATGTTTAACAATGGAAACCCTCTGTGAAATACAACTTCGCCCGATACCTTATGTTTAACAATGGAAACCCTCTGTGAAATACAACATCGCCCCATACTTTATGATTAACATTGGAAACCCTCTGTGAAATACAACACTGCCACTGCTGAAGAGAGAGGGACGATAATCAAGTCACATACATACATGTATATATTAGATTAGTATGCTAGACACTACCTACCGAACTCGTCCTGTTTATGCTTGAACTATTTACGATGTTAGTATTTACGATATTTGTAGCATGTAATTGTAGATCAAAGTTGAGCGCACTGCTAGTTAATCAGTAACCAATCCATAAATCCCACTCCATCGCGACTCCCTCTCAGTTTGTTGCTTTCTTCAAAGGCTGGTTTCGTGTGTGTGCGATACACAAATCACGTCGTGTTTATAAAACGCTGATAAATGAGGATAACAAAGATGGTTTATATTCGCCACATGTATTTTGGGTGCACTCTGGATTATTATCACGCAATTGCATTTACCATTGGGAGAGTTTTAGAAATTCTGAAAAGGGATGGGAGCGGTATACATACTGTTCCTGGTAGAACTGGGTTGCTGTGTTTGTTTGTTCGATGAAATTAGATCGATGGAATTTGTATAGAAATGTATGTAATAAAACCTTTAAACCCATTACTAGGTTCGTGGGAAGATTAGGCTTGATCTAAAAAGGAAACTGATTTTATCCCTCCCCTCTCCTCACCTCCGTAGATTCTTGGGATGGTTTCTCTCCGTCTTGTGCTAAAGGTACATTACAGAATTCAAGAACAATTCTGTTCTATGTCATTACCTGTGTATCGTAGAAACGTGTATCGTAGGAGACAACTTATAGGCGACCACCTGTATTCTACAGCAGCGACATGTAAAAACCAACATTTAAGTACTGCCTTCTTCTGCTATCAAACATCTATATCAAATCATACCCCTAAACACCTATATCAAACCATACCCCTTAACACCTATATCAAACCATACCCCTTAACACCTATATCAAGCCATAACCCTAATCACCTATATCAAACCATACCCCTAAACACCTATATCAAGCCATACCCCTTAACACCTATATCAAGCCATACCCCTTAACACCTATATCAAGCCATACCCCTAAACATCTATATCAAACCATACCCCTTAACACCTATATCAAGCCATACCCCTTAACACCTATATCAAACCATACCCCTTAACACCTATATCAAGCCATACCCCTAAACACCTATATCAAGCCATACCCCTTAACACCTAAATCAAGCCATACCCCTTAACACCTATATCAAGCCATACCCCTTAACACCTATATCAAACCATACCCCTTAACACCTATATCAAGCCATACCCCTTAACACCTATATCAAACCATACCCCTAAACACCTATATCAAACCATACCCCTTAACACCTATATCAAACCATACCCCTTAACACCTATATCAAACCATACCCCTTAACTCCTATACCAAACCATACCCCTAAACACCTATATCAAACCATACCCCTTAACACCTATATCAAGCCATACCCCTTAACACCTATATCATGCCATACCCCTAATCACCTTTATCAAACCATACCCCTTAACACCTATATCAAGCCATACCCCTAAACACCTATATCAAGCCATACCCCTTAACACCTATATCAAGCCATACCCCTTAACACCTATATCAAGCCATACCCCTTAACACCTATATCAAACCATACCCCTTAACACCTATATCAAGCCATACCCCTTAACTCCTATACCAAACCATACCCCTAAACACCTATATCAAACCATACCCCTTAACACCTATATCAAACCATACCCCTTAACACCTATATCAAGCCATACCCCTTAACTCCTATACCAAACCATACCCCTTAACTCCTATATCAAACCATACCCCTTAACACCTATATCAAGCCATATCCCTTAACACCTATATCAAGCCATACCCCTAAACATCTATATCAAACCATACCCCTAAACACCTATATCATGCCATACCCCTAATCACCTTTATCAAACCATGCCCCTTAACACCTATATCAAACCGTATCCATTAACACCTATATCAAGCCATACCCCTAAACACCTATATCAAACCATACCCCTTAACACCTATATCAAACCATACCCCTTAACACCTATATCAAACCATACCCCTTAACACCTATATCAAGCCATACCCCTAAACACCTATATCAAACCATACCCCTTAACACCTATATCAAACCATACCCCTTAACACCTATATCAAACCATACCCCTTAACACCTATATCAAACCATGCCCCTAAACACCTATATCAAACCATACCCCTTAACACCTATATCAAACCATACCCCTTAACACCTATATCAAACCATACCCCTTAACACCTATATCAAACCATGCCCCTAAACACCTATATCAAACCATACCCCTTGACACCTATATCAAGCCATACTCCTTAACACCTATATCGAACCATGCCCCTAAACACCTATATCAAACCATACCCCTTAACACCTATATCAAGCCATACCCCTAATCACCTATATCAAACCATACCCCTTAACACCTATATCAAACCATACCCCTTAACACCTATATCAAACCATGCCCCTAAACACCTATATCAAACCATACCCCTAAACACCTATATCAAGCCATACCCCTAATCACCTTTATCAAACCATACCCCTTAACACCTATATCAAGCCATACCCCTTAACACCTATATCAAACCATACCCCTTAACACCTATATCAAGCCATACCCCTTAACACCTATATCAAATCATACCCCTAATCACCTTTATCAAACCATACCCCTAAACACCTATATCAAACCATGCCCCTTAACACCTATATCAAACCATACCCCTAATCACCTTTATCAAACCATACTCCTAAACACCTATATCAAACCATACCCCTAAACACCTATATCAAACCATGCCCCTTAACACCTATATCAAACCATATCCCCAATTAATGATCTTCATTTCTACATGTATCTATTTTCACTTTCCGTGGTGTCTCCCTATAAACACCCGTTATAATTATAACTCAGATATACCAATACAATAACTGGTAATAGCAGTGTTTCGTGACTGGCCTCCTTATACAGCTAGTGATGTCAGAACAGCCTGATAATATTTACAAAATGTGATTAGGTTGGGAACTATGCTATAGCGTTCAGGTTTATCATTATTTAAAGAGTTTTGTATAATATTATCTTCAGTGATGGAAAACAATTTAAAGCCATACTGTACCTTAACCACTGAAGTAGATTGAAACCCCTAAATAGCTATCTAGACTGCAATTAATCGTCTGAAACCTCGGGTATTATGTTAGTAGGCACCACTGACTACAAGTTTGTAAGTTGGAGTCTGCAGACTGTGTCCTTGGGCTATGGCACTTCACTCATAAAGTCTGAGTTTCTTTCGTAAATATGCCCTAGCTATAGTCAGGGCCAGATGGAGCTCGGGCTATTGGTCCGCCTTACTCTGGTGTTTTTTTCGTGACTAGTACTTGAACTATGTATAGATGTAGACTTGTTATATTTGTTTAAAAGTCGAAAACTTTGTAAAAATATTCTTTGAAAACTTTTTATTTTATTTTGCAGGCCTACATTTCCTGTACACTAGGTGTCACTAGTATCGGGCCAGTGATGATATGTTTCGGAGCCGTGAGCGCTGTGAGCTGTGTCATGATTGGTTACTTTGCCAGCAAGCATATCAAACGGTTCGCATTCATCTCCGCCGGCGCCACTTTTAATGTAGGACTCCTGATAGTACTGTGGCTGTGGAAACCAAGTCCGAACGACATCCCAAACTTCTTCGTGGTGGCCGGATGTCTGGGTCTGTGTGACGCCATTTGGCAGACCCAAACCTACAGTACGTACATACTGATACATGTATCGCCTCCCAGCGCATTGGTGATGTCCCATCCTAGCAGGGCCATTTAAGTATTGAATTGTTTTCAGTTGGATTTCATAGGCTAACAAGAATGCCAATATTGGTCAAAGGCAAACTCAATGAAGCAAGCGCTTCGTGTTGGATTTGCCTTCGTCCTGTTTGTATTCATATTGCCTATGACTTATTGGTATCTGTAAATGTCGTAAAACAATCAAATATACATTCATTTTCTTATTCAGCCTTGAGTTCAAATAATATATGAATGGATAGGACAGTCATTGCCCGGAGATATGATATTCAACATAACAAATATGACGTCATTATAATAATCTATGGCCTTCGTAGGCTAAAATGTTTGGTTTATTTTGTTGTACGTCCTATAAACAACCAGGGTCACTTAAGGACGTGCCAGGTTTTGGAGGTGAAGGAAAGCCGGAGAACCCGGAGAAAAACCACCGACCTACGGTCAGTACTTTGCAACTGCCCCGCTAGGGTTTCGAACTCGTAACCCAGATGTGGAGCCTAGGGCTAGTGGTAGAATGTCGGAACACCTTAACCACTCTCCCACCGCGCCCTCCATAGGCTAAGTGAATGCAAACTGAACTCGGTAAATTATATAGTGGCAATGTCATTGTGAAAATAGGGATGTTGATCTCTTATAGCGTCATTAATTTAGCTATATAAATCTGTCCGTCCGTCTGTCCGTCCAGCGTCAACTCCTTACTTTGAATAGTTTCTTGTATGTATATGTCATTGACCAGCTTTCTAGGATGAAAAAGTATCAAATTTTATCTAAGAACAACGTTCAAGGTCAAGGGTGTAAGATATATTGAATTGTTAATTTAAAAATCAAAAGGTTCTTGGTAGTTTTTTTTCTAGTCGCATGAAGGGATGAAAATTACAGCTAACAAATGACTTCGTCAAATGAATGATCTCTACTTTCAAGATCAATTCTGTCAAACTTGTTGAAAAAGTCCATTTTTACTGATGTGAACACAGATATTTCTAACCTTGATAAAACAAAACAATATCTTGTCAGCATAGTAACTACTGTTTTATGAATGTTAATAGGATAAAGTTACTAAAACCTTTGTAATGGTGTAGAAAATGAATTTTACGTGAACGTACAAAAGGTATCACAAATACATGTAGTACCTCGTCCAGCTCGCTATTCTCTGTCATTACTAGTTGTGTAATACTGGCCTTTCTAGGGCAATATATATAATTATGATCGCTGTCGTTTTCTCTCATTTCTAGGTGTGTAATACTGGTCTGTCCAGGGCAATACACCTATGATCGCTGTGGTTTTCTCTCATCTCTAGGTGTGTAATACTGGTTTGTCTAGGGCAATACACCTATGATCGTTGTGGTTTTCTCTCATTTCTAGGTGTGTAATACTGATCTGTCTAGGGCAATACACCTATGATCGTTGTGGTTTTCTCTCATTTCTAGGTGTGTAATACTGATCTGTCTAGGGCAATACACCTATGGTCGTTGTGGTTTTCTCTCATTTCTAGGTGTGTAATACTGGTCTGTCTAGGGCAATACACCTATGATCGTTGTGGTTTTCTCTCATTTCTAGGTGTGTAATACTGATCTGTCTAGGGCAATACACCTATGATCGCTGTGGTTGTATTAGGTCTGTATTACAGCATCGGCGTGACGTCACAATGGTCCAACAATGACGCGTCGTCACGAATACAGTAAACGAGAAAATGGCAACGTGATGAAATTAAAATCTTTCATGCTACATTTAACAGTAAGCATTAGAAAGTTGAGATCATTTCGTTCCGTACAAACAAGGTTGGAAAATCTCGGATATGCTTTTTCTCGCTGACAGATTTGTTTTCGCCAAAAAAAATAAAACTCAAGGCAAAGTTGATTTTTTTACAAAAATGTTTGTTGAGATTGTTCAGGTAGTTAGGATGAGTTATATAATCTTTCGTGACCAAAGGTATAATTCCACCCGGGGATTTTTTTCAAATTTAGCGAAACCCTCGACAAAGCCTCGGATTTTACCTTTGATATTCCCTTGGTTGGAAGTTTCCTATATTACTCCCCTAGTCATTCATATAGGTTTTACTATTTCATGAAAGAGTCTTATAGTATTTCACGTGGCAGTCGTTCACGTTCAGGATTAAAGGCAAAATGTCGGCCCTGATGTGGATCACATTTCCATTTCATTAATATTATAAAATTATCTATTGGAAATGGAATATTTTTGAAATTGTTGTTCTATTAGGATCAGTTAATTTCTAAAAAAAAAAACAAAACAAGCCGAGGTTTTCTACCGAGACCGTCACAAATGTGGTTATTTGATTGATAGTCCACGTTAATATAACATGGGAAGGGAATACACTAGGGGGTCGTTGATCATTTTCTGACAGTAATTCCACACTATTGCTAGTCTGATATTGGATAGAACCTCAAGGGAGTGTTATTTCACTTTTAATCATTGTGATGTTAGCACATCTAACATTAACCAACCATTGACTGTCATGCATGATAAACATATGTATATATGATCAGTCTAGGTATGACCATGGCTGTGTGTGTTGTAGTATTGACTATTATATCGTAGTATGATGTTGCTGGTAGGAGGGGGAAGGGGCATAACTCCTGCATTTAGATGCGATGAGGAGACACAACTCTGGCTTTGTTCTGCTGTTATTTGAAACACAACAAAATCCAGCGATAACTACTTGATGGTGCTAGGACAATACAATCAGATCAGACAAACCAGTGATGACTACTTGATGATGCTAGGACAATACAATCAGGTCAGACAAACCAGTGATGACTACTTGATGGTGCTAGGACAATACAATCAGATCAGACAAACCAGTGATGACTACTTCATGGTGCTAGATCTAGGACAATATGATCAGATCAGACAAACCAGTAATGACTGCATGCCATCTCACTATTTTGTTAAATATACATGAAGCTTTCCAGATTAACCAAAATCTCCTGCAATGGTCGGACAATTTAGTCGCGTCTGCCCTTCATCATCCTATCGTTTTCGAATAAGAGTTTGTGTGTACACAGTACATGTAATAACATTTACTGCAATTGATAATGTCTTAACTAATTCTGCTAGGATTTTCTTAAATATGTACTAGGCATCCTTACTCAAATAGTAACGGTAGACAAAGAGATTTCTCTGCATCAATAGCGGTTTTTATTTATCCTTTCAGCATTGTTCGGTGTACTATTCCTCGACAGACAAGAGGCAGCCTTTTCCTCGTACCGGATGTTCTATGCTACCGGATGTGCCGTTGCGTTTGGTTACAGCCACTTCCTGTGCGTTCAGACCAAGGTGTACGTTCTGGGCGTGGTGCTCGTGCTCGCGTTGATAATGTATTGTGTGATCGAGATGAAAGTCCAGCTACAGAGTCAGCACATCAAAGACATCGTCGCCTTGTAGAGAGGGATTCCTGTCAGGCAGGTTTACAACCGGTACTGCCAAACGAACGTTTGCCTGCATAAAACAGGTGTCGAAAAAGCAGTTCCAATTGTACATAACATATCCACATCATTTAGTTAACAACAAAGATATCTCGTCCTATGTACTGTTCGGATCTTGAGCGGGTCGATCGTTGGCGACCAGATAGCTCAATTAGTTGAGCGTCCGCCTAGAGTTCGGAAGGTCTGAGTTCGTCTTAACGTCGTTGGTCTTACCGTGCTTGACATTAAATGAAAATTTTGACAAGGGGTAGTCCAAAAAAATCCCCTTTCTATAGATAATTATGGCCCCGAGATCATAAAACAATCCCAGGCTTAAGTTTTTTGCTAAGCCAGTCAAGTTACATCTAGTGACGGTATTTGTGATTTGCTAAGTCAAACCTTAAGACAAATTTAGACAGAAGTCCATTTCATGATCTCGGGATCTATTCCTATTTGTTCTAATCGGCTGTAATAAAATATCGCCACCTCTCTAGTTCTACAGCTAGACCTAAACTGTTACAACAGAATTTCGTCCCCTCCCTAGTTCTACAGCTAGACCTAAACAGTTTTAACAGAATCTCGTCCCCTCCCTAGTTCTACAGCTAGACCTAAACAGTTATTACAGAATATCGTCCCCTCCCTAGTTCTACAGCTAGACCTAAAAAGTTATAACAGAATATCGTCCCCTCCCTAGTTCTACAGCTAGACCTAAACAGTTTTAACAGAATCTCGTCCCCTCCCTAGTTCTACAACTAGACCTAAACTGTTATAACAGAATATCGTCCCCTCCCTAGTTCTACAGCTAGACCTAAACTGTTATAACAGAATCCCGTCCCCCTCCCTAGTTCTACAGCTAGACCTAAACAGTTATTACAGAACCTCGTCCCCTCCCTAGTTCTACAACTAGACCTAAACTGTTATAACAGAACCTCGTCCCCTCCCTGGTTCTACAGCTAGACCTACACAGTTATAACAGAATCTCGTCCCCTCCCTAGTTCTACAGCTAGACCTAAACTGTTATAACAGAATCTCGTCCCCTCCCTAGTTCTACAGCTAGACCTAAAATGTTATAACAGAATGTCGTCCCCTACCTAGTTTTACAGCTAGACCTAAACAGTTATAACAGAATATCGTCCCCTCCGGATCCCTGGTTCTACAGCTAGACCTAAACTGTTATAACAGAATCTCGTCCCCTCCCTAGTTCTACAGCTAGACCTAAACTGTTATAACAGAATCTCGTCCCCGCCTGGTTCTACAGCTAGACCTACACAGTTATAACAGAATATCGTCCCCTCCCTAGTTCTACAGAATATCTTTGTTTGTAGGTCTGTCGTTCTGTATTCCACCGGTAGATGATTCCACTACATTAATTACAGTTTAGACAACTCCACGATAAAATGTACAAAACTTGTATAATATAGAAATGTCTTTGTTTTTTAATTCATGTCGTTATTCATGTGATGTCCGAACCAAGAATTTTCATATCAGTCAACTTACCTTATAAATTACCTTAAATTATATCGTTCCTGATTTCTTGTGGATTTTTTTTTTAAGTTGTAGCCTGACGAATGGCAATACCAACTTTTATTGTGTATGGTATCTCGACATTGTACATGTACATAATGTTCGAGGAGCGGCTAGTGTACATATGTGCTGATACATTATACTATATAAATTGGTTTATCGTCAAAGCAGATTCGATGTTGGTAAATTATCATTGTGATATTACAGATAAAGGCTAATCCTAGGAGTCAATTATATAACATTATACCGCTGAACGTCGTACTAGTCAAACATATGCATGTGCACTGTCTTCCTTTCAATAATTTTATGAAGTTATACAAGTAAGTTTATAATATCACTTTGACTAATGAATTGATGAGCTACCACAATAGGTTAAGAATTGGTACAGTAAAAACCCAAATCCACAATAGCAATTGGAAATGTTCAATCTAAAGTCGACATGCAAGAACACATGCATAGTTGAAGCACCAAACCTAGTCAGTTTGAAAACCTTTTGGAGTAACGACACAACAAAAACACTGTTATATTTTTTGTTTAAATATTTTATTGACGATGATCTGAATATAGAGGCAATTAATGCCTGCGTTCAGAATAAACTAAGTTCAACTAAGTTAGATATATCATGTGAAATATATGTAGATGTCAAAGACATTTCTAAACATAAAAACATTGGACGAGTTGTAACAAGTTCTCAGGTGCCCGTGGTACATATTACATGTTTCTGAGCTGGGGCTATGTACACTGTATTATAGTCAGTAACAACAGTCGTGCCGCTCAGTATTATATTACAACTATTTGTCTATGTATGATTTCATATTAAGGTAGATGCAGAGTATACAATATCCGATGCGTCATTTCCTCATTATTCATTGTATGTGTTTTGTAAGTTGTATTGAATTCAGTGTAATGCCAAGTTATGTTTCATTTTGGAAATAAAAGACACAAATCAATCTCAGATTTGTTATTTGCTATACGACAGTAATAGTAGACCTGAAGTAGCAGTTTTACGGCTCGTTACATTTAGATGATATGATTTTACTTCCATAACTTAAAGAAAATAGTATTTATTTCATTTCTGCAAACATTCATACATTTTGGATTACAAATTCGGAAGACGAACTCCGTTTTCCAGAAATGTATATTTAGAAACAAAGTTTAATACAGGGAAAATTTGACTTCTCAGAAGAATACATCCTTAAGTAAATTATTAGGCTACCTCGTGTTCTCCGAAAGCCAGTCCGAGATGTATGGACGACTGATCCAAAACTTTAAATTCATTTTTCTTTAGGAAAAAATTCAACAACACGTTTCCAGAAGCATTGAACCAAGTCAAATTCAACCGTTAGAGCTGTTGTCCTGCGCATGTCAAATTGAACCATAAGAGCTGTTGTCCTGCGCATGTCAAATTGAACCATAAGAGCTGTTGTCCTGCGCATGTCAAATTGAACCATAAGAGCTGTTGTTCTGAGCATGTCAAATTGAACCATAAGAGCTGTTGTCCTGCTCATGTCAAATTGAACCTTTAGAGTTGTGTGTCCTGAGATCGCTATACACGAACCGTTAGAGCTGTGTGTCCTGAGATCGCTATACACGTCAAATTGAACCGTTAGAGCTATTGTCCTGAGATCGCTATACACGTCAAATTGAACCGTCAGAGCTGTTTGTCCTGAGATCTCTATACACGTCAAATTGAACCGTTACAGCTGTGTGTCCTGAGATCGCTATACACTTCAAATTGAACCGTTACAGCTGTTGTCCTGAGATCGCTATACATGTCAAATTGAACCGTTACAGCTGTGTGTCCTGAGATCGCTATACACGTCAAATTGAACCGTTACAGCTGTGTGTCCTGAGATCGCTATACATGTCAAATTGAACCGTTACAGCTGTTGTCCTGAGAACGCTATACACGTCAAACTGAACCGTTACAGTTGTGTGTCCTGAGACCGCTATACACGTCAAATTGAACCGTTAGAGCTGTTGTCCTGAGAACGCTATACACGTCAAAGTGAACCGTTACAGCTGTGTGTCCTGAGATCGCTATACACTTCAAATTGAACCGTTAGAGCTGTGTGTCCTGAGATCTCTATACACGTCAAATTGAACCGTTACAGCTGTGTGTCCTGAGATCGCTATACACTTCAAACTGAACCGTTAGAGCTGTGTGTCCTGAGATCGCTATACATGTCAAATTGAACCGTTAGAGCTGTTGTCCTGAGAACGCTATACACGTCAAAGTGAACCGTTACAGCTGTGTGTCCTGAGATCGCTATACACTTCAAATTGAACCGTTAGAGCTGTGTGTCCTGGGATCTCTATACACGTCAAATTGAACCGTTACAGCTGTGTGTCCTGAGATCGCTATACACTTCAAACTGAACCGTTAGAGCTGTGTGTCCTGAGATCGCTATACATGTCAAATTGAACCGTTACAGCTGTGTGTCCTGAGACCGCTATACACGTCAAATTGAACCGTCAGAGCTGTTTGTCCTGAGATCGCTATACACTTCAAATTGAACTGTGACAGCTATTGTCCTGAGATCGCTATACACGTCAAATTGAACCGTTACAGCTATTGTCCTGAGATCGCTATACACATCAAATTGAACCGTCAGAGCTGTTTGTCCTGAGATCTCTATACACGTCAAATTGAACCGTTACAGCTGTGTGTCCTGAGATCGCTATACACTTCAAATTGAACCGTTACAGCTGTTGTCCTGAGATCGCTATACACGACAAATTGAACCGTCAGAGCTGTTTGTCCTGAGATCGCTATACACGTCAAATTGAACCGTTACAGCTGTGTGTCCTGAGATCGCTATACACTTCAAATTGAACCGTTACAGCTGTTGTCCTGAGATCGCTATACACGTCAAATTGAACCGTTACAGCTGTGTGTCCTGAGATCGCTATACACGTCAAATTGAACCGTTAGAGCTGTTGTCCTGAGAACGCTATACACGTCAAACTGAACCGTTACAGCTGTGTGTCCTGAGATCGCTATACACGTCAAATTGAACCGTTACAGCTGTGTGTCCTGAGATCGCTATACACGTCAAATTGAACCGTTACAGCTGTGTGTCCTGAGATCGCTATACATGTCAAATTGAACCGTTACAGCTGTGTGTCCTGAGATCGCTATACACGTCAAATTGAACCGTTACAGCTGTGTGTCCTGAGATCGCTATACACGTCAAATTGAACCGTTACAGCTGTGTGTCCTGAGATCGCTATACACGTCAAATTGAACCGTTACAGCTGTGTGTCCTGAGATCGCTATACATGTCAAATTGAACCGTTAGAGCTGTTGTCCTGAGAACGCTATACACGTCAAACTGAACCGTTACAGCTGTGTGTCCTGAGATCGCTATACACGTCAAATTGAACCGTTAGAGCTGTGTGTCCTGAGATCGCTATACACGTCAAATTGAACAGTTACAGTTGTGTGTCCTAAGATCGCTATACACGTCAAATTGAACCGTTAGAGCTGTGTGTCCTGAGATCGCTATACATGTCAAATTTAACCGTTACAGCTGTGTGTCCTGAGAACGTTATACACGTCAAATTGAACTGTTAGATCTGTGTGTCCTGAGATCGCTATACACGTCAAATTGAACAGTTACAGCTGTGTGTCCTGAGAACGATATACACGTCAAATTGAACTGTTAGAGCTGTGTGTCCTGAGATCGCTATACACTTCCAATTGAACCGTTAGAGCTGTTGTCCTGAGATCGCTATACATGTCAAATTGAACCATTACAGCTGTTGTCCTGAGATTGCTATACACGTCAAAGTGAACCGTTACAGCTGTGTGTCCTGAGATCGCTATACATGTCAAATTGAACCGTTAGAGCTGTTGTCCTGAGAACGCTACACACGTCAAAGTGAACCGTTACAGTTGTGTGTCCTGAGACCGCTATACACTTCAAATTGAACCGTTAGAGCTGTGTGTCCTGAGATCGCTATACACTTCAAAATGAACCGTTAGAGCTGTGTGTCCTGAGATCTCTATACACGTCAAATTGAACCGTTACAGCTGTGTGTCCTGAGATCGCTATACACTTCAAACTGAACCGTTACAGCTGTGTGTCCTGAGATCGCTATACACGTCAAATTGAACTGTTAGATCTGTGTGTCCTGAGATCGCTAAACACGTCAAATTGAACCGTCACAGCTGTGTGTCCTGAGAACGATATACACGTCAAATTGAACCGTTACAGCTGTGTGTCCTGAGATCGCTACACACGTCAAATTGAACCGTCAGAGCTGTTTGTCCTGAGATCGCTATACACGTCAAATTGAACCGTTACAGCTGTGTGTCCTGAGATCGCTATACACGTCAAATTGAACCGTCAGAGCTGTTTGTCCTGAGATCGCTATACACTTCAAATTGAACTGTTACAGCTATTGTCCTGAGATCGCTATACACGTCAAATTGAACCGTTACAGCTATTGTCCTGAGATCGCTATACACGTCAAATTGAACCGTTAGATCTGCGTGTCCTGAGATCGCTATACACGACAAATTGAACCGTCAGAGCTTGTTTGTCCTGAGATCGCTATACACTTCAAATTGAGCTGTTACAGCTATTGTCCTGAGATCGCTATACACGTCAAATTGAACCGTTAGAGCTGTTGTCCTGAGATTGCTATACACGTCAAAGTGAACCGTTACAGCTGTGTGTCTTGAGATCGCTATACACGTCAAATTGAACCGTCAGAGCTGTTTGTCCTGAGATCGCTATACACGTCAGATTGAACCGTTACAGCTGTGTGTCCTGAGATCGCTATACACGTCAAATTGAACCGTTAGAGCTGTGTGTCCTGAGATCGCTATACACGTCAAATTGAACCGTTAGAGCTGTGTACATGTGTGTCCTGAGATCGCTATACACGTCAAATTGAACCGTTACAGCTGTTGTCCTGAGAACGCTATACACGTAAAATTGAACCGTTACAGCTGTTGTCCTGAGAACGCTATACACGTAAAATTGAACCGTTATAGCTGTGTGTCCTGAGAACGCTATACACGTAAAATTGAACCGTTATAGCTGTGTGTCCTGAGATCGCTATACACGTCAGATTGAACCGTTACAGCTGTGTGTCCTGAGATCGCTATACACGTCAAATTGAACCGTTACAGCTATTGTCCTGAGATCGCGATACACGTCAAATTGAACCGTTAGATCTGTGTGTCCTGAGATCGCTATACACGTCAAATTGAACCGTTAGAGATGTGTGTCCTGAGATCGCTATACACGTCAAATTGAACCGTCAGAGCTTTGTGTCCTGAGATCGCTATACACGTCGGTTTTGCAGGCTCACAAAAATAAAAGCAAAATTCACAATTAACCATGACAAAATAGTTGTACTTGGCCCTACAATGACCATCGTCGGAAACCGACGGTACACTTCTATGGCGTGATGCAAACGTCAGAGAAGTGTACCGTGGGTTTTCGACGATGGACAATGATGTTTTATTTAAACCCTTAGCAGAACTATGTATTAAGGAAACACTCTCTTGGAGTTTATCCAGGATATTAACGGATATATCAGGATCACGTGCTTTACAACAAAAATGAGACAAGTTCGAAACAAATTTTATAGATAGAAATCCTTGACATTTGTCCGGTCCGAAATTCAAGGTCGGTTTGTAATATCATAAACCGATATCACATTCAAATTGTGATGTAAAACTATTAAAACGCAATTAATTACTATGCTGTTTTTTTTCGATTCGGCTAAGGTGGTCTAACAATTTGTGAGAATCCAGTTAATAAAGGGTTTTAAGACCAACCAGTATGTATACCTCAATTCCCAGAAACTAGTAGCTTATACGTCATTGTGTAGACCTTTAGGTCTATTTACTGAAAAAAGGAACTCCTTGGGAGGTTCCACAGAAACAGATTAGATAGGATCATCAATGTACACAGAAATATATCTGTTAATTAAGGAATTTGTTGTTCGGACAGGGTTTTAGCAGGAAGGGACATAACTCTGACACAAAAGGCAACAACTTATTTAAAAATATTGTAATATCAAATTTAAACATTGGCGCCTAAGTAATCCACCTTTTACGGTTGTAATCAATTGTTTGTACAAAGTTTAACATAATGGGGAACATTTGATCAATTGTGTCAGTTAGTGTTAATATAAAAAAAGTACAAGAGGCCAATGGGTCTTGTCAATTGCAATTCAGCAAAATGGAAAATGGTCGTCCTCCTCCAGGTTGTGACAGACCGTTAGGTGTGACCAAATATGGTTATTATTTGTTCAGGAATACTCGAGGAGAATGATTTGAAAGTCCCATTCTCTTAATATATTCCTTTCAATGCATCATTCCATGGCCCCTAGATTTACATGTCAATATTTCTTCAGTTCCATAAATCATGATTGTCTTCCCTAAATGATATTACAAAGCAATGGGTTCGTCGGTTATATGCCTGCCCTCCTGTGATGATGTTTCAGGCCAAATTCAGTTGTAATATGTCCAGTCAGATCAGGGTTTAAGTATTGTATAGTAAACAAATAAATAAATAGACAAAATGAAATCAGAGACTAAACAAAGCGTCAACAAAAACAAAGGAAAGATTTACATGGTGACTATTGAGTACAAGAGAATAAACCCAGGTGTTCCGGAAGAGTGTGAGAAAGTGTAACACACACACATACTGCACCTTTTAATTTAATCTAGGTTAGATATATGTAACTACCATGGCCTCAAAGCGAGAACTTAAGGATCATTCTCAATCACAAGAAGGCATATTCAAGAACGTTAATAATCTCATCATGTGCAAGATACACCTCTCAACCAAGATGGCGACCATAAAACTTGATAATTATCTTCATCAACCTCGAATCCTTGTACCGTAAGTTGTTTCATTAATATCCGGCATCCTTCTCGAATATCTCGATGTTTAGAGCAAGCCCTAGAATAACGAATGCGACGTGTAGACACCAAAGTTTGAAAATGTAGGTATGTTCCCACCAGGAAAGGTAAAGTTTATCGTATAGTTTCGTACTAAGCTGCCCATGTTGGTCATTGTTCAAATAAAGATAGGCGAGGTGCCGTTTTAAGCAGCTGTTGTATAAGAGTCTAGATATGTGTCCTCCTTGATTTCAAACTCAGAAGGGTATGTGCACGGTCGACTTTGTAGGCAAATATCTTATTTGTCATAGACAACACATCGTCGACACAGTTTGTTGTTCATTAGATGGCGGTCTTCCTCTAAATATAGGCGCCCAATGCCACATGGACCTGAGAATTTGTTACAGCTAGTTATGGACCTAAAATAGGGTATTTAGAGTAATTTTACACATTTGGGGGGGTTAAGATCAACTTTCGATAAAAATGCCCCCTCAAGGAATTGAGGGGGACATTTAAGGTCAAAAACTAGCTGTAACAAATTCTCAGGTCCCCGTGTCCAATGCCAAGGCTAGCGCGTGCAGTGACGTCAAAACACATTTTCTATGTAAAAGTGGCAGGATAGCCGACGAAAACTTTGAGACACGGAAATTTTGCGTGTTTTTGGAGGATATCGAGATTATTTCTGCAGAAGGAGGATATATTTGACGTGCATTTAGGAGGTTTTTAAGATAAAACTAGAAATGTCTGTGAGACATAAATGCTCCCTTCCCCCATATGAAATTAGTTCTTCGTGCTTATTACGTATGCGAAGTTTGCTGACAATCGGATCAGTAGTTATTCAAATAAGCTGGTTACATTACCATGGGACGGGACGGATATGGGTAACACTATATGCTCCCCATTTCATGGCGGGGCATAATTATCCATCTTTTCAAAGGTACCAAGCGTTGTTTCGTACCTCAACTAGAAAAGTGATATTTGATGCAAGAAAGAAAGGTGGGGTCGATTTTTCGAACAAGAAAGCGTTCCATCTTTTAGCCTTTATGGCCATTTAGGGAGCATTTTTATCGAAAATTGATCTACCCGCTCGCCCTATGAATGAACAGCGGACAATTTTGGCGTAAATACATCGGATCTATTTTCCCGCAATATGATGACGCAATGCAATATGGCAGCCAATCAAAATGCGTTATATAGATTTTATTCCACGTGTGGCATAAACTGAAATGATATTGAACAGTTGTTATGATTCTTTGAAACACATGTTCAAAGATTCCTGATAATTGGTCAGAAATGGAGCCTGTAGAGCAGTTATATCAAAGTTCTATTTATAGTCACAATGACCTAGTTTTTTGACGGTTGAAGTTCGAATCGCAAATTGTTGTAAAAGTGACTAGTTTTGACCACAGTAGGTTGAAACGCTAACTCGTACGGGAGGTTATGTCTGAAAATGAAGTCAGTAATAATTCCTACGCCTTACACGTCCTCATCACGAAGGTAATACAAAAATATACTCATGTTTAAAAATGTCATTTTTCAATTACAAATGTACATTAAAATGTCAAAAGCCTCAAATAGCAATGTCTGTATAATAAGGAATAAAGAACGATGAAACATGGTTAGAGCATAAACTAAGTTTATTTACCATTTAACAACTACTGGTACTTACAATGTATATATTTATTACGTATAAATCAAAGGAAATGTTTTTAATAATAACATTAACATACCTACTTTGAATCCAAAACCTGACAAACCATCAATATCAACTGGAGAGGTCTTTTTAACATTATCCTTGCTAGCTACCAGTTTCTTATGAAAATTATTTCTTCAGCAACAACTTACATTCAATGTTCATTCAAACATGCAAGCTAGTATTAACACCGCAGACATATTAGCAATAACAAAAAAACATTTCACTTAAACTTAGGGACAATGAAAGATAATAATATTGTGTGTCAATTACATGAAAATTACAGCTCATAGTTTTATTATTATTCTATACAATATTGAATATATTAAGAATACGTTGAACATTTGTAAAAGATTAAATGTTGAAGTTATTACAATAATGTATGGTGTTATGATTAGCTAAATGATAGGACCTGTAAACATCTATACTTGTCAAGCAACTAAATAAAAACACTTCTTGCATTCTCTCCCAAATTATTGTACTTTAAACATTTACCTTATTTGGCATAATAAGCACATGGCACGCTAAATAAAAACACAAAACGAGTGCGCTTTGTAATAAAACCATTTACAAGGAAATGTTTCCATTTGAAAACCTCAGAAAAAGAGTGTGTTTTACTTTCTTTCGAATAGAATTTTTGGTGAAAATTTAATTGGCAAATTAGTGAAAGAATTAACTTTTTCATTTACATTTGTAGTTTGATTAGTGCACACATACTGGTGTTATTAGGGAAGGTATTAGGTGGGATACTAAATATTAGAACCTGACTATAGTATCCTACTCTTAATATACACACACGTGTTGATTATTCTATCACATGTACCAATGATATGGTGTGAAATACTTTTTAACTGTCTACTGCATTTTTTTCACTCTTTGTGAATATCAACTCATGAACATTTCAACGGTAGAAACTCTATAACACCAAACATTTGTTGTTTATATAGACATATGTTCCTTTCGAGGTTGCAATAGAACCACAAGAAAAAATACAACAAATTGGAACTACAAACTACAAAGAAAAGTACCCACAAATATTTTGTGTTATAAAGTAACCAATAGCACTACATTTATGTATACCAATCCACTCCAAGTATGTATATAAACTATGTACTAGTACATGTACTTAACACTACAATTCTCCTAGTAATTCTTCACAATCTGTAACAATGGACATTGGCTACTTGTTGGTCAAACAAAGATTTTCTTTAAATGATATTAATTTCTGTAATGGAATAAAATATCGGGTGAAGAAAGGACAAAAAAATATACAAAACGGACACAAAGTAAAAATCAGAAAGTATAACACATATTTAAAAAAAATAAAACAAATTAGTGTACGATTTCAGAATTTCTCCTCACATCATTATTATGTTAGCAAACAGATCTACCTTGCTGACTTAATCATCTTACATGTACAGTACCTTGTAATGACAAACTTGTAATGTTTTATTGCATTCTGTAGATGTTTTTTTATATAATATTCTGTAAAGTACATATTTTAGGAGTTAGCAACTTTTTGCCCTAAAAAACATTGCTAAAATATGATTTCGGTAATTACAGATTCTGTATAATGCTTCGTACATACAGCAAGCATTGTGAGTGCACAAATTCACTATTGTACTTACGTTGTATCTGTATAGATTTTATTTGGCACAGAAATTTGGGTGCTCTAAAATAAGCAAGTTAACAGTAATTTCATCATCATCAAACTTCTACATGGCTCCAGGGTATCCAATAAACAAAACATTATCTAAAAAAGAGGATTAATTGTTAGCTTCTTCAGAACAAGAAGTGGTTATCAAGCTTAAAAAAATCTTTATGGGACACTAAACATTTGTGATAAAGAATTTTCTGAAGATGTATGTATTACAGTGGAGCTGATCTGTGTGTGTGTGTGTGTGTGTGACACTGTTGTTGAACAGTTCCACCACAGAATTGTTCTGAATGGCAAGACTTGACATTTACCAAGGTATTTGTATGGTGGAAGCCCTTGGGAAACATCTTACAACATGTTAATGATGGTTGGACATACTCAGGGACACATTACGGCTCAATAAGGACAACACAAACTTACAATACCCAACGTGTGCAGGAAATGGACCTCCATAATTGTGTAGTATCATATAGTCAGTATGCACTTGACTTGTTCTGCATTATTTCCAAAACAAATTGACAAACAATGCATATATGTCCCTGTTGTCTGGACATGAAATTTAGTATCAAATATTGCTCAATGAAAAACAGAATCATCTTTGATTGCACACGTTACCACTAGTGATCCTTGGTCTGTTCAATGTGAACAAAATTCTGGGTAAATATTGAGACAATAAATTATCATTTGTTTACAGTACCAAGGTGGGTTCATATTGTACGAGCACAATCTTACAAAATCACAATGAAGGTAACTATCCAGTAAACATATGCTTTGACATGAATTGAGGTTCAGATTCATGAATACGAACCCTAATTTTGATTTAATGTGGTAATAAATATTTTATGAAAGGAATGTGAAAGCTACATGTTTGCTGTATATACAAATGGGGGGTGAAATGTATAATATTATATTAATGATGACCTGGATCACGATCTTAATAAATCTTTAGGATAACCTATACCCATGATTATATTTATGATATAACTCTGGTCCTTCATAAGCCTGGTGCACTACTATTTAGAAAGGATGTAAAAAACATCTTCCCGAAACTTTCATTAATTGTATCACATACCACATAAACATATTTCTATCAAAATAGTTTTTGTTCAAAGAATATGCTTATATGACATGTATTATTCACAAAATATATTTGCCATGAACATCGCCTATACCCTACAGCTGGTGTGGGCATGGCTAAACTTGATATGTATAATCCTATACCTGTTACTACTAACAGGTGAGTATTTGTAGTAAAATGCCATTATTTAATGACAAAGAGATGATCTGTAATATATGTGGAAGGCCACTAAATGAGTGTCCATTTTCAATCAGATAAAATTTAAGTTCACATTTAAGACGATACTTGTGTGTGCAGCTTGATTTAATTTCACTTGGAAGCAAATGAAATAACTTTGTATCAAACCACCAGGAATGTATCCATGAAATACATTACCCTGTCAATTCTTCCATTGAATTGTCTCCCTTTGTACCAGTTCAATAATTTCTCTGTCAACACCAAAGAAATTAAACTATGTTACATCAGGAAACAATTATGACATAACAATCATTTTTCGACAGAAGAAATCAACTATAAATCCAGCTTAAAATTTTAATATATACCAATCTTATTTTTCAAAACCCTTAATTTTAGGTTGGGAGAACAATAACAATCCCTCCCCTAGAAATCTAACCTCAAAAGTTGGGATTCTCAAACCATCAGACTTCAGCCCTCAGTTTTCAGATTTCTCTGCCTTACCCTAAATGGTATCGGGAAGATAACAGCAGCTAAAAGTTTATTTACCTGAGATAAGATACTCCAACACAACACTTAAGGGAGGTCATTAGTACTACACATCGGCTTAGTATATCACATGATATATGTCGGGGGATTTCAAGTAAAGCACAATAACTAAACCGAACCTCATCATCTCAAACTTGTATTTAAGGATTAACTTGAATCTTTATTTTACGTTATGGGGGTATAACACACAAAAAAACGGAGTGTACTCTAAATAAACTGCGAAGCGGTTTATGATAAGAGTACACTCCAATTTTTTTGTGTTATAACCCCATAACGTAAAATAAAGATTCAAGTTAATCCTTAAATACAAGTTTGAGATGCTGCAACAGCCAATCAAAAGCAACATTATAAACGGCGACGTCAATTTTTACGTTATGGGCTGATACGATAATTTTTTAAACCAATGAAAAAGCTTGTTTCAAACAAAATTAAATTATAACTCTATGACACTTCTTACTTCAAAGTATGATGTCGGTTCCGGTCAGACTTCATAATGAACATCCAAACTCACATAACTGGAATACCCGGATAACTTAAATCTGTCGACTTTGATAAATCAAGGTTTGACTATATAACAACAAACTAACACTCCTGTATAGTGGTTAGGGGTAAATACATAGGATACCTAGTATATCTATCCCCCTTTTATAATGAAGACCAAGGTGGTTAAATTTCTAGTGATCTGGGTTTGATAAAAAAGCACTTGCTTCACATTTATAAAGAACACTTAAGGTATAGCATAAGCTAACTAAAATCCTGGGAGATTTGCATATATTGTGGAAAATATGGCATGATTACGAAATCTTCTAAATTTCTCCAAAAAATTACAGTAACACATTTAGGAACTCCATCAGAATATTGTGAAGGCGAGGAACACTAGGACCGGTCAATGGTTTGGGGGCACTTGTTTGGTACAATACATCTTACAAACTATCGTCTTTTGCAAAACAAAACTTTTTAAAACATATTACGTGAGCTGAATATCAATGGTATTCAATTTTACTTAATTCCCTGGAAGTGGATATTATACAAACTTTTTGCTGTATTGCTGTGAGAAAACTGTAGATAACAACAGTTTTAGAACCATAAACAACGGCAGGTACTTGAACCCGAGTAGCATGCGACCTCTTTATACTTATCAATATAAGTAGTCCTTTCTACCATTTTTTACCATTTAATTTTTCATTTTCATTCTGCATTTGCTTGTTTTATATTTCAATATATCTACTGAAAGCACTTAAAATCAAGGACACCTGTTCAATTCCATAGAATGCACTTTAACTTTCCTAGCTGTGGAAGCCGTTCATCATCCAATACCAGGGTATGAAAGGTTAAAAAATGTTCAACAGAAGGTAAGTTATAAGATGACCTTGAAGGTTCACCAACTAGCTTTGTGTCGTCTAGCTACTTCCTGTAGGAAGTCTATGTGACTAGCATAGATCTCCAGTTTACTAGTAAGGTCCATCCACTTCACTCCTACAGCATCATCACCTAAAACAGAAATCATTAACTCAATAACACGGACTTACTAGGTTAAATGTATCTCATATACCAGCAATAAAATAATGCCATACTAGCTGGTGAATTTATAAATTACTTCTGACTTTCTGATAAATGGTGACCACAAACTTGAACTGTAACACTTGATAGTTACTGTGCAGCCTTCCTTCAGATCAAATTTCAAAATTTATAATAGAGGACAAGAAGGAACTATGTATAACATTGATAAATCCTGTCTATTGATTCCAGAGACAAGAATTGTTTACGGATAAACAACCAACGGACAAAAGATAAAGAAAGATTTGAAAATTCTATCCTCTGATAAGGGCTTGCTAAAACTTCAATGGGAACTGAAATATCCCTTCCAATGACTTATCCAACCCTGACATTCAATGATAAATTCATCTCCAGCACACACACATATGGATATATTAGCCAGGTGGCATATGACAAATACACACACAAATACTCTGTAAACACACACAAATACTTTGTAACACACACAAATACTCTGTAAAACACACAAATACTTTGTAAAACACACAAATGCTCTGTAACACACACAAATACTCTGTAACACACACAAATGCTCTGTAACACACTCAAATACACAAAATGGAAAAAGGGTCACTCTGTCAATTACTGTTGATAATCTTGTAATATTTTAATATAATTGTATAATGTAATGTGCATGGTGTGTCAAATGTGTATAAAGTGTGAGAGTGTATTTTATGACTTACCTCCCCCTTCCTCTTTAAAGGATTACTTCCCTTTACTTTATGTTGTACTAGCTTTTCATTTCATTTTTCCCTAATTATCCTATCACTTCTAAATTAATTTTGTAAGTTTACTTTGGCCATCAATTGGAGAGAATTAATATAGGCTTTGCCTGTTATTTTATCCAAATTGACTGGTAACATCTTATGTCAATAAAAATTTGTTGAAATGAAATGGAAAAAGGGCAAACAGGTCACAAAATATTGATTTAAACTTGGATGTACTTACCGGCATGTAACTTAATCTGACTGACTCCTGTACCCGATTCATCATGGAAGTTCAAAGCCACAGTTTCCATCCAAGAGTTGTCAGTGTTACGGGGGTCGTCTACGTAGCCTCTATATACCTGGAACAACAAAACTGATTCGTCCAATAATTCATGGGTATCTGTTCATGTAATCTACCATATATGTAGTATATAGAAAAAATATCAGGCTGGATAACTAAACCTACTATCTCTGTACTTTGTTTGACCCTGACAAAAGGCCAACCTTTAATGTGGTATTATTTCTTGCATAACAAATTAATTATATATTTAATATACGGTAACATCAATTTCAAATTGAATTTGGCAGATCTTCACTTTCTCTTGAGAAACTTGTTTTGTATTTTTGAGCTTACCTCTTTTCCATTTTTAAAAAAATCATTAATGACTTGTTCTAGTCTCTCTTTTTCCTCTTCAGACTTTTCTAATGTGTTCATGGCTTCCTCACCAAACTCCCGTTTCAAGGTTTCTGTTATCACCTCTCCTGGATCCACCATTCCCTGTGATTTGATTGATATTACAAGACTTATTCATTCTACAATATTCGACTATTTGAACGTAATTTTGAAATATCTTCCTTCACTTTGAAAGCAATAAAATATCATTGCAACCATTTTGTATTGCAAGGTTATTTAACAGGAAGGGTGTTAATTTATGTTTCGTAAATTATCTATTAGAAATGTAGTCTGCAGGTTAATACCAAAACACCAGGTAACACTCATGCCCTAGATGTAAAACAAAAGGGGGCAAAAAACCTTTAATTGGCCCCCTTATACCTCTCAAAAAAACCCGCAAAAAACTAGACCTGTCGCCAAGATAGCTGACTTATCCCCCCACCCCCCAATCAGCCAATGAACGGTTGGTTCAATTTCACATAACATTAACAAAATGTCAGACTAAATTTATGTTAGTATGACATCAAATTAAAGCCACTCAGCGCATAAGGATAATTGTCAATGTAAGTAAAAAAGCTTTCTTAGATACCAGCTCTATTTATCAGCTTTGTCACAAAATGTGAATTCTTGTTGAAGGACGGCCGTGTCATGTTTCTAAATTGACTTAATTTCGTAAATGCATACATGAAACATAACACATTGTTACCAAAAGTGTGTTAAAAGAAAGCAAATCATTGTTTTGCTCAACTATCAGAAACAGTTAGATCTAGAGTACAGTTGACCGGGAGGCCTAATTGTCATTTTGACCTAAGCATGGCAGGTAAACTGCGTCGCCATTTGCAACATGTATCATCTATTATGTGGTATGCTACTTGCATCTTCCAATGTTTTATAGCTGTTTTAAAACCAGTTATATGCAACTGTTTATGTGGGGAAAGTACAACAGAACACTTCATATAAGAAGACCATAGTTTCTTACTTTCTGTTTATGATACTTCACTATACACCTCCCCTCCAATTAACATCTTACCCCAGAAACATGTAGAACTTAACCCACTGACCTAGACAACTTACCCCATTAACTAGAAAACTAACCAAAGTAACCTAGACAACTTACCCCGGTAACCTGGAGAACTTAGCCCAGTAATTAACCTAGATAACTTACCCTAGTAACCTGGACAACTTACCCTAGTAACCTAGACAACTTACCCCAGTAACCTAGACAACTTATTCCAGTAATCCAGACAAATTACCCCAGTAACCTAGACAACTTACCCTAGTAACCTAGACAACTTACCCCAGTAACCTAGACAAATTACCTCAGTAACCTAGACAACTTATCCTTGTAACCTAGACAACTTACCCCAGTAACCTAGACAACTTACCCCAGTAATCCAGACAAATTACCCCAGTAACCTAGACAACTTATCCTAGTAACCTAGACATATTACCCCAGTAACCTAGACAACTTATCCTAGTAACCTAGACAAATTACCCCAGTTACCTTGACAACTTATCCTAGTAACCTAGACAAATTACCTCAGTAACCTAGAGAACTTATCCTAGTAACCTAGACAACTTACCTAGTAATCCAGACAAGATACCCCAGTAATCCAGACAAATTACCCCAGTAATCCAGACAAATTACCCCAGTAATCAGGACAAATTACCCCAGTTACCAAGACAACTTGTCCTAGTAACCTAGACAAATACCCTAGTAACCTAGACAACTTTCCCCAGTAACCTAGACAACTTACCCCAGTTACCTAGACAACTTACCCCAGTTACCTTGACAACTTACCCCAGTTACCTAGACAACTTATCCACGTAACCTAGACAAATTACCCCAGTAACCTAGACAACTTTCCCCAGTAACCTAGACAACTTACTCCAGTTACCTAGACAACTTACCCCAGTAACCTAGACAACTTACCCCAGTTACCTAGACAACTTACCCTTGTTACCTAGACAACTTTCCCTTGTTACCCAGACAACTTACCCCAGTTACCTAGACAACTTTCCCTTGTTACCCAGACAACTTAACCTAGTTACCTAGACAACTTACCCCAGTAACCTAGACAACTTACCCCAGTAACCTAGACAACTTACCCCAGTTACCTAGACAACTTTCCCTTGTTACCCAGACAGCTTACCCCAGTTACCTAGACAACTTACCCCAGTAACCTAGACAACTTACCCCAGTAACCTAGACAACTTACCCCAGTAACCTAGACAACTTACCCCAGTTACCTAGACAACTTTCCCTTGTTACTCAGACAACTTACCCCAGTTACCTAGACAACTTACCCCAGTAACCTAGACAACTTACCCCAGTTACCTAGACAACTTTCCCTTGTTACTCAGACAACTTACCCCAGTAACCTAGACAACTTACCCCAGTATCCTAGACAACTTACCCCAGTAACCTAGACAACTCTCCCTTGTTACTCAGACAACTTACCCCAGTAACCTAGACAACTTACCCCAGTAACCTAGACAACTTACCCCAGTTACCTAGACAACTTTCCCTTGTTACCCAGACAGCTTACCCCAGTTACCTAGACAACTTACCCCAGTAACCTAGACAACTTACCCCAGTAACCTAGACAACTTACCCCAGTAACCTAGACAACTTACCCCAGTTACCTAGACAACTTTCCCTTGTTACTCAGACAACTTACCCCAGTTACCTAGACAACTTTCCCTTGTTACTCAGACAACTTACCCCAGTAACCTAGACAACTTACCCCAGTTACCTAGACAACTTTCCCTTGTTACCCAGACAACTTACCCCAGTTACCTAGACAACTTACCCCAGTAACCTAGACAACTTACCCCAGTAACCTAGACAACTTACCCCAGTAACCTAGACAACTTACCCCAGTTACCTAGACAACTTTCCCTTGTTACTCAGACAACTTACCCCAGTTACCTAGACAACTTACCCCAGTAACCTAGACAACTTACCCCAGTTACCTAGACAACTTTCCCTTGTTACTCAGACAACTTACCCCAGTAACCTAGACAACTTACCCCAGTATCCTAGACAACTTACCCCAGTAACCTAGACAACTTACCCCAGTAACCTAGACAACTTACCCCAGTTACCTAGACAACTTTCCCTTGTTACTCAGACAACTTACCCCAGTTACCTAGACAACTTTCCCTTGTTACTCAGACAAATTACCCCAGTAACCTAGACAACTTACCCCAGTTACCTAGACAACTTACCCCAGTTACCTAGACAACTTACCCCAGTTACCTAGACAACTTACCCCAGTAACCTAGACAACTTACCCCAGTTACCTAGACAACCTCCCCCAGTTATCTAGACAACTTACCCCAGTAACCTTGACAACTTACCCCAGTTACCTAGACAACTTACCTCAGTTACCTAGACAACTTACCTCAGCAACCTAAACAACTTACCTCAGTAACCTAAACAACTTACCTCAGTTACCTAGACAACTTACCCCAGTTACCTAGACAACTTACCCCAGTTACCTAGACAACTTAACCCAGTTACCTAGACAACTTACCTCAGTTACCTAGACAACTTACCCCAGTTACCTAGACAACTTACCCCAGTTACCTAGACAACTTACCTCAGCAACCTAAACAACTTACCCCAGTAACCTAAACAACTTACCTCAGTTACCTAGACAACTTACCCCAGTAACCTTGACAACTTACCCCAGTTACCTAGACAACTTACCTCAGTTACCTAGACAACTTACCTCAGTAACCTAGACAACTTTCCCCTGTTACCCAGACAACTTTCCCTTGTTACTCAGACAACTTACCCCAGTAACCTAGACAACTTACCCCAGTAACCTAGACAACTTACCCCAGTTACCTAGACAACTTTCCCTTGTTACTCAGACAACTTACCCCAGTTACCTAGACAACTTTCCCTTGTTACTCAGACAACTTACCCCAGTAACCTAGACAACTTACCCCAGTTACCTAGACAACTTTCCCTTGTTACCCAGACAACTTACCCCAGTTATCTAGACAACTTACCCCAGTAACCTAGACAACTTACCCCAGTAACCTAGACAACTTACCCCAGTAACCTAGACAACTTACCCCAGTTACCTAGACAACTTTCCCTTGTTACTCAGACAACTTACCCCAGTAACCTAGACAACTTACCCCAGTATCCTAGACAACTTACCCCAGTAACCTCGACAACTTTCCCTTGTTACTCAGACAACTTACCCCAGTAACCTAGACAACTTACCCCAGTAACCTAGACAACTTACCCCAGTTACCTAGACAATTTTCCCTTGTTACTCAGACAACTTACCCCAGTTACCTAGACAACTTTCCCTTGTTACTCAGACAACTTACCCCAGTAACCTAGACAACTTACCCCAGTTACCTAGACAACTTACCCCAGTTACCTAGACAACTTTCCCCAGTTACCTAGACAACTTACCCCAGTAACCTAGACAACTTACCCCGGTTACCTAGACAACCTCCCCCAGTTACCTAGACAACTTACCCCAGTAACCTTGACAACTTACCCCAGTTACCTAGACAACTTACCTCAGTTACCTAGACAACTTACCTCAGCAACCTAAACAACTTACCTCAGTAACATAAACAACTTACCTCAGTTACCTAGACAACTTACCCCAGTTACCTAGACAACTTACCCCAGTTACCTAGACAACTTACCCCAGTTACCTAGACAACTTACCTCAGTTACCTAGACAACTTACCCCAGTTACCTAGACAACTTACCCCAGTTACCTAGACAACTTACCTCAGCAACCTAAACAACTTACCCCAGTAACCTAAACAACTTACCTCAGTTACCTAGACAACTTACCCCAGTAACCTAGACAACTTACCCCAGTAACCTAGACAACTTACCCCAGTTACCTAGACAACTTTCCCTTGTTACCCAGACAGCTTACCCCAGTTACCTAGACAACTTACCCCAGTAACCTAGACAACTTACCCCAGTAACCTAGACAACTTACCCCAGTAACCTAGACAACTTACCCCAGTTACCTAGACAACTTTCCCTTGTTACTCAGACAACTTACCCCAGTTACCTAGACAACTTTCCCTTGTTACTCAGACAACTTACCCCAGTAACCTAGACAACTTACCCCAGTTACCTAGACAACTTTCCCTTGTTACCCAGACAACTTACCCCAGTTACCTAGACAACTTACCCCAGTAACCTAGACAACTTACCCCAGTAACCTAGACAACTTACCCCAGTAACCTAGACAACTTACCCCAGTTACCTAGACAACTTTCCCTTGTTACTCAGACAACTTACCCCAGTTACCTAGACAACTTACCCCAGTAACCTAGACAACTTACCCCAGTTACCTAGACAACTTTCCCTTGTTACTCAGACAACTTACCCCAGTAACCTAGACAACTTACCCCAGTTACCTAGACAACTTTCCCTTGTTACTCAGACAACTTATCCCAGTAACCTAGACAACTTACCCCAGTAACCTAGACAACTTACCCCAGTTACCTAGACAACTTTCCCTTGTTACTCAGACAACTTACCCCAGTTACCTAGACAACTTACCCCAGTAACCTAGACAACTTACCCCAGTTACCTAGACAACTTTCCCTTGTTACTCAGACAACTTACCCCAGTAACCTAGACAACTTACCCCAGTATCCTAGACAACTTACCCCAGTAACCTAGACAACTCTCCCTTGTTACTCAGACAACTTACCCCAGTAACCTAGACAACTTACCCCAGTAACCTAGACAACTTACCCCAGTTACCTAGACAACTTTCCCTTGTTACCCAGACAGCTTACCCCAGTTACCTAGACAACTTACCCCAGTAACCTAGACAACTTACCCCAGTAACCTAGACAACTTACCCCAGTAACCTAGACAACTTACCCCAGTTACCTAGACAACTTTCCCTTGTTACTCAGACAACTTACCCCAGTTACCTAGACAACTTTCCCTTGTTACTCAGACAACTTACCCCAGTAACCTAGACAACTTACCCCAGTTACCTAGACAACTTTCCCTTGTTACCCAGACAACTTACCCCAGTTACCTAGACAACTTACCCCAGTAACCTAGACAACTTACCCCAGTAACCTAGACAACTTACCCCAGTAACCTAGACAACTTACCCCAGTTACCTAGACAACTTTCCCTTGTTACTCAGACAACTTACCCCAGTTACCTAGACAACTTACCCCAGTAACCTAGACAACTTACCCCAGTTACCTAGACAACTTTCCCTTGTTACTCAGACAACTTACCCCAGTAACCTAGACAACTTACCCCAGTATCCTAGACAACTTACCCCAGTAACCTAGACAACTTACCCCAGTAACCTAGACAACTTACCCCAGTTACCTAGACAACTTTCCCTTGTTACTCAGACAACTTACCCCAGTTACCTAGACAACTTTCCCTTGTTACTCAGACAAATTACCCCAGTAACCTAGACAACTTACCCCAGTTACCTAGACAACTTACCCCAGTTACCTAGACAACTTACCCCAGTTACCTAGACAACTTACCCCAGTAACCTAGACAACTTACCCCAGTTACCTAGACAACCTCCCCCAGTTATCTAGACAACTTACCCCAGTAACCTTGACAACTTACCCCAGTTACCTAGACAACTTACCTCAGTTACCTAGACAACTTACCTCAGCAACCTAAACAACTTACCTCAGTAACCTAAACAACTTACCTCAGTTACCTAGACAACTTACCCCAGTTACCTAGACAACTTACCCCAGTTACCTAGACAACTTAACCCAGTTACCTAGACAACTTACCTCAGTTACCTAGACAACTTACCCCAGTTACCTAGACAACTTACCCCAGTTACCTAGACAACTTACCTCAGCAACCTAAACAACTTACCCCAGTAACCTAAACAACTTACCTCAGTTACCTAGACAACTTACCCCAGTAACCTTGACAACTTACCCCAGTTACCTAGACAACTTACCTCAGTTACCTAGACAACTTACCTCAGTAACCTAGACAACTTTCCCCTGTTACCCAGACAACTTTCCCTTGTTACTCAGACAACTTACCCCAGTAACCTAGACAACTTACCCCAGTAACCTAGACAACTTACCCCAGTTACCTAGACAACTTTCCCTTGTTACTCAGACAACTTACCCCAGTTACCTAGACAACTTTCCCTTGTTACTCAGACAACTTACCCCAGTAACCTAGACAACTTACCCCAGTTACCTAGACAACTTTCCCTTGTTACCCAGACAACTTACCCCAGTTATCTAGACAACTTACCCCAGTAACCTAGACAACTTACCCCAGTAACCTAGACAACTTACCCCAGTAACCTAGACAACTTACCCCAGTTACCTAGACAACTTTCCCTTGTTACTCAGACAACTTACCCCAGTAACCTAGACAACTTACCCCAGTATCCTAGACAACTTACCCCAGTAACCTCGACAACTTTCCCTTGTTACTCAGACAACTTACCCCAGTAACCTAGACAACTTACCCCAGTAACCTAGACAACTTACCCCAGTTACCTAGACAATTTTCCCTTGTTACTCAGACAACTTACCCCAGTTACCTAGACAACTTTCCCTTGTTACTCAGACAACTTACCCCAGTAACCTAGACAACTTACCCCAGTTACCTAGACAACTTACCCCAGTTACCTAGACAACTTTCCCCAGTTACCTAGACAACTTACCCCAGTAACCTAGACAACTTACCCCGGTTACCTAGACAACCTCCCCCAGTTACCTAGACAACTTACCCCAGTAACCTTGACAACTTACCCCAGTTACCTAGACAACTTACCTCAGTTACCTAGACAACTTACCTCAGCAACCTAAACAACTTACCTCAGTAACATAAACAACTTACCTCAGTTACCTAGACAACTTACCCCAGTTACCTAGACAACTTACCCCAGTTACCTAGACAACTTACCCCAGTTACCTAGACAACTTACCTCAGTTACCTAGACAACTTACCCCAGTTACCTAGACAACTTACCCCAGTTACCTAGACAACTTACCTCAGCAACCTAAACAACTTACCCCAGTAACCTAAACAACTTACCTCAGTTACCTAGACAACTTACCCCAGTAACCTAGACAACTTACCCCAGTAACCTAGACAACTTACCCCAGTTACCTAGACAACTTTCCCTTGTTACCCAGACAGCTTACCCCAGTTACCTAGACAACTTACCCCAGTAACCTAGACAACTTACCCCAGTAACCTAGACAACTTACCCCAGTAACCTAGACAACTTACCCCAGTTACCTAGACAACTTTCCCTTGTTACTCAGACAACTTACCCCAGTTACCTAGACAACTTTCCCTTGTTACTCAGACAACTTACCCCAGTAACCTAGACAACTTACCCCAGTTACCTAGACAACTTTCCCTTGTTACCCAGACAACTTACCCCAGTTACCTAGACAACTTACCCCAGTAACCTAGACAACTTACCCCAGTAACCTAGACAACTTACCCCAGTAACCTAGACAACTTACCCCAGTTACCTAGACAACTTTCCCTTGTTACTCAGACAACTTACCCCAGTTACCTAGACAACTTACCCCAGTAACCTAGACAACTTACCCCAGTTACCTAGACAACTTTCCCTTGTTACTCAGACAACTTACCCCAGTAACCTAGACAACTTACCCCAGTTACCTAGACAACTTTCCCTTGTTACTCAGACAACTTATCCCAGTAACCTAGACAACTTACCCCAGTTACCTAGACAACTTTCCCTTGTTACCCAGACAACTTACCCCAGTTACCTAGACAACTTACCCCAGTAACCTAGACAACTTACCCCAGTAACCTAGACAACTTACCCCAGTAACCTAGACAACTTACCCCAGTTACCTAGACAACTTTCCCTTGTTACTCAGACAACTTACCCCAGTAACCTAGACAACTTACCCCAGTTACCTAGACAACTTACCCCAGTAACCTCGACAACTTTCCCTTGTTACTCAGACAACTTACCCCAGTAACCTAGACAACTTACCCCAGTAACCTAGACAACTTACCCCAGTTACCTAGACAACTTTCCCTTGTTACTCAGACAACTTACCCCAGTAACCTAGACAACTTACCCCAGTTACCTAGACAACTTACCCCAGTTACCTAGACAACTTTCCCCAGTTACCTAGACAACTTACCCCAGTAACCTAGACAACTTACCCCAGTTACCTAGACAACCTCCCCCAGTTACCTAGACAACTTACCCCAGTAACCTTGACAACTTACCCCAGTTACCTAGACAACTTACCTCAGTTACCTAGACAACTTACCTCAGCAACCTAAACAACTTACCTCAGTAACATAAACAACTTACCTCAGTTACCTAGACAACTTACCCCAGTTACCTAGACAACTTACCCCAGTTACCTAGACAACTTACCCCAGTTACCTAGACAACTTACCTCAGTTACCTAGACAACTTACCCCAGTTACCTAGACAACTTACCCCAGTTACCTAGACAACTTACCTCAGCAACCTAAACAACTTACCCCAGTAACCTAAACAACTTACCTCAGTTACCTAGACAACTTACCCCAGTAACCTAGACAACTTACCCCAGTAACCTAGACAACTTACCCCAGTTACCTAGACAACTTTCCCTTGTTACCCAGACAGCTTACCCCAGTTACCTAGACAACTTACCCCAGTAACCTAGACAACTTACCCCAGTAACCTAGACAACTTACCCCAGTAACCTAGACAACTTACCCCAGTTACCTAGACAACTTTCCCTTGTTACTCAGACAACTTACCCCAGTTACCTAGACAACTTTCCCTTGTTACTCAGACAACTTACCCCAGTAACCTAGACAACTTACCCCAGTTACCTAGACAACTTTCCCTTGTTACCCAGACAACTTACCCCAGTTACCTAGACAACTTACCCCAGTAACCTAGACAACTTACCCCAGTAACCTAGACAACTTACCCCAGTAACCTAGACAACTTACCCCAGTTACCTAGACAACTTTCCCTTGTTACTCAGACAACTTACCCCAGTTACCTAGACAACTTACCCCAGTAACCTAGACAACTTACCCCAGTTACCTAGACAACTTTCCCTTGTTACTCAGACAACTTACCCCAGTAACCTAGACAACTTACCCCAGTATCCTAGACAACTTACCCCAGTAACCTAGACAACTTACCCCAGTAACCTAGACAACTTACCCCAGTAACCTAGACAACTTACCCCAGTTACCTAGACAACCTCCCCCAGTTATCTAGACAACTTACCCCAGTAACCTTGACAACTTACCCCAGTTACCTAGACAACTTACCTTAGTTACCTAGACAACTTACCTCAGCAACCTAAACAACTTACCTCAGTAACCTAAACAACTTACCTCAGTTACCTAGACAACTTACCCCAGTTACCTAGACAACTTAGCCCAGTTACCTAGACAACTTAACCCAGTTACCTAGACAACTTACCTCAGTTACCTAGACAACTTACCCCAGTTACCTAGACAACTTACCCCAGTTACCTAGACAACTTACCTCAGCAACCTAAACAACTTACCCCAGTAACCTAAACAACTTACCTCAGTTACCTAGACAACTTACCCCAGTAACCTTGACAACTTACCCCAGTTACCTAGACAACTTACCTCAGTTACCTAGACAAC
The DNA here is from genome assembly GCA_947623455.1 of Mimachlamys varia. NCBI lineage: Eukaryota > Metazoa > Mollusca > Bivalvia > Pectinida > Pectinidae > Mimachlamys > Mimachlamys varia. Next base: position 3,761,051 of record OX392532.1, read on the forward strand.
TTACCTCAGTAACCTAGACAACTTTCCCCTGTTACCCAGACAACTTTCCCTTGTTACTCAGACAACTTACCCCAGTAACCTAGACAACTTACCCCAGTAACCTAGACAACTTACCCCAGTTACCTAGACAACTTTCCCTTGTTACTCAGACAACTTACCCCAGTTACCTAGACAACTTTCCCTTGTTACTCAGACAACTTACCCCAGTAACCTAGACAACTTACCCCAGTTACCTAGACAACTTTCCCTTGTTACCCAGACAACTTACCCCAGTTACCTAGACAACTTACCCCAGTAACCTAGACAACTTACCCCAGTAACCTAGACAACTTACCCCAGTAACCTAGACAACTTACCCCAGTTACCTAGACAACTTTCCCTTGTTACTCAGACAACTTACCCCAGTAACCTAGACAACTTACCCCAGTATCCTAGACAACTTACCCCAGTAACCTCGACAACTTTCCCTTGTTACTCAGACAACTTACCCCAGTAACCTAGACAACTTACCCCAGTAACCTAGACAACTTACCCAAGTTACCTAGACAACTTTCCCTTGTTACTCAGACAACTTACCCCAGTTACCTAGACAACTTTCCCTTGTTACTCAGACAACTTACCCCAGTAACCAAGACAACTTAACCCAGTTACCTAGACAACTTACCCCAGTTACCTAGACAACTTTCCCCAGTTACCTAGACAACTTACCCCAGTAACCTAGACAACTTACCCCAGTTACCTAGACAACCTCCCCCAGTTACCTAGACAACTTACCCCAGTAACCTTGACAACTTACCCCAGTTACCTAGACAACTTACCTCAGTTACCTAGACAACTTACCTCAGCAACCTAAACAACTTACCTCAGTAACATAAACAACTTACCTCAGTTACCTAGACAACTTACCCCAGTTACCTAGACAACTTACCCCAGTTACCTAGACAACTTACCCCAGTTACCTAGACAACTTACCTCAGTTACCTAGACAACTTACCCCAGTTACCTAGACAACTTACCCCAGTTACCTAGACAACTTACCTCAGCAACCTAAACAACTTACCCCAGTAACCTAAACAACTTACCTCAGTTACCTAGACAACTTACCCCAGTAACCTTGACAACTTACCCCAGTTACCTAGACAACTTACCTCAGTTACCTAGACAACTTACCTCAGTAACCTAGACAACTTTCCCCTGTTACTCAGACAACTTTCCCTTGTTACTCAGACAACTTACCCCAGTAACCTAGACAACTTACCCCAGTAACCTAGACAACTTACCCCAGTTACCTAGACAACTTTCCCTTGTTACCCAGACAGCTTACCCCAGTTACCCAGACAACTTACCCCAGTTACCTAGACAACTTTCCCTTGTTACTCAGACAACTTACCCCAGTAACCTAGACAACTTACCCCAGTTACCTAGACAACTTTCCCTTGTTACCCAGACAACTTACCCCAGTTACCTAGACAACTTACCCCAGTAACCTAGACAACTTACCCCAGTAACCTAGACAACTTACCCCAGTAACCTAGACAACTTACCCCAGTTACCTAGACAACTTTCCCTTGTTACTCAGACAACTTACCCCAGTTACCTAGACAACTTACCCCAGTAACCTAGACAACTTACCCAAGTTACCTAGACAACTTTCCCTTGTTACTCAGACAACTTACCCCAGTAACCTAGACAACTTACCCCAGTATCCTAGACAACTTACCCCAGTAACCTAGACAACTTTCCCTTGTTACTCAGACAACTTACCCCAGTAACCTAGACAACTTACCCCAGTAACCTAGACAACTTACCCCAGTTACCTAGACAACTTTCCCTTGTTACTCAGACAACTTACCCCAGTTACCTAGACAACTTTCCCTTGTTACTCAGACAACTTACCCCAGTAACCTAGACAACTTACCCCAGTTACCTAGACAACTTACCCCAGTTACCTAGACAACTTACCCCAGTTACCTAGACAACTTACCCCAGTAACCTAGACAACTTACCCCAGTTACCTAGACAACCTCCCCCAGTTACCTAGACAACTTACCCCAGTTACCTAGACAACTTTCCCTTGTTACTCAGACAACTTACCCCAGTAACCAAGACAACTTAACCCAGTTACCTAGACAACTTACCCCAGTTACCTAGACAACTTTCCCCAGTTACCTAGACAACTTACCCCAGTAACCTAGACAACTTACCCCAGTTACCTAGACAACCTCCCCCAGTTACCTAGACAACTTACCCCAGTAACCTTGACAACTTACCCCAGTTACCTAGACAACTTACCTCAGTTACCTAGACAACTTACCTCAGCAACCTAAACAACTTACCTCAGTAACATAAACAACTTACCTCAGTTACCTAGACAACTTACCCCAGTTACCTAGACAACTTACCCCAGTTACCTAGACAACTTACCCCAGTTACCTAGACAACTTACCTCAGTTACCTAGACAACTTACCCCAGTTACCTAGACAACTTACCTCAGCAACCTAAACAACTTACCCCAGTAACCTAAACAACTTACCTCAGTTACCTAGACAACTTACCCCAGTAACCTTGACAACTTACCCCAGTTACCTAGACAACTTACCTCAGTTACCTAGACAACTTACCTCAGTAACCTAGACAACTTTCCCCTGTTACTCAGACAACTTTCCCTTGTTACTCAGACAACTTACCCCAGTAACCTAGACAACTTACCCCAGTAACCTAGACAACTTACCCCAGTTACCTAGACAACTTTCCCTTGTTACCCAGACAGCTTACCCCAGTTACCCAGACAACTTACCCCAGTTACCTAGACAACTTTCCCTTGTTACTCAGACAACTTACCCCAGTAACCTAGACAACTTACCCCAGTTACCTAGACAACTTTCCCTTGTTACCCAGACAACTTACCCCAGTTACCTAGACAACTTACCCCAGTAACCTAGACAACTTACCCCAGTAACCTAGACAACTTACCCCAGTAACCTAGACAACTTACCCCAGTTACCTAGACAACTTTCCCTTGTTACTCAGACAACTTACCCCAGTTACCTAGACAACTTACCCCAGTAACCTAGACAACTTACCCAAGTTACCTAGACAACTTTCCCTTGTTACTCAGACAACTTACCCCAGTAACCTAGACAACTTACCCCAGTATCCTAGACAACTTACCCCAGTAACCTAGACAACTTTCCCTTGTTACTCAGACAACTTACCCCAGTAACCTAGACAACTTACCCCAGTAACCTAGACAACTTACCCCAGTTACCTAGACAACTTTCCCTTGTTACTCAGACAACTTACCCCAGTTACCTAGACAACTTTCCCTTGTTACTCAGACAACTTACCCCAGTAACCTAGACAACTTACCCCAGTTACCTAGACAACTTACCCCAGTTACCTAGACAACTTACCCCAGTTACCTAGACAACTTACCCCAGTAACCTAGACAACTTACCCCAGTTACCTAGACAACCTCCCCCAGTTACCTAGACAACTTACCCCAGTAACCTTGACAACTTACCCCAGTTACCTAGACAACTTACCTCAGTTACCTAGACAACTTACCTCAGCAACCTAAACAACTTACCTCAGTAACCTTAACAACTTACCTCAGTTACCTAGACAACTTACCCCAGTTACCTAGACAACTTACCCCAGTTACCTAGACAACTTACCCCAGTTACCTAGACAACTTACCTCAGTTACCTAGACAACTTACCCCAGTTACCTAGACAACTTACCTCAGCAACCTAAACAACTTACCCCAGTAACCTAAACAACTTACCTCAGTTACCTAGACAACTTACCCCAGTAACCTTGACAACTTACCCCAGTTACCTAGACAACTTACCTCAGTTACCTAGACAACTTACCTCAGTAACCTAGACAACTTTCCCCTGTTACCCAGACAACTTACCCCAGTAGCCTTGAAAACTTACCCCAGTTACCTAGACAACTTACCCCAGTAACCTAGACAACTTACCCAAGTAACCATGACAACTTACCCCAGTAACCTAGACAACTTTCCCCTTTTACCCAGACAACTTTCCCCTGTTACCCAGACAACTTACCCCAGTTACCAAGACAACTTACCCCAGTAACCTTGACAACTTACTCCAGAAACCCAGACAACTTACGCCAGAAACCTAGACAATTTACCTCAGTTACCCAGACAACTTTCCCCAGAAACCTAGACAATTTACCTCAGTTACCTAGACAACTTTCCCCTGTTCCCCAGACAACTTACCCCTGGTATAGCCCACTGATGGTTGTCCTTCCTCTGGACAGCAACAAACTGTAAAATATCCTTGTTGTCCTCCCCCTTTTCTATCACATTGTTGTCATCACGCCGCCACCTATAACAGAGATTTTCGTACATGGGAGGTAACTCTGGTTCTGCAGCACTTGAAATTTGGTCTGTTCAACACTTCCATTTTTTACAACATCACAGTATTTAAAATAAACTCTAAAGGCATCAAACCGACAGAAACTCTTTAGTATAAACCTATCCAACCACTTCTGGAAGCCTTACCTTGTCACAATAGGATCAGCAGCATGGTTTGGGCCCCAGCGACCTAAACACCCACGACCTTTCACTCCTGTGCGACCTATTGGATTTCTGAAACATACATAATCACATTGTCACCAACAACACTTGGAAATTGGCTAAAGTGCTATCCAAAATTCCTTATAGTTCAGGTACAACTTTTAATGGAATTTAAAAATGAACTAAGGAATAAATCTATTAGGGTTATTCCAGTAAAATACCTATCCTACCACAGGACTAAAGGTTTTGTTTTGAGTACCACCAACAGAATTGTATTCATAATTTACATTAAGTTGTATTTTAAAGCATCTGGTTAAATTTCAGAAACCAAAACGGCACTTACCTTGGAAGGTTGTCTTCTCCTATTTCATACTTTCCCATGTGACTGACTCGGCTGACTTTATTCTCAACAGCATTCCACTGAATATCAGCTTTCGTTGTTCTACAAGATCAATGACAATAACAGTATGGAAAGGACTGAAATAATGATCTAGTATAATATTGTAAAATTTATGTTGTTACTGATAGCACGGCAGCAGGCGCCCTGCTGTGTCCCTAACCATGTATCCTACCGATAGCACGGCAGTAGGGGCCCTGCCGTGTCCCTAATTACCATGTATCCTACCGTTAGCACGGCAGCAGGGGCCCTGTTGTGTCCCTAACCATGTATCCTACCGATAGCACGGCAGCAGGGGCCCTGCTGTGTCCCTAACCATGTATCCTACCGATAGCACGGCAGCAGGGGCCCTGCTGTGTCCCTTACCATGTATCCTACCGATAGCACGGCAGCAGGGGCCCTGCTGTGTCCCTAACCATGTTTCCTACCGATAGCACAGCAGCAGGGGCCCTGCTGTGTCCCTAACCATGTATCCTACCGATAGCACGGCAGCAGGGGCCCTGCCGTGTCCCTAATTACCATGTATCCTACCGTTAGCACGGCAGCAGGGGCCCTGCTGTGTCCCTTACCATGTATCCTACCGATAACACGTCAGCAGGGGTCCTGCTGTGTCCCTAACCATGTATCCTACTTATAGCACGGCAGCAGGGGCCCTGCTGTGTCTCTAACCATGTATCCTACCGATAGCACAGCAGCAGGGGGCCTGCTGTGTCCCTAACAAGGTATCCTACCGATAGCACGGCAGCAGGGGCCCTGCTGTGTCCCTAACCATGTATCCTACCGATAGCACGGCAGCAGGGGCCCTGCTGTGTCCCTAACCATGTATTCTACCGATAGCACGGCAGCAGGGGCCCTGCTGTGTCCCTAACCATGTATCCTACCGATAGCACGGCAGTAGGGGCCCTGCCGTGTCCCTAACCATGTATCCTACCGATAGCACGGCAGCAGGGGCCCTGCCGTGTCCCTAACCATGTATCCTACCGATAGCACGGCAGCAGGGGCCCTGCCGTGTCCCTAACCATGTATCCTACCGATAGCACGGCAGCAGGGGCCCTGCTGTGTCCCTAACCATGTATCCTACCGATAGCACGGCAGCAGGGGCCCTGCTGTGTCCCTAACCATGTATCCTACCGATAGCACTGCAGCAGGGGCCCTGCTGTGTCCCGAACCATGTATCCTACCGATAGCACGGCAGCAGGGGCCCTGCTGTGTCCCTAACCATGTATCCTACCGATAGCACTGCAGCAGGGGGCCTGCTGTGTCCCTAACCAGGTATCCTACCGATAGCACGGCAGCAGGGGCCCTGCTGTGTCCCTAACCATGTATCCTACCGATAGCACGGCAGCAGGGGCCCTGATGTGTCCCTAACCATGTATCCTACCGATAGCTCGGCAGCAGGGGCCCCGCTGTGTCCCTAAACATGTATCCTACCGATAGCATGGCAGCAGGGGCCCAGCTGTGTCCCGAACCATGTATCCTACCAACAGCACGGCAGCAGGGGCCCTGCTGTGTCCCTAACCATGTATACTACCGATAGCACGGCAGCATGGGCCCCGCTGTGTCCCTAACCATGTATCCTACCGATAGCACGGCAGCAGGGGCCCCGCTGTGTCCCGAACCATGTATCCTACCAAGAGCAAGGCAGCAGGGGCCCTGCTGTGTCCCTAACCATGTATCCTACCGATAGCACGGCAGCAGGGGCCCCGCCGTGTCACTTATCATGTATCCTACCGATAGCACGGCAGCAGGGGCCCTGCCGTGTCCCTAACCATGTATACTACCGATAGCACGACAGCAGAGGCCCTGCTGTGTCCCTAACCATCGGTAGCACGGCAGCAGGGGCCCTGCTGTGTCCCTTACCATGTATCCTACCGATAGCACGGCAGCAGGCGCCCTGCTTTGTCCCTAACCATGTATCTTACCGATAGCACGGCAGCAGGGGCCCTGCTGTGTCCCTAACCATGTATCCTACTGATAGCAAGGCAGCAGGGGCCCTGCTGTGTCCCTAACCATGTATCCTACCGAAAGCACCGCAGCAGGGGCCCTGCTGTGTCCCTAACCATGTATCCTACCAAGAGCACGGCAGCAGGGGCCCCGCTGTGTCCCTAACCATGTATCCTCTATCATCACACCCAGGCCTCAGTCATCATTGGTTTTTCATTCAGAATTGGAGTAGAAAAATGTTCAACACAAACAAATGTAAACCTGCCACTGTACACGTCAGTTAACATGTAGGAAAATCACAAACTAACAAAACAGAAACTTATGGAATGGTCTCAGCAAAAGATAGGAAACTTATGGAATGGTCTCAGCAAATTAGACTCCACCAACTACTGAATCTGTGTGTGCATGTAACACGATACAACAAACAGCGGCTATTGTTATTTATAAATCTCTCGCTTGGGATATAAACCCTGCTTTTTTCAGGCAACACAAAAATTATACTTCATATAATTTCTGTGAAATCACTACTGTTTTTATGTTTGTGTCGAATGAATCTGCTAAATCAGGTATTCAGAATTACTCTTTGACAATGGTATATCAGGGTTTTTTTAGTGTATGTATGCTAAATTTCACATTTTCTGTACAAAATCACAGGTTTTATATTAAGCGTATATTATTATAGGGTAGTTGATATGAGAGAAAAAGACTCTTTTATTATGTGTGTATGTAGGATAGGGATATTCCACCCTCGGGATGGAATATCCCTCGGGATCACAAAATGTGGTAAAACCCTCGGCAAGTCTCGGGTTTCATCACATTTTGTGACCCCTCGGGTGGAATATCCCTATCCTACATACACGCATATGAAAGAGTCTTATATTCTACATGTCAGTACATAGTGATCATCACCAACTTTTTTAAATGTTAAAATAACAGACAAAAAATAAATATACATGCATGATAGTTACAACTTCATGATTTGATTATTTTTTTTCCAGTTTTATGCGCAGATGGATTTAATTTGTAACTCAATATTAAAGCACTGACATTTTTTTGTATACTTACAGTAGATCTGGATCAGCCCAGACAGGACCTTTTAATACACCTTCAGACGTGTAAACCACTGGATCATAGTCAGGATAATCTACATGCCATTTCACATATTTGTCTTCTACCTTAAATCTTTTTATCGTTTGTGTTCTCGGATAAATTTCACATCTGGCTTTTTGGTGAAGCCGTACTAAAAAACTGTCCACGCGCTGTATCTTGGCGTGTTTGGCACAATCCGCTTCCGTCGTCATTTTGGCTAGTGCTGGCTTGGCTATCCTTGTAGCTCTGCTTCCCATACAATGCCTCTGTGAGGAAAACAAACAAAAAACATGACATCTCTTTTGGGGAAACAATTCGACAACATGACATCTCTTTGGGGGAGAACAAAAAAACATCACAACATCTCTTTGGGGGAAAACAAACAAAACCATGACATCTCTTTGGGGAAACAAATAAACAAACAATAACTTGACATATTTTTGGGGGAAACAAACAACATATCTGTCATCAACACCATACACAAAGGTGTCCGACTGCGACTGTCGGGTGAAATACATGAAGAAAATATACTTCAAAATAACATCTTTATCTGTTGGTTAAAAACAAAAATGCAATGATTGCGTGATAAAATATATTTGTTACATTTTCACCAGTGAAATATTGAAAATTATTCATTTTATAAAAGTGATATTTTTCACTAGTGAGAAATAGGTTGTACAATGTACACTGATGGTTTTAGATAAGAGGTTGTACACTGTACACTGAGGTTGTACACTGATGGTTTTAGATAAGAGGTTGTACAGTGTACACTGAGGTTTTACATTGATGGTTTTAGATAAGAGGTTGTACAATGTACACTGATGGTTTTAGTTACAGTTGTGGGATCGCACAACGTTACATGATGTGCGGTGTGCGCACGATGGGTGAACGGTGTATGCACGATGTGCAAACGATGCGATCCTGGGCGATTATTTCTAACTCACATGTGGGCGCACGATAAACAAAAATTGTGCGATGACAATCGTGGTTGATGTAAAATGGGATATGGCTTAACTCGATTTTACGGTTTCGCGGTAGTTGTTTTAAGCATATTTTTTTTTTATATTTTAACTACATTCATTAGCTGATATTTCTATCTATATATTTCTAAACATTAGTAATAGTCTATTTGTAGTTTTTGAAAAAAAACAAATAGACACATGTAAACTTTCAACACATGTTGACAAGGTTTCGGTCAGGTAAATAGTGCCAGTTTTTACCAAGTTATACTTGTACAAAGATCATATATGTAGATGTCTCTTGCCCGGGGCACTTACAACACTTGCCTAGGTGTGAAAACACAGGTACATTGGCAGGGAGGGGAGGGGACGGCTGTTCAAATAACTTATTATAAGAGTCCAGTTTGTTTTCATAACGGTCGCTCCGTATAATGGCTGTCGTAGCGGATCGCCAGACACAGGACAGGTAAAACTTTGACATGTAATTTACCTGTTCTGTTACCTTAGAGCTGAACCCGCACTTGACTGTCTCCTAGTCACTGTAATACTGTTTAATGTATCTTTGTAAAATTAACATGATCCCAATAAATAGGATGCGAATTTATGTAGTTTTCCATATTTTTTTCATTCCGTATAAATATTTATCGACCAATTGTACCACATCGTGCGTTTGTGCGAATAGAATCGCACACATAAACGCACGATCGTCAGATCGCCCAGTTGTGCGCACGAAGAGCGAACGATGTGTGCACGATGTATGCACAATACACGCACGCAGTTTTGGGTGCGTTGTGCGTTACCACAACTGTAAGAGGCTGTACAATGTACACTGATGGTTTTAGGTAAGAGGTTGTACAATGTACACTGATGGTTTTAGATAAGAGGTTGTACACTGATGGTTTTATGAAAAAAGGCTGTACAATGTACACTGATGGTTTTAGATAAGAGGCTGTACAATGTACACTGATGGTTTTAGTTAAGAGGTTGTACAATGTACACTGATGGTTTTAGATAAGAGGTTGTACAATGTACACTGATGGTTTTAGATAAGAGGTTGTACACTGATGGTTTTAGATAAAAGGCTGTACAATGTACACTGATGGTTTTAGATAAGAGGCTGTACAATGTACACTGATGGTTTTAGTTAAGAGGTTGTACAATGTACACTGATGGTTTTAGATAAGAGGCTGTACAATGTACACTGATGGTTTTAGATAAGAGGTTGTACAATGTACACTATTGGTTTTAGATAAGAGGTTGTACAATGTACACTGATGGTTTTAGATAAGAGGTTGTACACTGTACACTGATGGTTTTAGATAAGAGGCTGTACACTGATGGTTTTAGATAAGAGGTTATACACTGTACACTGATGGTTTTAGGTAAGAGGTTGTACACTGTACACTGATGGTTTTAGATAAGAGGTTGTACAATGTACACTGATGGTTTTAGGTAAGAGGTTGTACACTGATGGTTTTAGATAAGAGGTTGTACAATGTACACTGATGGTTTTAGATAAGAGGTTGTACAATGTACACTGATGGTTTTAGGTAAGAGGTTGTACACTGTACACTGATGGTTTTAGATAAGAGGTTGTACAATGTACACTGATGGTTTTAGGTAAGAGGTTGTACACTGATGGTTTTAGATAAGAGGTTGTACAATGTACACTGATGGTTTTAGGTAAGAGGTTGTACACTGTACACTGATGGTTTTAGATAAGAGGTTAGACACTGTACACTGATGGTTTTAGGTAAGAGGTTGTACACTGATGGTTTTAGATAAGAGGCTGTACAATGTACACTGATGGTTTTAGATAAGAGGTTGTACAATGTACACTATTGGTTTTAGATAAGAGGTTGTACAATGTACACTGATGGTTTTAGATAAGAGGTTGTACACTGTACACTGATGGTTTTAGATAAGAGGCTGTACACTGATGGTTTTAGATAAGAGGTTATACACTGTACACTGATGGTTTTAGGTAAGAGGTTGTACACTGTACACTGATGGTTTTAGATAAGAGGTTGTACAATGTACACTGATGGTTTTAGGTAAGAGGTTGTACACTGATGGTTTTAGATAAGAGGTTGTACAATGTACACTGATGGTTTTAGATAAGAGGTTGTACAATGTACACTGATGGTTTTAGGTAAGAGGTTGTACACTGTACACTGATGGTTTTAGATAAGAGGTTGTACAATGTACACTGATGGTTTTAGGTAAGAGGTTGTACACTGATGGTTTTAGATAAGAGGTTGTACAATGTACACTGATGGTTTTAGGTAAGAGGTTGTACACTGTACACTGATGGTTTTAGATAAGAGGTTAGACACTGTACACTGAGGTTGTACACTGATGGTTTTAGATAAGAGGTTATACAATGTACACTGATGGTTTTAGGTAAGAGGTTGTACACTGTACACTGATGGTTTTAGATAAGAGGTTGTACAATGTACACTGATGGTTTTAGGTAAGAGGTTGTACACTGATGGTTTTAGATAAGAGGTTGTACAATGTACACTGATGGTTTTAGATAAGAGGTTGTACAATGTACACTGATGGTTTTAGGTAAAATGTTGTACACTGTACACTGATGGTTTTAGATAAGAGGCTGTACAATGTACACTGATGGTTTTAGGTAAGAGGTTGTACACTGTACACTGATGGTTTTAGGTAAGAGGTTGTACACTGTACACTGATGGTTTTAGGTAAGAGGTTGTACACTGTACACTGATGGTTTTAGGTAAGAGGTTGTACACTGTACACTGATGGTTTTAGGTAAGAGGTTGTACACTGTACACTGATGGTTTTAGGTAAGAGGTTGTACAATGTACACTGATGGTTTTAGATAAGAGGTTGTACACTGTACTCTGATGGTTTTAGGTAAGAGGTTGTACACTGTACACTGATGGTTTTAGATAAGAGGTTGTACACTGTACACTGATGGTTTTAGATAAGAGGTTGTACAATGTACACTGATGGTTTTAGATAAGAGGTTGTACAATGTACACTGATGGTTTTAGGTAAGAGGTTGTATACTGTACACTGATGGTTTTAGATAAGAGGTTGTACAATGTACACTGATGGTTTTAGATAAGAGGTTGTACAATGTACACTGATGGTTTTAGATAAGAGGTTGTACACTGTACACTGATGGTTTTAGATAAGAGGTTGTACAATGTACACTGATGGTTTTAGGTAAGAGGTTGTACACTGTACACTGATGGTTTTAGATAAGAGGCTGTACACTGATGGTTTTAGATAAGAGGTTAGACACTGTACACTGAGGTTGTACACTGATGGTTTTAGTAAAGAGGTTGTACAATATACACTGATGGTTTTAGATAAGAGGTTGTACACTGTAGGTTTTAGATAAGAGGTTGCACAATGTACACTACGTGGTTAATGCATGATTAATCTCTGAAAGTAATGTAATAAATATATTTCAGGCAAAGGATATGTGATATATAAAATAACATTTCTAATTTCCTTCCTTCAAAATAATGGAGCCCTGCATGTCCTAGCATTGTTGTGGCATGTGTCCTATTGACTTACCTGTGTTCAATATTATTGGCATACATATTGACCATAAGCAACTTCAGAAAGGCAGCTGTTCACTAAGTTTGTTATTGTGAGATCTATAGTATACAATCAAATGATATTGAATAAATAAGAGAGGAAATTGATTTTCTTTACAATCAGATATTCACATGCCTGATACCATTTTCATTGAAGAGTACCTAAATGGATAGAGTAAATTCACCTCCATCAACAATTGTGATTTCTACATTATATAGATCTATTAGATTAATATTCTGAAAATCCCAACAAATTTTCAAAGGCATTGAATAACAAAAACAAACCACAATGTATTACTACTGTACATAAACATACAACAAACACTTATTATAACAGTACAACACAGTTGGTCTCAAAAAAGTGAAAATTCCAATATGAAAAGTATTATACAATGTAACCATTCATATTGGTAAATTGTGCATGTGACTATATCTACATGTATGTTGATTTATGCAAAGGACATGCATAGAGCTCTACCATATAGCAATGAAACTGTAGTGCTATGCAGAAAAAGTAATCAAAGCATAGTGATTTTGGACAATAATTTTTGAAGCATGCAAAAATGAAAGATAAGCTATGCATGTGACATACAAAGAGTTGATCGTTTCTAGGAATGAATATGTCCACTGAAGCAGCTATAAATCATAAAGTATCTTGTGTCAATAATTCAGATATTTGCAAAAAAAAAGTTGTAAAATGCACATTATCATTCCATTCAAGAATGAATTACTAATATTTCACCAAAATATAATTCAGCATGGAATGTAAACATTTCCAATTTATTTCATATAAAGAGTTGCTTCAAATCAAGGAAAGGTGTATGATACCAGGCTTTTACAAAACGATCAGATACAGTGTAAGTATCACGATATGTATCGAATCATGATGCATGTATCAATGTTTATCATATTATCCCAACCCTTGTAATACACATATCTAACTATCTAAAGACTAGACTTTATAAGGCTAGCTCCCAGTGGAGACTCGCAGCTTTAGATTTCCGAGATGAATTGAGGCCAGAGTAACATATCAGGTCTAGACTTCTAAAATGACATGACTATGATCATGATGTGCAGACTTATTTACCTTTAAGTACAGATCACCAAAGTATCCGTGCCTACTATCCATGCATGCATTCCTCACCTGAAACACAGTGTATCATGCAGTGACCTACAACACCTAAAGAGAAATATCACTTTCGGCGATTCTTTATAATAGTTACTATGTTTTGGTCCAAAATTCTTCTATTGAAAATATTTTATCAGCATTTTTCCATTTAAATTGACAAATTAATAACAATTTCTTGTTCCGGTAATTTGTTCAAAGAGAAAAATGTTCACTTGAAGGCAATTACAATTTCGATGAACAAACGATAATTAATTTAACTCATTTAATTATTGAAACCATACCCGAAAATTACAATACCAATTACTTGTAAAACTTTAAAAAAGCATTATGAGCAAGATATGTGTACATGTATATTAAAGTGTGAACTGACAACAGATGATACACAGTGTGCAGGAAGTCATAGCAAGCAATACTGGAAAACAGGAAGCCAACACAGTTCATCACCACCAAGATACTTAAACAGGCCAGGGTTACTGGTGAAAAATGATACAACACACTACAACTATTTGTTTGTTACAGTTAATAATGGGTAGTTTTATTAGTACATTCACACATGTCTTAGATAATACAAATGTTAAACATGATCTCTGAGTATTTGGTAGCTGTGGGAACAGTAGCTTACGGCTAGGTCCGATCTTTTTACCTTTATCATCTAGAAATGTGGCTACCTGGTACATATTTGGTGGATATGTAATGGACCAGATTGAACAGTGAATAAAAATGTCTGAATCTTGTATCTGATCATACATCGGGCACAACCTGGTCAGATGTACTTTAAATGTATTCACTAATTAATAATATAATTTCATCATACAAATCTCACAAGGCAGTAGCTATATAGGTAGCTAACTCTTATAGTAACCCATTTAGTAGTCTGACAACAAATTCAATGACTATCCAGATTTAAAAGTATAAATATGAATATCTATTAACAACTATGTTACACTTTTATAGCAAATGCAAGGTTACAAAATCTCTTGACAACTCTATATACTACAGGTTTATAGACACCACACACAGATGACAGAAAAGACACACCACACCTAGGTACAGGACACTCCAGTCTTATACAGCATATGTGAATATTTCAATGTATTTATAAAGTCAATAAAGTACTTACTAGGTAAATCATATTTACAGATTTAATATTTCTTACAGGACTTAAATTTCTTCAAAACTAAATCTCGCACTGCTTATTTGACCAAATAACATAGAAGAAATCCAATTTTATTTTGTAGCTGCTTTTTGATCTCGGCGCTGATGAGCCAGTTAAAAATGGGCTAACATCAAAAAAGTTCAACAAAATGGAAGCATCTGGCCAGATTTCCGTCGGCCAGTCTGACTAGCTTGAAAACTGGTCTCCAGCGTCCAACAGAACTATAAGGACATGATCTATTATACAAGTAATTTTTTTTTTTTTACTGTAGCAACATATGTGACAGTTTTGTGATGTTTCACAATGTCTAAAGGAAATTCGACAGCATGACACATAGTAAATTGCATACCATAATAAAGGGAAATTATTGTTGGTCGATCAAGACCACTCCCAGCGAGATATCGAGAACACTGATGTCAGAATCACAGGTTTCCTGGAACATGGCCGTGTCACATGGCAGAAGATATTCCTGACCTCATTTATATTGTAGGTGTTGGATATAGACAAGACTAGTGCCGGTGTTTGAGCGGCCTTCAGTGAGTTTATAATGATAATGCAGGTTCTGGCTCCAACTCTGTCACTGCATTTTCTCATAGTGAAATCTACAGCATTCATCCCATGTTATCAACCCAGCACAGTTCTGCTAGCCTTGAGCTAATACCACTACCAATGTTATAATGATGAATTCTTGCTACTTTGGAGCATTCAATCCAGATGATTTATCCCAAGGTGTTGGGCAAAAGCAAACTTTTTATATGAAGATAATTAAAACACATGCTATTTTTAGTTTTGAGAGTGTCACATATACATGTATGTAAAAATATATTTTGTACACATGTTTTAACTATCATACAACACACAGAGTACAGACTGGTCGTACAGATTATACTTGTTTCCGATACCGATTATATGGCTTCGCTAAAGAGTTATATTTAGTCATAGTGGATACATACTTCAACGGAAACAATCCCACCTGTGGGGGCAGTGGGTGGGTAGGACAGTTTTCTATAACAAATAAAGATATTCGAGAGCACGTGCTAGTAATGGACCGTTCATATGTACACTGTTAGTGGAAGATGATCACAGCAAAACAATAGTTAGTTAGGAACAGGAACCTGTTTGGGGTTACAACAACTGTCATGCTGTGCACTTTAGTTTAGGGTCAGTTGTAGGCGTAGGCAGGTGCCAAAATGCACCGAGAGTTAAATGGGCAAAACTATTACTTCAAATATCGGAACATTTATGATCATTGAAATTGCTCACCCTTTTTTCATGGGAACTAGCTGGAAAAAGAATGTATACTGTCAGAACCAGTACAAACAGGAACGCCACTCTCGACACACTCCACCCGATATGACGTCTAAGTACTTCCGGTTAACAGGTGCGCGCTGAGATATAACATGAATAATACTCGCGGCGTAAACCAAAGGTCTTATAAACGTAATCAATACATATTCGCGACATGGTATGTATTATTTAGGGTCATAGTAACGAGGAAATAAAATATTGTTTATTGGTTGCTAGCGTTAGCTTCTTGGACTTTTTATGCAGATTAAGTGGGGAATTTTTAAGATTGAAATATTTTGATGCATATAATACCAAATTAACACGTGTGACACGTCTTAGCAAGTCTAAATTCTGATGCAATATAATGCGCTGCTTTATTTTGATATATAAAAGAACTCATTATAATGTTTATAAAATCTTCGTTTTTGAGGATATAAAGAAAACGGTACATTACTGATACATTGTATGTTTTGTCTTTTTATATGGCATACAAATGTATATATAGAACTTGTTATATGTAATTGTGTAAAAGGAGAGGGCGCTCATTTTAAAGCCTCGTTTGCTCCTTAATTTGTAGATATAATTATAAAATGATAATTTCAGTTCACGTTATTAATTGATGCAGACAAAACACATTCCTCTATGTCAATATCTAAATAATTACATGGCTTGAAATAGTCCGAAGGGTTCTGACTCTCTGACCCGCTAAATATTTTGACGACAGGTGGGTGCGCACCCGCCTGTCGTCAAAATATTTAGCGGGTCAGAGAGTCGGAACCCTTCGGACTAGGTTTGAAATTGACCTTCAATCAGATCAACAGTCCTTACTATATTAATATGTAGAGTTAATTTTTGAGAAAAAAAAAGTTTTACATATAGATCTTTGTGATTTCGGATACATATTGTAGAAAACAAAATGTTCAAGGGGTATTTCCACAGGGACCTGAGAATTTGTTACAGCTAGTTTTGGACCTAAAATAGCCTAGGGTGTTTAGAGTAATTTTACACATTTGGGGGGTTAAGATCAATTTTCGGTAAAAATGCCCCCTCAATGAGCTTTTATGACCATTGAGGGGGCATTTTTATCGAAAATTGATCTTAACCCCCCAAATGTGTAAAATTACTCTAAACACCCTATTTTAGGTCCAAAACTAGCTGTAACAAATTCTCTGGTCCCTGTGGGTATTTCAACATGTTTATGACTGTTCGAGTTTGGGAAAACCCATAACTTTTCTGTCCCAGTGTTGTATAAGATCTACAAAATGAATCAGTTTTAGTCTTCTTTTTTAGCTTTCTGTTTTCTTTCCTCCCTTTTTCTCTGTTATTTTGTCAGATCTTTTCGTATCTGAACAGAAGAGAGTTTTGTTTGGCTTCTAAGTCGCCGGTGTTTCGGAAAATACCTTTCTTAATTTTTAGCAATTGCATGATAATTAGAATTGGGCTTCCCTTTTGTGTGGCTTTTCCCTAATCTTAAAACATGGTTAAATAATTTTCCTTCAGAATAATCATGTTTCAGGACGATTTTTTTTTAATTTCCTCCGCATCGGCTTCTTTGGCACTAGCACACGGGAAAAAAATTCCTGTTCATAAGGTCTATTAATCATCATCATCATCATCATCATTTTTTTATCGTAAATAAAATTAATATAGGAATTTGCAGAAAAAGTCAACTGAACGTTATAAAAAAATATTCGTAAGTACATGTAGCTAATAGTGTTTTAGCCTTTTTTTATATAGCTATGCTGAAATATTAATCACAATGGCTTAGGTAAAGAAATTCTCACTGCTCTCACGGTCCAAGCTAATAGCAGCAGCAGCAGCAAGAAACTGTCCTTTCATTTTGGCATCATTTATAGGATTTTAGAAACGTGTATTTCATTATCTTATTACATACACGTACATGTATATATGTATTTGTACATTTTTTTTGTTCTGAACAAATAAATCTCGGGCATTTCTCCATCTTTATTTCTGGTGTTCTGGTCAATTTGGATTGTTTTTCTTGTTTTGGTTTAGCGAGTTTACTCCACTAAATTCCTTCCAAGACCTATATGACAGTCCAATACTCTAGGTTTATGTTGTATGGTGTTTTAGGAGTGCTGGATGTCAGTAGCCACAGAGGTACGAAACAAAAGGTTTCTGTACGGAGATAATCATCGTCGGAAACCCACGGTACACTGCTCTGGCGTTTGTGACACAAACGCCAGAGCAGTGTACTGTGGGTTTCCGACGATGGGAGATAATACGCTATGTAAGTTCCATCATCGATATCCAGGTGTTGTAACGCTCACCTACGCACTCTACACCTCTGGAATATGTAATAGCAAAACTGAAAGCTACGTGTGATCCACCTTGTTGATGAGACAAGGAGACTGACTCGACCCTTTGGTGTACATCAAAAGAACTTCGTGATCACATAACGGTAACATTTGGCAAGCTTCTAAGTTGCTTGCGGCTCCTTTGTAAATCTTCAAAAACAGACACCAGCGTAGCGATCTCACATATACGTCCATACGTCACACAGATTGGTCAGGGTTTTTTTACCTGAGAATGCCTTCACTTTTTCGATAAAAATGCCCCCTCAATGGTCATAAAAGC
This sequence comes from Mimachlamys varia, assembly GCA_947623455.1. Classification (NCBI taxonomy): domain Eukaryota; kingdom Metazoa; phylum Mollusca; class Bivalvia; order Pectinida; family Pectinidae; genus Mimachlamys; species Mimachlamys varia. Next base: position 3,779,741 of record OX392532.1, read on the forward strand.
TATGACCATTGAAGGGGCATTTTATCGAAAATTGATCTTAACCCCCGCCCCCCCCCCCCCCCAAAATGTGTAAAATTACTCTAAACATCCTATTTTAGGTCCAAAACTAGCTGTACCAAATGCTCAGGTCCCTGTGATTCCAGGTGTGTATAGAGCGTAGACGAGGAAAACCCCTGGATATCGAGGATGTGGAAGTCCGCTTATTCTGCTACATATTTTTGATCGTCCACATCTAGAACAAGATCAAGTTTTACACATCCAGTAAAAGATCAAGTTTAAATTATTTTTTTTTTCATTTTGATTCCCATATTTTTGAAATCTTTCAGAAAGTATACCATTTCATTTCTTACTTGGAAAGGTAGAAGGGTCACTTGCAATTCTTTCTTTGTTTCAAACAGGGACGTATACGTCCCTGTTTCAAATTTTTATTATTGACCTTTGGTGTGGTATTTTACAAGTGTGACAATTGAAAGTGTAGAGACGTTGAAAAGAAATCAGGAGCGTGCCCTCTCACATATAAGTCCCTGCCTCAGATTATGTTCCGCATTTACACAAATCTTATATGATTTTTACATTCCTGTACACACGATTTTTCAAATAAATAATAATTATAAAAAAAAAAACTGTTTACAATTCCAGACAGGAAAGGAAGATACATCTACATGTACATGTAGCTGTAAGATCAACCAGGTACGGACAGGTGTCGTTCTCTGTGGAAGCCGCCCGGATGTGGAACAGTCTCCAAAATGAATTCATGAATACCCGTATGGCTAATATTTTGATTTAAATATCAAAATATTAGCCCCATTCGTGAAATATATTTGGTATTACTGAAGACACTGTTAGATATCCTCTATTAATTTTTACCAAGGACGTATATATATATATGTGAGACACATATATACATGTATGTACGTCCCTGATTTTACTAATATGCCTTGCTGTCTAATTCTGTGATAGTTAAAATTTCCCCATACCGTTCTTTACCTGTTACAATTATAAAATGCATATCAATAATACAGCTATTTGTCTGAATTATAATCAACTCCCATAAGTATGAGGCACAGAACATAAAACAGTGAAACCTCTCTATTAAGACTACCTTAGGTATCATATCAAACTGGTCTAAATAGCGGGATGGTCTGAAAACTGAGGGTGACCTAGTCCAAATAGTTAGCTGGTCAGAGTCAGAACCCTTCGGACTAAGGGTGACCACGCACACAGATTTCTCTGAGATCTACTTTTTGACATGTTTTCGCGGGCCATTAACTTATCATCGACGATGTCAACTTATATATGTTTTATAATGTTAAACACACAGTAATTGTAACCGATTAGCTAATTTGTCACCAAAATACAGCTTACTGATCTAACACTTGATAGGTGTACACAGTGGAATACAAACAATTGTATAGCCCAGGCCCGTTTTAACAGTTCAAGTTCTTTATTCCTTAAGTCATTCGACTCATTGGATACAAATATATACAAATAATCACACAATAGAACAATACAACAACACGAAGCACATCAATTAACAAAGGAGAGTACATAACAACACACTTAAATAAGTTGCAATCTTAATTTGTTGGCATGGAACAAAAATTTTCCTAAGTTTCTGATTTCTATTACATTTTCGGTATTAAGAAGTAGAATTAGTTTAAACATACTCGGGTTCTTTACATAATATTTCTTTATATATTTTATACGAATTTCATTATAATATGGGCATGTTAAAACGAAGTGAAATTCATCTTCTACGTCACGTGATTTGCATACAGTACAAAATCTATTTTTACGTTCAACATTTTTATACCTACCATTTTCTACATTAAGCTTGTGGGCGGACAGTCTTAGTTTTGTGATCTCTTTTCTAAAATTCATGCTCATAGGTTTGGATAAATAAAATTGCTGTCCAAAGTTACATATATGTTGGTATAAAAGACCCCGAGAAGATGTGCGTATCTTTTCAAAACATTCTTGCTTAAAAATATCACTTAATCTCTCCTTAATAATAGGAAGCATGTCAGTATATATATTTGGATTTACCCATAAATGACCAAGACCAATTCTACTTAATTCCATCTTAACGTTCATTAACCATACATCATTATTCTTCAACATATCACAATAACATGACTTTAATATACAATTATCTGTATTTAAAAGTTTTATCCAGTATTTGAATATTCTAAATTTACGAATTAAACACAACGGGTATCTTCCAAGTTCGTAATATATCATTTTGTTCATAGAATTTTTTCGCACGCCAATTAAACGTTTGCAAAAATTTAAATGAATTTTTTCGATATCAGGAGCAGTATGAAAACCCCAAATCTCTGCACCATAGCTCAAAATACTATTTACGTAGGTATCAAAAACCGCTAAGCTAGTTTCAAAATTGAAATAATTTGAATTACATACATTTAAAAGTGCGAAAAGAGCCTTTCTGCCTTGATCAGCTACATGTTTTTGTGTCTCTCTGAATTTACCATTATAGTTCAATAATACTCCTAAATAATTAAACTTATCTACCACCTCTAATTGACAACCATCATACATCCACAGTTCATTATCTCTAGTTTTCCCACCATTTCTAAACACAATAATTTTAGTTTTATCTGTATTGACCGTAAGGCCCCATTTAGTGGTATACTTCTCTAGGGAGTTAAGCATTTCTTGTAATCCTTCTGCAGTTTCTGATAACAACACCATATCATCTGCATACATTAACAAAAACATATTTATCTCTTGTATTTCTATAGATGTACAGTTATCAGATATAAATTGCATTTCGCAGTCATTAACATACAATGAAAATAGAAGAGGCGACAAAATTTCCCCTTGAAACAATCCGTTCTCACAATCAAAATAATCAGACAGAGAACAATTATATTTCACACAACATTTAACACTATCATATAATGAACGTATTATCTTAAGCATTTTACCACAAAAACCTTCGTTAATCATTTTATACCATAAATATTGTCTATTGACGAAATCAAAGGCCTTCTTATAGTCGACAAAACAGCAATAGAGTCTTCTTCTACCTTTTAATGTTCTATTAAGTAATGACTGTAAAGCAAACACCGCATCAATTGTAGATAATTTTTTTCGAAAACCAAATTGTGCATCTGTTATTTTGTTATACTCAGCATCAAATTCTACAAGTCTTTTATTAAGGATTGAGGTAAACAATTTCCCAATACAACTTACTAACGTGATACCTCTATAATTATCTGGGTTATTACCATCGCCTTTCTTATGTACTGGTACGATGTTACCTACTGTCCAAGAGGTTGGGAAAAATCCAGATCTAAAAACATTATTAAATAGCTTCAGTAGACAAGGCACAAGGACATTTTTACAATTAATAAAATATTCATTTAAAACACTATCGTTACCACGAGCTTTATTAGTCTTAAGTCGTTTGATAGCCGCATGTATTTCATTCTCAGTTATATCTATATCTAAAATGTCACACGAAGTTTGATTATCATTATCGTCATATTCATGTAAAAAGTCATAAATGCCTTGGTCTACAGCCGGTGCACTTGCACTAAGTGAAGAAAAATGTCTATAGAAGTCATCAATACTAAGATCAGATTTAACATTCGTTTTGCGTTTTCTAAATATTCTATAGAATTTTTTCGGGTTATATTTACGGATATAATTCATCATATTTCCCCGGTGACATTTATATTCTTTCTTCAACTTATATTCAAGTTTCTTATATTGTGACTTCTTTTTTATTAGACACTCTCTATTTTCTTTAGATTTACATTTATTAAAAACATATAATGCATTTTTATATTCGGTATATCTCATTCTACAAATATCTGTAAACCATGGTTTATCTCCCTTACCTACCTCACCTGCTTTAGATGAACGTTTTACATGTTTAGTATGTGTACAATGTGGTACTATCAATTCATTTAACTTACGAGTAAAATTATCAACAGATACATCCACGCCTTCTTTAGTATACTCACTTACATTACATGATTCCATTAAACTGTCAATATTATCTTGCAGCTTACCACAGATCATATCCTTATTATCTTCATTCCACTTGATAGTAGTTTCTTTGTTTACCAGCGCACTTTCATTTTCAGTTAATTCATCAATATCTTTTAATAAATCCAGCGAAAAACAAACAGGAGCGTGATCAGAAAATGGAGTGAACTCGCCTGTTTTGAAATATTTGATTATATGAAAACTGTGATAAAGCACAAGGACATAATCTATCGTACTTGCCCCGTTATTGTTAAAAAAAGTTAAATCGCCACTTGGATCCCCAGTATGCCTACCATTTACAATTCTATATCCCGTGGCCTTACATAGATCCAGCACCGTTAGGTGAGAACTTTTGCAATCGACATTCTTATATATATATATATATATATATATATATATCAGTATAGTCCGAAGGGTTCCGACTCTCTGACCCGCTAAATATTTGAACGAGATCCACCTGTCGTCCAAATATTTAGCGGGTCAGAGAGTCAGAACCCTTCGGACTAATATCAGTCGACGTCTGGCTCATTTCATTGGCTTGTTCTCGCCAAAGATTATATAATTTACTCATCATATTTATCACGTGTGTTGTCCTATAGCCACCCCCTTCATATAGCACATTTCTCCAGTTTCGTATTCTATAAATATAATTAACCCATCTCTCAATGTTTCTTAATTAACCAAATATTTGTCCACTTCCTTTGTATAACCCATATCTCCAGTTTCCTACAAGGTACAAGAAGATTTATTTAGTCGTACATGTGTAAATATGAGGGCAAACACATCTTTTTAGTTCCAGTTGTTGTTTATTTGGTTGTTAACGTTAACGTAGTTAACGTAGTTAATGACCCTACAACAATAAAGAATAAAACCTATCATTAACGTACAGTCATAAATTACTGCACTCGTTCTTTCTACATAGACATCATCGTGTACTAATTATATGAATACACATATTTACATTATAAGATAAAGTTATATATAATCCATAAATCTATGGATGTACAATCAGTACAGCATACGCTGTTCATACTTTAATATATTTAAATAATGATTATGACCATTTACAAAATACTATGACAATCGTTTAGATTGTATAGAAATAGTTATATTGGACTTATACATTTATAATACCTACCCTAACAATGGGTCAAGGGTCTTTTGAATATCATCTGGAATATCCAGGACAATTGTAAATACTGCAAATAAAATATACAGCTAATAAGACCATGTTACACTTATACATTACCCTATCATAGCAAAACTATTAACTTATAAAAAGATCAGAAGAACTTATTCATGGTATATCAACTAATTATCTTTACCGAATATGTCAACTATAATCTTTTACTTTTATAAAAGATAAGTACATGTTATTTCATTACAAACAACACATAGTTTGTTACTACTATAGTTTACTATTCTTTAAATCTTAATTACATATAGATATTCTATGTTACATACCTAAAAATGGTCTTGACGGCTACAGAATATTTTCTCCGTCCGTAGACAATGGCTACGTTCATTTCCCCGCCAAACCCTAACAAAGTGACCACAAAAGACACCACATGGACACATATAATGATGACGTCACATAGGTAAACTGGACATCACATATACATATAAGGTAGACTCACAGTAAATGACGCAACGGTCAAATGTCGCGCAACGCGATACGGTTACGTTATAAACGGATAAATGACGTTAAAATTGACCCTATTACATCCTCCCCTTGCTAATAAAAGACGTCCTCGTCGCCTTAATAGCTATCAAAATATCAAGATATTCAACATTACATATATTGCAATGTTAATGACTTATAATTATTGCATAACTACGGTATAAAATACATAAAATACATGTAATAATGTGAGGGAAGCTGACAATGCAACTTCTCCTAATATCATATACAGGACATATTATTGAGTTACTGAGTTACTTAAACAGATAAAATATATATACAGTTCAACAGGATTTTACACTACTCATCACAGATGGTTTTGATGACATTAACAGAAACCTCCGGGGGGATTCCGGAAAACACACCTTGTTTTGCTAAATTTTGGAGCAACCCAGCTTTGATCTTCCAAATATCTAAATTCGCATGGGTGTGCTTGTGTGTTCCCATAATAAAGTCCCCGGAGGTTTGCCAATCAGGAGGTCTACTTTTTCTAATTGATCTTCTGGGTAATGGTAATGGACGTTCTGACGAATCCACATTGACCGATACATCATCAGTTGGGATAGCAACTGGGTCCTGGTCATCTTCATCCTTATCAGTAGATGCCACTACTGACTTCGGAACAGTTTCCTTATTGGCATCATCTGATCCTCCCTCCTCAGCAGAGAACTGGTCGTCACCAGACGGATCAGTGGCAGACACGGGAACATCAGGATCGTCATCCGGTTCCAGTGCTGCTGTATCGCCTCCTTCATTATCCGACTCAAAGCTGTCAGATACACAAGGCACCAATAAAACATCTGCATCATCATCGTCAGAGTCGCTTGAATCTGATTCTGGTTTCTTTGGATGAGGCCGACTTTCGCCATCTTCATTCCCGGATGTTTCCTCCAAGGGCATCAGTTCTGTAGGAATATATCCAATGGGGAGCAAGTTGTTCCTATGTAAGGTTCTTGTTCTTCCTTCTCCTGACTCAAGTTCCACAACAAATACAGGAATATGTGGGTTTGGCTGCTTCAATACAGTATAAGCATCTTCTTCCCAAAGATCTTCCAACTTGTGCTTCCCATCAAAAGCCAACCTCCTCACTAAAACTCGATCCCCAACCTTTACGAGTGTTCCTCGGACCTTGAGGTCATAATGGGCCTTCTGTCGCCTCTTCGCTTTGGATAACATCTTCGATGCTAAGTCATAGCTAAAGGTAAGTCGGTCCCGAAGATTTCGTGTGTAGTCAGAGAGAGTCTGTTCTTCTTTGATGAGCCCTCCTAAGCCGAATACAACGTCTAACGGTAGACGAGGCTCTCTTCCAAACATGAGGTAGAATGGTGAAACTTTGGTGGACTCATGACGGGTGCAATTGTAGGCATGTACTAGCGATGGAATAAAAGCCTTCCAGTCCTTTTTCTCATCAGGTTTCAAAGTCCGAAGCATGCTGATAAGTGTACGGTTAAACCGTTCTGTGATTCCATTTCCCATAGGATGGTATGGCGTAGTATGAGATTTCTCCATCCCAAGAAGATTACACAGTTCTCTTATCACTTCACTTTCAAAGTTTGGACCTTGATCTGAATGAAGTCGCCGTGGTATTCCATAGTGGACTATGAAGTTGTTGTACAAAGTTGCAGCTGTTGTCTTTGCGGTCTGATCACGAGTTGTGAAGGCTTGTGCATACTTGGTGAAGTGATCAGTCACCACAAGTACATTAGCGAATCCACCTTTGCATGGCTCCAAGGAAAGAAAATCCATACACACTAATTCCAGTGGATGTGAAGTGTGGATTCCAATTAAGGGTGCACGTTCCTTCCTTGAAGATTTTGCTCTCATACAACGTGGGCATTTGTCGATCCACTCCTCAACATCTTTTGTCATGCGAGGCCAGAAAAATCTGTCTCGAAGTAGAGATAAAACTCTATCCCGACCAGGATGTCCAATATCATCATGAAGTCCCTTCATGGCTTTATGAGTATATTCAGAGGGCAAGACCAACTGATAGTGGTATACTCCATCTCTGTTTACTTCCTTAAAGAGAACTCCACGACGTAGTGTTAAGCTGTCAGCAATCTTGAACATCTGGGAATGCTCCCTGGTCCTGGGGAAATCGTGACGATTCGGCTGTCGATATTTCGATACTATCTGCATCCATGGCCGTAGAAAAGAATCGTGACGCTGAGCTCTTCTCCAATCCTGTGAAGTCATTTGCTCCAATTCAGTTACACCGGGGTCCCTCAGAACATCCACTACCTGAGCTGGTGAACAAAGACTTTCCACATAAGTCTGTGGTGTGGTGATGGACTGATTCACTGCATGAATGGAATCCATGGTGATTGGGAGTCTTGATAGAGCGTCTGCGTCCTTGTTGGCTTCACCCGATCGATACAATATGTCGAAATCGTATGCAGCTAACGCAGAAACCCATCTATGGCCGGTGGCGTCTAATTTAGCTGATGTCAAGACGTAAGTCAAAGGATTATTATCCGTGAAAACTGTAAAATGCTGTCCATACAAGTAATCATTGAATTTCTCAGTAACGGCCCATTTTAGAGCAAGAAACTCTAATTTATGCGCGGGATAGTTCCGCTCCGCTTTGGAGAGTCCTCTGCTGGCAAAACTGATCACCCGTAGACCGTCACCCTGGTGTTGGTATAAAACAGCTCCTAAACCTTTTCCGCAAGCATCTGTATGAAGCTCGAACGGTTGGTTAGGTTGTACATAGCCAAGCACTGGTGGTGTAGACAAACATGTCTTAAGTCTGTCAAAAGCTTGCTTCTCAGCTTCGCTCCACTTCCAATTGGGATCAGACTTCTCTTTCGTTGTCTTCTTTCGACCTTTCTTGGCACAGGCAGGTAAGAGGTCATTCAATGGCTTGGCTATTTAGGTAAAATCTTGGATAAACTTCCTATAGTATCCAGCGAAGCCTAAAAAGGAACGAACCTCTTCTGGAGAAGTCGGCTCTGGCCAATTAAGCACCTTCTCAATCTTACTAGGATCAGGTGAAATTCCCTCCTCAGAAATCATATGTCCAAGGTAGACTACTTTCTTTTGGAAAAACTTGCATTTCTTCGGAGACAACTTTAAACCACATTCCCTTAATCTCTGAAGTACCTTTTCCAGTCGACGAAGATGTTCCTCATAAGAATCGGAAAAGATAATGAGATCATCCAGATATATGAGACAAATGCTAAGGTGTTGGTCGCCAAGGCATTCCTCCATTAACCTTTGGTATGTCGCAGGAGCGTTTGCTAATCCAAATGGCATCCTTGTGTACTCATAGAAGCCTAGAGGTCCAACTGTAAAAGCGGTGCGCTCCTTATGAGTTTCTTCAATCTCTATCTGATGATAGCCTGATTTCATATCCAATACACTAAAGTATTTGGCTCCAGACAAACACTCTAAGATTTCCTCAATCCTGGGAAGAGCATAAGAGTCTTTTATAGTACTCTTGTTTATTTCTCTGAAGTCAATACACATGCGTAGTTCACCATTCTTCTTCCTGGCTAGAACAACTGGCGAGGACCAAGGACTATGTGACCGACGAATTATTCCGATGTCCAGAAGAGTATGGAGATGATTCTTTACTTCTTCATACATTGACGGTGGTACTCTCCTATGCCTCTGCTTAATTGGGGTAGAATCATACATATCGATGTTATGTCTGACTGCACTGGAAAATCCAATATCCTTGTCATTCTTGGAAAAGATATCCTGAAATGACATGATGAGTTGTCTCCCCTTGTCAACTTCTGTAGAAGTGAGAGAGTCTGTACCAATGTCGATCTTCTCCATCAGCTTCTCTATCTCCTCTATCTCATTGGTCTGGTCATCCTTATCCGGAATTGTCACTGGTGTGATTTCACAAAGCAAAGCTCTGGGTTCAACAGTCACACATCTGCTGGTAATGTTGGCAAGTTCAATGTCAACACTTCGATTCCCTTTATAATGATAAGAGATCAATCCAGGAGTAAGGTCAAGGTTTCCTGATGTAACACAGTTTTCCGTTGGCTGAATCAAAGCACAGGTGGTATGATAAGGTAATTCCTTATCCACGTAGGCTTTAACTTTCACTTGAGTGTTGGGCTTCACACAAATCACTTTATCCTCTGCACACCGCAGAACACCAAGTTGAAATTTTCTGCGGTTCAACTCCTTTTCCTGAAGTGAAAGACACCTAAAAGCCAAGAACCAAGGAGTAAACAAATCAGCGTTCTGTAAAAACCTGGCTCCATTCTTCTTGCGGCACTTATCCATAAGCACAGTCAAAACATTTGTGCCTAGCAAAACTGGTACTTTGAGATGGTAGTCACTGTCAGGTACAACAAGTAATATACAGTCCTGTACATGAGTTCCCAATAACCCTGGCATCTCTATACTTACCTCAATGTATCCATGATAAGGTAGTGGTTTACCATCTGCGCATTCAACTTTTAAAATACATTCCAGTGGTTGAACAGGTAAATGTGATAAATATGTGCGATAAAACGATTCCCCGACAGTAGATACTGTAGAACCGGTGTCCAATAATGAAGTAGTTTTATGTCCAGCAACAAATATATCAACTTCATTTGATGAACCAACAAGCTGAACACAGTCCTGTGAATCTGTAGGAGACTGCTGGCTAAACCCTATGGTCGTCCCCTTCCCATAGGTCTCTTTCCGTTTAAAGGACGGCTTCTGTTGACATACTGACCTCTGCGTTGATGATCAAGTCTCACCTTGCAACCTAACTGCAAGTGTCCATACTGGCCACAACGCCAACACTGAGGTTCAGCATAAGAATCATCATGATAACTTCCACCTGAAGCATCTTCAGGTCCAGTTGTAACTTTCTTCCTCTCTGCTTGTGGAAACTGCTGAAATTGAGGCTTTAGCGGCTTCTTCTGTTGATATCCTTGAGACTTCCATGATTTCACATCAGAAGAAAGTTGCTTTATCATCCCTTCCAGTCTATCTAGTCGACTATCCTCTGCGATAGTACCACTCACCATCTTTGAGGCTGCTCCTTTTGTGTTACTACTCACTGCCTTTTCCACCTTCAGTTCTGATTCCAACTTTCTCAACTCCACTTTCAGTTCGTTGTAATCTTTTATCAGCTCATACTTGGTAGCAGACCGTTCCTTTAAAGGTGACTGAAGTCCTTTCCAGATACGGCTATGCAACATCTGATTCCTTTTCTCTACAGGCAACATCTCACATCTCGAAACTTTCATAAGAATATCCTCCAATCTACAACCCCAAGAGGCAACATCTTCACCATCTTCCTGATGAGAACTGAAAAATTTCCCAAGTAGTTCCTCTTGGTCTTCTACTACACCATAATTTGTTTCCAGATGACTAAGCAAGTCGTTGATAGTACACAAGCTCTATCAGTTACCTGGGGCATCTGACGCTGTACTTGTGTCCACTGAGCGGGTGTAAATAGTGCATATTTACGAGAATCAACAAGACGTGTATCGTTTCTGTCAACACATGTCATTCACAACCGGAAGTTAAACAAACCGGAATTCTAGGGGTCGTAGTAATGTCCGGAGAGAACACAGACGAACCGGAGTGCCCGGATCACGCCGAGAACCACCCTGACTTCTCACACCGTCTTCATTTCTCCAGAATAGAACATCTACGTGGGCGCCATTGTAAATATGAGGGCAAACACATCTTTTTAGTTCCAGTTGTTGTTTATTTGGTTGTTAACGTTAACGTAGTTAACGTAGTTAATGACCCTACAACAATAAAGAATAAAACCTATCATTAACGTACAGTCATAAATTACTGCACTCGTTCTTTCTACATAGACATCATCGTGTATTAATTATATGAATACACATATTTACATTATAAGATAAAGTTATATATAATCCATAAATCTATGGATGTACAATCAGTACAGCATACGCTGTTCATACTTTAATATATTTAAATAATGATTATGACCATTTACAAAATACTATGACAATCGTTTAGATTGTATAGAAATAGTTATATTGGACTTATACATTTATAATACCTACCCTAACAATGGGTCAAGGGTCTATTGAATATCATCTGGAATATCCAGGACAATTGTAAATACTGCAAATAAAATATACAGCTAATAAGACCATGTTACACTTATACATTACCCTATCATAGCAAAACTATTAACTTATAAAAAGATCAGAAGAACTTATTCATGGTATATCAACTAATTATCTTTACCGAATATGTCAACTATAATCTTTTACTTTTATAAAAGATAAGTACATGTTATTTCATTACAAACAACACATAGTTTGTTACTACTATAGTTTACTATTCTTTAAATCTTAATTACATATAGATATTCTATGTTACATACCTAAAAATGGTCTTGACGGCTACAGAATATTTTCTCCGTCCGTAGACAATGGCTACGTTCATTTCCCCGCCAAACCCTAACAAAGTGACCACAAAAGACACCACATGGACACATATAATGATGACGTCACATAGGTAAACTGGACATCACATATACATATAAGGTAGACTCACAGTAAATGACGCAACGGTCAAATGTCGCGCAACGCGATACGGTTACGTTATAAACGGATAAATGACGTTAAAATTGACCGTATTACACATGTACATGTTAAAACAATGAACATTGGATCAGTAGAGCTGTTTTTACGACTAAATGCGGAGACGTACGTAGCACATTCATGAGTCAAATACCAGGGACGTATATATAATACATATAAATACTTTATAACAAAAACAACGAAATATCACGGCATGCATAGATTATATGGAATGAAAACAACAAAGAAGAATACATCTGGTATACGTGTATAATTTATTCCGTTTTAGATTTATTTCCTCTTTAACAAATATAACCCATCTGATCTCTCTATGTTCCTTACTTCACGTTCCTTATAACCCATTTCTCAGTCGCTGAGTCGATCGCAGGGCTTATTTAAAAATAAGGCGGGGAATAACATGTACATGTACGGTTAATTGCAATCGCTGCCTGTTTAGGAATTTGAACTCTGACCTAGGCCTATATAAAAAGAAAGTAAGATGCACGTGGGGCTATTCATAGATCAATATTCTTGTTAAAGATATGACGAATGCTGACAGAAATGTCAATAAAAGCAAAGTCAGCTACATATGTACTTGACGACGGTCAGTGTTTACCAAAATATTTACCGAAATGGAGGAAAACATCGGCGTCTATTTTTAGCCCTTTCACACTACAGTGATTTCCGAGAGGATATGGTTATCTGCCGGTAGCGTCCAGGTAAAGGGATGTATCGACAATACCTGTATCAGCTGTCACTTTTATCAGGTGCTAATAACACAGGTGTTGTTACAAGTAACAGGTGAGTTTGAAGGTAACGTGGTTAGGCCTATAGATGTGTAATCGGGTTACCGTTGGCGCTATATTTAGCAAGCAATAGACTACAATCTACTGTATCCATGAGTATACGTCTAGATCTCTCCCCAATATAGGTCTTAATGCAAGGAGAAACCAGCTCATGTAGCCTACTGTGTCCATTCCATTATCTAATTCCGTGGTCCATTCAACGGCACGTGTCGATCGCGAGTCGGGACTTTTGATAGAATTCTAGACTTGCTGAAGTCAAAAATTATATTCCAGTGTAGAATATAATGGTAAATGTGAAACTATGGTAATACATCTTTATGCATAAACAGGAGAAAGAGTAAATGTAACAGGCAGACCGGAGTTTAAACCTGGGACCATACATAGTCTAGAAGGATGCACAACCAAATGAGTTACATTGAATCTGGTCGCCAGCTACACTGTAATATTAATACATTATACAATGTATATTAACTGCCGATCATGTCAAATGATAACAGTTGATATAAATCAAAGTTAACTTGAAGAAGCTAAATTGATGAAGAAATGAGGTCAGAAAAAAATGATGGTAGCTGTAGCCTTCTTTTTTTTGAGTGTGTAACTGTTTAACAACGAAAGACGTATATAATATTAATTCTACTTCAAAATTTAGATATATTACATTTCGATTTAACTTTAGACCTGCTTTTGTGTGGCAACAATCAGCTGTCATTAGAAATCAATACAAACATATTTCGACACGTGCATCATTACATCAAATCCAGCAAGAGGTATATAGTATTTTTGATCATTAATAGTTATTGAGTGTGTACATTGGTATATATGATTATGAAAATGCATTTCATTAATTTGTCTTTTGATTTTTTTATGAAATCAATTTTGTTCTGATAATTCTCAAATTAATCTGTCTCGTCATTGGACTTTGTTTTTGTAATTTACTAGTGCTCAGATGTCTTCCCTAGGTAATTCCCTCTTCACCCTACCTTCTCTCTCCCTTTTGCACCGTACCTACTTCCCATCCCTGCTCATTCTCTACCCCCCCCCCCCAAACATATATGTTTTCAAGCATTATCATGTATTGCGGAGAGGACTATTTTAAGTTGTAAATAACTTGTTATCCCATCCACTTGTATAATTTACAATAAAATATGTTTAAACTAACTAAACCTTCTTTTCCCCATATATATATATATATTGCATGGAGATTTTGCATAAAAATATTCATGTCATTACGTACATCATGGTCATTTCATGATCAGGTACATGTCCAGTACAAGTAACAGAGGTATATATTACCATTATAAACATGGTGTACATGTAAGTTTATCTTTTTAATCTGCCAATGTACTTAGCATTGATAAAGAGTGATTTTGAGGTTTTGCACTAATGTAGGGTTGGATTGTATGAAATATACTTGTATATATCATGAATATATGGATCTTGAACCATGCTTGTGTATAATTATGGTGGTGATAATTAATTTATAAGAAGTGACATTTATAAGCAGATAAAAAGCAGGCGATATTATAACATTGCATTGACCATCACCAAAGATCTTTCAATGTATTAGTGTTTGATATATTGCACAACAAATATTGTTATTATTTCAGAAAGGAAAATGAAACCACTTCAACAGAAAAACATCCAATGGTTGACAAGTCGGCTGCCCCCACCATCCCTCCTCTGCCCCCTCCTCCACCACCCCTCCAAGGAAGGGGGGCACACCAACACATGTTTGACCAGTTGGACGAGATGACCAGAATGATACAAGACACAGAATCAATGCTTCTGGACGCCTCCCAGAAAGCCTTGTCAAAGCTTCCTAAGGTGCACTCTTCACTCCTGGGGGACGTGACCATGTCTGTGCCGACCCTGGCCAAGGTCGTCAGGATCTTTACCAGCAGTACATTCACAGGTAATAAACAAGGATTGTTAATTATGGCACAATGTTTAGCTGAAGAGGGCACTTGAGTTTCCCCGAAGATTACAATATAACTTTATTTCTTTAATAATTCTGTTTGCGTACACAAAAGCATTCAATGAACATTGGAAAAAACTGAGAACAATTTTCCATGTTTGGTGTGTATTACACCTGTTAATCTAAAAGAGGATAGGTGGGTTTCTGACAAGGACACAAGCAAGGTACACAAGCAACCCCTAAATCTCCATTGATATTCACAAATTATGTGTTCACAATAATTTTTTATTTGCTGGGCAATCCATATGTATATCCAGACAAAATTGACTGTCACTCCCTACCATTGTAGTCCACTGTAGTCCATGGTCTTGGAACCAATATGGTTAACCATGTTTTGTTGAATGACATCATGGTTAAAAGTACATGGAAAGAAACCATGGTTAACCATGGTTAAAAGTACATGGCAAGAAACCATGGTTAACCATGGTTGAAATTGAGAAACATGGTGGACCATGGTTAATATTGAGAAACATGGTGGACCATGGTTTAGATTGAAAAACATGGCCGACCGTGGTTAATATTCAGAGAAACATTGTCGACCGTGGTTAATATTGAGAAACATGGTCGACCATGGTTAAGATTGGGAAACATGGTGGACCATGGTAAGGATTAAGAAAATATATTAGAGGATACTGAAGCGTTAACAAACCATAATCCAAACTAAAAATCAATTTAACTAGAGGCAAAATAGGAACAAAAAAGAGCTTTACATGGAGACCCTTGTACAAGTAAAAGAGAATAAGACCAGGTGTTCCGGAAGAGTAAGCGTTTTAACATGGTCGACCATGGTTAAGGAGAAACTTGATGGAGGATGGTTTAAAAGATTGAGAAACTTGAACAAATTAAATTTAATTTTAGTATATGGTATCACATATATGAGAAGGTTTGTGTATTTATGTTCCACCTATTATTTCGATGTTTCTAAGCCAGTACTGTTGGCTAACTTGTACACCATTATTACAGACACCAAGTTTGAGAGGAATACGTGGATGAGTGAGGCGTACCCCCGCGTGAAGGCGTTCTGTCAGGACCAGGGGTACGAGTTCCAGGTGGTGGACATGAGGTGGGGAGTGCGAAATGAGGCTTCAGATGACCACAGTACCACTGATCTCTGTCTTAAGGAACTGGAAATGTGCCAGAAACTCTCCACCGGACCAAATTTCGTAGTGAGTTATGTTTGCCTAAATGTTTGATGCTAAATTGACTTAATACGGAAAGTACATTTTGAAAAAAGAAATCATAAAGTTGAAATTGAGATTTAATAGAGCTGTGTCCCCCACCACCACCACCACCACCACCACCACCACCACCAATCGCATGATGTCTTTCTTTTCTTTCTGGGCATAATCTTATACTTAATTGAGAAGTGAAATATTAATAATACAATCAATATATATACTTAAACTATTTCCAGACCCTGCTGTCTCACAAATATGGGTACCGTTCGCTTCCAAATGTTATTGAAGCGGAGGAATTTGACACAATATTTACTGCTGTGAAATCTGACGAAGCCAAAAACCTATTGAAAAAGTAAGTATTGAAAAACATCACGGAGGATATAATTAAAGGCTGATATAAAGAATTCTGAAATTGTTGAATTTTTTGTGAGTAATTTGAATTTTGGACCTTATGCTACATATAATATGCATATTTTCTTGGGAGCGCTTACTTTTCACCTACCGCTCTGAGTTTTCACCAATCGTGCTGACTTTTCACCATGCAAAGAACTCTTACTTTTTCAGTGTGGTCGGTGAAAAGTCAACTTTTGTAGATCTTGCATAACATTTTATTTCTTTTTTGTTATACTCTTGTTCATTATCCCGCACACTGTAGTGTGGAACGTTTTTCTTTGTTTTTCTATTCCAGTATTTGTTACAATTGATTTCTGTACATGTATGCCAAACCTGTTTCTGGTTACATTATTATGCCATAACTTAAACCTTTAAATTGAACTGTGGGATAGAGTTACCTGTATACTTTGAAAGGATGCGTTATTGTTTTTAGCAAAACATGTTTATTTGGTCAATTACAGATCAACCAAAAAAGTAATGGATATATAGATTTGCACTTAATAACATTGATGAAATAAAGTTATTTTTATTTAGCCATATGGTTTAATTTTTATAGTTATAATGCCATTGTCTGGTATATGACATCTGTTAATTAATGATGATGTTTTGTCCTAGGTGGTACCAGAGTAATTATAATGATATGATGATGTTTTGTCCTAGGGGGGTACCAGAGTAATTATAATGATATGATGATGTTTTGTCCTAGGGGGGTACCAGAGTAATTATAATGATATGATGATGTTTTGTCCTAGGTGGTACCAGAGTAATTATAATGATATGATGATGTTTTGTCCTAGGTGGTACCAGAGTAATTATAATGATGTGATGATGTTTTGTCCTAGGTGGTACCAGAGTAATTATAATGATGTGATGATGTTTTGTCCTAGGTGGTACCAGAGTAATTATAATGATGTGATGATGTTTTGTCCTAGGTGGTACCAGAGTAATTATAATGATGTGATGATGTTTTGTCCTAGGGGGGTACCATAGTAATTATAATGATGTGATGATGTTTTGTCCTAGGTGGTACCAGAGTAATTATAATGATGTGATGATGTTTTGTCCTAGGTGGTACCAGAGTAATTATAATGATGTGATGATGTTTTGTCCTAGGTGGTATCAGAGAGACAGTAATGCTGTGCCCCCAGTGTACTTACTGTCCTCTATCAGCAAGCACCTTCCTGACTCTATCAGTCGAGACAAAGACATTAGTAAGAAGGCCAAACAGATCTGGTGGGACGAGAGTGATGTCATGCAGGATGCCCTAAAAACTGCCGCAGAGCTTGTCCTTGGGGAGGAAGAGACCAAGAAATATGTCATCTCTGGTAACAAAGAACAGTTTATGTATGGTATCAATGTATACAGGCAACCATATAGAAATGTTGTGTATAATCTTATTACATTTTAGGGTTTCCTGACATGTACAATGTATGGTAACACTTGTCACCTCGTAACCTGACAGTTGTCTCCCCTTTCTCGTGTTTTAGTTACTGAGAAGGAGATACAGATGGGGATGCTATCTGTGGATAAGACTGGTGTGGAGAGAGGCTGTGCATGGTTCAGGAGGGACATAACTGACATTGATTCAGTAGAACCTAGCTATCAGTTGTCAAGATACATGGGTAAGGCAAGATACATGGGTAACACAAGATACATGGGTAAGGCAAGATACATGAGTAAGGCAAGATACATGGGTAAGGCAAGATACATGGGTAAGGCAAGATACATGGGTAACACAAGATACATGGGTAAGGCAAGATACATGAGTAAGGCAAGATACATGGGTAAGGCAAGATACATGGGTAAGGCAAGATACATGGGTAAGGCAAACAACGACATCCACTCGTTACATCTGAAGACACATTTGAACTCTCTAATTCAAAGGCTAGAATAGTCCATTATGAAACTTCAAATTCAGGGGTGGAAAAGTTAAGCTGAGAAGTTAATTATATGGTTTAATTCAACAATCTTTTACCAAGGTATATTGGTATAGGATATAACAACCACTAGCTACCAAGGTATATTGGTTTAGGGAAACAACCACTAGTTACCAAGGTATATTGGTGTAGGGAAACAGCCACTAGTTACCAAGGTATATTGGTATAGAGAAACAACCACTAGTTACCAAGGTATATTGGTATAGGGAAACAACCACTAGTTACCAAGGTATATTGGTATAGAGAAACAATCACTAGTAACCGAGGTGTATTGGTATAGAGAAACAAGCACTAGTAACCAAGGTATATTGGTATAGAGAAACAACCACTAGTAACCGAGGTGTATTGGTATAGAGAAACAACCACTAGTGACCAAGGCATATTGGTATAGAGAAACAACCACTAGTAACCGAGGTGTATTGGTATAGAGAAACAACCACTAGTGACCAAGGCATATTGGTATAGAGAAACAACCACTAGTTACCAAGGTATATTGGTGTAGAGAAACAACCACTAGTAACCAAGGTATATTGGTATAGGGAAACAACCACTAGTTACCAAGGTATATTAGTGTAGAGAAACAATCACTAGTTACCAAGGTATATTGATATATAGTAACAACCACTAGTTACCAAGGTATATTGGTATAGGGAAACAGGCACTAGTTACTAAGGTATATTGGTATAGAGAAACAGCCATAGTTACCAAGGTTTATTGGTATAGAGAAATAACCACTTGTTACCATGGTATATTGGTATAGAGAAACAACCACTAGTTACCAAGGTATATTGGTATATAGTAACAAGCACTAATTACCGAGGTATATTGGTATAGAGAAACAACCACTAGTTACCAAGGTATATTGGTATAGAGAAACAACCACTAGTTACCAAGGTATATTGGTATAGAGAAACAGCCACTAGTTACCAAGGTATATTGGTATAGAGAAACAACCACTAGTAACCGAGGTGTATTGGTATAGAGAAACAACCACTAGTGACCAAGGCATATTGGTATAGAGAAACAACCACTAGTTACCAAGGTATATTGGTATAGGGAAACAAGCACTAGTTACCAAGGTATATTGGTATATAGTAACAACCACTAGTTACCAAGGTATATTGGTATAGAGAAACAACCACTAGTTACCAAGGTATATTGGTATAGGATAACAACCACTAGCTACCAAGGTATATTGGTATAGAGAAACAACCACTAGTTACCAGGGTATATTGGTATAGAGAAACAACCACTAGTTACCAAGGTATATTGGTGTAGGGAAACAACCACTAGTTACCAAGGTATATTGATATAGAGAAACAACCACTAGTTACCAAGGTATATTGGTATAGAGAAACAACCACTAGTAACCGAGGTGTATTGGTATAGAGAAACAACCACTATTGACCAAGGCATATTGGTATAGAGAAACAACCACTAGTTACCAAGGTATATTGGTATAGGGAAACAAGCACTAGTTACCAAAGTATATTGGTATATAGTAACAACCACTAGTTACCAAGGTATATTGATATAGAGAAACAACCACTAGTTACCAAGGTATATTGGTATACAGAAACAACCACTAGTTACCAAGGTATATTGGTATAGGTAAACAGGCACTAGTTACTAAGGTATATTGGTATCTATAGAGAAACAGCCATAGTTACCAAGGTATATTGGTATAGAGAAACAAGCACTAGTTACCAAGGTATATTGGTATAGAGAAACAACCACTAGTTACCAAGGTATATTGGTATAGAGAAACAACCACTAGTTACCAAGGTATACTGGTATAGAGAAACAACCACTAGTTACCAAGGTATATTGGTATAGAGAAACAACCACTAGTTACCAAGGTATATTGGTAGAGAGAAACAACCACTTGTTACCAAGGTATATTGGTAAAGAGAAACAGCCACTACATGTAGTTACCAAGGTATATTGGTATAGAGAAACAATCACTAGTTACCAAGGTTTATAAATATAGGGAAGTTATATTGGTATAGAGAAACAACCACTAGTTACCAAGGTATATTGGTATAGGGAAACAACCACTAGTTACCAAGTTATATTGGTATAGAGAAACAACCACTAGTTACCAAGGTGTATTGGTATAGAGAAACAACCACTAGTGACCAAGGCATATTGGTATAGAGAAACAACCACTAGTTACCAAGGTATATTGGTAGAGAGAAACAACCACTAGTGACCAAGGCATATTGGTATAGAGAAACAACCACTAGTTACCAAGGTATATTGGTATAGAGAAACAACCACTAGTTACCAAGGTTTATTAGTATAGGGAACAACCACTAGTTACCAAGGTATATTGGTATAGAGAAACAACCACTATCAGTTACAAAGTTTGGTAATTAAGTAAAGAGAACACATTTAGGTGTTCAAACAGCTACCTTGTCAGGGTTGCCAACCTTTCATGAGCCCATGTGAGAGATTTGCCTCAGCTTTTTGTCATCCAATAGGTGAGACTCTTTACAGGCCTAATGGCAGAAGGTTGTGTCATGTGTTGAGATGATAATAACCTTTGTATCAAACAAATCCAGACATTCTTTGAATAGTGTAAGATATGATTGAACAAGGTTATCCAGTATGTATGGGCAAGGTAATGGCTAAATGTCTTACAGGTATGTGTGAATATAGGAGAACAAGGACTTTGCTGACATAAAAGATGCATTTATGCATTAATTTCTATAGAATTCAATGAAGCCAAGCTAAATGTACCACCTGTCAGTGAAATATTGTACAGTTATGTAGGAGTAAGCATTCTGTGTATGGGGAAACAACAGGAAAATGATGTTGTGATTTGTACAAAGATATAGATACAGTATGTGTTTAATACTGTGTAACCTGTCTAAACCAGAGATCATGGAAACCAAACCTTTTGATATTCCCATTTGTTTAGAATGTTTGGGCAATGAGGAGACAGTGAAGCTGGCACAAGGCCTGCTGACAGATCTGAAGGATAAGAAGATGCTGCAACACTTACCAAGTGACAATCTCCTTACCTACTCAGTACCCTGGACAGACAAAGGTCAGTATCCTGGATGGATAAAGGTCAGTACCCTGGACAGACAGAGGTCAGTACCCTGGACAGACAAAGGTCAGTACCCTGGACAGACAAAGGTCAGTATCCTGGACAGACAAAGGTCAGTACCGTGGACAAAGGTCAGTACCCTGGACAGACAAAGGTCAGTATCCTGGACAGGTCAGTATCCTGGACAGACAAAGGTCAGTACCCTGGACAGACACAGGTCAGTACCCTGGACAGACAAAGGTCAGTACACTGGACAGACAAAAGTCAGTACCCTGGACAGACACAGGTCAGTACCCTGGACAGACAAAGGTCAGTACCGTGGACAGATAAAGGTCAGTACCCTGGACAGACACAGGCCAGTATCCTGGACAGACACAGGTCAGTACCCTGGACAGATAAAGGTCAGTACCGTGGACAGATAAAGGTCAGTACCCTGGACAGACAAAGGTCAGTATCCTGGACGGACAAATGTCAGTACCCTGAACAGACAAACGTCAGAACCCTTGATATATAGAGATCAGTACCCTGGACAAAGGTCAGTATCCTGTACAAAGGTCAGTACCCTGTACAAAGGTCAGTACCCTGTACAAAGGTCAGTACCCTGTACAAAGGTCAGTACCCTGTACAAAGGTCAGTATCCTGTACAAAGGTCAGTATCCTGGACAAAGGTCAGTATCCTGTACAAAGGTCAGTACCCTGTACAAAGGTCAGTACCCTGTACAAAGGTCAGTACCTTGGACAGATAAAGGTCAATACCCTGGACAGACACAGGTCAGTTCTAGAAGCTTAAGTTTAATGATGACCATGAGTCGATTATGTTGCTCTTGCAAAGTTAAATTCTGAATGAAAGAAAAACACTTTAAGGAGGCTCGACCCTTTCGCAATTAACCGCTAGATTTCGTTAAAACTTTGATATGTTGACTATGCTACCAAGTAGAGATGATTTTGTGAAAATCTAAGCATTCCTATGACTTGTTTCATTTTTGGTAAAAAACACAAAAAAATGATTTTTCTTAAAATTTAATGTTTTTTCTTTTTTTTTTTCTTGTGAATGTTGTTGAAAATCACAAACATACAATAAAATAAAAAAAGAAATCAATAGCTATCTCAAAAATATTTTATTTGTGGAAAAATGGACAAAGCGATTGTTACAAAGTGTGTTATTTTTATAACTAGCAGACAAATTTCAGTATTCACAGTCAAATTATTTACATACCACATAGTTACATAAAGAACAAGCAAAAAATTGAATCAAATATCACAGACAAGCTTTTTATGCTACTTATTGAAAACTAAATGTAAAACTGTGTCTAGGGTAGGTTGTCTCCCTTGATGCTATTAGGAAGTTTTTATAGTGGGTAGTATTTTTACATAACATACATACTGTGAATACGTACAAGCCTAAATCATTTTAGAACATAACATATACCGTCGTTCTGTGTTATATTTCAACAACATAATAGTGCATATATAATGACACCAGGCACTTTCTGCCAACATGGATAATTCTACCACTCGCCGACTCTCTCCAGTTCGAGAAAACATGGCCAGTTGTACCGGTACTATATAGGCCTACCTTCCGATTCTATTTCTATACTGTTGCCGTCGCTGTCAGTGTCCGACCATGTGTCGATATAATGTACATCTATTTTTGTTGTTGTTTTGCAATAGGAGTGGTCGTGACAATACTTTATTTGCTCGTAATCTTGAGTTGAAGACTTGAACCGTTCTCTCTCATCTCGCCATTGTTGACATCGCGACATATGACGGTGTAGAATGAATTTGATACCCCGTTATCAAATACCAGGTACACAAATAGGAAGCTACGTCACCACAAAACGAGAATCAAAACTTGTGTATTACGTAGGGTCGAGCGTCCTTAAGTCACAATTACATTTTTATTGTATAATTTCAATGTGTTATTTTCATACGTCTCGTATTCTTGTTTTGCAAATTTAGGTATAAATCCTGATCTATTGGAACACCAGAAATACTTGAAAGAAATGTCTGAGGACTTCGTTAGGAAAATGCTAGACATGATAACAAAGGGGATAGAGCAGCGGTCTACCACAGACAGTAGTGATCCCCTGGAGGCCGAGTGTCTACAACACATACGCTTCTGTCAGCAGAAGTGTGAAAACTTCCACGGAAGGGAAGCCACTCTTCAGGTACTCTAATATGGGAATGTTAACTCAGACAAACTTTTTTCCTAATTTCCCTAAATCTGTATTATTCATATTCGTCAAAGAAAACAATTATTCACATCTAATTACTGATCCTCGATATCCAGGGTTTATACGCTCACCTATGCTCTCTCCACCCCTGGAATATATCATGGCAAAACTGAAGGCTAGCTCAGGTAAAAAAACCTGACCAATCGCTAGCTTGCATGCCTGTCCTTGGAAGATTACAAAGGAACCGCGACAGACTTCAAAGCCTGTCAATTTATACCGTTATGTGACCACGCAATTTTTTTGATCTATGTATACATCAAGGGGTCTAACAAGTCTCCTTGCTTCAGAGTGGCACACACAGAGCCTTCAGTTTTGCCCTGACATATTCCAGGCGTGGAGAGATCATAGGTGATTGTAACCCCTGGATATCGAGGATGCTTATTACTATAGTTAGAAGTTAAGTATATAAGTTTGTCTATGTTTATTACAAAGGGCAATAAGATGTGTTATCATAAAACTATTATGACATATTATAAACATTTCCCAGCCTACATTTATTATAGAAATATCAACCAATTAAAGACATGATAGGTGGCTTAATTAATTGTGGAGTGAAAATCACACAGGGGTTCTTTGTATTGCTGTAAAATTACCATGATTTCTATCAAAGAGTGCATGTGTACTAATTTAGATGTGGGATGTGTTAAAGGTATTAGGACTAGATAGTTTGTGACACACATATTTTATCAAAATATTTCTTTTTGTTTAAAAGTGGCACACAATACATGTATCTCAGTTTTATTTCTGATTAAATCACCATTTGAGGTTAATTAACTATAAACCACCAGATTGATTGGAATTTTATTGAAATAAACTTTTTTCATGCATGTAATGGAATGTAGATAAAACACAAATTTTGATATAAAAGTATATGACCTATTAAGTGACATGTTCATGTTATAATAAATGTGACTGTAGTATTGTAATTTGAGAACTAAATTTAGGAACTAAAAAGTAATATTTTCCATCGATACAAGTCATTTGATATCAAGATACAGATTCAATGTATCCACAGAAACTCATTTCAGGAGATCAAGACATACCTGACCAATCCCAACAAGAGTCCGCTGGTCGTACATGGTCAGTCAGGATGTGGCAAGACCTCAATCCTTGCCAAGGTGGCCACCCTCGTACCAAGTTCCTACGAAAACACCCCGTTCAAACCTGCTGTGATCGCCAGGTATATTCATTATGTTTCTTCTCTAGTGTCTGTCACAGTGACAAATTAAATCCATCAAAATCAGAAATGACTATGCATCTATAATTTGTCACCTTGGAAAGAATTTTAGTGTTTTATTACCTACCTGGCTAGCTGTGGAGATTTCCCTTTATCATACTCAGTATCATGTTAAACTATTAAACCAGAGGTCTTATGCTGTTTTTCTAGCAGTCACAGAACAAAATATTTACTTAGCCCTGCAACAAATAAAGTGAAAAATAATATAATAAATCAATAAATAAGGATAAAAACGTGAATTTTGAATATATTTTTTTTTCACAGATTTATTGGGACAACACCTGATAGCTCCAACATAATCAGCCTTTTAACGAGCATTCTCCGTCAGATCTATACCCTCCACGACACACAGAGAGAAATCCCTGAGGTAAGTCAGATCTATACCCTCCACTACATACAGAGAGAAATCCCTGAGGTAAGTCAGATCTATACCCTCCACTACATACAGAGAGAAATCCCTGAGGTAAGTCAGATCTATACCCTCCACGACACACAGAGAGAAATCCCTGAGGTAAGTCAGATCTATACCCTCCACGACACACAGAAAGAAATCCTTGAGGTAAGTCAGATCTATACCCTCCACGACACACAGAGAGAAATCCCTGAGGTAAGTCAGATATATACCCTCCACAACACACAGAAAGAAATCATCCCTGAGGTAAGTCAAACTTGTTACCAATAATTTATTCTTTGTAAAATTTCAGTGGGCTTCAAATCATACATGTACTTAATGATTAAATATGTGCTCAAAAATGTTTTTATATTTGTCTTAGTGTTCTACATATTTAAGTGCAACAGTACTATAGTATAAGTATGAAAGATCTTAGTCTGCCTGATTACAACACCTGTCAAAAGTTTCTCGCCAAAAAAAACCTCTTAACGTTGATGGAGTAACCTTAGGCCTGTAATGACCACAGTTTGTATGATTATTATAGTACATATACATCTGTGTTTAATATTGCTTATCTACAAGGTTATAGGAAAGTAAAGCTGATGTTTATAACTGATCATGAATCTACCAGATAATTGAAAACTGTACCAATATACATTCCTAAATAGATCGTCATACTTCTTTATTAATTAACACACTCACTTTCTACATTTATACATTCCTAAATAGATCGTCATACTTCTTTATTAATTATCACACTCACTTTCTACATTTATACATTGCTTTTGGCACTCATGATATTAAAATTTTTACAGGACATCAAATTGTTGGTCAAGGATTTTAAATCTGCATTACGCTTCATGGTTAAAAGTGCCCGACCCCTGGTGATTATCCTGGACTCCCTTGACCAGCTTGATCCGGCCAACAATGGCCGCAACCTGAACTGGCTTCCAGCTACTCTCCCGAACTCTGTGAAAATCATTGTATCTACTTTGGAGGACGATGTTTATGAATGTTTTCCTTCCCTTAAGGTATTGTTAGTTAATAAATGATCAATCTTAATATTAATATGATATTTATCAATTTTGAGACAAAATTTAATTAAAGGTTGTTTCTGAAACTTATTATAAAAGGATCAAACTTAATGATATTGTGAAAAGTAGCCTTTTTGTTGTTTTCTTATCTGAAATGAAATTTTAAGACATAACTGATAAAGATCTGACAGCATACAATGAGTTTAGCACCTGTCTTAACCATCCTTAATCAATCTAAATGAATGAGTATGCAACATATCACTATATAAACCTGTGTGACCAGACCCCTTTATCTGGGAGACCAATTTTGTCATTTATAAAATCAATTTTCATGGAGAATTCATTGGTTCACATGAAGTTATAAGTTGTGTGTCATTATTAAGTACCATGAAAAGTAGACAAACAAGATTTCATGGCATGTTTTTTATTGTTTCATGGTATTTTCATCGAAATTTCATGCTTTTTTCATGGAATATCTTTCCAGTAGTGAAATTTGAATTATCTGCAAAAACATGTAGCTACAAATAACACATGTGACATATTTGTTATGAATATGTTTATTCACTTTTAATTCATTGATGTATCATTTCAGCAAAAACTTAATAAGATGCCAAAAAACTTGGTGCCAGTCCCTGTTCTTGACAAAGACGATGTTAAAAGCATTATTGATAGCTGGCTGGGTGCCAGTAAGCGTACATTGACCACTGGTCAGCGAGATACATTGGCCAGTGCCTTTGACACTTGTCCTATTCCTCTGTTCCTGAAGCTGTCGTTTGACCAGGCCTCTAAATGGAATTCATTTTCCCCACCAGAGGAGGTGATGCTACAATCTACCGTCCGAGGCAGCATTGACCTCCTGTTCTCCCAACTCGAGGTCAAGCATGGACAAATCTTGGTCTCTAATGCTCTTGGATATCTGACTACAGGTATATGCCCTACAAATGTAGAGATTGACCACCCTACCCCACCATCAGTGCAGCTAGCTAGGCCCTTTATTGAAAGCTGTTGAAAAGGTTGAGATGTTTTACCTATAGTTTTTCACCAATTTGAGCAATACTTGGGGGTAAATGAAGCTTAAATATGGAAACATATTGTGTGCCCCTCTAGCTCCCCTCTTTGTTGATGGAATTATATGTAATCTTTGTTTGAAAAACAAAATGCTCTCAAAAGAGTGTTGTTCTCAAATTTTGGCACAGGCAGGCCGGGAATTTTCTGTCATTCTCAGAGCAACAGTTCTAGTTTAAACTTTAGGTGGTTATAGCTGTATATTGGTTGCTACACTTTGCCATACATATAAAATTTGTTTTCTTGAATTGATATTGCAGCCACCAACGGTTTATCAGAGTCTGAGTTAGAAGACATTTTGTCGTGTGACGATGTTGTTCTCAATGATGTTTACGTATATTGGACACCTCCGGTCAGACGACTTCCACCTCTCCTCCTGGTGAGACTGAGGACAGACCTACAGGAGTATGTAGGTAAGTATATATATATGTTTACGTATATTGGACACCTCCGGTCAGACGACTTCCACCTCTCCTCCTGGTGAGACTGAGGACAGACCTACAAGAGTATGTAGGTAAGTATATATATATGTTTACGTATATTGGACACCTCCGGTCAGACGACTTCCACCTCTCCTCCTGGTGAGACTGAGGACAGACCTACAAGAGTATGTAGGTAAGTATATACATGTTTATGTACATTGGACACCTTCCTTCCAACCTGAAAACCTATTTTTGATTGTTTAAACTGTATAGTTTCAATGGTGTCAACTATATATTTTAAATGGTGTCATATATGTATGTTTAAATAGTGTCAACTGTATGAAATTATTTTCAATGGTGTTCAACTGTATATTTTTAATGGTGTCATATATGTATATTTGAATAATGTCATCTGTATGAAATCATTCTCAAAGGTGTAAACTGTATAATTTCAATAGTGTAAGCTGTGTATATATGTACACCAATCACTGTATGTTTCAGTCGAGAGAGGAGCGGATGGGATACGTGTTATGTACTGGTATCATCGCCAGTTTATCGAGGCAGCGACGGCACGATATTGTGGAGTCAAAGTAATCCAAAATCTTCATCAGGGACTTGCTGAGTTCTTCAGTGGAAAGTGGAGTAATGGTGAGTTTTAAATAATAGAAACTAGAACTGATAAACATGCATACCCTTACTATAGATAGGTGTCAAATGTAGGTATCCATATAGACAGGAATCCTCTATAGAGAGGTGATAATAGACAGGTGTCAAATGAAGGTATCCATATTGACGGGAATCCATTATAGAGAGGTGATATAGACAGGTGTTAATTGTAGGTATCCATATAGACAGGAACCCTCTATAGAGAGGTGATGTAGACAGGTGTCAATTGTAGGTATCCATATAGACAGGAACCCTCTATAGAGAGGTGATATAGACAGGTGTCAAATGTAGGTGTCCATATAGACAGGAATCCTCTATAGAGAGGTGATATAGACAGTTGTCAATTGTAGGTATCAATATAGACAGGAATCCTTTATAGAGAGGTGATACAGACAGGTGTCAAATGTAGGTATCCATATAGACAGGAATCCTCTATAGAGAGGTGATATAGACGGGTGTCAATTGTAGGTATCAATATAGACAAGAATCCTCTATAGAGAGGTGATATAGACAGGTGTCAATTGTAGGTATCCATATAGACAGGAATCCTCTATAGAGAGGTGATATAGACAGGTGTCAATTGTAGGTATCCATATAGAAAGGAATCCTCTATAGAGAGGTGATATAGACAGGTGTCAAATGTAGGTATCCATATAGACAGGAACCCTTTATAGAGAGGTGATATAGACAGGTGTCAATTGTAGGTATCCATAAAGACAGGAATCCTCTATAGAGAGGTGATATACACAGGTGTCAATTGTAGGTATCCATCTTGACAGGAATCCTCTATAGAGAGGTGATATAGACAGGTGTCAAATGTAGGTATCAATATAGACAGGAATCCTTTATAGAGAGGTGATGTAGACAGGTGTTAAATGTAGGTATCCATATAGACAGGAATCCTCTATAGAGAGGTGATATAGGCAAGTGTCAATTGTAGGTATCAATATAGACAGGAATCCTCTATAGAGAGGTGATATAGACGGATGTCAAATGTAGGTATCAATATTGACAGGAATCCTCTATAAGGAGGTGATATAGACAGGTGTCAAATGTAGGTATCAACATAGACAGGAATCCTCTATAGAGAGGTGATATAGACGAGAGGTGATGTAGACAGGTGTCAAATGTAGGTATCAATATAGACAGGAATCCTCTATAGAGAGGTGATATAGACAGGTGTCAAATGTAGGTATCAATATAGACAGGAACCATCTATAGAGATGTGATATAGACAGGTGTCAATTGTAGGTATCCATATAGACAGGAATCCTCTATAGAGAGGTGATATAGACAGATGTCAAATGAAGGTATCCATATAGACAGGAATCCTCTATAGAGAGGTGATATAGACAGGTGTCAATTGTAGGTATCCATATAGACAGGAATCCTCTATAGAGAGGTGATATAGACAGGTATCAAATGTAGGTATCAATATAGACAGGAATCCTCTATAGAGAGGTGATATAGACAGGTGTGAATTGTAGGTATCCATATAGACAGGAATCCTCTATAGAGAGGTGATATAGACAGGTGTCAAATGTAGGTATCCATATAGACAGGAATCCTCTCTAGGGAGGTGATATAGACAGGTGTCAAATGTAGGTATCAATATAGACAGGAATCCTTTATAGAGAGGTGATATAGACAGGTGTCATATGTAGGTATCAATATAGACAGGAATCCTCTATGTAGAGGTGATATAGACAGGTGTCAAATGTAGGTATCGATATAGACAGGAATCCTCTATAGAGAGGTGATATAGACAGGTATCAAATGTAGGTATCCATATAGACAGGAATCCTCTATAGAGAGGTGATATAGACAGGTATCAAATGTAGGTATCCATATAGACAGGAATCCTCTATAGAGAGGTGATATAGACAGGTGTCAAATGTAGGTATCCATATAGACAGGAATCCTCTATAGAGAGGTGATATAGACAGGTATCAAATGTAGGTATCCATATAGACAGGACTCCTCTATAGAGAGGTGATATAGACAGGTATCAAATGTAGGTATCAATATAGACAGGAATCCTCTATAGAGAGGTGATATAGACAGGTATCAAATGTAGGTATCCATATAGACAGGACTCCTCTATAGAGAGATGATATAGACAGGTATCAAATGTAGGTATCCATATAGACAAGAATCCTCTATAGAGAGGTGATATAGACAGGTATCAAATGTAGGTATCGATATAGACAGGAATCCTCTATGTAGAGGTGATATAGACAGGTGTCAAATGTAGGTATCGATATAGACAGGAATCCTCTATAGAGAGGTGATATAGACAGGTATCAAATGTAGGTATCCATATAGACAGGAATCCTCTATAGAGAGGTGATATAGACAGGTATCAAATGTAGGTATCCATATAGACAGGACTCCTCTATAGAGAGGTGATATAGACAGGTATCAAATGTAGGTATCCATATAGACAGGAATCCTCTATTGAGAGGTGATATAGACAGGTGTCAATTGTAGGTATCAATATAGACAGGAATCCTCTAGAGAGAGGTGATATAGACAGGTGTCAAATGTAGGTATCCATATAGACAGGAATCCTCTATAGAGAGGTGATATAGACAGGTATCAAATGTAGGTATCCATATAGACAGGAATCCTCTATAGAGAGGTGATATAGACAGGTATCAAATGTAGGTATCCATATAGACAGGAATCCTCTATAGAGAGGTGATATAGACAGGTATCAAATGTAGGTATCCATATAGACAGGAATCCTCTATAGAGAGGTGATATAGACAGGTCTCAAATGTAGGTATCCATATAGACAGGAATCCTCTATAGAGAGGTGATATAGACAGGTATCAAATGTAGGTATCCATATAGACAGGACTCCTCTATAGAGAGATGATATAGACAGGTATCAAATGTAGGTATCCATATAGACAGGAATCCTCTATAGAGAGGTGATATAGACAGGTATCAAATGTAGGTATTCATATAGACAGGAACCCTCTATAGAGATGTGATATAGACAGGTGTCAAATGTAGGTATCAATATAGACAGGAATCCTCTATAGACAGGTGTCAATTGTAGGTATCCATATAGACAGGAATCCTCTATAGAGAGGTGATATATACAGGTGTCAATTGTGGGTATCCATATAGACAGGAATCCTCTATAGAGAGGTGATATAGACAGGTGTGAATTGTAGGTATCCATATAGACAGGAATCCTCTATAGAGAGGTGATATAGACAGGTGTCAAATGTAGGTATCGATATAGACAGGAATCCTCTATAGAGAGGTGATATAGACAGGTATCAAATGTAGGTATCCATATAGACAGGAATCCTCTATAGAGAGGTGATATAGACAGGTATCAAATGTAGGTATCCATATAGACAGGACTCCTCTATAGAGAGGTGATATAGACAGGTATCAAATGTAGGTATCCATATAGACAGGAATCCTCTATTGAGAGGTGATATAGACAGGTGTCAATTGTAGGTATCAATATAGACAGGAATCCTCTAGAGAGAGGTGATATAGACAGGTGTCAAATGTAGGTATCCATATAGACAGGAATCCTCTATAGAGAGGTGATATAGACAGGTATCAAATGTAGGTATCCATATAGACAGGAATCCTCTATAGAGAGGTGATATAGACAGGTATCAAATGTAGGTATCCATATAGACAGGAATCCTCTATAGAGAGGTGATATAGACAGGTATCAAATGTAGGTATCCATATAGACAGGAATCCTCTATAGAGAGGTGATATAGACAGGTCTCAAATGTAGGTATCCATATAGACAGGAATCCTCTATAGAGAGGTGATATAGACAGGTATCAAATGTAGGTATCCATATAGACAGGACTCCTCTATAGAGAGATGATATAGACAGGTATCAAATGTAGGTATCCATATAGACAGGAATCCTCTATAGAGAGGTGATATAGACAGGTATCAAATGTAGGTATTCATATAGACAGGAACCCTCTATAGAGATGTGATATAGACAGGTGTCAAATGTAGGTATCAATATAGACAGGAATCCTCTATAGACAGGTGTCAATTGTAGGTATCCATATAGACAGGAATCCTCTATAGAGAGGTGATATATACAGGTGTCAATTGTGGGTATCCATATAGACAGGAATCCTCTATAGAGAGGTGATATAGACAGGTGTGAATTGTAGGTATCCATATAGACAGGAATCCTCTATAGAGAGGTGATATAGACAGGTGTCAAATGTAGGTATCCATATAGACAGGAATCCTCTATAGAGATGTGATATAGACAGGTGTTAAATGTAGGTATCAATATAGACAGGAATCCTCTATAGACAGGTGTCAATTGTAGGTATCCATATTGACAGGAATCCTCTATAGAGAGGTGATATAGACAGGTTTCAAATGTAGGTATCAATATAGACAGGAATCCTCTATAGAGAGATGATATAGACAGGTGTCAATTGTAGGTATCCATATTGACAGGAATCCTCTATAGAGAGGTGATATAGACAGGTGTCAAATGTAGGTATCAATATAGACAGGAATCCTCTATAGAGAGGTGATATAGACAGGTATCAAATGTAGGTATCAATATAGATAGGAATCCTCTATAGAGAGGTGATATAGACAGGTATCAAATGTAGGTATCAATATAGACAGGAATCCTCTATAGAGAGGTGATATAGACAGGTATCAAATGTAGGTATCAATATAGACAGGAATCCTCTATAGAGAGGTGATATAGACAGGTGTCAAATGTAGGTATCCATATAGACAGGAATCCTCTATAGAGAGGTGATATAGACAGGTGTCAAATGTAGGTATCAATATTGACAGGAATCCTCTATAGACAGGTGTCAATTGTAGGTATCCATATTGACAGGAATCCTCTATAGAGAGGTGATATAGACAGGTTTCAAATGTAGGTATCAATATAGACAGGAATCCTCTATAGAGAGATGATATAGACAGGTGTCAAATGTAGGTATCAATATAGACAGGAATCCTCAGTCTATAGAGAGTTGATATAGACAGATGTCAAATGTAGGTATCCATATTGACAGGAATCCTCTATAGAGAGGTGATATAGACAGGTGTCAAATGTAGGTATCAATATAGACAGGAATCCTCTATAGGGAGGTGATATAGACAGGTATCAAATGTAGGTATCAATATAGATAGGAATCCTCTATAGAGAGGTGATATAGACAGGTATCAAATGTAGGTATCAATATAGACAGGAATCCTCTATAGAGAGGTGATATAGACAGGTGTCAAATGTAGGTATCCATATAGACAGGAATCCTCTATAGAGAGGTGATATAGACAGGTGTCAGTTGTAGGTATCCATATAGACAGGGATTCACTGTTAGATTAAATTTGTCCTGATTTAAATTGTTTTTTTTTAACAAATACTTAAGGAGAACCACGAAAATGGTTTGCTTTATTCCCAATATGAAATGAAATGTTTTGGGATAATAAAAAGTAAGCATTGGAAAATATTTAGTCCTGAGGTACAGTAATAAATGTAGTACAGTGCACTGAGCCTCTTTATATCATGTTGCATTTGTCAGACAAAAACATGATATGAATAGGAATGTGACATTAAGAGAAACATGTTTTTTTCCACTAAATCTAGTGCATTTCCAATCTCCATAACTGAAAGTAAGCTATTCAATGTACATATGAAGATGTTTCAATATATAGATAACATCATTTCAATTAAAAATTATTTTTGTTTTTGTTTTTTATTTTCTATGCAACATTTTGTACAAGTTGAATCTGAAATCAATGGAAATGTCATCATTTTCTGGATATTATATCCAGAAAATGATGACAAAAACAAAAACATGATATTAAGAGGAATTCACCTCAAAATACATTATATTAACCAAATAAAATCACATAGATTATATAGAGAGAAAATTGGTGCTTGGGGAAACATGATATAAAGAGGAATGTGATATTAACAGGAGTGATATTAAGTGGAGTCCACTGTAATAGATGTTACTGATAGTGTGGTATATATCTCCAGGGAACAAAAAGCCGTGTACTGACAGATCAGGAAAAGATGGGTTAGAGGACCGCCACTCTGCTGCTCAGCCACAGAAACACGGAGACAAGTACAACCTCAGGAAACTCAACAACCTACCGTTCCACCTTACCATGGCTGGAAATGTCGAGGACCTGAAAAACCAGTGTTTACTGCACTTAGATTTCCTACAGACTAAACTGCTGGCTTCATCCCTTAGGTTAGTGAGCTTGGTGACAGATGACACAGAGTTGAAAGCCGGAGAACTGATCGTCCAGGTTTAAATGGTTGATTACTCTAATGTTGAGTGTTTTATGTAAGACTTGTGTCATTGTTTATAGATACACTATTAATGTTACAAATATCCCTTTTTAAGCTACGATACCTTATAGATGCTGCTAGTTTAATAACTTAAATTTAAAGCAGACCTCTGCCATAATCTAAACTAATGATGAGTATATGCCTGTGAACTTTTACACTGTAATATGTAGGAATGTGGTGTATGACTTCCAACTGGCCCAGAAGGAGTTTCCAGAGGACAATGCTATCACCACCCTCCAGGAATGTCTGCAGCTCTCCAAGCAGGCCCTAGTGTACGACCCCAATCAGTTGGCCTTACAGCTCCTCGACCGATTGACTGGCTTTCAGGTGAGCAATTAACAGCTGATTATCAGTGAAATTTAGACTCCTTCTGCCTTTAAGATTTATAAGTTAACAAAGTTGAAGCCTAGAGTTCACTTTAATGATTTTTATTTTTCCATAAAAAAATAGCGTTGGAGCATGTATATACACTAGCCGTTTTGTCCCGTCTGTTAGTCTTTCTGTTTGATCCTTTCCAGGTCTGGAGCATTATAACTCTGCTCAGTTTTGAGCAATTGATTATGAAATTTGATGTGTTCATTAGTTATGCTAAGGCGATCTCAGGTACAGTACTTACTAAATTCATAGTCTAAAATCTTAGCTGTTAATAGGAAAGTAACAAGATACTTCACTGATTGATGAACTGTGAATACAATCATTGTTTTCTGCCTGATCACAGACTTAAGAATCAGTTTGTTTGGTTGTGTACAGGATGAAGGGCTGGTGGGGTTGTGTGAGCAGTGTAAACACATCTCTATACCGTACCTATTACCTGACCAAGAGATACTGGTCAAGCCTGGCGGTCAGTTGGTCTACCTGCTCTCAGACCACACTGCTGAAGTGACTGGACTGGACATCAGTAGGGACGGCAAGACCATTGTCACATGTAAGTCTGGACAAAGTCTGAATTGTTCTGGTAGATGCAGTGTTAATTGATGCCTGAGATGTCACATCACATTCATTGCTACTGTATATAAGAATTATTTTACCCCTCCCCCCTAATGAATGTATACTGTAATCAGCTTGTCTGGTGGCCGTCTGGCCATCTGTCTGTCTGTCTGGTGGCCATCTGGCCATCTGTTTGTCTGTCTGGTGGCCATCTGGCCATCTGTCTGTCTGGTGGCCGTCTGGCCATCTGTCTGCCTGGTGGCCGTCTGGCCATCTGTCTGTCTGTCTGGTGGCTGTCTGGCCATCTGTCTGTCTGTCTGTCTGTCTGTCTGTCTGGTGGCCGTCCAGCCATCTGTCTGTCTGTCTGGCCGTCTGATCACAATACCCAAGTTCTTGTGGAAAAATTAGTTAAGGAAAAATCCGAAGCTTATGAACCGTTTTCAATAGAACGTACGACACATGAATTTTAGGATCTATATGTAGATATGCATATAGATTTGTTTTACCAAGTATGTAGGTTGCCAGATGGTAAACAGGTCACTATGAACAGGTTTTTGTTGGAAAATGTTGCTCACACAACTATTAACCAGTGAACCAATTTCAATCTGAAGCTACACAGGAATTTTAGGGACAGTTTTTAGATCTGCTTGCGGGTTTTTTATGCAGACATTTTGGTTGCAATGATAACCAGGTCACTATACATTATACATTTAAAGTATTTATTGTAAAACAGATGAGATGTGTGTGTGTGGGTGGGTGGGGGGGGGGGGGGTATTAGCTAGCCATTGGCTTACAGTTCTAGTTTTGTTTTTTTGTCATATCTTTGAATGATATTGTAATGATGTCAAATTGCTGCAATCTTAATGTTCAACTAGTGTGTGTCTTTGATGAGTATATATTATGAATGCTCCCATTCTATAGGTGCTGATGTGTATAATATATAATTGCTCCCATTCTATAGGTGCTGACGATGAAGAACAAAGTGTAAAGTTATGGAACTTGAAGGAAGGAACCTTGATGAAGTCTTTTAACAAGCTGGGTAAAACCCCGTTAAGGGTGCGCTACATGGCCAATGACTCATTGCTGCTGGTTGAATATGAGGGAGATCTGTTGAAGGCAGTCAGCCTGTCCGGGGAGGTAGTCTACAGTCTCAGTAACAGTCCTCAGTACTGGGTCGGGGGGCGGCAGAAAGACATACTCACAATACTCAACGACCAGACAGCCGTCTTGTATGATGCCTTCACTGGGAAGAAAAAATCCAAAGTGAAGACAAAAAACATGGACTGCTCGATGACAGACGGGGAGGAGAATCTTGTTCATGGTGAGTAACAGATTATTATATCAACATGGTCTTAATTTAGCTTCAATCTAAAAAAACTATTAAATGACTTTCAGATAAATTTTTGTTGAATCTTATTTTTTTGCTCACCTGCTCCAATTAAAATGTAGGTTAATTAGTAATGATATCCCAACGCTGTTACCATATATGTACGATTGCTGGGTTTACAGTAGGTTAAACAGTAATCATATCTCAACGCTGTTACCATATATGTACGATTGCTGGGTTTACAGTAGGTTAATTAGTAATCATATCCCAACGCTGTTACCATATATGTACGATTGCTGGGTTTACAGTAGGTTAATTAGTAATGATATCCTAACGCTGTTACCATATTTGTACGATTGCTGGGTTTACAGTATTAGCCATGAGGTATCATAACCATGTAAGGACCAGATAGATCTGAATATACAAATAGCAGTTTACAATCACCCTGTTTTGTATGTCTTTAATCAGCATTATAAGCTGACTATTACTTTTAATGATAAACCTTTGCAAATATTGTTGATACGAGCCCTGAGGGCCTCTTGCCATTTTGATGTTACGGTATTGATATGATGATGGGCTGCGGTGGCTGAGTGTTCTGACATTCTACCACTAGCCCTCCACCTCTGGGTTGCGAGTTCTAAACCCAGGTGGAGCAGTTGCCATGTATTGACTATTGGTCGGTGGTTTTTCTCCAGGTACTCCAGCTTTCCTTCACCTCTAAAACCTGGCTTGTCCTTAAATGTCTCTTGCTGTTAAAAGGGCGTAAAACAAAATAAACCAAACCAAATATTAATATAGAATTTTGATGTCACCTCCTCTGTGTTTTAATTAGGATCAGGGAGATTCATTGTGGTGTGTTTTAATTAGGATCAGGGAGATACATTTTGGTGACAGAGGCCAGTTTGTACAAGGTGTCCTTGCTTGACCTTGAGACAGAAAAGTTTTCCGACTGGATTGAAGTGTTCAAACCACCCCCAGATGATGCTGATGATGAAGCAATCTTGAGTGTTGACATGGTGTGTGTCTCGCCAGATGAAAAATGTTTTGTTGTGTCAAGCATTATAGACAGTGATTTAATATTCTACAGCACCGACTCACTGCAGCGGACACGAGTTATCAAAGGTAAATATGTAGATCTACTGATCAAAGGTAAATATGTAGATCTACTGATCAAGGTAAATATGTAGATCTAATGATCAAAGGTAAATATGTAGATCTACTGATCAAAGGTAAATATGTAGATCTACTGATCAAGGTAAATATGTAGATCTACTGATCAAAGGTAAATATGTAGATCTACTGATCAAGGTAAATATGTAGATCTAATGATCAAAGGTAAATATATAGATCTACTGATCAAGGTAAATATGTAGATCTACTGATCAAAGGTAAATATGTAGATCTACTGATCAAGGTAAATATGTAGATCTAATGATCAAAGGTAAATATGTAGATCTACTGATCAAGGTAAATATGTAGATCTAATGATCAAAGGTAAATATATAGATCTATTGATCAAAGGTAAATATGTAGATCTAATGATCAAAGGTAAATATATAGATCTATTGATCAAAGGTAAATATGTAGATCTAATGATCAAAGGTAAATATGTAGATCTACTGATCAAAGGTAAATATGTAGATCTAATGATCAAAGGTAAATATGTAGATCTACTGATCAAAGGTAAATGTGTAGATCTATTGATCAAAGGTAAATATGTAGATCTACTGATCAAAGGTAAATGTGTAGATCTACTGATCAAGGTAAATATGTAGATCTAATGATCAAAGGTAAATATGTAGATCTATTGATCAAAGGTAAATATGTAGATCTAATGATCAAAGGTAAATATGTAGATCTATTGATCAAAGGTAAATATGTAGATCTAATGATCAAAGGTAAATATGTAGATCTACTGATCAAAGGTAAATATGTAGATCTAATGATCAAAGGTAAATATGTAGATCTACTGATCAAAGGTAAATATGTAGATCTACTGATCAAAGGTAAATATGTAGATCTAATGATCAAAGGTAAATATGTAGATCTAAGGATCAAAGGTAAATATGTAGATCTATTGATCAAAGGTTAATATGTAGATCTACTGATCAAAGGTAAATATGTAGATCTATTGATCAAAGGTAAATATGTAGATCTACTGATCAAAGGTAAATATGTAGATCTACTGATCAAAGGTAAATATGTAGATCTACTGATCAAAGGTAAATGTGTAGATCTACTGATCAAAGGTAAATGTGTAGATCTAATGATCAAAGGTAATTATGTAGATCTAATGATCAAAGGTAAATATGTAGATCTATTGATCAAAGGTAAATATGTAGATCTACTGATCAAAGGTTAATATGTAGATTTAATGATCAAAGGTAAATATGTAGATCTACTGATCAAAGGTAAATATGTAGATCTACTGATCAAAGGTAAATATGTAGATCTTATGATCAAAGGTAAATATGTAGATCTACTGATCAAAGGTAAATATGTAGATCTACTGATCAAAGGTAAATATGTAGATCTAATGATCAAAGGTAAATATGTAGATCTAAGGATCAAAGGTAAATATGTAGATCTATTGATCAAAGGTTAATATGTAGATCTACTGATCAAAGGTAAATATGTAGATCTATTGATCAAAGGTAAATATGTAGATCTACTGATCAAAGGTAAATATGTAGATCTACTGATCAAAGGTAAATATGTAGATCTAATGATCAAACTCAGACAGAAGTAATCAGTACTGTAGTCTAGTGGTAGGACACCTGACTCGTAAAGGAAGGGTTGCAGGTTTGAGGTACGTCACTGTTTTGGATCTCTATACTTTCTTCTGATTGTGCCAGTCTAAGCTTCTCAGCTTAATTGGCATGCGTAATTTCACTACTCAAATTGTATGTTCTTATAATCTGAAATCTAGGTAAGTAGGATTCAAGCTACCACTGGAAATAAAATGATTAATTTCAATGTTCAAGAGGTATGCCTATTTGAATTAATCTACAATTTGATTTAAATTTGAAGATTTAAGATTGCAGACAAGAGTTATCAAAGGGATTGCTTCAAGCTGAACTTTTCTAATTAAGAAATCTTTGCAGAATTCAGATTATTTATCAGATTTTTGAGGAGATTAAAACTTTATTGTGGAATATTTTATCCTCAGGTACTTCAAATGATGTTGGACAATGCTTAAATTTCACTCCAGACAGTAAACAGCTTTTCTTCATTAGTCATCAGCAAGTCATTGTGTATGACTTTGAGACGGAGGTGAGACGCGAGATCCTACCCCACCTTTCTGCTATCGTTAAAGTCACATGTGCCACGTGGAAGATTTTGGTAACACTGTCGGAGGAGGACAATGCTGTGCGTGTCTGGGATATCACCCGACCAGAAAAACAGACAACAGCAGGCAAAACTCTCCTCGGAATCTCAGTCAGGTAGGGATAGGTCTGACAACTCATTCACCCCTGGACTATCATGACGAACTATTTCAGTTTATGAACGGGAAGAGGTCAAGTGTCAGCAGGGATGTATGTGTTATGAGATAATTGTAATGTTGGCCAAGTCATCATCTCTATGCACATACATATCCCATACTGTCCTCTTCCAACTCTGTAAATAAATCTACCTCAGCCACCTTCAGTTCAAAAATTCTGTTTCTTTTTTTTTTCTTTTTCTTTTTTCTCCGACCCAAATATCAATTTCTCCATCAAAAAGAAAACTGCTGGGTTAGTGGAGCCCTAGGGTCAAGTCCTTGTCTCTTTAGTATCTTCTGTAAAAAGTGTAGCATTCTTCATCTGGTCTTTTATTGGGAAAAAAGCTAGTTGGAGTTGTTTGTTCATTACCATTGAATGAATGTATTGATTGAAAATTTCTTATGACAGAAATTCAATCCCTAGACCTTATAATTATGATAGAGGTGGCATATATTTATTAACTTAAGACATTCACGAAGTGTTCATCAATACATGTTTCTATCATTGTTGAGGTACTAATTTTAAAAAATTGTGAAATGCCCGTAGTCTGTAGTTATGTGTGTTTATGAAAACAGAGAAAATAGGACAAATTTGATGGTAATTTCAATACATAAAAAGGTGATGGAACTTCATGCCTATCTTTATTATGTGTATTAATAGCATTTCCACAAAAATTGAAGCAATAAGCAATAAATTAAAAACAATATTGTACACAACGTTTTATTGCTGCTTGTATGCAGCTGTTACTGTGCCCTGCCCAACCCCCGGTACCTGGCCATGGTGGTACGCACTAAAAACGAGGACTACAAACTTGGTGCTGTTCTAGTGTACGACCTGGTGACGAGGAAGATTGTCCGACGTGGCACAGTGGTAAGATTGTCCGACGTGGCACAGTGGTAAGATTGTCTGATATGACACAGTGGTAAGATTGTCCGACATGACACAGTGGTAAGGTTGTCCTACGTGGCACAGTGGTAAGATTGTCCAATGTGGCACAGTGGTAAGATTGTGTGATGTGGCACAGTGGTGAGATTGTGTGAAGTGGCACAGTGGTAAGATTGTGTGATGTGGCACAGTGGTAAGATTGTCTGATGTGGCACAGTGGTAAGATTGTTCGATGTGGCACAGTGGTAAGATTGTGTGATGTGGCACAGTGGTAAGATTATCTGACGTGGCACAGTGGTAAGATTGTCCAATGTGGCACAGTGGTAAGATTGTCTGACGTGGCACAGTGGTAAGATTGTCTGATGTAGCACAGTGGTAAAATTGTTCGATGTGGCACAGTGGTAAGATTGTCTGATGTGGCACAGTGGTAAGATTGTGTGATGTGGCACAGTGGTAAGATTGTGTGAAGTGGCACAGTGGTAAGATTGTGTGATGTGGCACAGTGGTAAGATTGTCTGATGTGGCACAGTGGTAAGATTGTTCGATGTGGCACAGTGGTAAGATTGTGTGATGTGGCACAGTGGTAAGATTATCTGACATGGCACAGTGGTAAGATTGTCCAATGTGGCACAGTGGTAAGATTGTCTGACATGGCACAGTGGTAAGATTGTCTGATGTAGCACAGTGGTAAGATTGTTCGATGTGGCACAGTGGTAAGATTGTCTGATGTGGCACAGTGGTAAGATTGTCTGATGTGGCACAGTGGTAAGATTGTCTGATGAGGCACAGTGGTAAGATTGTCTGACGTGGCACAGTGGTAAGATTGTCCGATGTGGCACAGTGGTAAGATTGTCCAAAGTGACACAGTGGTAAAATTTTTTCTCAGTGAAACTTTTTATCTGGATTACATTATGTATTTGTTTAAAGAAATATTTGTGGTCCAAAGTAACACTTTGATAGCATTCGCCGAAAGAATTTCATTATCCTATGGAAAACAAATATATATATTATCATAATTATAAAACAGTAATCAATATTATGAAAGGATTCTTAAGTCAAAACCAATTATTAAAAGAGAACCTTTTTTTCAACATTGCCAGGATGATGGCCTCCCAAAGAACATGCTTTGTATCAGTGACACGGAGGTGATTCTGGCCAACGACACCAGAAAGATCAAGGTGTTTGATCTAGATACGATGACCATTACACGAGTGTTTGAGGGGAGATTGTGTCCCTATGGCAGCAAAATGGAAATTATCAAGGATGGGAAAGGTAAAATATAAAGGATGGGACAGGAATGGTAAAATATAAAGGATGGGAAAGGTAAAATATAAAGGATCGGAAAGGTAAAATATAAAGGATGGGAAAGGTAAAATATAAAGGATGGGAAAGGTAAAATATAAAGGATCGGAAAGGTAAAATATAAAGGATGGGAAAGGTAAAATATAAAGGATGGGAATGGTAAAATATAAAGGATGGGAAAGGTAAAATATAAAGGATAGGAAAGGTAAAATATTAAGGATGGGAAAGGTAAAATATAAAGGATGGGAATGGTAAAATATAAAGGATGGGAATGGTAAAATATAAAGGGTGGGAAAGGTAAAATATAAATGATTGAATGGTAAAATATAAAGGATGGGAAAGGTAAAATATAAAGGATAGGAATAGTAAAATATAAAGGATGGGAAAGGTAAAATATAAAGGATAGGAATAGTAAAATATAAAGGATGGGAATGGTAAAATATAAAGGATGGGCCAGGAAAGGTAAAATATAAAGGATGGGAATGGTAAAATATAAAGAATGAGAATGGTAAAATATAAAGGAAGGGATAGGTAAAATATAAAGGATGGGAAAGGTAAAATATAAAGGATGGGAAAGGTAAAATATAAAGGATGGGAAAGGTAAAATATAAAGGATGGGAAAGGTAAAATATAAAGGATAGGAATAGTAAAATATAAAGGATGGGAATGGTAAAATATAAAGGAAGGGAAAGGTAAAATATAAAGGATAGGAATGGTAAAATATAAAGGATAGGAAAGGTAAAATATAAAGGATGGGAATGGTAAAATATAAAGGAAGGGAAAGGTAAAATATAAAGGAAGGGAAAGGTAAAATATAAAGGATGGGAATGGTAAAATATAAAGGATGGGAAAGGTAAAATATAAAGGATGGGAATGGTAAAATATAAAGGAAGGGAAAGGTAAAATATAAAGGATAGGAATGGTAAAATATAAAGGATAGGAAAGGTAAAATATAAAGGATGGGAATGGTAAAATATTAAGGATAGGAAAGGTAAAATATAAAGGATGGGAAAGGTAAAATATAAAGGATGGGAAAGGTAAAATATAAAGGATGGGAATGGTAAAATATAAAGGATGGGAAAGGTAAAATATAAAGGATGGGAAAGGTAAAATATAAAGGATGGGAATGGTAAAATATAAAGGATGGGAAAGGTAAAATATAAAGGAAGGGAAAGGTAAAATAGAATGGATGGGAATGGTAAAATATAGAGGGTGGGAAAGGTAAAATATAAAGGATGGGAAAGGTAAAATATAAAGAATGAGAATGGTAAAATATAAAGGATGGGCCAGGAAAGGTAACATATTAAGGATGGGAAAGGTAAAATATAAAGGATGGGAATGGTAAAATATAAAGAATGGGAATGGTAAAATATAAAGGATAGGAATGGTAAAATATAAAGAATGAGAATGGTAAAATATAAAGGATGGGCCAGGAAA
This sequence comes from Mimachlamys varia, assembly GCA_947623455.1. Lineage (NCBI taxonomy): Eukaryota > Metazoa > Mollusca > Bivalvia > Pectinida > Pectinidae > Mimachlamys > Mimachlamys varia. The sequence goes on from OX392532.1 coordinate 3,824,062, forward strand.
GGTAACATATTAAGGATGGGAAAGGTAAAATATAAAGGATGGGAAAGGTAAAATATAAAGAATGAGAATGGTAAAATATAAAGGATGGGCCAGGAAAGGTAACATATTAAGGATGGGAAAGGTAAAATATAAAGGATGGGAATGGTAAAATATAAAGGATGGGAATGGTAAAATATAAAGGATGGGAAAGGTAAAATATAAAGGAAGGGAAAGGTAAAATATAAAGGATAGGAATGGTAAAATATAAAGGATAGGAAAGGTAAAATATAAAGGATGGGAATGGTAAAATATTAAGGATAGGAAAGGTAAAATATAAAGGATGGGAAAGGTAAAATATAAAGGATGGGAAAGGTAAAATATAAAGGATGGGAATGGTAAAATATAAAGGATAGGAATAGTAAAATATAAAGGATGGGAAAGGTAAAATATAATGGAAGGGAAAGGTAAAATAGAATGGATGGGAATGGTAAAATATAGAGGGTGGGAAAGGTAAAATATAAAGGATGGGAAAGGTAAAATATAAAGAATGAGAATGGTAAAATATAAAGGATGGGCCAGGAAAGGTAACATATTAAGGATGGGAAAGGTAAAATATAAAGGATGGGAATGGTAAAATATAAAGAATGGGAATGGTAAAATATAAAGGATAGGAATGGTAAAATATAAAGAATGAGAATGGTAAAATATAAAGGATGGGCCAGGAAAGGTAACATATTAAGGATGGGAAAGGTAAAATATAAAGGATGGGAAAGGTAAAATATAAAGAATGAGAATGGTAAAATATAAAGGATGGGCCAGGAAAGGTAACATATTAAGGATGGGAAAGGTAAAATATAAAGGATGGGAATGGTAAAATATAAAGGATGGGAATGGTAAAATATAAAGGATGGGAAAGGTAAAATATAAAGGATGGGAATGGTAAAATATAAAGGATGGGAATGGTAAAATATAAAGGATGGGAATGGTAAAATATAAAGGATGGGAAAGGTAAAATATAAAGGATTGAATGGTAAAATATAAAGAATGGGAATGGTAAAATATAAAGGATGGGAAAGGTAATTATTAAAATATAAATGTTGGGAAAGTTGGTCAAAGCTTAAACTTAACTGACCTGATTTGACCATTGAATCCAAAGCTCAAGGATTGAACATTATCGTAGATAGTAAACACAAGGCGGGCCCTTACTGACCTGTCAGTATTCGAGTTTTTGTTGATTTTGCAGAAATGATGACTCTGACGCAGGAGAAACACGGATTTAAGACCTACAACATAGAGACAGGGAAAACTATTAGTCTCCTTCATGCACCCCTGGAGATCAGAGAAAGCAAACACAACCGGTTTGACCAACACTCACTTACAGTAAGCACATTCACAATTTAATGATTGTCATCAATATTTTATAACAATGAACACAATTTCATTTGATGAACAATAATGTTAAAATTGAATTGAATTAAACAGAATGTTTTGGCATTATAATCACAAGGTCAAGGGTATACAGTATGTTTGCTGGGATAAAAGATTATCAATCTTGTTTGAATGAATGACCTTGATCCATTGTCAAGGTTGCTTTTGGCAAGTTGTCAATAGTAATGGTTGGAAGTGTTGTGAAGTACTGTTAGGTCTGAGTATTGGCCAAGGTCAACATTGAGAGACAGATTCATAAGAGCTGAAAGCTTCCAACAAACATTCATAAAATGTATAGCGTATTTCATTTAATATTACGTTCAGGTTGCTCTGGAACAAACCAGACATACGGTTAGGCTAAATTGAATTGTGGCATGTGTATTTTAGAAAATTGACTGCTAAAATTAATATTTTGTTACAGGTAAACCAGACAAATCTGATGGTTTGTCAAATAGATGAAGATGGTCCTATTGTTGTATTTGACTACCTACAGAATGTCTGCCTCCATGTGGTGAAGTTGATCTCCCGTTACAATACAATATGGGGATTCTACCTGCCACAAGACAGCTTGAATCTAGCCATACAAACGTACAAAAGCTTCCCAGACCCAATCATCCAGGGCAAGATGAATCCGGTCAGCTGTATCGGTGTACATAACATGCAGCAAGGTGACAAATACTGCTCCCTCACTAAAAAATGTGGGGGGGGGGGGCAGTGCATAAACTTGGCAATTCATTTCACATGGCATCTGGAACTTTAAGGTCTTGTGGACATTTTCTAGTTAATTTGTCAGTCAAAAGCAATCATATTCAGCCTTCTTTATCTAACGATATATCCATTTGATGCATATAATGTAATATTAAAAAGAAAAGATATCAAAAGAAAATCTGAGGGGGGGAGGGATGTATATAGAAATAGGATCAACTTCAGTAAAGGTACAAGCATACAAATCATTAGTCCATCTATGTTTAGAGTAATAATGCTTGTCCAGTTCGGAACCCATATACCCAGAATTACATCAACTAAATTGAAATGGTACAATGTAGGGCTGCTGAGCCGTTACTTGTTAACTCTTTCAGTACCGTTGTCGACTATAGTCGACATAAAAATGTGCTCTTTCTTCCCCGTTGTCGACTATAGTCGACATGATTTATAGCTCCCTCTTTCCCGTTGTCGACTTTAGTCGACAAGCTTAGTTGACGTTATTGAAGTGTTGATTTGCTGAAAGAACACAAAGTACGGAAAGAGTTAAACAGAAACATCTGCACTCCTAAAACATCCAGTGTCTCCGATATGTTAAACATCTTAAATGGCAAACCCTTGCCGACAGACACAGAGACACTAGCCTTTGTTTGTTGTTCAAAACTGTAAACAATCAGGTAAAAATTAGTTAACAGAACAGACTACCGGTAACACCAATATATAACCAGACAATCAAGGCATGCACACCACCAACCTTTCTAAACACAACACTACAGAACCCAGGTCAGATTAGACTACCGGTAACACCAATATATAACCAGACAATCAAGGCATGCACACCACCAACCTTTCCAAACACCACACTACAGAACCTAGGTCAGAAAACGATCAATCCTTCCACGATCTATAACTGAGTGGAATAAGATCCCACCAGATATTATTCCTGCCCTACTGTCATATCTTTTAAATCTGTCACTCGCTACTCTCAGAATTAAACCTACATTTATACATATTATTTTGACCTCTTCGGAATTGACTGAATCGCTTTCCTCCCTCATGACATTATCTACACCTTGATGAGGTTGGTTATTACCATATATTTACAGTCTACACTGACATTCACTCGATAACAATTACTCAACAGACTATCATTATCACTGCACAACTGTAGTCAAACACGTGACAAATTTCTATGACGTCGACAGCAATTCATGTGGCGCGGAGCTATGCAAATTCTACAGTTTGAAACACAATTGTGTGACGTCACCAACAATTAACGTAGGCGGAGCTTGCAAATTTCATGCTGTTACATTTATTGAAACATTCCCATGTTTATTAGTTTTGAAATGAAATCTGTGTCCGAAGATTTGACTATAATGAACAAAATAGTTACGAACATTTCACAGAAAGATACTGTAAATATAAGGATTAACTTTCTATTTTGTTTAGGTTATCGGGGGATAACTACAATGGAAAACGGGTAAATTATACATAACCGGCTTTGTCGGTTATTGAATTGACCCGTTTTCCATTGTAGTTATCCCCCGATAACCTAAACAAAATAGAAAGTTAATCCATAGTTAGATATAGAAGAAAGCAGTAAAAACCAAATATTTGACCATCTTCACAGTACAAATGTACATGTATGATTTGTAAATTTGTTTTACGTTGAGTGCAGGAAAACAAAATTACGTGACAAACCTAACTGAGTTACAACTTATCAGATGAAGAAACTCTACATCAGCATATTGTTGCATTGAAAAATATTTAATTTAGATATGGCTAATTGCCATTCTGATATTGTAGAAATTAGTTATTGGCGCATTATCTATATATGTTGGTCTTTTCCAGCACAAACATTGTACATGTAGTATTTATTGGTGGTTATATACACACCAATGTATGTGCCAGCTGCTACCTTTAATTGTTGATTAATGAAAAGTATTGTTACCTGGCTGACAGAATAGTCATTGATACTTTGTCCAGGAAAGATGATCAGCCACTGGTGTATGGACCAGGAGTACGACAGTATGTATAGGAAACAGGAAGTACTGAAGGACGAGAATACCGATGTGGACTCCGCTATGTTGTTGGATGATGATCGTTTGGTTACTTCCAGTAATGACTTTCTCCTCCGAGTTTGGAACATCAAGACAGGTACACCTGGATCAATATAACAGCTTCTTTGTCTTTCTTGTGTCCTTAAGGACAGGTTATTAGTATATAACGGCTTGATTTTTTACTTGAAAAGTCATTTACCCAGATAATCTTACGTCCCTTCTATACAAGACCAGAAAGGACTGTTCTTGATCAAAGTTAAAATATACATCAGTTAAACCGTTATAACAAAATAATAATATAGTGGAATAAAAAGTAAAAATGTTTGATTCTGCATGTGCACTGGGGACTTAATAGGGGAGGTGGCTGAGGTACTTAACAGGGGAGGTGGCTGAGGTACTTCACAGGGGAGGTGGCAGAGGGCCTTAACAGGGGAGGTGGCTGAGGGCCCTAACAGGGGAGGTGGCTGAGGTACCACACAGGGGAGGTGGCTGAGGTACCTCACAGGGGAGGTGGCTGAGGTACCTCACAGGGGAGGCGGCAGAGGGCCTTAACAGGGGAGGTGGCTGAGGGCCCTAACAGGGGAGGTGGCTGAGGTACCACACAGGGGAGGTGGCTGAGGGCCCTCACAGGGGAGGTGGCTGAGGGCCCTCACAGGGGAGGTGGCTGAGGGCCCTAACAGGGGAGGTGGCTGAGGTACCTCACAGGAGAGGTGGCTGAGGGCCCTAACAGGGGAGGTGGCTGAGGTACCTAACAGGGGAGGTGGCTGAGGTACCTCACAGGGGAGGTGGCTGAGGGACCTAACAGGGGAGGTGGCTGAGGTACCTCACAGGGGAGGTGGCTGAGGTACCTCACAGGGGAGGTGGCTGAGGGCCTAACAGGGGAGGTGGCTGAGGTACTTTACAGGGGAGGTGGCTGAGGGCCTAACAGGGGAAGTGGCTGAGGGCCCTAACAGGGGAAGTGGCTGAGGGCCCTAACAGGGGGAGGTGGCTGAGGGCCCTAACAGGGGAGGTGGCTGAGGCACCTCACAGGGGAGGTGGCTGAGGGCCTAACAGGGGAGGTGGCTGAGGTACTTTACAGGGGAGGTGGCTGAGGGCCTAACAGGGGAAGTGGCTGAGGTACTTTACAGGGGAGGTGGCTGAGGGACCTCACAGGGGAATTTGCTGAGGGCCCTAACAGGGGAGGTGGCTGAGGGCCCTAACAGGGGAGGTGGCTGAGGTACCTAACAGGGGAGGTGGCTGAGGGCCCTAACAGGGGAGGTGGCTAAGGTACCTCACAGGGGAGGTGGCTGAGGTACCTAACAGGGGAGGTGGCTGAGGGCCCCAACAGGGGAGGTGGCTGAGGGCCCTAACAGGGAAGGTGGCTGAGTTACCTCACAGGGAAGGTGGCTGAGGTACCTAACAGGGGAGGTGGCTGAGGGCCCCAACAGGGGAGGTGGCTGAGGCCCCTAACAGGGAAGTTGGCTGAGGTACCTCACAGGGGAGGTGGCTGAGGGCCCCAACAGGGGAGGTGGCTGAGGTACCTCACAGGGGAGGTGGCTGAGGGCCCCAACAGGGGAGGTGGCTGAGGCCCCTAACAGGGAAGTTGGCTGAGGTTAGGCGTCCTTCCTGTGGCATTCTTGTTTAACTTATATGCATTTGCTGAGCATGAAGACTAGCTAGGATACACATGTATTCAGACAGGATTCCTCAAAGACATATGTCTGTATCTCCAAGATTATGTTTGACATACGGGTTTCATTGAGAATCTTTTGCAGGTGAATTGATAAAGAGACTTGAGGGGCACACAGTGTTGGCAACACTCGTCAAAAATCATGACAAGAGTCCTTACTTTGTTTCCTTTGGAAATGTTGGAGAAGAGAACTCGCTACGCATTTGGGACAAAATCACACTGGAATGTGTAGCGACATACAGACTGGATCACAAGGTATTTCCTGTGCACTGTAATATTAGGCTATTCATGATGAGCTTAATCTACTTCCCTGGGATTTTTAATTTCAAAGAAAATGTTTTAAAGATGTTATGATCTTCTAATCTTTGATGAAAGGTTTGAATTAGGTACAGTACTAGTATATTCCAATGATATTATGTTTATTTTTACAACTTAAGTAGAAAGGTATTGTTATTTTTTCCAAAAGTAGAAAGGTATTGTTATTTTTGCAAAAGTAGAAAGGTATTGTTATTTTTACAAAAGTAGAAAGGTATTGTTATTTTTGCAAAAGTGGAAAGGTATTGTTATTTTTACAAAAGTAGAAAAGTATTGTTATTTTTACAAAAGTAGAAAAGTTTTGTTATTTCCATCAAAGTCTTTCAGCCCGTCCGTCTGTCTGTCTGTCTGTATGTCCGTCTGTCTGTCCGTCTGTCTGTCAGCCTGTCCGTCTGTCTGTCCGTCTGTCTGTCCGTCCGTCCGTCCGTCCGTCCGTCCGTCCGTCCGTCCGTCCGTCCGTCCGTCCGTCCGTCCGTCCGTCTGTCTGTCCGTCTGTCTGGATGTTGGTTTCCAGACGATTACTTGAGAAAGGATTGCTGCATTTTGTTGCCACTTCATACAATGTTAGCTGATGAGGTAATACAGAGTGGAATTGTGTTTGGGGTCGAAATGTCAACTCCAAAGGTCACTTTTTCAAAATTTAGTTTCCAGATGATAACTTCAGCAAGGATTGATGGATTTGGTTTAAAATTCATACAATGTTTACTCATTAGATAATACAGAGTGGGATTGAGTTTTGGGTCGAAAGTACAATTACAAAGGTCACTATTGCTTCAAATAGATATTTTCAACAAATTTTGGTTTCCAGATGATAACTTCAGAAAGAATGGACGGATTTTGTTGAAACTTCATACTAGCTTCATATTAGCATATGAGCTACAATGTAATGTGAAAGTTTGGGGTCATGTCGACTCAAAGGTACCTGTTGCTAAAAATAGATATTTTTTTCATCAGCTTTGAATATTCTGATAACTTCAAAAAGGATTAACGGATTTGCTTGTAACTTCAAAAAATGTAAGCTAATCAGATAATATAGAGTGGAATTGACTTTTGGGTCAAATGATCACCATATTTTCATTTTACGCTCAGTCTCATAAAACGGTTAAACATTGTTTGTAAAAGTTGCATGCAACACTCACTGTAAGCTAGTTTAATTGTTTAGTCTTACGTGTTTTCAAGAATCTTGACGTGTGCTAATTTATACTAGTGTAGCTACATGGCTATAGATAAACACATTAATACTAGATTACTACTTTATGGATTATTGACAGTGATATTGTCCTGTGTATTTTTATACTTTCAACAATATCTGACTGTTTCAGATCCATTAATTGAAGCAGAGTTTACAGACCCTGGACCGTTTTTCTTGTCCGTTTTAACGGAAACGCAACGGAAACGGAACGCAAACGCAACGGTAATGTAACGGAAACGTAACGCAAACGGAACGGAAACGTAACGGAAACTGAACGTAAACGGAACGAAAACGCAACGGAAACGCAACGGAAATGTAACGGAAACGCAACGGAAACGTAACGCAAACGCACACAAATTGTTTGGTTTTAGCGCAGATAATTCGCCCGATAACGGACTTAAATAGATGTACTTGCTCACGGAAGCGTGTCGGTCTCTGACCCTAACTCTGACCCGTGTTTACCTATACATCGGTCGCGTGTTATTTGCACAGCGGGGATGTACTTATAGGCAACACTGTCCCCGCCAGCAATAAAATGAAATTTTAAACAATGGTTTTCCAACGATATTTTGTGATTACTGGTTTTGGTTTTCATACAAAATTAGATTTCTAATTACGTATATTTACAACAGTACAACACATGTACATTGTAACACCTAATTAGTAAATATATACGATAAAGATACGAAACACATTCCTTTATACGAATTAATAACCTTAAAATTATATTTGATGTCCTTCCTTAGGCTTCATTCCTAATTCCATTTTTTCCCAAATATCATTTTATTATAATGGTCTTGAACAAACGTTTGTTAACATGAGCAGTTTTATTGTTTTTAGTCTTGAATTCAAATCTGAACTTAGTGTTGAAAAAATATATACAGCGTATAAACCAAATATTGTACGTTTATGGTTTTCAATATAAACAATAGAAAACGTCCAAAAGAAAAATCTGAAACTTGTGTTGTGGAAAAAATGTAACTACATATCAATACTTTAAGGGGGGAAATGTTGGTTAAGAATGTTATTCCTTTATTAGTACATCAACTGAAATACTGCAGGTGAAATCTGAATAGATTTTATGTTTTCTTCAAAACATCATTTTCAAATTAAATCTCAAACAGGTATAATTCTTTAATATTCTCTTTGTTGATATTATTTCGTAATTGAAATCCGTATTTATATGAATGGTTTTGAAACCGGGAAAACATACTTACACAACATATCATGTCCGTTGTTCTAATTCATGAGACACGTTTACATTTATCTGAATGATAATTACTAATTCAATAAACATGTAATTCCCCTCTGTGAATTAAAGATTGTATAGCTTTTTTGAAAAGGGTATAAGCGCGGACATCATTAATTTTACTAGGTTCAAGGTAATAAAGAACTGAACTGAACTATTCCAAAAACTAGTGGCTTAATCGCCACTAGCATCTGGCCTTTTTCTTTTATCTGGCTTTCTATATAATTACCTATTGTGTGGGCAACCTATTACCTACGACGATTGTTAGTTTGAAGGTAAAGTCTACGAAATTAATACCTGTGGTTTCAGTCACAGGGACCCACACTTGCCAGTAGTAAACATCGTCTCTTCAAAGAGATTAGATACAATTTTGAAAACTCTTATTTGGGTATGCTATATTTAGTTTAGTTGAACAATAGTTTTATTCAAGAATAATACAGTATAATATATCAGAGCCGTATACCAGTGTTCCTCAGTTAACTACGGGACGTATATACGTCCCTGGTTAACTGAATTAAAATGTTTCAAATTGAATAATGTATATTTAAATTACATATACTGTGTTCAGTATCTGTGTCATCAACTGCGTTAATGAGTGTATTGTTTATATGTAATCAACACGAATATTGTTCTGATTGTGTTCTCCGACATCTTGCACACAGGAATTGTATGAATCATGTTAATCCTGCATGCCGTACGTACTGCATTGAAATGTAAATAGCCCCCACCCACCCACATACAAACACTTATAGGTTTTGTCACGAAATCGGCGAATTCAAGAATATGTATATCAGATGTTGGGGAGAATGATACTTTCGTTAATATTTGCGAGTCCGTAAATTTTATGCTACTATATACGTCCCTGATTAAACTATGATTCAGATTTCAAACGGGGAAAGTATCCAGAATATATATGGCTTTAAACGTATACGTCTCTGGTGTGATGAATATTACACTAAAAATAACTGACATTCTCATTATGCGTCCGAATCCTATGGTTTTAGGTATATATAAAGGACATTATAGGTGCAGAGGTCATTTGTATATTTTATGTATAATACGCGTCTGATAAAGAAGGGATGGATTGGTGCTGACAGGAACGTATATAATATGTGAAATTACGCTTTAATTATGATTATAATATCTGTATATCTATGCTTATATATGTTCCATATCAATCGGATTAATGATCTTCAGATAATTTCTTCTTTAAAATCCAAATTGTCTTGTGTTTTCTACTTTTGTCTTTGTACCCGTATTGTAACTTTGTTTTATATTTTATGTACATTCCGTGAATGTGATATAACGTGTTTTTGTGTCTTGATAAAGGGACGGATAGTCTAAAAATGGACAATTCATTTATGCATACTGTTGATACCCAGGTTTTCACATCATCTATAACAGATGATTTGCCACAAAGATCATGTCAAAAATACCGGACCGTCTATCACTGCGACATCGAAACGTCTTTTTATTGGCGGTGGTAGCGGCCGCAAGTATTTCTGGCTAGGCGATTCGTTGCCGTATTTCGCGAGTTCGAAGCCCGGATAGGACAAGAGTCGACAATTTTTGACTCGTGCCCCGTCCGTGCCTCAAACTCTCGATCTACGACACCATATATACTCAGCTTCTTTTATTTCTCTTAGAATGATCTTCTTTTACTTTATAATCATATTTTCTATGTTTCTAGTAGACAAAACTTTCCAACTCTTTTATGCTAACGTAAACCTGAGACGTATATCTCACATATACGTCCCTGCTTAACCACATATTTAGATCTAAGCCCGTGCTTATAAACAAATACTAAACCTAACGTATCGAGACAGTCTGATATCCGATTTACCTGGATATGTAACGAGAATTGATGGGTATGTTAGTTACGATGACCATGACCGTCTAAGCTCAGCGGGGGGCGCCCACCCCTCACCGGTCACCTCACTTGTCACCCTCTGGGCATTCTTAGCTCAGTAAAGACCTGCTCATCAGACACGTTGAAGTACGGTTTCTTTTATTTTTTTTGTTTTTGTTTGAAAAAATAAGCAGGCCTATACACTAATATTATAATAATTGTATACATTTTAACGGTACCGACTATTTTTCAGAAAATTAGGCGGGGTCCGATCTTTTACTGTACATGTATTATGACTATGGGTGGGAGGTGGGGGTGGGGGGATAATATCGAAAATTGATATACCCCCCTCCCCCCGGATATATTCAAAACTAGTCGTAACAAATGTCCATGCCCATGTGGTTTTAGATGTAATGTCGTCGAAATTTTATATTTCGTGATTATATTAATCGTCTACAAGTACATATTGACTTTGATTTACAATACAATAATTAAACCATCACTCACGGGGTGACAAATCGTGTTGCCTGCAATATTAGCTAGGGCATTATATACATCATCTATAAAAGTTTGACCAGCTGTTCAGTTTGCTTCTTATAAACCCTAAAAAACGTCTCTTTTTCTTAGTTCGTTGGTGTAGTCATTTTGATTCAAAATAAAATCCGTTGTCCATGTCATCATGATGAACAGAGCCTTACGAATGGAACCTAAATTCCGATCCAGTTAGAGAGATCTAAAAATTTAATTTCTCTCTGATTTGCTATGTGTTTTTAGAATTAAGAGTTAAATATATAAAATCATATTTTTATCGTCAACCATCGGTTTTCAAAATGATGGAGCTGTTCTGAAACAACAACATAAAAACACTTTAAGGTATAAGATGCTTATAAATCATGCTACGGGCTAAGAGGATGATACATTCGTCCTTTTCTTCTATTAGTGGGATGTAGTGAATTAGTTAGCTTGCTGTTTACAATACAGATCTGAAGAACATGAAATTTTCTAAATTTCGACATGGATACTTCACGTATACATAAAGGTTGTTTTCAAACTGATTATTATGTTTAGATGTTGTTTGTTATTCATTTGTATACAAATTTTCTTACGATAAAACAGAGATGTACGCGTCTCTTGCTAAAGTCTTAACCTATGGACGTAGCAATGAGTATTATAAATATTATTTTAATCATGTTGGATGCGGTCTCCGCCATCTTGCAAAATGATATAAGATTTAATATGTATACATATGGTAATCTTGTCTGTTGCATACTGAATAAAATAAAATAAAATAAAATTGACTCAACTCGAACCTTGACTCCCCTTTCCCCCATGCTATTAAGATTCCCGATATACTATCTTCAAGTGTGAGTAAATGGTTTGAGTAGTGAAATTACGTTTGTTAAAAAAATACAATCAAATATTATATGTTTCAACAGAGGCATACATATATAAAGCCTTTATATATATATATCTGGTTGCGTATAAACGGGAGATATACGTCCCTGGTATAACTAAATTTTGTAAATGGGTCTGTATTTTTTACACAATTTATCATATGACGGTTGTAGTTTTTATACTTCTATGATACTATAAAATGTGTGTTCTATGGTAAACTGTAGTAATAGGGAAAAATAACCGGAACGGCTAAAGTATCATAAAATAGGTCACATCCATACTTAATTGAGACTTGTGATGTGGACACGTGGAGTCATTTACAATGCATAATATGCATATCATATGCAACGAATTGTTGCCAGTCCTTTCCAGGACCTACAACACATAAACGAGCTGCTTGCTTACCATTCCAGATTTTTCTCTAAAAAAGTATATGAAATCAAAGAAAGTTTATGTGCTGTATCAATGTAATCTGTAAAAAAAGTCATATATTCTTTCTGCAACAGTGAAAGAATAGAACGACCTAAGTTAAATTTGTTTTTCTTTCAAGAATATTTGAGGCCTTCTAAAAACATTTCATGGACTAAAGTTGCCTCCTCACCTTGGACATTTATCTTCGGTATTGAAGGCGTCCATGTAATATACACCCATGTACATGTAGATACAGATGCTCGCGTCATTACATGTACAGCTTGCCCTGCGGCTATTCCTCACGGGTGCAAAAAACCTCCGTCACGGTTCACTGACCAATTTAATTGGTGCTGGGTTGTCACTTAGTGGCGACTATTGGACACCCCGGGTCCGATACATGTTATGTATACAGCTTATACGTTATACATAGACTCAGTTTTCAATTTGATTAAACACAACTACTCAGGAATTAAAGAACCAATACTCACTGCAATACTTGTCTCATACCTGCATCTCCATCTTAATGAAGGCTGGCCGTTACTAAACTTTAACCAAAATCTAACGTTCCATGATTTTTTTGTTCAAAGTTTCACTTCACAGCATTTGTATTGTTATATTTGTCATATATATCTATCCTGGTAATCAGCATCTTATATACCGCTATTAATGGATACGTCACCAACGACAGACGGACTGTCGGACTGACAGACGCAAACAAAACATATAATGCACCACCCCATCCCCGTCCACCAGTTTTACCAGTAGGGACCTATGAAGTTAATATAAGCCAAATACATATACAATAACTAACATTTCAGTACATTTTGTCGTTTTCTATTGGCAATTCTTAAAGGAACTATTGCCGTATACATGTATTTCATAGCTAGCAAGGAAACAGGATATTAGTGTAATAATTGCTTGAATCGAATTATGGATATTAATAAATCAATATATGGATATCGACAAATCAATATATGGATATCAATAAATCGATTTATGCATATCAATCAATAAATCGATTTATGGATTTCAATATGTGTTCAAGATGTGGTATTATGGGCGCGGGTGGGGAGGTGGGGTTGGGGTGGGGGGGGGGGGGGGTTGAAAAAAAACAACTCCAGTATGTTGGTCATTCAGATGAACATTTCTATTAACGCAATAGGCGCATATATCATTAATACTGAACTTAAATATAAGTCTTCCCCATACAGTTATATATTTGAGTACGGAGAAGGATCCAGAGGTTTTTTTTAAAGAGTAACTGTAGGCCTAGTGCAAATAGAAACGGACATTATCAGATTCGTTGTGTCTGCATTAATACTTCGAAATCGGCCGACTGGTTACAATGTTACGACAGGTTGAACTTGGGTTTTTTACCTGTTTTGCCACAGGCTAATCAAGCGCACCGCTAACCGCTGGTAGTTGTGCACACGCATTGGTGACGTCATAACGGGAACACAAGAAATTGGGTCCTTCGCATACATCTATAATATACAGTGACGTGCCAAAAGTCTTTCATCTTTTTTGCTATATATTCTTGTATTTCCAACTTTTTTTCAATGACTTTTCCCAACTTTGTTGATGGATCAATTTTAATGAAATTCTGTGTACACATTAAGAATGGTAGTAGTTCAGCACATTCTGTATATCCTTCTTCTCGATCATTCAACGTCCTATAGAATTCTGCTTTCGCCAATAACGCCATTTAATCCAGCCTTAACATCTAAACTAACTTCTCCATTAGGGACGGTCTACGATACCTACATCTTACCTCGATATTAGGGACACCCTATGATACCTACAACTTACTTCTACACGAGGGACACCCTACGATACCTACAACTTACCTCTACACCAGGGACACCCTACGATACCTACAACTAACCTCTACATTAGGGACACCCTACGATGCCTTCAACTAACGTCTACATTAGGGACACATTACGATACTTACAGATTACCTCTACATTAGGGACACCTTACGATACCTACAACTAACCTCTACATTAGCGACGCCTTACGACACCTACAAATTACCTCTACATGAGAGACACCCTACGACACCTGCAACTAACCTCTACATCAGGGACACCCTACGACACCTGCAACTAACCTCTACATTAGGGACATCCTACGATACCTACAACTTACGTCCACATTAGGGACACCCTACGATACCTACAACTTACCTCTACATTAGGGACACCCTACGATACCTACAACTTACCTCTACATTAGGGACACCCTACGATACCTACAACTTACCTCTACATTAGGGACACCCTACGATACCTACAACTTACCTCTACATTAGGGACACTCTACGATACCTACAACTTACCTCTACATTAGGGACACCCTACGATACCTGCAACTAACCTCTACATTAGGGACACCCTACGATACCTACAACTTACCTCTACATTAGGGACACCCTACGATACCTACAACTTACCTCTACATTAGGGACACCCTACGATACCTACAACTTACCTCTACATTAGGGACACCCTACGATACCTACAACTTACCTCTACATTAGGGACACCCTACGATACCTACAACTTACCTCTACATTAGGGACACCCTACGATACCTACAACTTACCTCTACACCAGGGACACCCTACGATACCTGCACGTAACCTCTACATTAGGGACACCCTACGATACCTACAACTAACCTCTACATTAGGGACACTCTACGACACCTACAACTTACCTCTACATTAGGGACACCCTACGATACCTACAACTAACCTCTACATTAGGGACACCCTACGATACCTACAACTAACGTCTACATTAGGGACACCCTACGATACCTACAACTTACCTCTACATTAGGACAAACCTACGATACCTTCAACTAACCTCTACATTAGGGACACCCTACGATACCTACAACTTAACTCTACATTAGGGACACCCTACGATACCTACAACTTACCTCTACATTAGGGACACCCTACGATACCTACAACTTACCTCTACATTAGGGACACCCTACGATACCTACAACTTACCTCTACATTAGGGACACCCTACGATACCTACAACTTACCTCTACACCAGGGTCACCCTACGATACCTGCACGTAACCTCTACATTAGGGACACCCTACGATACCTACAACTAACCTCTACATTAGGGACACTCTACGATACCTACAACTTACGTATTCCTCATCCATTAACCCAACCCCTCCCCCTCTCCATCACTCGTTCATACCCAACCTCATCCCAATCTCTTATTTCTTTCATACTCAGTACAACCTCTTAATATGCAGTTAAATACTTTCCAAAATTATGCCATAATGTCAAATTAATGTTTAGTTAATCATCTACTTATTGAAACGGATTAATATAAGTTTTTATAAAACTTGTTTCTGATCCTATTCCTTCCGACTGAAACACGTGTGTGTGAATGTACATGTATGTGTTTTATTTTGGATGTAGGTAAACAAGACATGACTGCTTATTGGTGAAATCAACAAGTTTTCATTGTAAAGCTTACTGTCATTGGCCATAATATCGTTTCCATATAGTGTATCTATGTATCTCTTAGAAGAACTTCAGCCCTCGTCTCTTTCGTTCACTGGTACGTATATTATACCTTCCGCCATGTGCTCGGATCACGCGCTTGCGCAAGATGAGACGGGCGTGTTTATGAAAGATAATATGTGAATTATAACGGGTCGAATAATTATTTGATGATACTTTAAAGCAATTATTAGCAGCGTTTCCCGAGACCTTTAATTTGTGTAATTTAATGAAAGTGTAAGTTTTATGACATATTTTCAGGAAAGGTTGCGTTTAATAAGATTTGTTAACAGTGATATTTATCCATATAGTCCCTTTAAATATTCTGCCACATATGCTTTAAATGTATGCGTCAGATAAAGTAGAGATTGCTAAAGTACCCATGTAGCTTGTTCAGAGTGGACATTTTAAATCAAAACGCAATTAATATCCCAATTTAAAATCATTTTCTGTTTTCTATACTGCATCAACACCAAGCTTTTTACTTGACAATGGATAGAGCATCTAACACGAGTGTTCGTGTTATGTAATTCATCAAACGAGTTTCATAGTAATCCAATCGTGTTGGATTCTATTTATCATAAACATGAGCAACATACATACATTGTACTGCACTGAAAATACATTTTCAAAGATTCTCTTTTGCAGTGGAAGGGTTCATTTTTCACCACTGCGACAACAGCGTGGCGTCATGTACAATAATGTGACGTCTTTCATATGTGGCGTCACAAATATAATTCCACAGTCAATATACACATTTATAATTTGGAAATTTAGAGGTATGACACACACACCGTACTTTTGCGAGACGCTTTCATGTACTGTCAGCTCCAGCGAAAACAGATAGAAATACCAAATAGATGGAGCGTATCTTTTCTATTTTTTTTTGTTATATTTTCGGCCACCTTTGCAAAATCACTGGTGGTGTATATAGGGTCTGTTGGAAGAACTCTTATCCATTGTTCAACGCGAGTAATTATCAAGATTAATATCACGATTATAATGAATGGTCAAAACGGAATCAGCGAAATACTTTACATTACGCATTAGACGGAATGAGACCCGGTACAATGAGGTCATAATCACTTTCTTGAAAAAAAAAACATAAGATAAAATCAGTATCAGACTAGAAAAGAAAACTTATCATGAATGTATTCAGAATTCCAATCTCACATTTACATGTACGTCCCTGGTGCACGATACAAGTTTCTGGGTGTATATTCCTTTGTATATATTACTGTATTTTTAACATGTTTCTGGCTACACGTTGCTGGAAGCAAGATACAGTTTAAGGATTCATGTTACTGGGTACAGTGTAACTTGGTAAATGTTACAGAATTCTTAATTCTGCATACGAGTTACTAGTATCAGGTACAGGTTATCGTGTACATGTTTCTGGCTTCAATTATGTTTGCAGCGAGATACAATTTAAATGATGCAGGTTACTGGGTACATTGATTCTGTGTACGAGTTACTAGTAGCAGAATACAGGATACAGGTTACCGTGTACATGTTACCGGGTGTTGGTTACAGACTTCATATATGTGTCTGGATACAAGGTACTGATCCTGGATACAGGTTTCTCGGGCCAGCATCACTAGGTAGGGTTCATGTATGTGTTTCTTTGTACAGGTTTATAGCTAAAGAGTAAGGGTTTCTTGTTCTGGGTACAGAGTACTAGGTACATGATTGATACAAGTTTCTGTGTAAAGATTCCTGGAAAGATGTTGCTGAGTAAAGGTTAAACCAGTTACACTTTATTACGCTACGGGTTACCTCTTACAGGTACAAGTTATGCAGTGTTCAGGTTTCTTTGTATATGTTACAGTTGTCATGGTACTGCATGATTTCAAGCTCCTTTGAAGGATTCAACAGTGAGGTATACCGGTAAATATATTATCATCATAGGTTAGACTACAAAACTCAAATTAAGATAAACTAAATAATCTAAAAAAAAAGTCACTGAAAAGATATTTTGCATAGAATGCATTTTGCATATCAGAATCTGAGGTGATGAGCCTGCGGTCACCTGCGGTATTTCTGGTGGCAAAACTGGTGCCAGCATGCGTCCAAAAAGAGCACATTTTCTCTTGTTTAAGTTTGATGAGTCTATTTATCCTTGTGTAACGTGGTTTGGTCAGGGCTTCAATGATAAAGATACCACAGCTTCGCAATTATTTTTTTGCTTCGTAGATAATCTGTTTGTCGAAACGTCGTATGAAACGAACAATAATGTGTACTTTTCCCTCCCTGGGAGCTTCCAAAATATGCCAATTTGAGATGACAGATGGAGTCAGCTTTACATTCAGTCTCTTACTCGGATGATTTGTCAGCCCCCATTGATATGAAAAGGAAATATACTTCGGACATATACACGTATATATGCTCCAGAATATCCATAGAATTCAAAGACGCATTCAAAAATGCCCTCAGTGGTCATAAAAGCTATTGACCATTGAGGGGCATTATCTTTTATTCCCCAGTGTAATATTACTCTAAGCACATTAGTTTTGGTCCAAAACTAGCTGTAACAAATTCCCAGGTCCCTGTGGCCTGCCCCTTCGCAATTGAGACCGACAGGTACCTCAGATCGCATATACCTATAACATGTTCATATTTCCATAAAGTTGGGAATGAAAAACTTTTTATTATCGAATGTAAGCTGAACCCCGATACAAGAAACTTGATAGTTTGAAAAAAAATGCAACTTTTAATTTTGGTTTTACGATGGATATTGATGAAAAATCTATCAATTTAACTAAAAATAGCGATCTCCAGACAGACATAGAAAGTAAATGACTAAAGGAACTTATTCAATATTTGTTATCGTCCACATGCTATGACTCAAATAATATTGTATGCAACGATTCATGTTAAGATTTAAAATGAACAGTGTTTTAGGAACTATCTTTACGAAATTAATTTGTGAAAGGGATCTTATGAAGCGTATGAATTATGTATTTTAATTGTATCATAAAAATGCATGTAGTATTTCATAGATCGATGATCTGTTTTGAAAATATTATGAATTATGTATTAAAAAAAAATATCTGAAAGTATTTTATAAATCATTTTTTCTGATGAATATTATGAATTATGTATCTTAAAGTATAACATTGCCTCATAGGTCAAACCAGGGACGTATATACGTCCCTGGTCAAACCCTGGCCAGATATTAATTGATTTTATTGTATTATAACAGTATGTGATCTCATTTGTGAATTAATATGTGACACTTGAATAAATAACTATTTTAATTAAATGGTACACCAATGTTACATACACTCTACATGGGATTACTAGGTCCTAGTGTCTATGGCATTGAAACATCGAACGCTATCACCACCAATGCAAATTACCCAAATATCTGTCCAGCCCCTGTGTCACTCGAACCTCACAGGAAGCACCCACGCGATACACATAATGGCGAGCGATCTGGATGTAAACAAAACCCGCGATACTACAATAAAATTAACGAGAAAGTACACGAACACACAAATACAAAGAAAACAAATTCAGACATACTGTTTAAATGAACTCGGCGTCAAGATGCACGATTCAAACATATCTTCAATTCAAATTAACGAAGTGGTTTAACAGTGGCATTACGTAAAAAAACATTAGTTACGCATACGGTGATTATGATTTAGCTTAATTTGATTGCGATATTCCGATGAACAGAACGGTATCAGTATGATTATGACAAGTAATTATTTAGAAAATATCACCTGTATAATTATCCTTTTATATCGGTTGATTCTTATTATATGTCAATTCATTACACCGGGGTAATTTAAGTATGGCAAGCCAAAGTGGAAAAAAGTCCCCATTTATGGATATCAATAAATCGATTTATGGAATTCCATAATTATTTTTTGATTTCCATAATTCATTTATGGAAATCAATAAATAATTATGGAATTCCATAAATGAATTATGGATATCCATAATTCGATTTTTGGATATCAATAAATACCTATTTTTGGAAATCAATAAATAAGCATATTTGTTAATATCAATAATTGATTAATTGATATTAGAAAATGATTTATGGAATTCCATAAATGAATTATTGATATTACAATTTGAATTAAGGATATTAAAACTTCAGATTGATTTTTGGATATCCATAAATGAATTTGTAATATCAATAATTCATTTATGGAATTCCATAAATCAGCGCCCCCTGTCGGTAACCTGAAATGTATTAGAGATGTTCCGAAAGCGTTTGTCGATCGACTTCGCAGACCGCAAGTAGCTATATATAGTCACGCGTCCAAACCCTGATGCTACATCAAGACAAACTTATAGCCCGCTTTTTGTCAGATTTTATTAAGTAGTGTTTATACAATGTACGTTTAAAAAAACCCGTCACAATACCGTTACTCAAGGGTTTTGAGCCGCTACGAAGACCTATACGTCAGTGGCATCAACTAATTCTCACAAACGATTAACTCCTAGATCTATATCATGTACACATATACTTTATAATTAAACTAACTTGCTTTTATTGTGCTCAAACACAGTTGCTCGAGTTTCTGTCAGTATATAAAACAATGTTTATATATATGGAGCCGCGGCCTATTACAGTATGGACTGTAATGGGAAGCTCATTTCACACATATATTTATTGTCTACCGACAGAAACTGAAGCAACTGCGGATCAAGAATCGATAGATTCGACACCTTAATTGACAAACTGGAATTCTGCCCTGCGGGTAGATTTAATTACCTGTGGGCGACGGGATTCACCTGTATAGGTGTGAACTGTAATGTTGAACAATAGACGAATCAACATGTAATTTCTTAAGTGGCCATACGCATGACCATAGTGAACAGTGTAATGAGTCTAAATGAGGTGAGTGATGTACATATCATAAAGAAATTTTATGATAAAAGTGCTTTATTTGAACTTTAATTTAATTCCTTATTTGGTGTATTTTAAACTACAAAGTTCCGAACTTTCATTTCATTTATTCCATCTGACAATGCTAATAAGAAACTATTTTATGTAAATTGTTTGTATCATAATTCTCCATAACTCGTGTTAATTTAAATAAGGTATATTTACAAAAGTTTCCTTTGAAGTCGTTACAATATGGATATGTAATTCGTTTGAATCATTGTTGTCAGATTAATTTATATATCAACTATGTCCATCGTATACCATATACCTTTTAACTTTTGCGTAACAGGATTAACTAGTCTTACCAGGTCGGAATCGGACAAAGGACAGCGAGGTAGAATTATCTCACCTGGTCGGGTACGGCTTGGGTCTGAAAGGCCAATTGCTTGAGTGATAGATGTCATTCTCTTTTGCTATTGTAACAATGTACTTAATGGAACTATTATGCTTGTAAGATGAGTTAGGACCTAGGCCTCGGACTATACGGGTGTGATTTTGGATGCTCCAGAAATCGCCTACCGACCTAGAGATAGTTACCTTAATAAATCTTTATTTGGACCACATTTCGATCTCCAGAACTTTTACTTTCTTCACTGGCAACAACACCCCGCAAACGCCTAGTGATATACATATGTATATTAATCATATAATCATGCCGGGAGGCAGGGATGTTTAATATACGATGAAGGCTTGTGTTGATTTAGAACTACAAATGAACAACAACCCGCGATAGATACCGACTAATTTATAAAAAAAAACTAATAAATTAAACAGTGCATTCATCACGCGTTTCTGTCCAATGACATTCCATCTTGAAGCATAAAAGTGCATGAAAAGTCTACCAAATACCGCACAGATTACTGTATCGAGCATCAAGGATTATAAATATCCCCAATATAGGAATAAAGTTATTGTTAAAGTGTAGTTATATAGATAATGCATGAAGGTGAAAATAAAAACACTTCCTATACAATAATGTAACTGCCGCACTAACAGACGGTCGAAGGACTAAGATTAATCAGACAGAGAGTTGGACAGGCAGACTGACGGACTTCATACCAGTATATAGCTCAAACAATAATATTATTTCAAACTGTTGTCTCTGATGACTATGAGAAAGCTTGCTTGTTTAATGACTTCTTCTGTGCCCAATCAAATATTGATGATACTAATGCTGTCCTCCCTAATATTGTAAATGAATGTAACCATAGTTGTTTAACATATCCAATACCGATGTAAAAGATGCTATACTTAATCTTGATTGTTCCAAAGCAGTCGTTCCTGACCTTGTGAATCCGCAACTACTTAAAGAAGCGGCTAATATTCTCAATGTATCTCCCCCTAAGTATCCTTTTTAACAAGTCTCTAACCTCCGGGAGTGTTTCCATTTGAATGGAAAAATGCAAATGTCACCCATGTGTTTAAAAAAGAAAATAAGCCCATATTGTCCAATTACAGGCCTATATCACTACTATCCCTAGTCGGTAAATTAATGGAAAAGTGCGTCTTTAAGTATATGTATAATTTCTTACATGACCATTCCCTTTTATCCCCCAACCAGTCAGGATTCCGACATGGAGATTCACATGTCAATCAGCTTCTTGCGATCTTTCATGATGTATATTCTGCTCTAAATAACGGTAAAGAAATAAGAATGATCTTCTGTTATATAAGCAAAGCTTTCGACCGTGTTTGGTACAAAGGTCTTCTTCGTAAATTATTTTGCTTTTGGAATTCGGGGTTCACTGCTTAAGTGGTTTGAAAACTATCTTTACAATCGTAAGCAAAGAGTTGTTATCAACGGCATCAGTTCAAATTGGTCAAATGCCAAAGCTGGGGTTCCTCAAAGTTCCATATTGGGCCCTCTTTTATTTATCATTTTTATCACTGATATTATAAAAGATATAAATGCTACAATTAAGTTATTTGCAGATGACAACTCCTTGTACACTATGATTGATTCAGTGCAGTTCCCTTAGATTTTACTTACATCGTAGAAATCTTATTGATAGCCCTTTATGTTCATGTATGGAAGACAATGAAAACAACGAACATTATTTGCTTCGATTCACTGTCGTCTTTATTTCCCACTCCGTGTACGTTTATTGTATGTTCACTGAGATAAATCGTCCAATTTCATGCAAATAACTGTTGTTCGGTGATGATGATTGTTCAAATGAAGAAAATGCCCTAATTGTCTCTTGTACTTAAAATTTCATTATCAGCTCCCGAAGATTTGAATGAGTTATTTCTCTTCTGTTCTTTCATATTTCTATTTTTATATATAGTCTACCTGTCGTTTACAGTTACATCCTTCACATACTTAGCTGTTTAAAATAAATGAATACAGATTAAAACTTACATAATTCACTGTTTAGTTACAATAACTTAATACAGTGTAAATCTGAGCAACTGTACTATCTACTCTCTTTCCCTTCTCGTTCCACTTTATCGTTAACATTCCGTCACTCATTTTCCTTTTATACTCAACGTACCGTTAAATTTTGTTCTCTTTCTCAATATCATAATGAAATGTAGTCCTGAAATTTTCAAACGCAATTATTTCACTGGAGATGGATTAATATAAGTTGCAAAACTTGTTTCCAAATCAATTTCAAAATTTGAGTATTTTCTCTACACTATGTATTGAATTGAAAAAGAAATAGAATAAAATTTATACTCATCATTAAGATTGTTACAAATTTTAAATTGAAACGATGTTTTTTAAAAAGGAATTGTTAATATCCGAAAGTGGAATTATGGATATCAATAAATCGAATTATGGATATCAATAAATCGAATTATGGATATCCATAAATCGATTTATGGATATCAATAAATCGCTTTATGGATATCCATAAATCGAATTATGGATATCCATAAATCGAATTATGGATATCCATAAATCGATTTATGGATATCAATAAATCGCTTTATGGATATCCATAAAACGAATTATGGATATCCATAAATCGATTTATGGATATCAATAAATCGCTTTATGGCTATTAAACCGATTTTTTTGCATACAAATAGATCGATTTATGGTTATTCGTAATTCGAATTCGGGATGTTAATAAGCAGATTTTGAATCTATTGGCTTTCAGTTATTTAATATCAATAATTTCAATTTTGGATGTTGAAAGCTACGATGGATATCTGGCTTGAACAGTGTTACATGTAGTTCAATAAACATACAAATGGAACAATATGTCACAAGGAGAATTCAGCAGATCTTCACTTAGTTCATTTCTATTCAATATTAAAATTTTATAGAATACTAGATGTGGTATTATAGGCTGTGGGGGAGGGGGAAGTGTTTATGGGGAAAAAAGTCCAGTCTGATGGTCATTTAGATGAACATTTCTATTAACACAATAGGTGTATATATCATTAATACTGAACCTAAACATATGTCTTTCCCATACCGTTATATATATGAGTACTGAGAAGGATTCAGAGGTTTTTTAAGATAAGTAGTTCAAAACATTCTGTATATCCTTCTTTTCGATCACTCGAAGTCCTATAGAATCTATTCTGCTTTCGCCAACATACGCCACTTTATCCAGCCTTAATATCTAAACTAATTTCTCCATTAGGATACCATTCAATACCTACAACTTACAACTAGACGAGGGACAAGCTTTTATACCTACAACTTACAACTACACGAGGGACAACCTTTTATACCTACAACTTACAACTACACGAGGGACACTTTACGATATTTACAACTTACAACTATACGGGGGACACCCTTCGATACCTACAACCTACAACTACACGAGGGAAAACCTTACGATACTTACAACTTACAACTACACGTGGGACACCCTTCGATACCTACAACTTACATCTACATGAGGGACACCCTACGAAACCTACAACTTACATCTACATGAGGGACACCCTACGATACTTACAACTTACAACTACACGAGAGACACCCTACGACACTTACAACTTACATTTACATGAGGGACACCCTACGACACTTACAACTTACATCTACATGAGAGACACCCTACGAAACCTACAACTTACATCTACATGAGGGACACCCTTCGATACGTACAACTTACATCTACATGAGGGACACCCTACGATACTTACAACTTACAACTACATGAGGGACACCCTACGATACTTACAACTTACAACTACATGAGGGACAACCTTCGATACCTACAACTTACAACTAAACGGGGGACAGCCTTCGATACCTACAACTTACATCTACATGAGGGACACCCTGCGATACTTACAACTTACATCTACACGGGGGACAGCCTTCGATACCTACAACTTACAACTAAACGGGGGACAGCCTTCGATACCTACAACTTACATCTACATGAGAGACACCCTTCGATACTTACAACTTACATCTACACGAGGGACAACCTACAATACCTACAACTTACAACTACACGAGGGACACCCTTCGATACCTACAACTTACATCTACATGAGGGACACCCTACGATACTTACAACTTACATCTACATGAGAGACACCCTACGAAACCTACAACTTACATCTACATGAGGGACACCCTTCGATACCTACAACTTACAACTACACGAGGGACACCCTTCGATACCTACAACTTTCAACTACACGAGGGTAAACCTTTTATACCTACAACTGACAACTACACGAGGGACACCCTTCGATACCTACAACTTACATTTACATAAGGGACAACCTACGATACTTACAACTTACAACTACACGAGGGACACCCTTCGATACCTACAACTTACATCTACATGAGGGACACCCTACGATACTTACAACTTACATCTACATGAGAGACACCCTACGAAACCTACAACTTACATCTACATGAGGGACACCCTTCGATTCCTACAACTTACATCTACATGAGGGACACCCTACGATACTTACAACTACACGAGAGACACCCTTCGATACCTACAACTTACATTTACATGAGGGACACCCTACGACACTTACAACTTACATATACATGAGAGACACCCTACGAAACCTACAATTTACATCTACATGAGGGACACCCTTCGATACCTACAACTTATATCTACATGAGGGACACCCTTCGATACCTACAACTTACAACTACATGAGGGACACCCTACGATACTTACAACTTACAACTACATGAGAGACACCCTTCGATACTTACAACTTACATCTACACGGGGGACAGCCATCGATACCTACAACTTTAAACTTCACGAGGGACACCATTCGATACTTTCAACTAACCTCTACATTAGAGACACCCTACAATACCCACAACTAACCTCTACATGAGGGACACCCTACGAAACCTACATCTAACTTCTACATTAGAGACACCCTTCGTTACCCACAATTTACAACTACACGAAGGACACCCTTAGATACCTTCAACTTTTAAATAAATCTATAAATATAATTAGTTATTAAGCTTGATTTTCACTTAAAGCTTTTCCGAAAGTTACGTATATTGGGCCTTTAAAGTCTGCAGAGCAAATATAGCATCAACTCTTGACATATTTCTCTAAAAGCCGAACTGAGCGTCACTTATCATTGAGTATACTAGAATCTATGTCTAAATCAATAAGTCGTTTATTCAAAATTGATGTCCATCATTCCAATTTGTAATATCAATAACTCGATTTATGGAATTCCACAATTCCATTTTTTAATATCAATAAATCGATTAATGGATATCCATAATTCGAATTATTGATTTCCATAATTCCAATTTGTAATATCAATAAATCGATTTATGGATATCCATAATTGGAATTATTGATTTCCATAACTCGAATTATTGATTTCCATAATTCGAATTATTGATTTCCATAATTCCAATTTGTAATATCAATTAATCGATTGATGGAATTCCATAATTCGAATTATTGATTTCCTTAATTCCAATTAGTAAAATCAATAAATCGATTAATGGATATATCCATAATTCCAGTGTTGGAGATGCAGTTTTCTGACGTCAATAAATAAAATTATTGATATTAGAACAAAGTCGAAGCATGTGTAATATAATTAAATCTGTAATTCGAAGATTCAAAAACCCGAGTTCAAAACAAAACTCCAGACGCCGCCATCTTGTCACGTGGTACAAACATGATAACACTGTGTTGTGTTATTTTTCAACCTGGACGAGGTAAACATCGTTTGTTTCACATTACTGGGAACAACGGAACTCGTACAAAAATTCTTATTGAACTCTGGGGATATAAAACGATCAACTCGATTGATGGAAATTAGAAATTGTCTTTTGTAATGTAACAGGAGAGGAAAAAATGCACGGCCAGGTCAAGATCCGCTACAGTAATATCACGGACTTAGATTATCTAAGTCCGTGGTAATATCAATAAATCGATTCATGGATATACATAATTCGAATTTTTGATTTCCATAAAACGAATTATTGATTTCCATAATTCGAATTATTGATTTCCATAATTTCAATTTGTAATATCAATAAATCGATTAATGGATATCCATAATTCGAATTATTGATTTCCATAATTCGAATTATTGATTTCCATAATTTCAATTTGTAATATCAATAAATCGATTAATGGATATCCATAATTCGAATTATTGAGTTTCATAAAACGAATTATTGATTTCCATAATTCCAATTATTGCTTTCCATAATTCCAATTTGTAATATCAGTAAATCGATTAATGGATATCCATAATTCGAATTATTGATTTCCACAATTCCAATTTGTAATATCAATAAATGGATTTATGGATATCCATTATTCGAATTATTGATTTCCATAACTCGAATTATTGATTTCCATGAATCGAATTATTGATTTCCATAAATCGAATTATTGATTTCCATAATTCTAATTATTGATTTCCATAATACCAATTTGTAATATCAATAAATCGATTAATGGATATCCATAATTCGAATTATTGATTTCCATAAAACGAATTATTGATTTCCATAATTCCAATTATTGATTTCCATAATTCCAATTTGTAATATCAGTAAATCGATTAATGGATATCCATAATTCGAATTATTGATTTCCACAATTCCAATTTGTAATATCAATAAATGGATTTATGGATATCCATAATTCGAATTATAGATTTCCATAACTCGAATTATTGATTTCCATAAATCGAATTATTGATTTCCATAAATCGAATTATTGATTTCCATAATTCCAATTTGTAATATCAGTAAATCGATTAATGGATATCCATAATTCGAATTATTAATTTCCACAATTCCAATTTGTAATATCAATAAATGGATTTATGGATATCCATAATTCGAATTATTGATTTCCATAAATCGAATTATTGATTTCCATAATTCCAATTTGTAATATCAATAAATCGATTAATGGATATCCATAATTCGAATTATTGATTTCCACAATTCCAATTTGTAATATCAATTAATCGATTGATGGAATTCCATAATTCGAATTATTGATTTCCTTAATTCCAACACGGACTTAGATTATCTATCTAAGTCCGTGATTCCAATTAGTAAAATCAACAAATCGATTAATGGATATCCATAATTCCAGTTTTGGAGATGCAGTTTTCTGACGTCAATAAATAAAATTATTGATATTAGAACAAAGTCGAAGCATGTGTAATATAATTAAATCTGTAATTCGAAGATTCAAAAACCCGAGTTCAAAACAAAACTCCAGACGCCGCCATCTTGTCACGTGGTACAAACATGATACACTGTGTTGTGTTATTTTTCAACCTGGACGAGGTAAACATCGTTTGTTTCACATTACTGGGAACAACGGAACTCGTACAAAAATTCTTATTGAACTCTGGGGATATAAAACGATCAACTCGATTGATGGAAATTAGAAATTGTCTTTTGTAATGTAACAGGAGAGGAAAAAATGCACGGCCAGGTCAAGATCCGCTACAGTAATATCACGGACTTAGATTATCTAAGTCCGTGGTAATATCAATAAATCGATTCATGGATATACATAATTCGAATTTTTGATTTCCATAAAACGAATTATTGATTTCCATAATTCGAATTATTGATTTCCATAATTTCAATTTGTAATATCAATAAATCGATTAATGGATATCCATAATTCGAATTATTGATTTCCATAAAACGAATTATTGATTTCCATAATTCCAATTTGTAATATCAGTAAATCGATTAATGGATATCCATAATTCGAATTATTGATTTCCACAATTCCAATTTGTAATATCAATAAATGGATTTATGGATATCCATTATTCGAATTATTGATTTCCATAACTCGAATTATTGATTTCCATAAATCGAATTATTGATTTCCATAAATCGAATTATTGATTTCCATAATTCCAATTATTGATTTCCATAATTCCAATTGGTAATATCAATAAATCGATTAATGGATATCCATAATTCGAATTATTGATTTCCATAAATCGAATTATTGATTTCCATAAATCGAATTATTGATTTCCATAATTCCAATTATTGATTTCCATAATTCCAATTGGTAATATCAATAAATCGATTAATGGATATCCATAATTCGAATTATTGATTTCCATAAAACGAATTATTGATTTCCATAATTCCAATTATTGATTTCCATAATTCCAATTTGTAATATCAGTAAATCGATTAATGGATATCCATAATTCGAATTATTGATTTCCACAATTCCAATTTGTAATATCAATAAATGGATTTATGGATATCCATAATTCGAATTATTGATTTCCATAACTCGAATTATTGATTTCCATAAATCGAATTATTGATTTCCATAAATCGAATTATTGATTTCCATAATTCCAATTTGTAATATCAATAAATCGTTAAATGGATATCCATAATTCGAATTATTGATTTCCATAACTCGAATTATTGATTTCCATCAATCAAATTATTAATTTCCATAATTCCAATTTGTAAATATTAATAAATCGATTGAAGAATTAACTTTGAATTTTGTTTAGATTATCGGGGGATAACTACAATGAAAAACGGGTAAATTCAAAGCTAGTTATGTATAATTTACCCATTTTCCATTGTAGTTATCCCCCGATAACCTAAACAAAATAGAAAGTTTATCCTTATAAATACAGTATCTTTCTGTGAAATGTTTGTAACTATTTTCTTCATTATAGTCCCATCTTCGGACACAGATTTCATTTCAAAACTAATAAATGTGAGAATGGTTCAATAAATGTCACAGCATACAATTTCCATAAATCGTTGTTAGCTCCGCCAACGTTTATTGTTAGTTACGTCACACAATTGTGTTTCAAACTGGAGGATTTTCATAGCTTCGCCCACATGTATTGTTGTCGTCGTCATAGAATTTCGGCACGTGTTTGAGTACAGCTATGCAGTGTTAATGATTATCTGTGGAACAATGGTTATCAAGTGAATGTCACTGTAGACTGTAAATATTAGGGATATCCATAATTCGAATTACTGATTTCCATAATTTGAATGATTGATTTCCATAATTCCAATTTGTAATATCAATAAATCAATTAATGGATATCCATAATTCGAATTATTGATTTCCATATTCGAATTATTGATTTCCATATTCGAATCATTGATTTCAATAAATCTAATTTGTAATATCAATTAATGGCTTGATGCATGGTTATCCATAATTCCAATTTTGGAGATGCATGCAGTCTTCTGACTTAAATAAATCAAACTATTGATTTTAGAACAAAGTTGAATCATGTGTAATATAATTAAATCTGTAATTCGAAGATTCAAAACCTTCAAAGTCTTAGAGGAGAACAATCCTTCTAATCTTGAATTCATCTAATTTGTGATTAATATTAGTTGTGTAAACAACTGATTTGTACTTGTCAAGCAAAGTTGGAGTTAAATTCATTGTCATAATTATGTGTTGTCACAGACTTAAAGTTAATCTAATCCCTTGGTAATGTATAATATCACATCTGGTCTAGGGCAGTGTGCTTTGTAAAGCATTTCCACCTATGTAGTTTTACCAATATTTAATCTAAAATTTTCTTTAATGTTGGTTGTTCTGGGGCTAGATATACAGACTGTATCACCATTGAAACAGAATCAAACACTTAAAATTCAATCTATGTTCACATTTGATTCCTCTGAAAACATACTTCTACATTGGTGCAAGACAGGTCATTCAGATTAATTGATTTTGCATTGCCATTTTGTTTCTTGTCATACAATATATTAATTGAAGTGAAATATTGTTTCTGATAATTAATCTCCAGATCGTGTAAATCACTCCATGAAATAAAATTTGATCAAATTCCATCAAATGAAATCCCTTGCGGATATGATATCAGTTAAATTTCTTGGTTTTAATGGCATGAATAGTTTTTTTTAACATGAGACCAAGTTTTAAAAGTCTCCAACTGTCCTGTTTAGTAAGCTGCAACAAGCAAATTTGGACACATAACACAATTGAGGACAATCAAGTATGCTGAAAGGAGCAAGCATTGAAATGAAGTTAACTTCTTAGAATGATTTTTCAAAAGAAAAGAAATAAAAATGACATGTGAATAAGACAAGCAAAATGTAATTACATTTACTGATTTAAAAGCAAAAAGTATAACACATTATTTTAATGTCTCTCCATACTCACAAATCATATACATAAGATTTTTTAGCAGTTTTGGGGAATATTTTATCACTCCAGTTGGAGCCAAAGAGTTGCATTGAGTGATAAGCACCTCTGAATGACATAGCTATAATTCAAACTCAACAGAACTAAATGTGAGCTAATATAAAGATGTATTTTTCTAAGTTAAAACAATCAAATTAGAATGTTTACACATTCCTACATCCTCAATTTCAAAACATCTTACCTGACCCAGGCAAACAAGAGCTACTTCTGGATACATGTATTGTATACCTACCATAATTCATACCAAAAGCTATCTATGATCTCAAGAACTTACATTCATATATACCTAAAATATAAATGTACTTTACTTAGGCATAATATTTATATACCTAAACATATCAAATTTTTGTAGTCCTTTTGCGATATACCTAATTCATTTGAAATACTTAAATATGCCCCTCTTACACTAATTTTCCATTAAGACTTGGGGTTTCAAATATATGTCATGCTGAAATTTTTTTTTCTACCACAAAAGTGCAGATTCCAGAGTTTGAAAATTGTCTCTCAATAATAATAATTCAAGGTTCTTATATACCGCTTTATCACGACCTTAAAGGTCATCTAAAAGAAGCTCACAAATTATTGTTCGTAGTGATAGGGCATTAATTAGCGACCAGCCAATATCGCTCTCAACTCGTTTCTAGCACTACCCAACCACATACTCATTTACAGCTGAGTAGACTGGAACATGTAGAGTTAAGTATCTTGCTCAAGGATACAACCCTTCGATCACGAGCCCGG
This sequence comes from Mimachlamys varia, assembly GCA_947623455.1. NCBI lineage: Eukaryota > Metazoa > Mollusca > Bivalvia > Pectinida > Pectinidae > Mimachlamys > Mimachlamys varia. The sequence continues at coordinate 3,856,160 of OX392532.1, forward strand.
CGTCCTACCACTACCATAGTGCCTCAACATTTTAATCCGTGTTGATATACCTATTATGAAAATGAGTTATCTGTCTTCCTCAGTAAAAATTTGAATTGTAATATTTTCGATTAATATGAATTACATAAACACCAGTAAATACTATTAATGTATAGCAACACTCTTTTATTACTCGACATCCCAAGCCCCTGTGCTTTGTTCATAAAATTGACCTTTAATAGGTTTTAAAATCCAAAATTCTAGCCCATGTGAGCTGATTAGTGGTCTGTAATATTTTATATTCAGAATCACACTGGTCTATCCAATTCAATTGTACACTTGTAGGCACACAAAGACATACATTGCAGAGGGGTTATTATCAACAGTTCGTTAACGCAGGGATCACTTTGTGGCGAGATTTGGGGATTTTACCCCTGAAAATATCTCATTAAAGTTTCAAAAAAGTATTACTTTATATAGATAAATCTGTTAAGATTTTATTAATCTCATAAAATCCCCCTAAGTCTTCCTTGTGTTTTAAGAGCCAGTATATTATCACTGTAACGGTTCATACATTATAGTCATTCAACAACGTTAGGCCTATATGTTTCGATAGTCAAATCTTAGAAGTATATAGTTTCGTCGTCAGCCTATCACGTACTTGGCCTGGGCCTACGTACTTAACCATGGAATGCCCCGGAATGACAAATTTATTATATTAACTAGCATATTATAAAGAGTGACAGGAATTTACAAGTTCATCCAAAGACGCAGCTGTCGGCAGGTAAGTTGTATGCATCTGTTCTCCCTATTGATACAAACACTTCTCAGCAAGTACGTCTTCAAACTGTCAATATTCAACAGCACTTAGTTGCCACGAGTGAGAGGACATGTACAGCCATTTTGTTTACATTATATTCCGAGGAGTTCCGATGCGAAACTAGTAAGAGTTGTCTACCTTTGATAGCCAGCTAATATCAATAATTCATTTATGGAAATCAATAAATCATTTTTGGATATCCAAAAATAGGTGATTTATTGATATTAGAAAATGAATTATGGATATCCATAAATGAATTGTGGAAATCCATAAATGAATTATGGAATTCCATAAATGAATTATGGAATTCCATAAATGAATTATTGATATCCATAAATGGGGACTTTTTTCCACTTTGGCTTGCCATATTTAAGGTACATGTATATCGTATTCTTACATAAACCATAATCATCACATGCCTAACGCACCAAAAACGGTGAACGAAAACGCAACGAAAACGCAACGGAAACGCAACGAAAACGCAACGGAAATGCAACGCAAACGGAACGAAAATGCAACGGAAACGGAACGAAAACGCAACGGAAACGCAACGCAAACGCAACGGTAACGGAACGGAAACGCAACGCACTTTTGGTAAAGAAAAACGGTCCAGGGTCTGTATAAACAATACCTTTGTTTCAGATCCAACGGGTGGAATTTTCTGTAGATGGACAGAGTCTGGTCAGTATTATGGGTGACTGTAGTGTGATACATTGGACACTGGTCATCCCTGGTAAATCCAATCAGTCATCAGCCTTGACCAGCCATCCACTCGCCTTCCAAGGTCAAGGTCAGTATTTCTCAGGAGAAATATGAATACAGTTATAATATAGATACAGTAGATTCCACTTAATAACACCCCTGTTAAAATCACATTCCGGTTGAATTATACTCTATACTCTGAATAAAATGGCAAACATTGATTTTCATGCCTGCCAAGAAACTTGCTAAGGGCCTCCGGTTTTAACCATGACTGTCATTCCATCATTCCCTCATTCTCTCATGGTTTTTTTGTGCTTATTTACCCATTAACGAAAGTCGATATTGAAATGTTATTTGGTATGTCGATTTATCATGATGAAATGTTATTTGGTATGTTGATTTATCATGATGAAATGTTAATTGGTATGTTGATTTATCATGATGAAATGTTATTTGGTATGTTGATTTATCATGATGAAATGTTATTTGGTATGTTGATTTATCATGATGAAATGTTAATTGGTATGTTGATTTATCATGATGAAATGTTATTTGGTATGTTGATTTATCATGATGAAATGTTATTTGGTATGCTGATTTTAATGATGAAATGTTGTTTGGTATGTTGATTTATCATGATGAAATGTTAATTGGTATGTTGATTTATCATGATGAAATGTTAATTGGTATGTTGATTTATCATGATGAAATGTTATTTGGTATGTTGATTTATCATGATGAAATGTTGTTTGGTATGTTGATTTATCATGATGAAATGTTAATTGGTATGTTGATTTATCATGATGAAATGTTAATTGGTATGTTGATTTATCATGATGAAATGTTTAATGGTTTGTTGATTTATCATGATGAAATGTTAATTGGTATGTTGATTTATCATGATGAAATGTTATTTGGTATGTTGATTTATCATGATGAAATGTTAATTGGTATGTTGATTTATCATGATGAAATGTTATTTGGTATGTTGATTTATCATGATGAAATGTTAATTGGTATGTTGATTGATCATGATGAAATGTTATTTGGTATGTTGATTTATCATGATGAAATGTTAATTGGTATGTTGATTTATCATGATGAAATGTTATTTGGTATGTTGATTTATCATGATGAAATGTTAATTGGTATGTTGATTTATCATGATGAAATGTTATTTGTTATGTTGATTTATCATGATGAAATGTTATTTGTTATGCTGATTTATCATGATGAAATGTTATTTGTTATGCTGATTTATCATGATGAAATGTTATTTGGTATGTTGATTTATCATGATGAAATGTTATTTGGTATGTTGATTTATCATGATGAAATGTTATTTGGTATGTTGATTTATCATGATGAAATGTTGTTTGGTATGTTGATTTATCATGATGAAATGTTATTTGTTATGCTGATTTATCATGATGAAATGTTATTTGGTATGTTGATTTATCATGATGAAATGTTAATTGGTATGTTGATTTATCATGATGAAATGTTTTTTGGTATGTTGATTTATCATGATGAAATGTTGAATGGTATGTTGATTTATCATGATGAAATGTTATTTGTTATGCTGATTTATCATGATGGAATATTATTTGGTATATTGATTTATCATGATGAAATGTTATTTGGTATGTTGATTTATCATGATGAAATGTTAATTGGTATGTTGATTTATCATGATGAAATGTTATTTGGTATGTTGATTTATCATGATGAAATGTTATTTGGTATGTTGATTTATCATGATGAAATGTTATTTGGTATGTCGATTTATCATGATGAAATGTAATTTGTTATGCTGATTTATCATGATGAAATGTTATTTGATATGTCGATTTATCATGATGAAATTTTAATTGGTGTGTTGATTTATCACGATGAAATGTTAATTGGTATGTTGATTTATCATGATGAAATGTTATTTGGTATGGCTATTAGGGTATGACCCAACGTGGAACCGTATTGAACTCCAGTCAAAGTATTGTGTTATTTAAGGGACATTTAAAGTGTTGTTTTTTAGCTTGGACAATTCATAAGTGTGAACTGTTGTCAATCAGTATAAATTTTGTTTTTAGGTCACCTGAGACGAAGTCTCAAGTGACCTATTCTAATCGCCTTTTGTCCGTCGTGCATCGTGCGTTGCGCGTCCGTAAACTTTTTACATTTTCGACTTCTTCTCCAAAACCACTGAACCAAATTCAATTAAATTTGGAGGGGAGCTTCTATGGCTAGAGTTCAACTGAAATTGTGAATTATATGGTCCCCACCCCCCAGGGGCATGCGGGGCGGGCCGAAAAGGGTAAAATTGACTAAAACTTCAAAAATCTTCTCCTCTACTCTCAGGTATGGTAGAATCAAATACTCTTCATAGATAGAAGGGTCTTAAGGTGCTTTACCAAAATTGTGAATTTCATGACCCTGGGGTCTCACTTTTGTCCCTGGGGAGGGGGTAAACTTTACTATAGTTTCTATAGGGAAATCACATTTTTGACTATTATTTGTTGGATTTGTATTGGAATTCATTCTAACTTGTATAAAATTATCAGCATGGGATGACACTTTGATGGTATGTACATGTTGGCCCTAGTTGACCCCCAGGGGTTTGCGGGGCGGGGCCGAAAAGGGTAAAATTGACTAAAACTTCAAAAATCTTCTCCTCTACTCTTAGATATGGTAGAATCAAATACTCTTCATAGATGGAAGGATCTTAAGGTGCTTTACCAAAATTGTGAATTTCATGACCCTGGGGTCTCACGTTTGGCCCTGGGGAGGGGGTTAACTTTACTATAGTTTCTATAGGGAAATCACATTTTTGACTATTATTTGTTGGATTTGTATTGGAATTCATTCTAACTTGTATAAAATTATCAGCATGGGATGACACTTAGATGGTATGTACATGTTGGCCATAGTTGACCCCCAGGGGCTGGAGGGCGGGACCAAAAAGGGTCAAATTGACAAAAATTTCAAAAATCTTCTTCTCTTCTCCCAGATATGCTGGAATCAAATACTCTTCATAGATGGATTGGTTTTAAGGTTCTTTACCAAAATTGTGAATTTCATGACTCTGGTGTCTTGCATCTCCCCCTGTGGAGGGGGTTAAGTTTACTATGAAGCCTTGTGTTGCAATGTATTGTTATAAATATTCATCTCAGCATTCCCATATTTCTCTTCCATGTCAACCATCAGGTGACCGTTAAGGCCCATGGGCCTCTTGTTCTTTTTTTCGGCATACTGTTACACGAGGCAATTTACATAAAATACTAATATTAAAAGTAAATTTTATATGGGGAGGGGGGTTGCTCATGGCCTTAGGGGCCCTGGGTCCTGTGCTACATGGAGTTGCTAGTTTTATATGGGGAGGGGGGTTGCTCATGGCCTTAGGGGCCCTGGGTCCTGTGCTACATGAAGTTGCTAGTTTTATATGGGGAGGGGGGTCGCTAATGGCCTGAGGGGCCCTGGGTCCTATGCTACATGGAGTTGCTAGTTTTATATGGGGAGGGGGGTCGCTAATGGCCTTAGGGGCCCTGGGTCCTGTGCTACATGGAGTTGCTAGTTTTATATGGGGAGGGGGGTCGCTAATGGCCTTAGGGGCCCTGGGTCCTGTGCTACATGGAGTTGCTAGTTTTATATGGGGAGGGGGGTTGCTCATGGCATTAGGGGTCCTGGGTCCTGTTTTACATGGAGTTGCTAGTTTTATATGGGGAGGGGGGTTGCTCATGGCCTTAGGGGCCCTGGGTCCTGTTTTACATGGAGTTGCTAGTTTTATATGGGGAGGGGGGTCGCTAATGGCCTGAGGGGCCCTGGGTCCTATGCTACATGGAGTCGCTAGTTTTATATGGGGAGGGGGGTCGCTAATGGCCTTAGGGGCCCTGGGTCCTGTGCTACATGGAGTTGCTAGTTTTATATGGGGAGGGGGTTGCTCATGGCCTTTGGGGCCCTGGGTCCTGTGCTACATGTAGTTGCTAGTTTTATATGGGGAGGGGGTCGCTAATGGCCTGAGGGGCCCTGGGTCCTGTGCTACATGAAGTTGCTAGTTTTATATGGGGAGGGGGGTCGCTAATGGCCTGAGGGGCCCTGGGTCCTGTGCTACATGGAGTTGCTAGTTTTATATGGGGAGGGGGGTCGCTAATGGCCTGAGGGGCCCTGGGTCCTGTGCTACATGGAGTTGCTAGTTTTATATGGGGAGGGGGGTCGCTAATGGCCTGAGGGGCCCTGGGTCCTGTGCTACATGAAGTTGCTAGTTTTATATGGGGAGGGGGGTCACTAATGGCCTGAGGGGCCCTGGGTCCTGTGCTACATGAAGTTGCTAGTTTTATATGGGGAGGGGGGTCGCTAATGGCCTGAGGGGCCCTGGGTCCTGTGCTTCATGTCACAAGTTGCTTGTTTTATGTGAATTGTCCAAGGTGGTCATTGATTGTTGTCAATCAGTATAAACTTTTTTTTTTCTTGTTTTCGGCATACTGTATCTATTACTAAATTTAAGAGGTGCAGTATATACAGATTTGTAAGTACATTTTGTATATCATCACATGTATATGATATGTGATTCTGAAAAATTCTGAAAAAAAATCCAGTTGATAATCAAGCAAAAATAAGCCTAAAACAAAGTAAACCTGAGCGGTAACTAACAAGAAACTCTTGACAAAAAAAATCAAAATTATTGGAAATAATTCAGGTGGGGCCAACTTCAACAACAAACCAATGGTAGAAGATGGTTCGAAATGGACGTGTGTTTACAAATAGAGTGTGAAAGCTGTTAATACACACATCGAAAAATCAATAATGCTAAAAAGTTCTCCTTGGTTGTCAGCAGGGCCTTTTGTGTCACACTGACACATCTAGTTCAGGTTTTATTGTTGTTCCATAACTGTAAAACGTCCTATTCTGTTTGTATTTCACAGTATGTGATGTCAAATTGGAGCTTAATGATAGTGAGGAAGACACCAAAACTGATGAGTTTGACCCTGATGATGATGAAGATGATGGTAGGAAGAATGATGACGATGAGGATGAAGAGGATGAAGAAGATGATGATATATTATTTGACTTTGTTGATGATATAGATGATGCGGATGATGGCTCTGACTTTTCAGAAAATGCTGTTGATGATGAAGATGCTGATGAAGTGGACAATGGTAGCGCTGATTTTTCAGAAAATGCTGTTCCTTCAGATGATGAGGATGGTGATTATTAAAACTCTTATCTAATTAATCACTGAGATTATAACGACAAACAGGAATGATACAAAGACATTGTACTAATAATATGTACTGGTTCTCAAACAACCAAGCTTCTTTAATGTGTATGTACTTCAAGGTTCAACAAGAATGCTCAGATGTATTAAGTATTTAAGTTTTAATTTACTAAGTTTATTAGTAAATGGTTAAATTTAGTAGATAACAATTTAAACTCTTGTTTCAAAAACTATATATAATTTTTTTTTCTGCAAATGAAGAAAATTAACCTTAAATATTTACAGTCTACAATGACATTCACTCGATAACCATTACTCAACAGACTATCATTATCACTGCATAACTGTAGTCAAACACGTGACAAATTTATATGACGTCGACAACAATTCATGTGGGCGGAGCTATGCAAATCCTACATTTTGAAACACAATTGTGTGACATCACCAACAATTAACGTAGGCGGAGCTTGCAAATTTCATGCTGTTACATTTATTGAAACATTCCCACGTTTATTAGTTTTGAAATGAAATCTGTGTCCGAAGATTTGACTATAATGAACAAAATAGTTGCGAACATTTCACAGAAGGATACTGTAAATATAAGGATAAACTTTCTATTAAGTTAATCCTTAATAATTTAATTTTGCCTATTCCTGCAATGTTAATTTTTTCAGGTTATATTGTATAACTTCAAAAATCAGAAAACGCAAAAAGTGATGACGTCATATACCGCCATGTTTGGCGCCGTATTTTGCAATCAAACTTCTGATTGGTTGAAGTTGTTTTGCGGTGAAAATTATGCACATGGTTGTGTATTTTGCAAAACCATTCGTTTTTTGTTATAATTAACACGAAAGCATTGTATAAGACTTATGTCTTAATTATGTATCTTCAGAAATTAAATTATAAGGAATGATCACAATATTTTTGAGGGTTATACGGTATATACCGAAAAAACTGTGTGCCCTTTTTTTCCGGTATAAACCGTATAACCCTCAAAAATATTGTGATCATTCCTTATAATTTCATAATGTAATAATGTAATGAACAGAATATCTAGCAGTATCTTCAGTAATACAAATGATTTCTCACTCAGATGGCTAATATTTTTATATTTCCAAAACTCGTGAAATATATTATGTATTACTGAAGACACTGTTAGATATCCTCTATGTACAATGTACAGGCCCCAGTTTCATGAATATTCTTTAACTTAAGAAAATTCCTTGACTGATAAATCTCCATAAAAAAGTTCAGGAAAGTCCCCTTAGGTTACTCAACATCAGATCAAAATAATTGCTGAACATAAAACGAATTAATAATAAATCCATAGTGAACTTATTGTTCAATTTCCTAATCTTTATGCATGAAACATGTATCCTGATAGTGTCCAGTTTTTTGTATCCATGCAATTAAAAAAAAAAAAACACTTTGTGTAATAGGTTTTATACATTTTAGATAGAAATATTAATAGAGTTAATTAGCATTGCTTCTTTTCATGTTTTGATTTCCCAAAAAATGCCACATACAAAAAATATTGGAAATGTTAACGTTGATTAAAACTCTGGTCTTTTTTTATATATTTTTTACTTTCAAGGAAATATTAATTTTGTATTGACCAAATATCCATGAAATACTCATTTCCTAATTAACGTCAGGTTTTATTTTTCAAATCCACTTATTTGCTAATTTGTAATACTATTCTGTTATGTTATTGAATTGTTTGTAATGTAGACTTAGATCAGCAACATCAGCTGGTTACTTCAATCTTTACTTAAAGGGGCAATCAAGTGAAGTTTGTTTACCTTTTTATAATATGATCAAATATTTTGTAAAATGAAGTTCATACCTTGAAAGAAGTACGTATGAAATTAAACTCCTCGTATCCTCGAGCTCGCCTCCACTTGCATTGTTTACAGCACACATATACATGTACATGTGATCGCCCCAGGAGGCGCGGCTATTTTGTGCTACAATGTATATTTTGATGTTGCTATATTTGGCGCAGGCTCTCCCAATAATCAAACTGACCTCATCGGACACTGTATCTAATTATTAAATATGGATTCCTTTGTCTGAATATAGGTATTATTCATTCTGACTTTGTGAGAAATATTTTGTATCTTTAAGTGATATGAAGATGGACGTTTTGGAGTATGTTCATTTGTGTGTTTACTTGCTGTGATTGACAATGATACTCAGTTCTTGTTTTGAGAACTTGAATGTGACAAAGATTTACATGACGGGTGTTGTTGATGAAGCAGAACACGCTTACTCTTCCGGAACACCTGGTCTTATTCTCTTGTGCTTTTACAAGATTCTCCGTGTAAATGTTTTCTTTTGTTCAAATTTTGACTCTAGTTAAATAATTTTGAGTTCGGATTATTGTTTTGTTGACGCTTTGGTATTCTCTGATTTTTTTTTCTGACTGGTTGATGTGAAACAAAAGTGGGTTCATTAAAGTGCTTCTTTAAACTATGACCAACATGAACAGCTTACCACTAAGCTATACAATAAAGGTGACGATTTCAATTTCCTGATCATTTCCATTTCTTGATAGCTAAATCCCTGCTTCCACAACCTATGTTTCTTACATGCCACTGTTGATTCGTTATTTTAGGGCTTGCTCTGAATATCGATATTTTCGTGATAGATGCCATATGTACATTGTATATGCGTGATTAGTCGATAATTTGTGTATCGAAACCATGGTTTGGCGAAGGACTTGTTTTGTCATATTTGTTTCATCATCAAAACTTTTGCAAGATGGTAATGTTTTTTTACAATTAAATAGATATTATTTATAAAATAACTGTATTTCTATCGGTAAATCTGATATTTTACATGATATATTTTATATTACGACTTTTGTATATGAAATATTTATGTATTTATTTGTCATTTATATAAATAATGTACCTTCTACATATGGCACGATTTTTTTACTTTACTTTTTAAAACAATCTGCAAATGTTTTAGAGGGAAGAATTTAGGGAATTGAAAAACAATTGCAACTATGGTTTTCGTGCATTATAATGGTCCCTAATAAATAATTGTAATTACATGTAGTTGATATATGAACCCATTTGACGTTAGTATTAGCAACTGTGATATAACTTCGTTCAGAGTGAGCTGTCTTAAGATTCGTGTATGTATTCGATGTTCAATATCTTACCGACAAAAACTTTGTACATTTACTAAGATAATGTGACAATAACATATTATATTTCTATCTTGTTTTCCTTTTGTTATACTTTCTAACGTTCTCTGTACGTGTTTATAGTCTATATTATATTAAAGTTGGTTTTGTAGAGATGTAGCTAATCTTTAGAAATGTTGACAATCTTTTTATTTATAATAAAACGTTAATTTTGACAATGGATGTTTTTGACTCGTATATTTGCTGTTTTAAATTATAATCTAAAGCAGCAGTATAAAAGGGGACACCAAATTATTACAAAAACGCCAAAACCTCTCCTGGTAAACTTTTATTACCTAAATATCCCCCTGTCAGCCTTATAAAGGGGGGGGGGGGGGTAGCAAATTACTACAAAAACGCCATAACCTCTCCTGGCAGACTTGTATTACCTAAAAACCCCCCTGTCAGCAGGACAAAAGAGACAGCGAATTATTACAAAAAAACTCTCAAACTCTCACAGTTAACTTGTATTTCCTTATATTTTCCCGAGGGCATTCTTCACCCAGTAGCTTTATTCAAGCATGGAAAGAGATACAAAATGCAATAACATACGGCACCCAGTCTAAAGGACTCCCATAGTGGATTCAAAGGATATAGGGTCTATTATTGCTATATTGCTTCCGACCCTCCCCTTACGTATGGTATAGTGACCATGCCATTGGATTTTCTCTCTTTGGTGTTCCCTTTCCTTTTCTTGGTGACGTTTATCTTGTTTTTTTTTTATCTTCTATTTGTTTTTCTACTTTCTTCATCGACCATACTGGGTACCCACATGTTTTCAGGGCTTTTCTGATATGCTGCTTGTCTTTTTCTACGTCTTCCTTTTCAGTGACGGTGTTATTGCATTTGTCCAGGAGAGTACGTACTACCCTAACTTCTGGTGCAATGGGATGGTGTCAATTGAAATTGAGGTATTAGTCTCTTTGTGTGTTTTGTCTGTATACGAGCAGTTTGATGGAGCCATATACTTTCTCACTTTCCCCAATAAGGGGCGGGATGGGTAAACATCTTACCCGTCCTTCTGTCTACCTGTAGTATTAGAGTACATTTGGACGAAATGTCGCGCTACGTTTTTGACGGCTGACTTCTCTAACTCGCCCTATTTTGGGTAGTGAGCTGATTTCAGCGGTCAGAACACCGACACTCGGCTATTGTACTCTTTGCTTGACAAAGGAAACAGACGTTTTCGAAAGCTCGCAAATTAAGTTTTCAAGTCCTATTTGTGTACAAAACAAACGCAGTATATAGCATTCATATCAAACTGATGAATCTTATTCCTGAATTTATAGATTGTTGTTTTAATACATACGTTGTTCAACTCATAATGAGAAAGAAATATACATCTATATACATAAAGAAAGATAACCCCATTTAACTCTTAATCTGTAGTATATACCTTACATAAATCCTTATCATGAGCTGATTGCATTTGCTAATATAAGGGAATAAACTTTGATTTAACATTTTGCACATGTAGCTATGGAAAAATTAACCTCACACGACCAACATACTGTAAATAAAAGGAAGATAATCCACTTTCTAAATCTATTACATTTACCATATGAAACTATACATGACAAAAAAACCCTGTACCAGTACCAAGTGGTTGGGGAGCACCTCCCCCCCCCCCCTACCTAGCAAGGTCATGATGAAAATATATACTTCTTATACTAGCACGTACATACTATTGCACATCCAATATATGTCAGTATATATATGCACTTGTAATTGTATTTCATCATGTACATATGCCCAGTACATAAAATCAATGTTCTAGAGTTTCAGTATTTTCTTTGTCATTTTGCAGTTGACCACATGCATTAACTCGTAATGCAAACTACAAATTACATTAGTACTGCTTATATAAATACATGCTAATCACAAACGTAGTCTAGATAGAAAATATGCATTTTGATCCCTGCACACATTATACCATCCATCATATAACATGTATCTTGTGTGGTATTATGCAACGTTTGTTTATTTTTTTTTGAAGTGGCGGAGGGTATCTAACAATATATATATATTTACATAAGATTGAACCTATTATCTTTTCTCCGCTTGGATAACGTATCTGTTGGCAATGTAACCCGCTAGTCCAGACGCTTCCGGTGAATAGTCAGCAGTGACCCCTGGCGGTAATTTGATATTGAACTGATGAAGGATAACCGACAGAATCAGTATAAGTTCTGGTTTCGATGCAGACTGCCCAATACACACTCTCTTGCCGACGGAAAATGGTAGCCAACTTTCTGGTGTTGGAGCAAGCGTTCCGTCAGAAGTCAGGAATCTCTCGGGGTTGAATGTTTGAGGTTCTTGCCAGTGTCTGGGATCATTGTGAAGTGCCCAGTGGTTGATGGCCACCGTGGTACCCTTTGGAATATCGTAGCCACCTAAAATTGTAAGCAGAAATACGACGGTAGTGTAATACACAAACGTTTTGTATTAGATTTTTGTACATTGAATAACCCCTATAATATTACACGTATCAAAATCTAAAAAAAATGTTTATAGATTAAAATTGTGCCCTTTCTTTAAGGGTGTCAATATAAGTTTAAACACTAAGTGTATAAGTGTTGTGTAAGGTGATACCGCTGTATTTTTACATATATCAGACATGGGCCTTGTTCTTCAGAATCGACTTTTTCTTCTGTGTTCAGCCACCTAAGGTGTTGTGATCCGGAGAGATCAGTGATGAACCCCATGGAGTACATGTACAGGAGTGTACAGAACAGCCCCTGGTAATGTTAGCGACGGGATCGTCTCAGGTGTTCTTCTGACAATGCAGGGGTAGTGTAATACATTGTAATATAATATACAAACCGTAAACAAACATGTATATAAAATGTGAAGATGTTAGATTCTGTTTCTGTGATCATCCTGCCAGTCACATTACAATAAAGAACGAAAATAAAAAAAAATAGTGAAATAACTCCGATAGTACACTTTGTACATTATGATACTTACATATCGTGGAATCGACACGGGCTGCATGCGGAATTCCTAATGGCGCGACTGTTGCTATTCTCATCACCTCGTGGAGGACGGCCTCGGTGTAAGGAAGAGAGGGTCGGTCCTTTATTGTAGGAAGTTGGGCTCGCCCTTTAGTTCAAATAAAAACAAATGATAAATGAGATTCTGCAACATATCAATCAATATACATGTAACTACTTTCTGTGTTATACTACACTGATTGATGGCGTTAAAAGTCCGCATCGCGTGGCGAGACATCTATGATTGTTACTTGTTTGTAATGACTTGTTTAGTGATTACCAGCGTTATTATGTTGTGTTCAGATTAATAGGATCAACTTTAGCTTTGCTTTGTTAAGGTTAAATGAAGAGGGATGCTTTGTGATATACCAAAGAACAATTACATACATCGTACTATGTTCCTGTTACGTATATGACGTTTAATGTGTTATTTTAGAGATTGCAAATTGTGTTTTTTTCCCGCATTTAAATTAATGTGCCTTGCTCCAGCTGGACCAACTTAAAGTCTTTGAAAGACACAAAAATATATAAAAGAGCTGCTGACACCTCGTGTTGGTACTGCGGAATTTGTCACTGTCAATTTTAATACATACCTACAACCTCGTCTATCTCCAACTGAGCCCGCTTCTGTACTTCAGGATGACCGGCCAAGTATAGCAGGGCCCAAGTCAGTGTAAAACGTGAAGTTTCCAAACCCGCTGTTCAATACAATAAATATATTATTATAACAATGCCAAGTTACACAGTCTTTTTCGGGCTAAACACATTCCGCTAAATTGTGATTGCTCTAATGATCGTTTCCGTATATTGCTTTATACAGCAAGTATTGTGGGTTTCACCGGTGCGGTTATTTGCTTAAATTCGGTTATAAACAATAAGGATAAGCACGTTTGAAAAATATGTGAAGATGAAAATAATGCTGTAGTGGTAATTGAGAAATATATAATGTCCAAGCAGGTAATCAAATATATTCAAAAGTCTAGGCTTAAAGAAGCAATTTAATGAAGTTTGTTCACTTTTTATTCATTATGAACTATTCATATCGATATTTTGACAAAAGCTGATGTCTTACGTTCGTTTTTTAATCAATAATAAAGAAATCCTTAATCGTCCAACCACACAAATAATATTCAAAAGAGACCTATGTTTACAAACATCCCTGAACAATGTTGACCTTTACGAGTATGCACGGAACCTGTCTCGTGGATGTACATTTAGTACATGACTTCCGAAGCTAAGTGACGGAGCTATCAAGACTGATGAAGTAAGATTATTATACTTATATCAGTTTGTTTCAAGTACATTACTGTATTCCTTATTAATAACACTTTCTTTACGTCACCTCTATAGCTGAACTTTGTGACGAGTTTATTTTTATTTATGCTCCATTTGTGTGCGAGCTCTCAATAATATCCGTTTTTGACAGATTTGAAATATAACAAAACAATTTCTCCTGGGTTCTAATAATCCAAACGGCTATTACAAGTGTTTACAACGTATTTCGTCAATTCAACATCCATAGAAAAAAGTATTTGTGAAATCAATCGTACCATGTTACATTTGTTTACATGACACGCATGGACACTCTACACGTGTTCGCGCCGGGGGGGGGGGTCAAAAATTAAATTGACCACACTGGACATTGTCTATATATTTCTAATTATCAAGTACGCAGACAAATTTGTATAAAACTATAAGATGACAAAACGCATTGTGCATTATATGGGTTATTTTTCTTGTACTGAGACTATTAATTTGAAAGTTATGTCTTGCATGAATATGAAAATGGGAAATAAATAGAAAATGTTATTGTCTACATTATGTTCATTGTATATACTAAAATAGACACATCGTGAAAGTTACCAAAGAAAATATCTGCCACTATCTGTCGTAAATGAATGTCTGTTAACTGGCTCAGTAGTTCGGCGTCCCCTTCTTCCTCGGCCTCTTTACGTGCCATGATTACAAAGTCTGAGATATCCTTGATGTCGTCTAAAACAGACAAGTACATACCTAGGACGTAATAACGTAAGTCAGATATCCAGACTAAAGGGAGTGACTCCTGCACAACACGTGCCAGTGGGTAATGTAAATAACTACATGATATACTACGTTATAATGCATGATTATCAGTATATACATAAACTATTATAGTTCTGCATTCACAACATCGGCCCAGCAAACCGATTTGCTAATACTGTTCAGGCCTCGTAAAGATATGATTGGGAGCATTGCAAATTCTGCTTGCAGACACCAAAATTATGTTATAGTGTTTCTAACCCTATATTATGTATGTCGTAGTGACATCATTTTCAATATTTAATTGCCACATCATGACAATTAAAGCATGATGAAAAATATATTGTCTGCCCAAGTAAAACGATTTCATTTTTCTTATGTTTGTAATTTGAATTGAAAATGAAAATGTTGAACAAAATATTTTTACCAGCATTAAAATTATCCAAATGTTCTTGAAACCGGTCATATGTAAACTCCAGGCCTTTTTTCCCCAGCCCAGTAACCTTTCGAAAGCGCTGACTAGGCCAGAGCGTGGCAAGAATGGGAAAGACGTCTTCTATGAGACCCAGTCCGAACTCTTTGATGAATTCATTGTCAGCGTCCATAAAACGGGTAAACGTTTCGTCGTTAAACTTATATCTGAAAAATAAACCGAAAATTTCGAAGAAAATACTCGAAAATACTGAAAATGACTTTTAGTAAAAATGCTGCATTAGTTTGATTTTGTTTTTTAATGCATTCCATCATTACCATAAAAGTTATTTTAAGGTGACGTCAATGCTCACAGGGCCACCAAAATGGAACATAAAAGGACCAGAACCTAACTGAAATGCCTTGGCTGAACACAACAGTGTGACACCTACTCTTTTATTCAGACATACATGTAGGCTAAGAGAACGCAATGGAAATACCAGGGAATTTACAAGAGAGTGAACGTGATGCCCTTTGGGGAGCAGATGACGGAGGAAATTCGTTGGAAAGGCAAGAAAAATGGGTCCACGTAAGTTCCTCACACGATTAGAAAGGAACATTTACAAAAAAGTGCAGCTGGATTTCACTAGTTCCAAGTCTTCGGCCTTGCAGGTAGGGCGTAAAATTGTACCTGCTGGATCATATCTTTTCTGTTATTTCTGAACAACTTTTTCCTTCCTAGTTTATCCCCTGACACCACCTCAATGTTGACCTTCATTTGAGTCCCCGCGAGGAAGACTGTAGGTTCTGTCCCCTAGCCTAGACATACCAGAGTCTCTAACAATCATAGTTACTAAGTTGGGTGTTCTGCCGGGGGTTTTAGGTAGTATACTTCAGTATGGTACTGTAGTGCTTTGAATCGGCAAAATATCTAAACAAATACAAGAAGGCTTACACGAATATATCGCAGCCTAATACACACGAATTTTATATGAAATACATATTGGACTTACACCTTCTTGAAGCAGAGTCCACTCATGAGATTGAACAAGGCGTGGTCTATGTAGGCGTGAGGAGTGAAGGGTTGTCCCCCTGTGGACGTCAGCAGTGTGATAAACTCGGCCATGGAGGCATGTACATCGGCCTCCTGTTTCTCACCTCGTAGGTAATTTCTGTTAGATAAGGTACATATTAAATACTTTAGAATCATGGACTACGAGATTCAATAGACTACTACAGTAGACGTACTTGTATTTGTACATATATTTTATTTTTGTTAAATAAAGCATTTTGTTTTAGTGTTTATCATGCAAAGGATGAAAACATTTCTTTTGGGCTTGGCGTCAAAGCGATCCTAAAGTAATTAGCTACAATTTCTAATGGACTGCATGGATAAAGCACTGTTCTCATATTGTGAGACTATCTTTTTGACCGTTAACCCAAGATGGCGTAGGAATATCGTAACGCAAACATCACACATTTACATGAGGGTTATTGTAATTGCGTGCCTGACTCTGACCTGATCGCTTTGTGGCCAATTTTTCGGTGAAGTTTCCAGGTAGGGGTGTATTGTGACAGGAGGATGTTTTTGCCGTCATCACTAAGCTCCATGCCTGTTTTTATTGTGAGAAAATCGGAAACAAATACTCAAAAATATACAGTAGGTATTGATAAATATGGCTTCATCATATTAGGAATAGAAAAGGCCAGCATAATTAGGCCTACATAAGAAGGTGTTGAATATATATCATTACCTTTTATATTTACATAATTGGTTTTCGTGTTTGATGTTTAAAAACCTTTATTACAAGATAATAGATACATATCAGAAAGTTCCGTTTTGAAAACGAGCAAATCTATTAATGAACATACATCTCCAAATGTAATCATTTTTTAATATGATAACACTTACCTGATGCAGTTACGGGTCTGTTGGCAAAGTCGGCTCCCTTAGTAACCATGGCCTCTATTGTGGCTTCGATTGTGTTCAAAACTACCATCTTCAGCGGACCTATCCCAACACAATTTCAACAAAAAGAGATAAATATTAATATTAAAAGTTCATAGGGTCACACCGAATGTGTTTAACTGTTTATATTTGTATTCTGTATGCTTGAACCCATTGCCAAATATGACATTCAATTTTGCATATCACAGATGACCTCATCACTGCTTATTGATACATTAAGTATACGTATGTGGTTGTGTCTGCAGACAAAGCATCTACCAACTTGATCATTGTTTGCAAACGTGCGCTGTTATATGTATCGCTTGCAAAAAGAACTAAGCCTGCTTGATAACCAAGGTAACCCTACTTACGTATTTGCCGGTTTTTCGAAAGATGAAATACTGTCTATCCATGCTTCTGTACATTGTATTACAATATTTCGAAGAACCGGTTAATGAGCAAGACGCTGACCTACCTCGTCTTTATTGGATACCGAAACTATACTAGGATCCTTTAAGCAACGTTTTATCGCTGACTCTGCTAATTGCTCGATCAAGTCATTATCAAAACTTCTAACTACCATTCTTAGTACCTTAAAAGCAGGGCCTCAGTCTTATTGAGACACTGTATACTCAAGAAGTGGAATAAATGGGATGTGGATTTTGAAAAACTAAAAAGATCTTTTGATCAACCTTGAACACCCCTTCCTAAAAAAAGTCTTTTCGGTCAATACATTTGATTTTTCCACCCTGTAAACTACCATACCTCATACAAAATTGAAGAAACATCTTCGACCTCTTGTTATGAGAACTTTCCTTTCCAAAAAAGGCGGACGACGATACAAATATGTTGCAGTAAGCTATATTGGAGCATACTTTGTGGAAAAAAACACGACAAAAGCTAAGAGGAAATATACTGAAGAGGATATTATAAGGATGATTGATTTCCTGATCAACAATTGTTTTTGTTGAATTCGGAGGAAAAATTTTCCAGCAGACTGTTAGCATTCCCATAGGAACAAGTTGTAGAAGAGCTAATCAGGACAGGTAACAAAAACCTTGCCTAATATTTTAATATCACTTTCAGATATATCGAAAATGAGTTGTCTATAAACAACAAAAAGCATGCTGACCGCATTGATCGTATATAATCTAGGCCTTCTGAACTTGAAATAAAGGCCAAAGCAGACTCTTTTACATCAGCTGCTTACCTCGATCTCTACTTAAACTACGACAAATATGGACAGCTTACCACTAAGCTATACGATAAACGTGATGATTTCAATTTCTGATCCTGAACTTTCCATTTCTTGTTAGTATCATCCCTGCTCCTCCAAACTATTTGGTTTACATGTCGAAGTTGATTCGATATTGAAGAGTTTGTTCTAAATATCGAGATTTTCGTGACCGATGTCGACTGCTGACAAACAAACTAACAACACAAGGATTCGAGAGATGCAGGTTGATCAAAACTATCGGTTTAATAGTAGCCATCTGTGTCTCATTGTGAAATATTCTGTATCTTATATGTATTCTAATTTTGAGAACTTGATGTTTACGTGGATGTGAACAAGATTTACGTCGATGAAGCCGAAGACGCTTACACGTTCGGAACACCTTGTTTTATTCTCTTGTACTTTAAAAGGGGTTTCCATGTAAATCTTTCCTTTGTTCATATTTTGCCACTGGTTTAATTGAGTTCGGATTATGATTTTGTTAACGTTTCGGTATTATCTAATGTATTTTACAATGACGTTGCATAGGGCGTATTTGGTAGACGTCCGCTATAAACAAACTGTCTGTAATTGGTAAGTTCTTGCTTACACTAAATACTCAAGAATAACGACGCCGTCTTGTTACCCGTTGCTAGTCCAGTGTGAGCATGCGGGATCCTGTCCTGGGTTACAATTGTACGTCAACAAGGTATGTCAATGAGATAGATAGCACTATAAATCTGAGCTCAAGGAGGCAACTACCCCAACATGAACCTGGTCTCTGGCACAAATACATAGCTAGCTTTCAGACGCACGTTCGTGTATGTCCCTGAATAATATTTCATTTCAATAAATTTTATTGACAAAGATGTTCAAAAGTCAATGGGATTGAATAACAGGCAGAGGCCTATATACATTCTCTCCATAGGTGGCCGAAAATAACAGTAATTTAGTTTAGCAAATCAAATAAGAAAAATAATGTGAAAAGAAAAATAATTTTGTATAAACACAAAACAAATAAAATTAACAAGGGAGAAAAGTAGTAAATGTTGACAAATACAAGCACAACACAGTGTACATATACACAACACAAGCACAGTACATATACAGTACATTACAACATACATAACTCTCTATATCTTTGATGAAACATTTATATTGTATGTTTATATACATAATGACTAAACAGCCAAAATACCTGAACAAAAGTCCACGTGCACGTATATTCTGCACAGGTCATTTGTGAATTGGACTGCCCATCATAAATATTACAAAAATACATCTGTAGTTTAATTGAATTATACAGGTGTAATCAATATTAGATATTTTACTAAGACTATAACATACTACTCAATTTAGGACTCATCCATCAGTCAGCTTTATGTTATGCTATTGGTGATAAAAATAACAAATTTGGAAATAGTTAAATGTACATGACATGTCTTCATGATACACATTATAAGTAATAACGTTTAAAGGGGCATCCCGCGAAAGCCTAAATGCCTATTCTTGAATATACATGGCGTCTGCACTACTAATTATACTTTCCTGTTATTCCCATATTCAAAGTCCATTCAAAATATCTATATTCACCACTTGCAAAATCGCATTCCTCGGGAAAGCCCTGATAAAAAGAGCGGGGATGACGCCACGTGACAGGTTTTTGCCGATCGGTTTCCGACAGGGGCCATACAGGAGGTCCCCTCGCGTAATGTATACGGCTGATGAAACAGAAACAAAGTCTGTGTATAAACTTATTGAATCATATTCACATTAAAATTAGACATCAATTGCACACATACCGATATTCAAATGAAGAATAATTGTCGGCATATCGGCACCATATATCGACACCAGGAATTATCTATATTATATTTACCTGACCGAGACCGGTACACATGGGTACGGAATACGGCCATGGTACAAACCTTTATTTATGTAAAAAGTAATATTCAGTAACCCAACTTTTCAGATGATTTTATAAAATGTATGTAGCATACATTGAAAAGTCCAAAAAAAAAAAGACATGAAATGTTTGCGATTTTTTTTTTTTTACATTTCAACGTCTTGATGATTTTTTTCAGACTATCTGTATATATATACAATGTACATTCATATTCATTTAAAATCTATACAACTTTCAGCGTCTTCACACGTTAACACGTATCACGGAATGCGAATATTTAAGTCCATACACTCATATAACGCACCACACACTAAGCATGACTACATGCATAAAATGTATACGTATATCAGATTTGGAACTGTTGAAACACTTATAACTACCCGTTATTAATATGCTATGATAATTCCTCTTTCTTTTACATCTTTTTCGCGTCTTGTAAAGGGACGATGACCTTTTAAAAAAAACTGCAGGAATGGAATATACATATATTATATGTATATGTTGTATAACTTTGAGTATTTTTTCCCCGTTATGTATATATTTCCATATCAAATTCAATACCGGGGTCGCAACCCAATGATATTGGTACCTTCACTAATTTATAGATTAGTATGAATATCACTTTTTTTTTACGCGTGAAAACATATTTTTGTATTCCTTTTGTCCAAATTGAAGCCGTATGTACCTCGGTCGCACGTCCCGTTTTACAACGTAATCAAGCGAATTTTTCTGTTATGGTATATATTGTTTTTGAAAATGTCTTTCTATCCAGCAATTATAATTAAATCATACTGTTTTACTGGAACATCAGATTTTATGAAGGGAATATTATAAAACACACTTTTAAGTGAAATATTACGCACGCATTTATGCAACAAAAGACTGAAACAGTTTCCCCTTGGGTAGCCCCAAAACCAAATCAAAGCTTCATTTGTGCATGTTACCGTTACACAGAGGAAATATGTAACATACACGCAATAGAGCAGGAAGTTCCTCCTTTGAATACTTCCCATCTCTCAATATGATTTCGTAACGCAGTCTTGCGTCATATTTTGACCATTCGGCAACTTTTCGCTTAGAAGTTAGGTCTTACCGTGGTGTAACGGTAATACCAGATAGAGTGTTTACAATGGAAACGGCGCTCGCTGCGCATGCGGTGGTAGGTGGAAATCCCAAACCAGGCGTCTGGCTAGACGTTTTGGAATTCCACTAGTTATTTTGAAATTATTAATTTTATGAATACATATCAGCAAAATCCGATCGTCGTAGTTCGTAAGAATACCCACTCGATATGTGTATGTAATATTTTGAAAAAAAAAAAAAAAATAATGAAAAAAGCTTACTTTCGCGGGATGCCCCTTTAATGATATGTTAAACAACATAAAACCCACATCTATTATTTTCGTTGTTTATGCAATGACTAAGTTCAAAATTGCTTTTAAATATGCCAACAGATTCCAGTTGAATTAAAACATCCCTGAATAATGCTATAATGGATGGCATTGATAAAAACGGACAAGTTGGTTTATTACATCCATTTTCGAACTGGAAAGAAACAAGAGTTGCATAATTTGGGTCTGTATACTGGACATTTAGCTATCTGTTGTGGCGAAGATGAAGATTGGTGTTAACGTTGATGAATGTGATGGAATGAGTAATGGAAAAAAAATTCAGAGAATACCAAAGCGTCAACAAAACCATAATCCGAACTCAAAATCGATTAAACTAGAGGCAAAAAAGAATCAAGAGAAGTATTTACACGGAGACTCTCGCAAATGCACAAGAGAATAAGATGAGGTGTTCCGGAAGGGTAAGCGTCTTCAGCTTCATCGACTACACCCGCCATGTAAATCCAAATTGTCACATCCAAGTAAACATCAAGTTCACAAAACGAGAACCGAGTATAATTGTCAATTACAACAAGTAAACACAAATGAGCATAATCAAAAACTTCAATCTTCATATCACTTAATATATGAATATATTAAGTGATATGAAGAATATTTCTCAGTGAGACAAAGATGGCGACCATAAAACTTGCCCATACTTCTGATAAACCTGCATCTCCCGAATCCTTGTGTTGTTAGTTTGTTTGTCAGAAGTCGACATCGATAACAAAAATCACGATACCTAGAGCAAGGTCTAGAATATCGAATCAACTTCGACATGTAAACACCATTGGTTGGGGAAGCAGGGATGTTACTATCAAGAAATGGAAAGTTTACGATAGGAAAATTGAAATCATCCTGTTTATAGTATAGCTTTGTAGTAAGCTGTCCATGTTGGTCGTAGTTTAAGTAGAGATCGAGGTCAGCAGCTAAAATGAATGGGACTATTGTTGTGAACATTTTAAGTAAAGCAATATCTGTATAGTAATGATGGACCTTACCTATCTAGATCTGTATGTTAATGATGGGCCTTACCTATCTGTATAGTGATGATGGACCTTACCTATCTGTATAGTGATGATGGGCCTTACCTATCTGTATAGTGATGATGGGCCTTACCTATCTGTATAGTGATGATGGACCTTACCTATATGTATAGCGATGACAGGTCCGTATGTTTCTGACAGTCGGGCACATGTCTCGTGTAGCATGGAGTCTCCCAAAACTGTCAACCATAAAAATACGCTTTTAATCAGTACAGGACAAGATTCAAATTAAATTCATAATAAATTAATTGCATATTGACTTAAATCACTAAATCGGCTAAGATGATTAAATATTTAAAGAACATGGCTAGAAAATTGTGTTTTTTTATTTTCAAATGAAATTTGTTTATACATACGACTGTAGTTGCCGACCAATGGCAGAGCTAGCGGTCCCGGCGGGAGGCGGTACCTGGTCCTTTTTATCAACCAATAGGCCGCAAGACCTGCACTAACGCCGACCAAACCGGAAGTAGTATTGACCCTGTTCCACACTATTGCCAGCATGTCCTTAGTGTGATTTAGACCCTCTAGAAATTGTTCTTTGAACCCGATCATGTCTTTGAATAGAATATCTGTAAATATATCAAAATATGGAATTAATATTCACATAATTTCAAAACATATATGAATAATTTTTTTAGAGAACACTGAAGCGTCAACAAAATCATAATCCGAATTCAAAATCGATTAAACCAGGGGCAAAATATGAACAAAAATATGAAAGATCCACATGGAGACCCGTATAAATGTAAAAGAAAATAAGACCATGCGTTCCGAAAGAGTAAGCGTCTTCTGCTTCGTCGATGACTCCCTCCAAGAAAATCTTTGTCACACCCAAGACATCCAACATCAAGTCATCAAAATGAGAACCGAGTCATTATAGTTAATCACATTAAGTTAATATTAACACACTAATGAGCATACTCAAAAACGCCCATTTTCATATCACTTAAAGATAAAGAATAAATTTTAATTGAGACAAAGATGGTGACCAAAACACTGCTTGTGTTGTTAGTTTTTTTGGTCAGCAGTCGACATCGATCACGAAAGTCTTGATATTTAGAGCAAGCCCTAGAATATCGATTCAACTGCGGTATGTAAACATAATAGTTTAGAGAAGCAGGGATGTTACTATAAAAAAACGAAAGTTTACGATCGGAAAAATGAAATCGTCACGTTTATTGTATAGTTTATTAGTACACTGCCTATGTGTCTCGCACGCATATATATGTTTACGTCTGTATATATCGGTCTTATGTGTGTAAGTATATCACGTGGTATGTATGTGAGTAAGCACGTCTGTATATATCGGTCTTATGTTTGTAAGTATATCACGTGGTGTGTATGTGAGTAAGCAAGAGTGAGGAAGACTACCCTTACAGAAATATTGAGTTTCTGGAACACTATTGCTGCGATAGCGCCGCAATGTTGCGGCGATATCACCGCATGTTCAGATTTCGTATGCAAATTAGGTTTCTGGCGATATCGCCAGAATATCACCAGAATGTTCTGGTGAAGTTGTGGCAATATTGCGGCGATGTTGTGGTGATATAGCCAGAATTTTCTGGTGCAGTTCCCGCGATATTGTGGTGATATCGCCATTGATATCGCCACAACTAGTGTTCTGGTGACATTGTGACCCATCTGATATATATGTCTTGATATGCAAGATTTGAATTCCCACGATAAGAAATTTTGACATTGTTGTTGTAGTGTTGTGGAGTATATATTATCAAGTTTTTAGATAGTAATTCATATTTTTATTGATCAGGGACTGGTTACAAAGCTCAGCTCATATAAAAATCTCACTATCTGATAAATGTATGTTTGTTAGTAACATGTGTCAAACCTGTATATGCAATTAATTATCAATAACATTAATATGATGCATATTATTTGTAACAAGCTTTACCGAACATAATCTTACAGTGTACGTGAATGAAAAACGTATACGTATCAGCTGTACGTTTTTGTTTTCCGAAAGCACTGTCAACTCAACCGCGGCTGAAATTTGCGCTTCCGTTGACGGTTCTATTTTTATACGAGCAATCACGTGATTTTTTTCGAATCATGTGACCACTATCCTGCTCCTGGTTCCGTGCCGATTCGCAAGAAAACATAAGAAATGTTTTTTTTCAACATAGAAAACGATACTAAAAATATAACTATGGTACTGATGTGTTCAGTAATAAATGTTGATATTAAATAAATATGTAATTGCTTGATAATCTAAACTGTTAAGGTTAAAAAAATTATAGAAAATGTTTCATGTCGTACCATGTTGAGATTCCTATAATTAGTCGAATGGCGGCGGCAAAATTGAGCAGTCGAGCACCAAATTTAGCGAAAAATGCCGTTTTAGGGTACTTTCCGGTAAATTGACACAACTGAGACCCTGATTTTCCTTCTTAGAATAACATTTGCCTTCAGGAAATGTATCTCATTTAGAAATTGGTCCAAACACAAGCTAATTATTATTATTATGTAAGATTATGTTTTAATTATATGATGAATTTTATACGAAATGGTTCTTTGAAAGCAGCATTGAACTTTTGTATAGAAATTCTTCAGCAAGCCCTAAATCAAATTCTGGTAGTAGCATTGTGTATGTTAACATGACATGCACTTAACATATTAATACAGTTTATTTACGATGTTACATGTTTTGTGATCATTTATTACACAAAATAAAGAAGAAAACTTATTCTATACTACCTTTTAAGGCTCAAGAATGCTGTCATTTTATCCAAAACATACTAAAGCCTTCGTATTTCACCAACATTTCCCTTTTACCACGAGCTCTCCTTATCACACATCGGCAATTTGCATTTTTTGAATTTGAGGGTCAAGGATGTTAAAGATGGTCACGGGAAATTCTTATCTGTGGTGCACTTCTGGCGATATTCTGGCAACATTCTGATGATATGGAGAAGTGTGCCAGAACATCACCAGAAGTTTTCAATCTGTGGTGTACTTCTGGCGATATTCCGGTGACGTTCCGGCGATATGAAGATGTGTGCCAGAACATCACCAGATTATCACCGCTAGCGGCGATAGTTGGTGCACTTCTGGCGACATGTTCTGGCGAACTGATTTGATCGCCGCGATATTGCCGCAATATTGCAGCGATATCGCTGCACACTTTCTGCTTCTGTAAGGGTAAGCGTTCATGCGAGAAACAACGTGGACTTGTTATTGTCCACTTGTCGGGTAGTTTTACACCCTTTCCAACAGAAGTTGATCAATGTGGGAAGCCCAGACAGCAGACTGGGGTAAGTATTCTTTCTATCATCCGTAATTTATTGTTGAATGGTTATTATAATGCCATATTTATTGTGTCCCAGTTACCGGTCAAGCCATCTATCTATCGATGCGGTTCAGCCATGCGGAACTATTTGGTCTAATTATAATATATTACTAGAAATATTCATTGTATATCTATAATTTGACTAGGTATAAGGAAGTTCATTGTTATAATTATGTCAATTTCAAGTTATAACCGTGGTTTTGTCCGAGTTAAATTTGAATGGAAGCCCTGAGTGGTCATTATGTTTGTATGTGATAGCGTGAATGCGCGCAGGTAAAAAAATCTACGGAAGGCCGTAGCTAGCGTCCGGTGTATGATTGTGGTAAACTATAAATATTGGAATAACAGTTATTTATGCAAATTTTGGAAACGCATCTAAGATTATAATATGTTAACAACATTTTAGGATTCATTATTCTTAATATCAGTAATTATCTATTTTTTAAATTCTAGATACGTACCGTTGGTTACTCAGCAGCTAGTATTTCCCATGGATACTGGCGTGAACGTCTTTATTACGTAAATACTGTAACACCACACGAGTCTGGTTATTCACCAATACGTTGATCAAGTCGACACCTGTCTAAGCCTAAGCATTGTGACACATTCATACCTGTGTATATTTTTTTTAGCTATATATAGCACAGAACTGCCGGTAACCTTTCAATAAGGTCACCTTAGTATGGGAAAATCAAGCCATCCCAATAGTACACTGTTTGCTTACATAAACATTGAATATGTATAACGTGTATAACAGCAAATATTGTTGTGATAGTTACATACTGATACATATAATGGGTACAATATACTTTTAAAAATGAAAGTCCATGCATACTTTTAACTTGTATTTGCTATAATACTATTACAATACAAATCACTGGCGTGCCATTCACAGGGGATCTGTGATCTAACACAAGCGTGACACAAATAAGTTGATTGGTCAGTAAATGCACCTGGATAAGACAGGCAGCAATTTACCTTTATAGTGCTATATACTGACATCAGTCAGGACGACGAAACCCGTACGGGAGTCATAAAAGCGATACGCACGCGCGGCCGTAAACTAAGCAACCAACTTTATATTTTATATACCACTTTAACGAAACAATTACCAGAATTAATTTATATCCCAAAATGATTTTCGCAATTTAAGCTATGTAAAAAGCCATATATATATGCGTATTTGTTTTCTAAGTCCCTGGTTGTATGGTTATATGTGTGTTATTCAAAGAAACTAACTGAATAATATTTTTTTTTTTTGGGGGGGGGGGGGGTTCGTCCAGGGTGTCTATTTCCGAGTTACAACAAGAAGTCTTTTAATCTTTTAATATGATCATTAATGTGAGCTTTAGATATAGAGGATATTCAATGGTTTGCCGTTTAATATCGAATATATTTCTCGAGTATGGCAGTTTTTTTTTTATATTTTCACGAGTGCAAGATATTGCTGATATTAATGGCATAAATCCCTCTTTTGGCAAATTCGACTTAATGTAGTGTCGAGTCGATGGTGCATCTTGCCTGTTTGTTCGATCAGGCTTAAAAGTAGAATTTCTGCAACACTGTCAAAAACCTCATGGAGTTTCGACGCTAGTTTCCACAGGTCATCCGGAACATGTTTTGTTTGAGTAATTTGCAGAGTTCGAAATGGAGCCCGAGGAAGTGAATACAACGTTAACCTGACATGGTGTACATCTAATGGTCTTTTTTAACTATTCATCAGATCTTCAAACTTCACGTGGTATTCCGTCGGACTATTGTAATGACGATGTCCATGACTACGATGGCGTCTCCTTTGAGGAGTAAGACGTTACATTTGTTGGCTGTATCCAGGACTCAATCAGTTTCCCACTGAATCTATACGATCATTTCATTCATATGTCATAGCAGTGCCAAGAAGTCAAATATGGTGTTCCTCATGCTGTGTACGATACGAATTTCGATACGAATTGCAATTAGTTCAACTATTTATAAGCTGTACTTGTGAAAATGTATTGCCGTAAAACACATGACATTTATTTCACTCTCGTTAATCATTCTTAAAAATTACAAAAGACACTCGTTGTGTAACCTTTATGACAAAAGCCAGCGTGACAATCAATTTGTCATGACAACAGCTAACCCGATGGTTGACCTTACATTTACATGGACCTGGTCCTGCATAAATCTAACGATGTTTGAGATCTCGGGTTTGTATAAATATATCCCGCATGTTACCTAATGTCGGGATGAATACATCAATTCTAATCGATATTCTACAGCGGGGTGTATACAAAGCCAGAGAGCAGGTGTAGCCAATACACAGCAGTACAGTCAGCTTGCTGGAATTGTTGTAGAAACTTATTATAATATATATGTTTGTAAGATTCATCTGAACTCATGCTATTTTTCACTGAATATCTGGCTATTTTGAGCCATAGTTTGTTGCATCATCTGAACATTACGCTTATTTAGAGTAATCACCGGAACAAGAATCACAATGATCCGCAGAAGTTTTCTTATGAAGCAATATGCCTTTTTCTAATCTCAGAGGCAATGATATGACTTTATCCTATAGCAATACCAGATGACAACAATTTAAAAGTATCTAATACCTTATTTTGGAATATATTTGTCTATAAATTAGAGACAATGGTAAACTATCCATTTCTTACATTCTAGATACGTACCGTTGGTTACTCAGCAGCTAGTAGTTTCCATGGATACTGGCGTGAACGTCTTTATTACGTAATACTGAAACACCACACGAGTCTGGTTATTCACCAATACGTTGATCAAGTCGACACCTGTCTAAGCCTAAGGTTTGTGACACATTCATACATGTGTATATTTATTTCATCTATATATAGCACAGAACTGCAGGTGACCTTTCAATAAGGACATGTACCGTGCCTTGTTGACATATGGAGCTGTAACGTAGGTATGCCTTAGCACACGGTGTATCTTACCTGTAATACCGTCTGCTTTACTTGAACACGAATCATGGACAGGACAACATGTTAACGTATCGATTCCATTTGAATCACAGGGTGCCACTTATCCAAAGCGTATCTTAATAGCTCCAATCATTGCTTCAAATCGAGAATGAAGCTTCCTCTGTTACAGATGTACTGGTATAAAGCAACCAATGTACTATTGTCCGTAGCCAGGTGAAATATGTACTCAGTGTCAATAATTCACTGGTTATTGATATCCTTTTAACCTACAACCGACAGGCTATCACAAACTGACCAATAGAGCAGGCTTTAAAAAGGACAATTTATTTACGATCTCAGCTTCTTGTAAATGCCAAGGTAGCCGGGAAGTAGCAGGTAATATATACAAACCATATTACGTATTCCATCAATAATTTATTGATGCATGACATTCAATATTTTTAAATATGCTTCACCAACATTGAGTTAAAGTGTTATTAAAAAATATCGAACGTGCCATTATTTTAGATTGAAAGAGTAATATGAAGAGTTTTTAACATTTTAAGGAATGAATTCTATATAACATTTTTGTTATTAAACGGTTGAATCGTTCATGATAAAAAAACTAATTATCGCAGGTGAAATGGTGGATGAGTATAAAGTATTCAATACATTTGAAAAAAGCAAACTGTAAATGAGGAAGTGGCATGCGCTTCATTAAAACAACATGTATAAGGCGAAAAAATAATCAGAGAATACCAAAGCTTCAACAAAACTGTAATCCGAATTCAAAATCGACTAAAATAGTAGAAAACCATGGAAAAGGAAATATAAACATCAGGTGTTCCAAAAGAGTAAATGTACATATTAATGTTTTTGCCTCCATCGATTACATCCGCAATATAAATTGAGGTAACATCCGAGTAAATCTCGATCAAAACAAGCAGGCATATTTATGAGCATATTCAAAATAATGATAATAATTCGAGATTCTTATATACCTCTTTATCACAACCTTAAAGGCCGCCTCAAAGCGGTTCACAAATTATTATCTGTGGTTATAGTGCCGTAGCAACCAGCCAATATCGTTGGCTCCAACTCTCTGGGAAGCATGTAACCGATATTGCCATTTCGGCGCTCAAAGCTAGCATTCTATAATGTCTAGCACTGCCCAACCACGTACTCATTTACAGCTGAGTAGACGGGAACAAGCAGAGTAAAGTATCTTGCTCAAGTGTCGTGAATTGGACTCCACCTCGCAACCCTTCGATCACGAGCCCGGTGTCCAACCACTAGACCGCCGTGCCTCCGAAAAAAAATCTATCTTCATATCATATCATACAAGGATGCAGAACATTTCCAATGAGACCAACTTGGCGACCATAAATCTTGTCCATAGTTTCACCAACATATATATCTCTCGAGTCCCTGGGCGATTAGTTTGTTTTTCCGTAGTGAACATCGGACACGAAAATCTCGATATTTAGAGCAAGCCGTAGAATAACGAATCATGTTAACATCAACGGTTGGAGAAGCAGAGAAGTCACTATCAAGAAATCAGAAAATTGACATCGTCACCTTGTCGTATAGCTTAGTAGTAAGCTGCCCATGTTGGTCATGTCGGTAGTAGTGATCAAGGTAAGCGCTGATGTAAAAGAGTCTGTTGTGTCCTTTATTTTAAGCTCAGATGGGTATATACTATGGACGTGGTGAACATATTGTCGATATACATGCAACTAAAAATGAAATTGAAAGATTTGAAAAGGTATTTGTTATCTGTCCTGATAAGCGTTTCCGCAAATTTAGCCTTGTATGTAAACAAAAACAAGGCAGCTTTGAGTGGGGCACAGTTTAAGTATGTTCCCATAGGAATGCCAACAGTCTGCAGTCTGCAATCCCAACAAAATATTGTCAGGAATTCAATCATTCGTACTATATCTTCTTCAGTATATTTTATCTTGGCTGTCGTGTTTTTAACAAAGGATGTTCTTAGATAGGTCACTACCATATATTTGTATCGTAGTCTGCCTTTTTTGGAAAAGAAAGCTCTGATAACTAGAAATCTAAGACGCTCTTTCCGTTTTGCGTGTGGTATGGTAGTGTAGAGGATGGAAACATCAAATGTTAAAAAAAAACATAAGGAGGGGGCGTTCAGGATTGATCAAGATATGTTTCGTTAATTCTACATCTGAGCTCGAGGTTTACAGTGTCACAAAAAGACTGAAGCCATAATTTAATGGTAATACTGAAACGGTGATTAGGTAAGTAGGCTGATCTCAGACAGGAATGTTTGACAGACTTCATTAAATGCTTAGTTCTCGTATTTTTTCAACGACATTCGCAAAATCATAATAATAAAACAAAACAAAACCCCAAAAAACAAAATACAAAAAACCAGGACTACATGGTAACATAATATATATGTATTCATGGTTTTATATTCCATTTCGGTATGGATACGTTGATTGACACATATGCTTGTTATTCAGTCAAATTAAAAAGACAAGATATAAAAAGATGACAGAAGCATATTTGATTGTGAAGCAAAGTAGAAGCTACCCTTATATGAGATACTTTGTTTTGTATGAAGACAGTACACGAACATGTACATTCAACACAGTATGTCAGTTTTTCCAAAACCGCAAAACTCCGTCTAAATATTGCATTTACTGCAAGGAAGTTTCAATAATACTAGACTCTAAAATCTTTTTTCTGCCTGTACTTTGTATCTGTTGGGCGTGTAGCCGACAATGCCGGTTGACTCTGGAGAGTAATTGGCCTTGACCCCTGGTGGAAGTTTAATATTAAACTGGTGTAAGATTAGGGCAAAGATGATCACGAGTTCCGGTTTCGCAGTAGACTCTCCTAAACAAACCCTTAGCCCGGTGGAAAAAGGAAGCCAACTTTCTGGTTTCTTCGCCAACGAACCATCCGAATTCAAAAACCGCCCAGGGTCCAGTTTAGAGGGCTCCTTCCAGTGTCGTGGGTCATTGTGTAACGCCCAGTGGTTTATAATGACTGTTGTACCCTTGGGTATGGTATACCCTCCTGTAACATTAACGGTAGGTTTGTGTAATTATTATTGTCTTTAATGTACAGTTACCTATTTATAATTTACTCACTACATGTAGCATGCTAACCATGGCATTGCATGCTTTAGTATGGTGGCTTCTGCTACATTGTTGATGCACAACATTGTACAATATAGCCTGTCAAAGAAGGATGACGTAACACACATATGCTGCACCTTTTGAATTTAGTTATATATACAGTATGACGAAAACATTGATTGAACTGCATCATACAGCTGTTTCGTCCTCCTAGGACTCTTCAGTTATGCTAGGGACAAAAGGTGGGAATACAAAATTTCTAAACTAATGAAGAAAAAAAAAAGATCAAATAGGTAAAACCCCTTTAATTTATGAATTTGGAAGTAAAATTAAACTACTTCTGTATAATTTCAAATCATGTACTACGAAAATGTGTATATTATGTACCGTGCCACTACTCATTGTTTTCGTCATACTTTATCTATTACTAAATTTAAAAGGTGCAGCATATGTTTGTTACGTCATCTTTAATTATCTCAATTCATGACATCTAGGGATGATTTTTGAGGATCCAACTTTGATTCATGTCCCATTTGCAAAACGTTTTAACCGAACCATACATTTCTTTTAAGGAACACGTACTTAGAGCTTGGCACTTTACACAGAGTGAATGTGAATGTATTTATAGAAAGGAACTCTGCCTTGTTAATAAAATCAGCATCGATCATGGTGTTGATAATATGCCGAACAGGTTTATTCATTTTAGCATTAACGCCTTTGTTGATAATTTCTCAATCGAGATACTTACCTACAGACGAGTCTACGAGGGACATATGTGGCATTCCTAGTGGAGCCACAGTGGCGATCCGCATCACTTCGTAAAGCGTAGCTTCAGTGTAAGGGAGGGAGGGGCGGTCGTCTACCTGGGGAAGACGGTCACGTCCTGTGGAAATTGAAATTCACGGAAAGCCATGATTTATTTTTATCTATTTGTAAATCAATCACAGAATCTTGCATCGACATTTTTTTTTTTTTTACATTTTTACGACTTAACGGTAGTTTGTTTTTAGTATTCGATTTCATATTATCAGATCGTTGTTAGGTTTCTGGAAACATAGAAGTGATTTCAAATTGTGCGGCCGATTTATAATTGAACAAATTCATTTGATTCTAATTTCAAAATGGCAAAGATTTTTTCCCCATTCTTACTTAACACTAAACCTCTCATCCAAATGAGACAGTATTTTGTTACCACTAGTCCTCCAACACTGGGGCTGTTGTTTGAGACCAACTTTGAATTCCTATGTATATATAATCGATTGTTCCATACTTTATCTGTGATACATACCCACCACTCTGTCCAGTTCGTCCTGCACTTTCCATTGTAGATATGATCGAATGTTCCCCTATTTTACCTGTGATACATACCCACCACTCTGTCCAGTTCGTCCTGCACTTTCCATTGTAGATATGGTCGAATGTTCCCCTGCTGTACCTGTGATACATACCCACCACTCTGTTCAGTTTGTCCTGTACTTTCCATTGTAGATATGGTCGAATGTTCCCCTATTTTATCTGTGATACATACCCACCACCCTGTCCAGTTCGTCCTGTACTTTCCTCTGTAGATATGGTCGAATGTTCCCCTGCTGTACCTGTGATACATACCCATCACTCTGTTCAGTTTGTCCTGTACTTTCCATTGTAGATATGGTCGAATGTTCCCCTATTTTATCTGTGATACATACCCACCACTCTGTCCAGTTCGTCCTGTACTTTCCATTGTAGATATGGTCGAATGTTCCCCTATTTTATCTGTGATACATACCCACCACTCTGTCCAGTTCGTCCTGCACTTTCCATTGTAGATATGGTCGAATGTTCCCCTGCTGTACCTGTGATACATACCCACCACTCTGTTCAGTTTGTCCTGTACTTTCCATTGTAGATACTCGGATGGTCGAATGTTCCCCTATTTTATCTGTGATACATACCCACTACGCTGTCCAGTTCGTCCTGTACTTTCCATTGTAGATATGGTCGAATGTTCCCCTATTTTATCTGTGATACATACCCACCACTCTGTCCAGTTCGTCTTGTAGTTTCCTCTGTATATTTGATCGAATGTTCCCCTACTTTACCTGTAATACAAACCCACCACTCTGTCCAGTTTGTCTTGTACTTTCCTCTGTATATTTGATCGAATGTTCCCCTACTTTACCTGTAATACAAACCCACCACTCTGTTCATGTCGTCCTGTACTTTCCTCTGTATATTTGATCGAATGTTCCCCTACTTTACCTGTGATACATACCCACTACCCTGTTCAATTCGTCCTGTACTTTCCTCTGTGTATATGATCGAATGTTTCCTGCTTTATCTGTGATACAAACTCACCACTCTGTCCAGTTCGTCTTGTACTTTCCTCTGTATATATGATCGAATGTTTCCTGCTTTATCTGTGATACATACCCACTACCCTGTCCAGTTCGTCTTATACTTTCCTCTGAATACATGTATATGGTCGAATGTTCCCCTGCTGTACCTGTGATACATACCCACTACTCTGTTCATTTCGTCCTACACTTTCCATTGTAGATATGGTCGAATGTTCCCCTTTTGTATCTGTGATACATACCCACCACTCTGTCCAGTTCGTCCTGCACTTTCCATTGTAGATATGGTCGAATGTTCCCCTTTTGTATCTGTGATACATACCCACCACTCTGTCCAGTTCGTCCTGCACTTTCCATTGTAGATATGGTCGAATGTTCCCCTACTTTACCTGTGATACATACCCACTATACTGTTCAATTCGTCCTGTACTTTCCTCTGTATATATGATCGAATGTTTCCTGCTTTATCTGTGATACAAACCCACTACCCTGTCCAGTTCGTCCTGTACTTTTCATTGTGTATGGTCGAATGTTCCCTTACTTTACCTGTAATACATACCCACAACCCTGTCCAGTTCGTCCTGTACTTTCCTCTGTACGTCCTGGTGATCAGCCATGTACAGCATAGCCCACTGGATCGTAAATCGTGTCGTATCAAACGCAGCTGGCAATGTAAAACAGCAGTTACGTCACTGGAAGGGACATACTAATATACAATTATGTCTATCGTCTTCCCCAACATGTAAATTTCGAATCCTGTGCCGTTAGTTTGTTCGTCAGCAGTCGACATCGATCACGAAATTCTCGTTATTTAAAGCAAGCCATAGAAAATCGAATCAACTGCGACATGTAAACACCATAGGTTTGAGAAACAGGGGTGTTAATATCCAGAAATAGAAAATTCACGATCGGAAAATTTAAATCGTCACGTTTATCGTATAGTTTAGTGGTAAGCTGTCCATGTTGGTCATAGTTTTAGTAGAGATCGAGGTAAGCAGCTGACGTAGATGAGTCTGTTGTGTCCTTTATTTCAAATTCCGAAGGGTGTATACGATCGACGTGGTCAGCACGTCTTGTCGTTTTTAGACAACACATCATCGATATATAAATTCATACAAATTCAGCCTCGTGTGAAACAAAAATAAGTCAGCTTTGATTTGGGCACAGTTCCCTTGGGAATTCCGACAGTCTGCAAAATAAAATGCAGACACATACATTTTGTTTGTTATTATTATTCAGCTTTTTTACATATTCAAATTTCCACAAAGGTATAATTTTCTTGGATTACATGGTATGCGTGAACATAACGAAAGTAAATAATCTAAATATCATATAAATCTTTTACATTGCGAATATAATGATGGATATATTAATATGTTCAATAACATAAGTGTATTCCCAATCTGAATTTTTCTTATCAAAATACATAATTAGTCAAATAACTGATTGATAAAATTCCATTTGTTTTCTATCTGTTTTTGTTTGTTATACTGATAGGAAGGTAGGCCCATATTTTCTATTTTGTTATAGTACCTAATGTATATTTTGCTTTCAGCAATGGTTGGAATCACATTTTTCAATTTACACAAATATACATAATATCTCAAAATAAGTGATCAAAAATTCTCTAACACCAAATATAAACACTGTTGGGTGTCTAGATAAGGTAATCTGATATTTGTTTTCCAGCATACCTATCGGTATCAACCAAAACGTTTTGACAGTACTACATTCCCAAAATAGATGTATAATAGTTTCCCTTTCATTTGTGCAAAACGTACATCTCTCAGTTTCGCATAGATTACATTTCATTAGTTTTGAACTGCTATACAAAATCACATGCACAATTTTATATTGAAAGACAATTTAAGAAGTAAAAACAGAAAAGTAATACACTCTGAGAAAGTTGTACACTATAAAAGAGTCCGTTTGAATTTGGTCCATTTAATCTTTATGTTTGGTAGAGTTGCTGTAGACACTCAATGCTGAAACAGGTTACCAAGGAAACAAGTTACCAAGGAAAATGTCCGAGAGTGTTTGCCTCAAATGAACGTCTGTTAATTCGCTAAGTAGTGCAGCGTCTTCCTCCTTCTCAGCCTCTTTTCGCGCCATAATTATGCAATCGGCAAAGTCCCGGATGTTCCCTTGATTGTATAAATGACATAACATTATTGCATGTACATATGTTGGATGAAAGTGATGAAAATGTTTTTAATGAGTGGCCGATCATAAGTATAATAGGATATTAGCGGTACATATACTGTTCGCTGTTATTGAACTCTGTCATTGAGTTAAATTTAAACTGTCATATTTATGACAGAATGGTGCGAGCTGTGGTATCTTAACCATTTATTATAGATTAATAATATATAGTTTAAAGGTGATAAAAACCCTATTTCATTTTTATATTTTTCGATGCATTATGTATCAAATATCCCCTGTATAAAATAAAAATATTTTGAAAACGCGAAAAAAAGGAAATTTGCAAATATTGTAACCGACATCAACAATCTCAGATACAAGTTAGCATGAGTTATCCTTCGTGAACCGAAAAGAACTGTGACGTGATTTGCGACAATCGCGACCACCTGTTTCAAGCCATGCACGTCAAACTGGCTAGAACCAGAGGGATGTATTCTGTGGAATCTAGTGACAACGAGGAAATGTTAGAAGTTTCCTTCATTCACAATATTCAGCTATGCATGTTTGAACCAGAACGATTGGAATATGAGGTGATCAGGGAATTTGAAGCGTCTGAGTTGGTTAGTGACGGCCAATAGGGAAGAAAAACTGGCAGATCTTGCACCATAAATGGTTGGTTTTCACGTCGACTTTTCAAAGCTTGGTACCAAATTGACCATGAATAGTCTTCAATGAAATAACAATATTTACTGTAACTATGTTACGATGTTAAAGTTATGACAAAGTGTAAAGAGAATGTATCTTCAGCTCTATATTTTGCATCGTGACGGCAGCATGCGGCACGCCCCTATATGATATTTGGGCTTTGTAAATACGATAACATCTACAGTATATAAACTATATAAATACATATATCAGTTATTATATGGTAGGAAGTTACATGCTAACTTTCAATCTTTGTATGGGATATCTACTTCCGCTCTATCTATCAAACAAAAAATATAAAAGACAAAAAACAATGTGTTTCAGATTTACCAGTCTCCTGACCTAGAGGTGCCAGACATCATATTGCGATACAGAAAGAATGTATTGCAATACGTATTCCGATATATTGTCACAAGAAAATATGTTAATTTGTTGTCGGAATTTCATCAGGCCGTATCTTGCATCATGTGGATAACACAGATTTATTATTTTCCTTATAGTATCAATCATTGATGATGAAAAAAATTAAAACATCAAAATGATTTTTTCTAAGCACATAAAAAAATATCACTAATATCATTGATAGTTACTCAAGACACACATTTGGTAGCATACCGATATATGTAGATTTTGTTATTAGGAAAAACTTCAGTACGTTTTGTCCAGAATATGTAGTATATATTTGTTGAATTTACCAATCACTTAAGAGTGTTGATTTAAAATACTTTTCTTTTCATTTAGTAGATGTTCCTGTTGTTTATGTCCCCTGATGCAAACACGGAATAAAAGAACATGTCAGGATATAAACATTTTGGAAAACCAGTCATGGAGTTTCTGTCTAAATAAATACATTGTATGCATGTTTTAGAGACATTCTTTTATGAGAAGTCGAAACAATAATATTAATAATAATAATAATTCGAGGTTCTTATATATATCTTTATCACAATCTTAAAGGGCGCCTCAAAGCGGTTCACAAATTATTATTCGTGGTTATAGGGCCTTAGTAATAAACCAATATCGTTCTCAACTCCCTGAGAAGCATACAACCGGTGCTGCCATTTCGGCGCTCACAGCTTACATTCTACAATTTCTAGTACTATCCAACCACGTACTCATTTACAGCTGAGTATACTGGGACAAGCAGAGTAAAGTATCTTGCTCAAGGATACAACACATGTGCCGTGAACGGGACTCGAACTCGCAACCCTTCGATCACAAGCCCGGCGTCCTACCACTAGACCAACGTGCCTCCGTGAAACGAAAGAGATGACACAGATATTTGCAGGCGTCACACATTTTCAGCAATTTCAGTTCTTAAAATGTTGATATCCATTCTTAAAATTTCAAAATAAGTTTTAGAGCAATACATGTATGTCAACTATCCGCAGACATTTTCCTTCGAAAGAGTACACAGGCATCAAGTTTCCTTATTTCTGACTGGTTAGTGTTGCAGTGGAAGACTTTTCCCGCTTTTCTTTGATGGTGTTGAACTGAGTTTTCCTGGTCACAACTATCCAGTTCAGTGATTTAATCTAGTTATAGCAAATGATGAAATCAGATAATATGAACCGATTTGTGTTTAAACAAAATGCCTAGTTTCCCTGATGTATTCAAAAATGTATATATTTGTTAACATAATACAAAAGTGAGATTTAATGATTAAATCAATTTTATTTTACTGAAGGTCTTTTTTGTTTTCACTTCTTTTTGTTGAGCATGCCTTTCCCTCCTGTATGAAAGTAAATTAAGCAAATTATCACCATCTTCCATTGCCTGTGGTCGTAAGGAATTTACATTTAAGTGCAATGCTGCTAAGCAGAGACTGTGAATTAAAAAAAAAATATAAAAAGTCAAAATGAAAAAGGCAGACCAAATAATCCAATTGCTACCGATTGCCATATATACAGTTATCTTGAGCATGCTACACACGTTCTTACCAATTATTAAGATTACCCTCTGATAAAGGTTTTTTTTCCAAAAGTAGAAATTAAGGTCAACAATAATTTGAGATTATCTTCTCCATCTCTCAGAATAGTTAACTTCCTATTGGAGGGGGAAAAACTTTATAAAAACTTTATATTTGATTAATTTCTATTAAGTAAACGGTATTTTCGTAGTTATACCACGGAATTGACATTTGAAAAATTGCCGGTGAGTCCGTGGTTCAGCGTAGTATGCCATTGTATACGTATTATACGTTAATGGACAGCTGGCGCGCTATTCCGATTGTCGCAAATGACGTCACAATCAAAGGGAAGTAACTGCGTACTTCTTCTAGTTTTTCACCACGAACGAGTAAACGGGTCGTTTTCAAATTGTAACAAAAGTACCATTACAGATTTGTTTTTTGAAAAACTAAAACGACAATTTACTTTTAGTTTTATTTAATTTTGACACTAAATTCTGCGTCATATTTGTTTTTAGAATTTGGTGGTTTATCAACTTTAATATAATAATTTAAATACCTCATCCATACTGTTAAAATAATGTAAATTGTAATAAGTATTACTTTGACATAAAATATAATTTAGTATATAAAATATACCTGTATCAAAATTTTATGTTTGGTGGTTTTAACTATTTTAATTAACAGCATCGTTTACACGTGTCCGTCTATATATTGTCAGGTAGTGTTCAGGTTTTTTTTTCAGGTTGCTGTCTCCTTCATTTGTTTATTGATGTAGTCCAAATATGCTATAAACTACTTGTTGGAGAAACCCACATTGATAATCGTGTGACATTGTTGCCAAACGCAAATTGTTTGTTACCAGTTTGGTGGTCATGTGATAGACCGCAAACAGTGGTCAGGGGGAGATCACCCAGGAGCAACACGTCAACTACATGTGCTTCCGGTGATTGGTGTAGTTGTTTTCTGTTTACCTGTCAACTTATTTTTGTCTTATCATTTCCTCGTGACTGTGATTTAGTCATTGTCATCGTCCTCTCATCGTCCATGGATCTTTTAATGATGTCATCGTTGCATTAATTGTAATATTATCTGTATCGTCCAGGAAGGATCCGAATCCAGTGATTGTTGACATTTTTCGCTCGCGTTTTATAAGATCTGACTTTGAAATTAATTATTATATATTTGGTCATTTGAGCATTTATAACATTGTGATACTATTGCTTCTGCATTTCTTATTCATTTGGTTCATGTTAGATGTTTACCTTTAGTCGTACATAGCTTGTCAGTCTATTTTGTAGACATAAACATATTTTCTAAATCAGTGAATTTAAACCTTCATAGTGAAATATATTAGTAAATGTTAATGTAAAAATAACGACAGTATTCTAATATATATATCATCGAGTAAATCGGGGAATTTAAAACATTTATAATATTTAAACATACATTTCCTAATAAATTACATTTAAATGTCATAAAACTAAAAATGTGATACTCCTTTACAAACTATAAAAGCTATTTAAATCATTTTTTAAATCATATCTAGTATGCTTGGTTCCAAGCTAACAATTCCAACCCAGTTATCCTGCACATATTACACTGCACTGTTGCAGGAGGAGAACTTTTGGAAGAGGCTGAGAGAAACGGATGCTTATAGAGATGGGTTGTAAATGTTGTATTTGTCCTTTGTGTTTTTTGTCAGAGCATTGTATTTAATATTCTAAATAACAAATTTGGTTTCTACTCATACAACTTCTGCAGGATCAGGACATACGTATTGTTTTCTTATAGATCAATAGGTTATAAATTTCAGTAAACTCCAGGAATTTATTGATAAGCCTATATCACATGTTGTCATAAATAAGAAATATATTCTTCTTACTAGCAGCAAGGGATTGTACCTGACAGGGTACTGCGATTTTCTGCAGCACTAAAACTGTAATATTGAGCCCCATTGTCAACCAGATGGTCGCTTTGTGCATTTCCATCGCTGGTTGAAATCTGAACTTCCAGTTAAAGTCTGTTCTTATCCAGAAATTGTTTTATACATGTGACCTTACAGTGAAAAAATAGAAGTTTATTAATTTAAGACATCAGACCTCTGAGTCAGCAAGTTCTGATCTACATTGTGAAATTAACAAGTTTATTTCCATAGTGTCTTGTTCCTACTGTACAATCAATATTTTTGGAAATACCCATATACTCTATACAAGATTGGATTAAACTTAAGGGGCATCGAAAACGGGATTCATTCCAAACTCAAGATCTCATTCTTAATGGGAGAGTATTGGAATGGAACAGCTTTCTGACAGAGGTCAATACTAGATCTCAAGTCTGTTCACCGCATCTTAGGTTAGACTTGGTCAGGCACAGGAAGTCGAGAAAACGAGGATAAGTCCCGAGTCTCATTGTATTTTAGTTTGTACAAGGATACGATTCATCCTAGTCCTCTTCTAGCTAGGTGTTGGATGAAAAGACTTGTTATTGCAATTTGTACTTATTGTGTGTAATTATTTTACATTGAATTCTTCATATTTAAGTAAACAGTTCCTCGAAGGTAGGGATTGTCCCAATTAATTGTGTACTCGATGTACCGCTGCTTATTGTATTGTTTACATATAGTAATTTGTATTTTTAATATTTGTATTTAGTCTGATATTACTGACTCAAAACAAGCAGCAGGAACCTCCAACTGGGAAAAGGCAGAATATGACTTCATCGCTAGTCTTCTGCGCCAGAATAGCAACTATGTCCTATTTACCGAGATGGAGTATGATACAGAATCATGTTGAGACGAAGAGATCGTGGCTCTATCAAAACCCCTGTTGTGTCACAGGCTCCTGTTGGTGTGGAGCCTGCGAGCAGTGACAAAGGTATGGTAGGTGTCCAGAGTTTACTAAAATTTGATTTCACTGAACTTGGGGATGGGGGAATTGCAGGTACTCCTCCACCTCCTGGGGTATCTGACCCTAATGATTCTCCATTTTCGTGTCTGGGGCAGGGATATGGGGTTCACCAT
This sequence comes from Mimachlamys varia, assembly GCA_947623455.1. Classification (NCBI taxonomy): domain Eukaryota; kingdom Metazoa; phylum Mollusca; class Bivalvia; order Pectinida; family Pectinidae; genus Mimachlamys; species Mimachlamys varia. The sequence goes on from OX392532.1 coordinate 3,898,442, forward strand.
CGCCGATGAAGAGAAATTTGCACCATTTGCCCCAGGTTCCAAAATTCTCCTCACTTTCAGGAGACGAATCAACTCAACGTGATGAAACCAATTATGAGGGATGGCGGTATGAGGTCAGGTGTCTAGCATCTGACAGCACCCTGTCCGAAGAGTTTGTTCTGCAGGCTATTAGGATATGTATCCGGGGTATTGCTCGTCTTTATTAGGTCATATGGCAAATTTGGATGAAATTCTTAAGCTGGACACCTTCTTTGGTAAAGTACTGGCAGGTTGAAATCAAAGAGTTTTTTTCTGTCGGACCACTAGGTTTCTTTAAATGTAACCACATGGCATTTGGCCTAATGCACCTGCAACGTTTCAAAGTTTTATGCAAGCCTGTATGGGTGAAAGCTATACTATGCAGTGTTTAATTTTCTTAGATGACATTCTCATATTTTCAGACACCTTTCAGGAGCACCTCAGAAGACTGGAAAATGTGTTTGAACGGCTTGAAAAAAACTAGACTTAAAGCTGAAACCTTCCTTTAAGTCTCAAGTGTTGCTATCTGGGGCACATTGTTTCTGAGAAAGGAATTCATACTTACCCAGATAAACTTGCCGCGTTAAAGTCATGGCCAGAACCTGTCAATGTCAAGACGCATCGCTCATTTCTAGATTTTACAGGGTACTATTTGGGTCATTAACGATTATGCTAAAATTATAAAACTTATAAATGATCTTTTTGTTGGACACTGTATCCACAGAAATGTAAAGGGGTCAAAGAAAACATTCCCGTGGTATGGAGGAATAGTCAGCAGAAGGCTTTCGATTCCATTGTCAGTCTTCTAGCTTCTTCATCTGTGTTAGCATATGCAGACTTTATTAAGCCTTTTATTGTTAATACAAATGGCCCTGTAGAAGGTTTAAGTGTTGTGCTGTACTAGAATCAATGGGGCCAGGAAAGCAATAGCGTATGCCAGCCGGGTTTACGTCTGAGTGAAAGGAACTACCGAGCTCATAAGTTGGAATTTCTTTGTCTCAAATGGGCACTCACTAACACGCTCCATGATCACCTGCACTTGTGAGGTACGTACAGATAACAACCCTCTAATCTATGTAACGACCACAGCAAATCTGGACGCAGCAAGTCATAGGTGGTTAGCTTCACTCTCAAAATATAACTTTAAATAAGTTTATAGAGAGGGCCGTCTCAATGGGGACGATGACGGGTTGTCAAGGCGACGGTATCACCAAGAGGAAGTGTGTCAGTATATGCGGAAGTGGCGGCTGTTAAGACTTCTTAAAGGTGTATTGTATAGAAACATCACAGTTAGTAGATGGTGACCCTGCCCAGCAGTTACCTATCACCAAGGTATATATAAAGAGAGAGTCCTCAGGGGAGAGAATGTGGATGTCGGACATCAGGGACGTGACCGTACAAGCTGTTGGCAAGACGTAGGTTTTATTGGCCTGGTCTTGATACCAAGGTAAATAGTTGGGTTGAAAGCTGTGATAGGTGTGTTCGTAGGGAAAAAACCCTACTGAAACGCGCTGGTTATCACTGATCATTTCACCTGCTGTACCCAGGCAATTCCAACCTGGAACCAGTTAGCGAGTACCACCGCCTGGTCAGTTGTGCGAGCAATTTATTGTCCACTTAAGCTTTCCCGTCCGCATCCACAGTGACAAGGGCAGGAACTTTGAAAGTAAGATTATTAAAGAATTTTGTAAGAGAGTTGGAGTGGAGAAAGAAAACCAGAACTACCCCTCACCATCTTATATGCAATGGCGTGGTCGAACGATCCAACCAAACCTGTCGAAAATGTTAGGTACCATGGATGAATAACAGATAGGTACGATAGGTGGGTTAGAGAAGCTACGTTAGAAGTAGATGACCGGGTGCTGATGAAGAACATTGATTTGGCAGACACATGGGCTAATGATCCGTACATTATCCTTAGTTTGCCAAATATTGATATCCTTGTATACAAGATCCAGAAACAGTCGGGAAAGAGTCCTTAAAACTTTACATAGGAACCCGTACCTCCCTATCATGTGGCTACCTATGCCAATAACTGTAGAGTTAGTTGAGAGTTCCTCTTCAACTGCCAACCCTGATAGACCACATGAGGATGGGAGTCAAACACCCACGTATATTTTTCCTGCTAGGAGATCGGACGCACTGTTGTTGAGTCCCGACGGCCAGTGCAACCAAATACTGTTGGTACAGGGTAAGAAGGATGCGTTTCGAAATCCTATCACTTCTGGCAGTGATGGTTAGACATACGATTCAATACCAGCTACAAGATCCAGTTGAGCCCGTACATCTCTTAACTTGTATGGAGAATGGCTCATGAGAACATTGATGCCATCTAATTATGGAGCTCAAGTATACGTGTAGATACACGGAGCGGTGGGAGTCGTGATGAGCAAAGTCTACTTCTGATTGTGAAGTTTATAATTAATCTATACAGATATTTGTCTGTATTACTTTGTGTAATTTATATCATAAAAGTAAATGATTAATTTTCACATCAGAAAATCTTTGTTCTACATGACAGAGTAGAAATTCGAAAAGTCTTACGTGGTCAGTTATATTACCTTGGGACACTGGTCAAGGTGATCATTTTAATTTGTCCATGTAGTAATTTCTCAAAGGTTTGTTTACATTGTTGCATGAGCAGTTATCTTTTATTCCTTGTAGGTAGGGATTGCACTAATCACTTGGATATAAGATTATTAACTGCTCATTCTTTTATATGATAAGTAGATTCAAATTATAAGAATTTTATGGCGTTTGTTTTCATGGTATGCCGGTATGGAATCCTTATTGCATGAAGCCCATTAGGCCATATATTTATATTTTCACTGTAGAATTACAGACCCAAAGTTTGATTAAGTTAATTACCTATTCAATATCCAACTAACTAAGGACGTTTATTGTTGCGTCGTCCTTTAGGCGGAATCTCTACTTCAAGTAAATCTGGCGCTAATACATCTATGTGAATACATGTTTTTATGTATTATTCATAGTCCAGTATTTGCTGTCTTCAGTTTGTATATTCATAATGAGAACAAACAATCAGAATGTAAATATTGAAAGTATAGTTTATAAAACAAAGTTTATTACTAACCTTCATCAAAGTCTTGTTTGTGAGCTTCGAGTTCTCCATTGATAAAGTGAAGGAGCTCCCCAAATATGCTTTCTACTTTTTTGAATCGTTTACTTTGCCAAACCTTCGCCAAAACTGGGTACAGGTCCTCTAAAAATCCCATTCCAAACTCTGCCGCGAACTGGTTGTCTACGTCCAAGTAATGCTTGAATTTGGGGTCGTCGAATTTATATCTAAAAACCAAAGTACTTTTACATGTTGTTTTGTAATGAAGAATATAGTCATTTAATAATATTATACTCAGCACTTGATATTCCTTTCAGAGGATGCACTTTCTTACGAAATGCTTTTATAAGGGATTTATAATGGTCATTACAGTTTTTGCTTTGTTATGTAAATAGTTCAAGAGATCTAACATCCTTTGAAACATATGTTGCAAAAAATGCAATTACTAATGATTCTAAGAGAATGATAAATGGGCGGATTGGTCGAGTGGTTAACACTCCGGCCTTCCATGCAGGCGTCCGGGGTTCGATCCCCGTAATCGTCATACGCATGGAACATTCAGAGAAAGTGTTTTCTCCTGACAACCACTTCAACAACCTAGGTGGAATATAAAATGGTCTGGGGTGGATGTTGCAGTATCTTTGCTGTAGTATTCAAGTGAGGTGGCACTCTAAAAAATGCCGTTGGAAACACGGTCCAACTACAAACAAAACACAATTCGTTTCCGACACACACATACATACACACACATATGGAGATATTAGCCAGGTGGTATATGACAAGTAGTTAGCGCCTTATAGGGCAGCTTCTGCGAACTCCTCAAAATTGTATATGATAGAACTTTATGTGTTAATTGTATTGATTGGATGGGAATTGTATAACTTTGTACTGTAAAGCGCTTTTCAATGGCTTATGTTAGCGAGGTAGGGTGATATATCAAATGTTGTGTATTATTATTATTACAATCTTTACCGAACATAATCTTACAGTGCACATGAATGAAGAATGTATTTTCGTATACTATCAGCTGTACGTTTTTGTTTTCCGAAAGAACTGTCAACTCAACCGCACTTCGTCCTTCAAACCATGCTCTTCGCCTTCTTTGATGGTGTCGTATTTCTTTTTAGTGATCAGATGCAGACGTTCTGATCTTACAATAGTCTCTTTCAGCTTCTTTCCTGTCTAGTCTAAGGACTCGTTTTGCTTTCGGCAGCCAATATTTGTTTACAGGGGCTACCTGACATATGCTCTTCCGGTTCTATTTTGATACGAACAATCATGTGATTTTTTTTGCTCCCGGTTCCGTGCCGACTCACAAGAAAACATAAGAAATGTTTTTTTGACATACAAAACGATAATAAAAATATTACTGTGGTATTGATGTGCTAAGTAATAAATCTTGATCTTAAATGAAAATGTTGTTGTTTGATAATCTAAACTGTTCAGGTTAACAAATATAAGGAAAATGTTTCATGTCGTACCATGTTCAGATTTCTATAATAAGTCAAATGGCGGCGGCGAAATTGAGCAGACGAGCACCAAATTTAGCGAAAAATGCCGTTTTAAGGTAATTTTCGGTTAATCGACACAACTGAGTCCTTGATTTGCCTTCTTAGTATATCATTTGCCTTCAGAAAATGTATCTCATTTAGAAATTGGTCAAAACACGAGCTTATTATTATTATTATGTAAGATTATGTTTGAATAAACATGCATTCATTTTTTTTTCTCTTTTCGTCTTTATTTCAAAATTGAAAAAGCCAATATTAAAAATGAAAGCAATATTTCAAATCGGTGATCGGGTTGTTTATCTCGGCTTGTCGAAATACCATGTTCATAATCAGAACATTATGTAATCTGATTTTAGCATCATGAGACTTACAGTAACAAATATATTGTCAATGTCTGAATTTTTATCTTAGTATCTCAGTATTCATGCATTATCTTTTTATAGAGAGTAAATATAATCAAATAATGATGAAATATATATGAAAGTCTATCTTACACTTTCTGGAAGCACACTCCACACACAATGTTGAACAGAGCCAGATCAATATATTCGTGAGGTGTGAAAGGTCTCCCCTTTGTTTCCTCTAACAGCTGTAGAAATTGTCCCATGGACTTATCTAATATGCTCTGTAGGTAGGGACCTTTGATGTAATTTCTGAAAACAAACACGTGACAGAGTTATTGTTTCTGTTTGTATTTCATTTTTAAGAAATTAAAACCAATTTTTTTGAGATATCCTCATAACTTAAATCAAAGATAAGATTGTATACAAAACTTAAATCACCCTACCAAGAGGGCCATAAACGTACAGATTTTGGTACAATTGGTCGATAAATATTATGATAAATATTATGAAATGAAAAAAAAACCAGAACCCTCTTGTCGAGACATTATATAAAATCGCACCATATTAATTGTGGTTATGCTAATTTTATAATATACAGTAAATTGTATTACAGTGACCATAAGACAGTCAAGAACGGATTAAGGATCGGCTCTTGTGAGGTTTCAAATCTCGTTTTGATCTCACGTGAGATATGTTTGTAGTATCTAACAATGTATTATTTGTTTTTAATAGCAAATATGCATATGAAAAATGTTGCAAAATAAATATGTCTGTTGTTGGTAGAATATTTTTTAGAAGAATTTTTTAAAATGCCGAAAATGACGGCCATTTTGAAAATAAGTATTTCTGTTTATTTCTTGTACTTAACGAATTGCCAAAATTTCATGTTTTTTTTAGCTAGAATTATTAATTAAAATCGTCAGTGTGTTGCCATTTGTCATCAGAACAAGTCCAGTTTTGCTGTACAACTTCTTTATGTTCATTATATATTATATATTTAATACCATGCAACATAGATGTTTTATTTACATTTTGATATTTTTTCTGATATTTAGTGTAACTGAAGCTATTTTGATTTTTGACTCAAGGACAGTGTAAAATAACACATTTGATAATGGAACAAAAAACAAGCACGCTACCCCCAGTTTTTATGACTGCTTTAGAATGAGAAACCCATTTCCTTTTGATCTGAAAAATATCTAAATAATGTTTGTCGTCAGAAGTGTTTTTATAAAGCATTAAATTTGCTAAATATGATGAAAATTGAGTATTTTCTTATAGAAATTGTCTTGCAATTGGCCAAAACAACATTTTTCACATTAAGCACATGTTTTGCTCATTTTGGTATCTTTGATAGAGTATTGCACAAAACGAGTTCACTACCATATATTTCTTTTTTGCATTTTCCGCTATGCAATGAACTCATTTTTTCAAAAAGTACATCAGAAAAAAGTTAGTCGTCAGAACATTTTGACTTTTCACAAGAGAAGATCCTTAAGCTCGCGGTGGCTAACGTATGACAGTTATGAAAAAAACTGATCGCTAATGCTAGGTAATGTTGTTGTTTGTACCCCCTCCCCCCATCCATCCCCATTTTTTAAACCTATGTGAGTTATGTAGGTGCCCCGGGCCAGAGATGTATAAATCTCAGGTATAACTATGGTAGAAACTGGAAAAGTTTACCTGAATGAGAACATCTTAATTTGTGTTGAAAGTTTACAGTGTGTATTTGGTTTGTTGAAATAAAAAAAACAAAACCTCCATTTGAAATTCGAATAAAAAGACCAGCTTGTATGTGTAGCTTAACTATATTAATATGCTTAAAACAACTAGCACTAGACCGTATATATTGTTAAGCCATTTTTCAAATTAAACCAACTACGATTGTCATCGCACACATGTGCGATAGAAACAATCGCCCGGGATTGCAGCGTTCTCACATGGCGCACAATTTTTTGCAAACACCGTTCACACATCGTGCTCATACCGCACATCTCGTAACTTTGTGCGATCCCACAACTGTATAATGTGTCTTTCTTATTTTGAACACATTGAAATATGAACTGTCAATCGGAAGAAAAAGACGACTGCACAGTTCTCAGCAAACAAAAGCTATTAATGCTTTACAGTTTTACGAACACGATAGCCTGTTTAAAAAAACGTTACGATTTCAATGTTCTGATCGTAAGATGCAGGTTGGTCAATACTATAAGCACGTTTTATGTCATCATCTTGGTCTCATTGAGAAAAACATTTAGAGAGTACCGAAGCGTTAATAAAACTATTATCCGAACTCAAAATCGATTAAACTAGGGGCAAACTATGAATAAAGGAAAGATCTACATGGAGACCCTTGTAAAAGTACAAGAGAATAAATTCATGTGTTCCGGAAAAGTAAGCATCTTCTGCTTCATCGATGCTCCCCACAATGAAGACCTTGGTTCCATCCAAGTTAAACATCAAGTCCTCCAATGAGAACTGATTATCATTATTGTTAATCACAACAAATAAATAACCTAAAGAGCCAACTCAAAAACGTCCATCCGTCTATTACTTAAACATACAGAATACATTCCTCGATGAGACAAAGATGGCGACCATAAAATTTGTCCATAGTTCTGATCAACCTGCACCTCTCGAATCCTTGTGTTGTTTGTTTGTTTGTCAGTGGACAAAGGTTACGAAAATCTCGATATTTAGAACAATCCCTAGAATAACGAATCACATGCGACATGTAAACACCATGGATTGGAGAAACAGGGATGGTACTATCAAGAAAGGGCAAGTTCACGATCGGAAAATTGAAATCGTCACGTTTATCGTATAGGTTAGTAGTAAGCTGTCCATTTTCGTCGAAGTTAAAGTAAAGATCGAGGTAAAAAGCAATTGTATTATATCGTTGTGTGATATGAAGATGGACGAGTTTGAGTATGCTCATAAGTATTTTTACTTTGTTGTGATTGACAATGAAGACTCGGTTCTGACTTTGAGGATTTGATGTTTACTATGATGTGACCAAGATTTACGTGGCAAATATGTGGTTATAAATGTATGGTTATAACTCTTGTTGTTTTTGACATGTCAAACGTAATACGTTATATAGCTTGTCTAAAGAATAAGGTAAAGTGCAGAAAGAGAAATCATTCCTCTTGAATGATGACATCGTATCGACATAATAGCAAAATATGATTTGAAAAAAGCTCGGCCACACGTGTACCTTGGTTTTAACGAGACGTAAATGTCAATAAAATGAGTTAGTTACCTTCATAAACATAGATATGGACAGTGGTGACAAATAAACACATGCACGTCATTTGAAAGTTCATAACGACACATTACATTTAATAATAAAATCAACTCTTATAAGATTACCATGTAACACCTACCGTAGAGCGGCACTGACGATCTTGCGGTGGAGTTTTAAGGCTGGTGTGTACTGTGACATCAGTATATCCTTCCCTCCTTCACTTAAAGTCATTCCTGTAACAGTAAACGTCATAGCTCGTATGACTTCGTTAGGTTTTGCTGATTTCTTATTTTGTCTTATGTCCGATAATGTCCAACCTATCGCTTAAGTAAGCACGTACTTAGAGTATATACAATATCTATATATAAGCATTGTTTGAGCTACAAAATAGTGACAATTACATGTATATGTCAATATAGAGATATATGTCGACCAGCGCAGGTTTAGTATATATACATTACATACCAGAATGGACTGGGGGCCTTCCGGCAAAGTCAGCACGTCTTTTGATCATAGCTTCCACCACAGTCTCTATGTTGTTAAGAATGACGGTTTTCGAGGGACCTGGTGTCATAAAGTTTCAATTAATTCATAAGGTTTGATTGGATTAAATCACTTCTGTCCTGACAGGGACAAAATGTAATGTTTCGGTCAAGCTAAAGCTGATAAGTAATGTTCATAAAAACGGAAACCGGTTAATGCTTTATTATATGAACATATCGCTTATCTAATAAATCTGATATAGAAAACATGAATTTAAATTACTTAATCATTCATGAAGTAATTGTCTTTATCAAACTTACCAAATTGAACCGTTACAACAGGGCCATACTTCTCGGAGAGTTTCGCACAAGCTTCGTGTATTTTCGGATCAGTCAAAACTACAATAAACAAAATATGAAATATATGATTGTAAAACCGTAGAAGGATCTGCCTGTTTAGAAAACATGATCTATTTTTTAACTCCTCTGCCTTTCCCCCTAAAAACACATTTGACACGATTTCCCTTTGACCCCTGTTTCTTTTAATATTACTTATTTGACTATAAATCTTAAATAAATATTTGACACGATATGTTATGGTTTCCTTCCCATTGTCTTACAGTTTAAAAAACGTATATTTCCTATATGAAGATATGCTGATCTTTTGAAGTTTCAATCATGTTCAAATCTCGTTTTGATCTCATGCGAGGTATTTCTGAAAGATATATCAACTTATTATCAATTGTGATAGCAAATATGCATCTGGAAAACGTGGCAAACATTTAGATGTATGTTGTTCTTAGAACAGAAGAATTAAAAAAAAAAAAGTTTAATCGTCAGTGTTTCGCCATGTTCTATTATAGCAAATTCATTCTTGACGTACAACTTCTTTATGCTAATTATAAAGCAAAAATTATGTAACAAAGCTATGTATTTTACATTTTGGGTATATTTTCAGATATCTAGTGTAACTGAAGCGATTTCGATGTTTGACTCCAGAAAAGTAAAGACTAACATATTTGATAATTGGACAAAAACAAGAACGCTGTCCCCCCAATTTTTATGACTGCTTAGAAAGAGTAATCCGTTTCCTTTTGATCTGACAAGTATTTAAATAAGGTTATCCCCAGACATTTTTATAAAGCACAAAGTCTGTTTTTTTTTGAGCTAAAGGAATAATTTAAAGACCTTTTACTTCTATTCCATTAGTAATGAGAAAATACTATTTTTGTCAATTCTGCAAACATTAATACATATCTGATCACAAATCTGGATGATATTTAATGAAATTTTCATGCAATTACCCGAAGGAACAATTTTCACATAAATCACGTGTTTTGCTAATTTTGGTATCTTTGACTGAGTATAGCACAAAACAAGTTATTGGAAAATTGTGGACTTTTCCCAAGAGAAAATTCTGAATGTTTGATAATATATATAAATATGTTCGTGTCGCAGAAGGTAGTATAGAAACGGGTGCCTAATTATGCCTAATGCGTCATTGCACAGAAACGGTTGGTTTCCGATTTAAAAACAAATGCTATTTTCAAATGCCTTTTATTTACATTTATTTAAGTGAATATCGTGATTCTTTGACAAACAGCCGTGACATTGCTCTAGGGTAAATGAGTGTTATTTATCAGAAATCAGTCGTGTGCCAAACTTGAAAATGACAATAATGTTGTAACTAAAGATACGATCCGACATATGTCCACCTGGTCAAAATATCTATTTTCAAACCGTCATATAGGTATGCATTAACAATGATAGTCTAACAGTGTTAATAGGTAGAAATTAGTTGAAAAGTTATTCTATATGCAAACATTTATCTATGCATCTATCGATTCTAAAATCAGTTTAAAAGTTCAATTATGTCGACAGTTTCAGAAGGACATACAGTCAAGATCCCCCGCCAAATGTTAATATGGTAAAATACATGACATTAAAGTGGGTATAAAGCATAACAACAACAGCGCAGAATAAGCCGATACTCATTTGAGCAATTGTAGTAATTCTGATCGAAATCATAATCCTACAAAAGATATTGTGCGGAAAACAATTAACCAATCAGGTCACAGCAGCCTAATCAAATATGCATAGAATTATCTGATACTCATACTTTAGCAAAGCGTTCAGGAAATAAGTTTTCCAGACAAGTTTCATCAAAATCCGATTAACTGATATCGGCCAGTCAGGTCACAGCAGCCGCATTTAAAATGCGCAGAATATGCCGATAAACAAACTTGAGCGGGTTGTTCAGGTAATATGTCAACAAAGAAAGTTTCATCAAAAGCTTATCATTCCTTTAAAAGATATAATGTGGAAATTGAATCCGGACGGACGGAAAGACGGACGGACGAAATTCATTTGTATATTGTTGGGCGGGGGATAACAAATACCATTTTATCTGGTTAAGAATATGATTTCATTATTTGACATAAAAATATAAATCAATACATATATAGGAGATTGTGCATTGCCTCGCATTACTGACCCACATTTAAGACCTTAAGTGCTGTCCCACTTGAAAATACAGCACCAAACATGATTTTTTTACGAGCAGGACTTGCATTTCCTTTCTGTTTAATAAGTAAACAACAAAGATAAGTACCACTCTTAATTGAACACGTACGACTGTTTGCCCTTTCGGCGGGAATCCTCAGCCATCGCTCTATGTTACCTAACTTGTCTGTGCGCATTTTACAGCATTTGGATGAAATGTTATTTTAACGACCATTGATGCGCAATGCATATACATATTAATATTGCATAATTTAACTAATTGACAGCTAACATGTGTACAGTTCTACATTAGTTAATTCAGACAGTAAGATCACATAAATGCAAGTCTGGTTAATACGAACATCTAGTTTTTCTCAGGAAGAAATAAAAGAAGAAAATATTTGATTAATCCTAAAATGTACAGACTTAACGCAAGACATAATGTGTTGCCTAATTTAATTCCTAGCAGATTCCCAATATGTCAAGAGAACGAATACATAAAAGGCTGTACAAACTGACAGGAGGATATGATACCATGATAGGCGCCTTATACGATTCCTTTCATCGTTAATGCATCATTCCTGAAGCGTGCACCAATCAGGAGAGACTAGTGAACAGCAGTTTACGGATTCTGTCTGTAGTCAGTGACAAGTGTGTATTATACCTACGTTTATAGTTCCCGATGATCGGCAGGGCCATGGGTCCTGGTGGGTACTTGGGCCTAGTTATCAGCCGAAACACTATGAATACCATAATGAAGAGAATGAAGCATGATGTGGGCGTGGCGCTTGTGGTAACACCGCTATAGTCCATCATGTCACTCAGGTAAGTAGGTAAGATGAGTCGCAAGTTATCCATCCTTAATCAACTCACTCCTCCCAAGCTGTAAGAAATAGAATAATAAAACGTGGGTAGTATATGATTAACCAGTATATTACATTTAAAATATACTTAATGAAAGAGAAAATCAGAGAATTCCAAGGCGTCTTCAATACTATAATCATTATTCTCACTAGACTAGAGGCAAAATATGAACAATGAACCAGGGGTTCCGGAAAAGTAGGCGTCCTCTGCTTCATCGACGACCACCACCGTGTAAACATTTGTCATACCAAAGCAGAGGGAAAACTTTATGGTCGTAATCTTGCAGATGTCCAAACCTGTTTTAATGACACACTTTTATTGAATAATATTGGTAATCATTCATATTTTATAGAAATAACGCAATTCTATTTTCAAATCTACATAATGTTTAATCAACAAATATAAAACACAAATGTGCCAACATAAATAAAATAGACAACACTTTCACGTAAATACACTGTAACAGTTAGAAATAACAACATAACATCCATTTTAGATGCGCAAATGAAAAACTAAAACTGAATTAAAAATCTAGGCACCAAGTGAAATAGGCGTTACTTATGTCGAGTTTCATTACAATCCGACGTATAGTTCCTAAGATCATTCTTGAAAACCAAATGGCGGAAGAACAATAAAAATGATAATAAGTACTTATTGGAATCGGGGAACCCCAAACCCCCGCAGTTTAGTTCGAAGTGCTGAAGTTAATGTATAAACTAGATTTCATGAAAACGGACGATATTTAAACTTCGAATAATAAGAGGCCAGGAAATGGCGGCCATATTGTTAATGTGTACAAAGTTGATACACGTAAAATCCATTCAAATTAAAGTCGTTTTCTGACCCAATCACACTGTCAAGCTTAACTTTCTAGAATATTCTTGTTTTTTGTTGGTCATATAAATGAGGAATTTCTTAACGAAAAAGGGCAAGAAAGCAGGTTTATATTTGGTTATAACCATAAACGATGTAGCTCACTATTTGTTAGCGTCACATTAAATTCAGATTAACATCTATACAGTTAATTATTAACGTACCTACCTTATCTACTTGTTGAATAGACTTACCTAAATAGTGTTACGTGTAGTAGGTTTTACCGACTGATCTCGTCCTTGGTTGATCTCGTATTACAGTTCCTCTTATAGTGTCACAAACTCAGCATGGCATAAAGATGACGTAACACACACCTATGCTGCATTGTACAATATACAAATAATACTTGTTTATGTCGAACAGGCTTTATGTTTGTTAGGTACGGGGACTGAATCGAATGACTTGTGCCTTATCTTAACTTCAATCTTACTTCCATACTTTTGTTTTAACATTTCAAAGTACAAATTGTTTTTTACAAACGCTTTATTAGGGGCTTAATCACGAGTACTAATGTAATATTGATTATGTTTTTTGCCTTCATTAATGACAAGGGTTGTCATCGGTTAGCATGTGAACCGGTTACTCCTGCGGTAGATCACAAACCGATTATTAAAATTAATAACCGAACGACCACACACTTACTAAACCCTTCTTGAGCCCCATATGTCCCTAGATTGTACCTACGATATAATCATAGATGCAACTGATATTGAATAATTACGTAATGCAAACAGTGTGCAGCGATTACATAATAGTGTGTTTTTCAAACTTTATTCCTCATACAAACACTTGTCGCCAACACGATGACCATCTTTACACATTTAAAAGGGATGCCATAATTCAGAGGTAGAAGGCAAGATAGCTGTGATATAATCCCGTCCTACTGCATTCCGACATGCCATGTCTACAATGTATATACAATACTTAATGAGGTTATAGCCAACCTTGTATACAGTTTGACGAAAAATGAATTAAACTTCATCATACAGCTGTTTCGTCCTCCTAGGACTCTTCAGTGATGTTAGGGGCCAAAAGGCTGGAATCCAGATTTTCTAATGTAGAAACAGACGGGTCAAGTGCGTAAAACCTTTTAGAATGTATTTACATGAAACTATGTGATTGTTCGTTACTAGATGGTTACATGAACTTCAACTTGATGAACCTCCATATATTTGATATTCTTTAAAAATTCAGTATATTTGAATTTATGGCAATTCTTGAGTTATTATCCGTATCTGGATGTTCCCTTTTGTTTTGCCACTAAGTTCTCTAAGAAAGAAACCGGTATATGATATAAGTGTATTTTTATTTAGCTCGACTGTACGATCCTTAGATGTATTACATCAGTTGCGTCTTTCATATATATAGATAAACTTTATTTATTTTACAACAATTATGAAACAAGTTATACAACTTATATTAATCACCCTTGTTGGCGGATATTAGCCGCCGCGAGGGGTCTTATAGAAGGAAACTGGAGTACCGGGAGAAAACCCGCGTAGTCGGGCAGGTGACCCCATACCTTTTCACGTGCGGTCGGGGAATCGAACCCTGGCCCCTTGGTGAAAGGCAAGTGCGCTATCCACTGCACTATCCAACAACTCATTGCTTCTTTTGAGAACTATGAAAAAGTTATTGGTGTGCCAATTTATTTTTCTTCGTTTTATTTGTTTGTATTTGTAAATGGTATTAATGATATTTGGGAATGGTTTAAAATTTGTCAAACCAGACATATTTTTCAGATTGTTCTGTTTGTCCGCAGATGATGTTTAAACAGGATAGAGAGTATACAGCTTTGGTTGACTTGGGAAGCGGAAACTGTCAGAAAACACGCTTCTTCATCAATGAACTATTGAAACATCAGGAAAAGATTCACTTCTATCCAATTGATATATCCAAAGGTATGTCAATCATCATCAAACGTTACAGTAATAGTCTTAAGTATGAAATAACATTAATTCATATCGATAGGAGTTGCAGTCAAAACGATACATGGATGGATTTTCCTTTGGATTCAAAAGCAGCATGTATAAATAACATATCATACAGATCCGTACTCGTTGGTTTTTCCACATTTAGTTATTGTTGGCGAAGCACTGGCGTAGCATTTCCCAAACACTTCTGTACCATTTTCGTAGCACTTACGTAGCGTTTCTATAGCATTACCGTAGCACTGGCGTCTTCAACTTTCCATTCGTAAACCGTTGTGAAATGTTACGTTGAAAATTGTACGGAACACATATTTCTCGAAACGAAATGTTAATTAAAAATCTTTATATGAATCTTTGTGAATAATGAATTGTTTGGAACCAACATTTTAACGGATTAGAATACTGAGGTAATGTGACATAAGTTATGATCAATTGAAGATATATATAGATATGCATGCATAAAAGATCAATACCAAAAACGAGTTTTAAATAGTGTTCTGTAGAAAGTAAATAGTAACTCCCCTAAAACACTCATGAGGAAAAAAACAAATGTCGATTGAAGTTTCAAAATAAATCTTTCCTCATCTACTTTGTCATGCAATCATATTGTTTGATTCAGTATACAAATGGATTATTATGGAAAGAAAACTCCGCAGGGCATGGTTGTAGCTCTTTTATTTTTTCCCAACCATACTTTCTTTTACGCGTTGATCCACCCGTATTTAAAGGGCCGTAGAGTATGTGACCTTCACAAACAACAGATTTTATAACTCATGCTTATGGTGACCTCGCGGATATGTCGTATTGACCAGCTAACAAACTTCAATCAGATATACTACAAAACCAATTCGTTTCTACAATTCATAACGTATTAGCAGGAAAATAGTGTAATTTACTTAAACCTGGCACGTCCTTAAATCAACAGCGCTGTTAATTAAACGCAACATCCAAATAAACCAAACAAAAAAAAATCATGTTTCGGAGTAATATCGCAACATCTTCAAGTAAACAAGATGTTACAATCAACAAAAAGAAACTAGATAACACTTTTACGAATAGTTACCTAAAGAAGAAAAGAAAGGATAATATTCGTATATAAAAATAAACAACGTAGCTCACAATTTGTTTGCGTCAAATTAAATCTCAGAAGCATTCATAAGAAAACAAAAAATAATAAAATGCACCTACCTCTCCAATTTGCTTGCTAGCAGTCCTGTGTGAAGACGTACATATAACCGCGGGGTGGTAGCTTCTACCGGCTGATTTCTTGTTTGATCTCTGATAACATTTCGTCCGATGTTTTCAAGGACTCAGTGTGGAAAATATATGAGGTCGACAAATATACAGCTGATGTGCGTTCGTTGTCTATTTATTTGAACTATAATTCAGGAGCGGATTCCCAGAGTACATGTGCCTGTAAACGATTGACGACATTTCTGTGTTGTCTGGGACACGGTGATCTGTTCGTATAGTGTTCAGTGCACGGTGACATTTACAAGCACTTATGTATATAGCACATACGTCAAGGTCGTCCGTTTTCCAGTTGCGGAGACGAAATGACATGACTTGTGCCAAGCATCACACTCCATGACCTTCCAATACCCACATTTAACATTTCGTTTAAAATTTCAAACCGCAGATCGTTTTTGTTAAAATCGCGATATATTATAGAGAGGATCTAACACGAGTGTTCCTTACATTTGAATGTTTTTGTCCATTTGGAATTCATCACCAAGTGTAATACATTCAATTTAACAGGAACACGAGTGTTAAATGGTACAGTTAAACTTGAGAAACCTGCCTACCTGTATATGTTCAATGAATCTCCTTCATAACGAAACTCATGTTTTACTACTGAGACTATAGCGTGACGTTGTGTATACATGTACTACTGTGACGTCATTTATATAATTAAGGAATGACCAAAAGTTATTTAGGGTTATAGGTATATACCGACAAAAGTGTGTGCTCTTTGCATAAATCCGCAAAACGGTTTATGCAAAAAAAAAAAGCACACACAGTTTTTTCGGTATATACGGTATAACCCTAAATAAATTGTGGTCATTCTTATAATTTCGTTTCTAAAGATACATATATAAGACATAGGTCTTATACAATAATTTGGAATCAATAAGGACAAAAATAGAATGGTTTTGCAAAAAAACACTACCATGTGCATAAATTTCACCTTTAAACAACTTCAACCAATCAGAAATTTGATTACAAAATATCGCGCCTAACATGGTGGCATAATACATCATCACTTTTTACTTCGTCTGATTTTTAAGGTTGTACAATATAACCTGAAAAAGTTTAACATTGGGGAAAAGGCAAAATTAAATTATGACGTCATGATGGTATGTAATGACAATGGGGTTTAATTTAACCTCGATGTCACTGGGCTCTCGCTATCAATAGAACAACATTTCGTGTATTCGCGGATCATTACACTACTTATAATGCATATTCATATCAAAGTTTGGCAAAATAATTTGTCATAACTGGAAAGATATATGGTTAAATTGAAAAGGGGCAGATACATACACATATCACAAAAGTATAAGAGCACAGCTCTCGGGCATCGAATGCGCCCAAGCGAAGCTCCTGAATGGTAAAACATGCGTGCATGAATTGTTTCTCCTTGCTTGTCTTTCGTTTATATTCGTCCATAAGTAGCCCTCAACGTTGTGAAACCGGAAACACATCAACAATTATGAGTATATTACACAATTACGTTACGTCACACTCGGCCTTAGTCGGTTATTTCCGAAAAGTTAAAAATAACCGGATTTTATCTTACAGTACGTCATTTCCGAGATACTTTTTTAGATACGCTTGTCACGTGAAAGGGGGGCACGTATACATATATGTTCTTCCGGTGTACCGCCAAAGCATCAGTATCACAAAACAATATTCAAAAAGAGCTGCTATGAGTTTCCAAACGTCATCTCTATCTATATGGTACTGATCAGTAGAAATAACTTTGTTAGAGCATCCCAAATGTCGGTGATGTTTGTCCTGATTTACAGGCGTTTTACGCAATCAAAATTGGTTAACTACCTATTTACCATACACCGGAAGTATACATACCCCCTGAATGTACCACGTGACTAACAATCACGTGACATTGAGTTGAGTTCATGCATCCGACCTATTGTCTGTAATAGAGGTGGACATAATAACTTTAAGGGACAATTTGGAAATGCTGTTTTTCTATTTTCATATCAAAATGTTTTCGTAGTGATGTAGTTGGTAATGAACACTCTATGTTATAACATGTTCATAAACAATACTAATTACCAAATAAAGAAACTTCTATGAAGAACCTACAAATACATGTTTCCTTGGCTGCTTACAAACATTTAGATCGTTGACATGAGTACCATGCTATTTGTTTGCCCAGTTTTCATGTAATTATGACTTGGCGAAGCATAAAGTTACAGGCATGTAAGGGTTTGCCTAGCTAAGGCTCACCAGAAAATAACATAGAACCAGTCCCTATGTCAAACAGAAACATCGGTCAAGGCGTTCGGATCATGTTGAACCAAAATGATTTGTGTTAACACATTGATCTCCTTTGGCCTCTAAATCGAACAAACGTTATGTTACAGCTTCTGCTATGGGTGTAAACAATTGTAAACAAATGTAAAATATTATTTCTAAAAGGAGTAAACAAGCTCAGCGATGAAAACAGCAGTAATTCTAACCGGTAGTTCCCTATCCTAGTTTCTCCACCATCAAGCGTGACTTGTAATATTTAATACTATATTTGGAACGGGTGTTCCAAAGAGGTAAAACTGACCAAAGTGGACAATGGGTGTACACTATCGTAGTACAATGTACATATATGTACACTTTTCGTTTTACCAGCTAGATCTAGAACATGTCAAATAACTAAATTGTTTAATTTACTGAAGTTTTAACTTTCTACATAAGTAGCCGTCAATGCATTTGGTAAAATTTTGTTTTTCTTCAATATCTCAAATTTGTCTTAAACAACTTACGTAATTCTTAAACCTTTGACTATACTAGTGTTCACTTTGTGACTCATTGCAAACCGCAACCTTTCCTGTATACCTGTTTCTGTAAGTGCCGTCATATACAACCGATAAACATTTAATTTTGTTCATATTTGTATTTGTACATGGTATTGACACGATCAATATGGGCTATTCGATTGTGGTTTTAACATAAAAAAACTGTCAAAAAGCAGCTGATAAGCAGACTAAGTTTACATTAGAGCACGGGACAGGTAGCGTGACACTAATACTGTTCATATACACAGACAAAAATCTCAATGTACACAGATATTTATGTACCTGACCTGCCTGGGCCACAGAGGTTAAGATAGGTGACACATATAGGCTTGCTGTAGTTAGCCAGGTGTGAATTTCACACCCCTCCCTCTCCCCGAATGGCTATCACTGGCCAGGTTTGATTATTGGCTATGACCCTGCTAAATGATTAAAGATGATCCTATTTGATTAATAATGATAACATTGTATTACAGTAATTTTGATTACATGCACATGCATATTGGTAATATGATATGAAGAAGGAAATGGTTTCATATGTTTATTTTGTACACGAGTGTATATTGAAACCTAATACCAACGCAAGTTCATGTAGGTATTATTGCACGGCTTCTTGATGTCAAATTTATTAAAGTAATTTGTGAAACTACTATACTAAGTACAAAAGATGTTTCTAAAATCTGATTTTTTATATTACAATATATTGTTTACTGTATTTTCTTTACACATTTTAGTAGGATTAACTATTTGCAACATAATACATGTATTGTTCCATATTAATTTAACACATACATATAAGTTAGTATATTTTAATTATTATTATTTGTTTAAATTTTGACATGAAGTGTGGTAGCTTGAAACAAAAGTTATTATGATAAATGTCATTTGGCATAAACTCATATTTTTTCCATTCTTGTACTTATATGAGTAAGTACTACAAACTAATGGCTTTCAAAGAAATATTCAATACTATTAAGATAAAATTACAGGTAAATCATATTACATCTGTACAAATAATGAAATACATTGCACCATACAGCTGTTTTGTCCTTCGGGACTCGTCAGAAAACAGCTGTATGGGGCAGTTTAATTCATTATTGGGCTCAGCTCTATATTTTATTTCATACACCAATATATCTAAACACGACGTTAGGAAAAAATCGCGCATCTACAGTTAGTTCCCGGGTTTCTGGTCAATTGTATCCAGAACTCCATAACAAATTCTGTGTTGATTAAAACATTTCTTATCACATCAATCGACTTATTGATACAATTGACCAAAATCCGCACTGTTTTCCTGGTATATGTATTCGAAAAGTGGGATGTATATCCCAGAGAGAAAGGATTTATCTTGCAACTGTTTTATATACAACCACCCATATGTTTATCGCATACCTGACTCGTTGGTAGCTCTATTCCGCACTCATGCACCGGCACCATAATTGCAATTTGTATTGTTGGTGGACACGGCACTAATGGACATATCGCTGGTTATGCTATATATACATGTAGTTTGTTCCACCTGTGTGTTACGTCACGGTTAAGAACTTGTTAAGGTTCAAGAATATTATTAATTAATGCAGTATTTCCTCTAAATTCGTACTCAAAGACCTCAATTCAAAATCATATATAAGCGATAGGAATATATTGCACTTGTAGATTTTTTAGTAAATAAGCTGAAATCCAACTTTAAAAAAACTCGAAAATAGAGCATTAAGATAATATATACCAAATCAAATCTATGGCATATTCTTTTAATCTGTTTAAGTGTAGTAAATTATATCATTAACGTACATGACTACTAGAGTAGTCGTCCCTGTTTGTACTGTTCGTCAACAAGATTTATATATATGCTGACGCAAGCGCTTTGGTTGAAAGAGATAGAAAAGGGAAATGGCGGTGGCAGTACTAGTGGTGGTGGTGGCAGTGGTGGTGGTGGTGATAATAACCTTGATCTTATTAAACAAAATCATACTTTAATCCTAGAAGAAAGGCATTGCGGCAAAGTCCAAGCTTTTTGTTATTGTTTTTACCATATATTCATTCAGCATTGTATTTTCATTTGTGTATTTAAAGTTAATTGTTTGAGAAGGTTGGCTTTAACTTCAGTATATAGATATATACACATTGTAGACATCGCATGTCGGAATGCAGAAAGACGGGATCATATCACAGCTATCTAGCCTTCTATCTCTAAAAGCTGATATTTGATAGTTTTGAATTCTGGCGTCCTTTTACAATTTGTGTACAGATGATCATGGTGTTGGCGACGACAAGTGTTTGTATTAGCAATAAAGTTTAAAAACCACACTATTACGATTCGCTGCACGCTGTTTGCATTACATAACTATTCAATTTCAATGGCATCTATAATTATACCTAAGGTCCAATTGAGGGACATATGGGGCCCGATAAGGGTTAAGTAAGTCAATCTTTACTTCTTTATTAAATTTCCTATATCTTTATTCTACAGAATTGATATATATAATAATTTGAATTTGAAAAACATAATACCACAATAAATTTAGACAGGTTTTTCAGTATCGGACAGATGTTTTAATTTGACCCTCAGGCCTTAGATAATTACCTGACCTGTCTCAACCTTATCTAAGATCACATGCTGACATAAGCCTGACAATATCACAATTTAAATGAGGATTTCTCACCTGACTTCAAATTTGAAACCAATTTGATTAAAGGGTTCTGCTGGAGATGGCCTATAACATATAAGGATACATATTTCAAGTTTTTTGTTCGGAAAATCATTGAGAATATTTGATATTTCCATATTTCTGAATTATAATCTGATGATTCTGATATTTGTTTTTTTTTAATAATACATTGATAGTACATTAAATAACATTGAAACACAAAAATAATTAATTAGACAACAATATAAGTCTATATCGGTCCTTAACCAAATTCTGGTGTTCTTACATATTGTACTTAAAATAAGTAATTAATGTCACTTAAATTTATACAATCCAAAGATACATTTTGATTTCTAAATCTTTACATATATTTACTTATTAAATGAATTAATGATGAAAATTTATCAGGTTTAAAATAGAGTAAAATATTGTTACGCTCAGTCGCTTACTGCACCTTGATAAACAGTTAAACTTAAATTCATTATACTAATCAATATAATAGAATAATTAAATGATGTATTTCTACGAATATGTAGGCCTAAATATTGAAGGCAGTTACAGGTTGTATTAAATATCATTTAAAGACTAATGCATATGTTTATAGATGTTATAATTATTATTCAAAAAAGGAATGTAGAACCAGGCCAGTGTAATGGAATCATTTCAATTAATTCTATATTCTAAGTATACAACAAATAAATACTGTGCAATTATATAAGCCTATATTGGGACTAAATTAAGCCTATGTCAATGCGATTTATTGTATTTTTCAATTATTTGGAAATAAATTGAATTGAATTTAATTGAAAAATTAACTGAATGACTTATATAATATCTAACTAAAAAAGGACAGATAATGATCTACATATAGAAACATTAACCCTCCAGACATAAATATGTACCTGGCCTGCCTGGGCCACAGAGGTTAGGATAATTGACACATATAGGCTTGCTGTAGTTAGCCAGGTGTGAATTTCACACCCCTCCCTCTCCCCGAATGGCTATCACTGGCCAGGTTTGATTATTGGCTATGACCCTGCTAAATGATTAAAAATGATCCTATTTGATTAATAATGATAACATTGTATTACAGTAATTTTGATTACATGCACATGCATATTGGTAATATGATATGAAGAAGGAAATGGTTTCATATGTTTATTTTGTACATGAGCGTATATTGAAACCTAATAACAACGCAAGTTCATGTACATGTAGGTATTATTGCCCGGCATCTTAATGTCAAATTTATTAAAGTAATTTGTGAAACTACTATACTAAGTACAAAATGTGTTTCTAATATCTGATTTTTTTATATTACAATATATTGTTTACTGTATTTTCTTTACACATTTTAGTAGGATTAACTATTTGCAACATAATACATGTATTATTCCATTTTAAATAAACACATATACTTTTCGATTTAATTGTAGAATGTAATATATTTAAATAAAAAAGAATCATTGTTACTTTTACCGAACTTCGATTTCTTTAAAAAGAAATATAAGTTAGTATATTTTAATTATTATTATTTGTTTAAATTTTGACATGAAGTGTGGTAGCTTGAAACAAAAGTTATTATGATAAATGTCATCTGGCATAAACTCATATTTTTTCCATTCTTGTACTTATATGAGTAAGTACTACAAACTAATGGCTTTCAAAGAAATATTCAATACTATTAAGATAAAATTACAGGTAAATCATATTACATCTGTACAATTAATGAAAAACATTGCACCATACAGCTGTTTTGTCCTTCGGGACTCGTCAGAAAACAGCTGTATGGGGCAGTTTAATTCATTATTGGGCTCAGCTCTATATTTTATTTCACACACCAATATATCTAAACACGACGTTAGGAAAAAATCGCGTATGTACAGTTAGTTCCCGGGTTTCTGGTCAATTGTATCCAGAACTCCATAACAAATTCTGTGTTGATTAAAACATTTCTTATCACATCAATGGACCTATTGATACAATTGACCAAAATCCGCACTGTTTTCCTGGTATATGTATTCGAAAAGTGGGATGTATATCCCAGAGAGAAAGGATTTATCTTGCAACTGTTTTATATACAACCACCCATATGTTTATCGCATACCTGACTCGTTGGTAGCTCTATTCCGCACTCATGCGCCGGAACCATAATTGCAAATGGCATTGTTGGTGGACGCGTCACTAATGGACGTATCGCTGGTTATGCTATATATAGTTTGTTCCACCTGTGTGTTACGTCACGGTTAAGAACTTGTTAAGGTTCAAGAATATTATTAATTAATGCAGTATTTCCTCTAAATTCGTACTCAAAGACCTCAATTCAAAATCATATATAAGCGATAGGAATATATTGCACTTGTAGATTTTTTAGTAAATAAGCTGAAATCCAACTTTAAAAAAACTCGAAAATAGAGCATTAAGATAATATATACCAAATCAAATCTATGGCATATTCTTTTAATCTGTTTAAGTGTAGTAAATTATATCATTAACGTACATGACTACTAGAGTAGTCGTCCCTGTTTGTACTGTTCGTCAATAAGATTTATATATATGCTGACGCAAGCGCTTTGGTTGAAAGAGATAGAAAAGGGAAATGGCGGTGGCAGTACTAGTGGTGGTGGTGGCAGTGGTGGTAGTGGTGATAATAACCTTGATCTCATTAAACAAAATCATACTTTAATCCTAGAAGAAAGGCATTGCGGCAAAGTCCAAGCTTTTTGTTATTGTTTTTACCATATATTCATTCAGCATTGTATTTTCATTCGTGTATTTAAAGTTAATTGTTTGAGAAGGTTGGCTTTAACTTCATTATATAGATATATACACATTGTAGACATCGCATGTCGGAATGCAGAAAGACGGGATCATATCACAGCTATCTAGCCTTCTATCTCTAAAAGCTGATATTTGATAGTTTTGAATTCTGGCGTCCTTTTACAATTTGTGTACAGATGATCATGGTGTTGGCGACAAGTGTTTGTATTAGCAATAAAGTTTAAAAACCACACTATTACGATTCGCTGCACGCTGTTTGCATTACATAACTATTCAATTTCAATGGCATCTATAATTATACCTAAGGTCCAATTGAGGGACATATGGGGCCCGATAAGGGTTAAGTAAGTCAATCTTTACTTCTTTATTAAATTTCCTATATCTTTATTCTACAGAATTGATATATATAATAATTTGAATTTGAAAAACATAATACCACAATAAATTTAGACAAGTTTTTCAGTATCGGACAGATGTTTTAATTTGACCCTCAGGCCTTAGATAATTACCTGACCTGTCTCAACCTTATCTAAGATCACATGCTGACATAAGCCTGACAATATCACAATTTAAATGAGGATTTCTCACCTGACTTCAAATTTGAAACCAATTTGATTAAAGGGTTCTGCTGGAGATGGCCTATAACATATAAGGATACATATTTCAAGTTTTTTGTTCGGAAAATCATTGAGAATATTTGATATTTCCATATTTCTGAATTATAATCTGATGATTCTGATATTTGTTTTTTTTAATAATACATTGAACGTACATTAAATAACATTGAAACAAAAAAATAATTAATTAGACAACAATATAAGTCTATATCGGTCCTTAACCAAATTCTGGTGTTCTTAAATATTGTACTTAAAATAAGTAATTAATGTCACTTAAATTTATACAATCCAAAGATACATTTTGATTTCTAAATCTTTACATATATTTACTTATTAAATGAATTAATGATGAAAATTTATCAGGTTTAAAATAGAGTAAAATATTGTTACGCTCAGTCGCTTACTGCACCTTGATAAACAGTTAAACTTAAATTCATTATACTAATCAATATAATAGAATAATTAAATGATGTATTTCTACGAATATGTAGGCCTAAATATTGACGGCAGTTACAGGTTGTATTAAATATCATTCAAAGACTAATGCATATGTTTATAGATGTTATAATTATTATTCAAAAAAAGAATGTAGAACCAGGCCAGTGTAATGCAATCATTTCAATTAATTCTATATTCTAAGTATACAACAAATAAATACTGTGCAATTATATAAGCCTATATTGGGACTAAATTAAGCCTATGTCAATGCGATTTATTGTACTTTTCAATTATTTGGAAATAAATTGAATTTAATTTAATTGAAAAATTAACTGAATGACTTATATAATATCTAACTAAAAAAGGACAGATAATGATCTACATATAGAAACATTAACCCTCCAGACATAAATATGTACCTGGCCTGCCTGGGCCACAGAGGTTAGGATAATTGACACATATAGGCTTGCTGTAGTTAGCCAGGTGTGAATTTCACACCCCTCCCTCTCCCCGAATGGCTATCACTGGCCAGGTTTGATTATTGGCTATGACCCTGCTAAATGATTAAAAATGATCCTATTTGATTAATAATGATAACATTGTATTTCAGTAATTTTGATTACATGCACATGCATATTGGTAATATATGAAGAAGGAAATGGTTTCATATGTTTATTTTGTACATGAGCGTATATTGAAACCTAATAACAACGCAAGTTCATGTACATGTAGGTATTATTGCCCGGCATCTTAATGTCAAATTTATTAAAGTAATTTGTGAAACTACTATACTAAGTACAAAATGGTGGTAGTGGGGTGGTGGGGTGTTGGTGTTGGTGGTGGTGTTGGTGGTGGTGGTGGTGGTGGTGATGGTGGTAGTGGGGTGGTGGTGGCATTGCTGGTGGTAGTGGGGTGGTGGGGTGTTGGTGTTGGTGGTGACAGTGGTGGTGGTGGTGGTGTTGGTGGTGGTGATGGTGGTAATGGTGGTGGTGGTGGTGGTAGTGGGGTGGTGGTGGTGGTGGTGGTACATGTAGTGGGGTG
This sequence comes from Mimachlamys varia, assembly GCA_947623455.1. Taxonomy (NCBI): domain Eukaryota; kingdom Metazoa; phylum Mollusca; class Bivalvia; order Pectinida; family Pectinidae; genus Mimachlamys; species Mimachlamys varia. The sequence continues at coordinate 3,924,855 of OX392532.1, forward strand.
GTGGGGTGTTGGTGTTGGTGGTGACAGTGGTGGTGGGGTGGTGGTGGCAGTGGTGGTGGTAGTGGGGTGGTGGTGGTGGTGGTGGTGGTGGTGATGGTGGTAGTGGGGTGGTGGGGTGTTGGTGTTGGTGGTGACAGTGGTGGTGG